>CM067172.1:7325216-7644581 GCA_034093135.1 Erigeron breviscapus | reverse complement strand
GAAAGGTGACTGAAAGACTTAATTATAGAAGGCATCCAGAGCTGATCACTAAGGTTCAATTAAAAAGAAGAAGAGGACAGTCCATTCCCTGCATCAGGATCACAAGAGATGGTTATGAATCAAGCTATGAAACTTGTGATCTTGACAAGCTATTTGATTTGGGATACACTGAGTGGGTGGAGTTGCACAATATCATCACTGGAATGCCTGGCATTCATAGAGAGATAGTCTTGGAAGCCATTGAAAAGAAGTTTGCAATAATTGTCAAATTCAAGATTGACATCACTGGTCTTCCAAGACCTAAAGCTTATGATATGGATGATGAAGATGAGTCAGTTGAGCCTCTTAAAAAGAAAAGGAGAAGACTTGGAAGAATCAATGCTCCTGAAGGTGATCATACAGATTTCCTCAAGAACTTAAACCCTTCAGAGTTACTTGATCAACTTTCTCCTGATGCTCTTGACAAGATTCTAAGTCATCTTGATCTGTCTCTACCTGCTGGTGTTACAAATGCAAGAAGTGGGTTGTTCATAACTGAACCAGAGCATGGAATGTACTTCTTAAATGCTAGAGGCAAATTGGTGTTCCAAAGGACTGCTGAGCTGAAAAAGGTACCACATATGCACCTTTTTACCTTGTACAGATTCTGTGTTAGTTTTGGTGAAAAAGGTAATGGGTATGAGCAGTTCCTTATTGATGAGGGCCTAGATAGGAAATTGAATGTGACTGTTTCCCCATCATTTGAAGTTAAACAAGAAGCAGTAGAAATGATTGGGGAATAGGTCTTTATGTTTGTAATGTTTTTCATTTCTCAATATATGCAAAGCATTTGTACAAAGTCTGTTTTCTTGTTAAAACTTCATATCAGATTGAAAAGAACCCAAAAGATTCAAAGGGTCACAAGCTGTTAGTAATATTTTACTTTGATTCTTTGTAAGCTGATAGTTAGAAGTGTGTTGGGTTTTGTCATCATCAAATAGGGGAGATTGTTGAGTCCTAATGTTCATTGTAAATTTGGTGATGACAAATCTGACTTATAAACACTTAGTAATCTTTTGGTTCTTGTAATCTGATCTGGGTCAGACTAAGCTGACACAGCTTACGATGTGTTTCTGACCCATATCATGCTTCATGTTTTGTATTGTAATAATTTGTGGAAGCAAGTGTTATTCAAGCTGCATTAACAAGGTTATAGCATTCAATCCAAGTCGAAGAGGAGGATTGAAGATAGAAGACCAAGCTGGTAGTGGAAGGCAGCTTGGGATTAGCAGTCAGCTTGGAAACACTTAGGCAGATTGGTGCTTTGACAAATGGCCCAATCTGTGTCTGACAATCAAGTGAAGATAACACCCTGGATTGAAGATAAGGACAAATGACGTGACTAGGAAGAATCCTAGGATCCAAGTTGGTGGTTGGTTTTACATATGCGTGTCCATACTCTTATTGGATGATAAAGAATGTGCGCCAGTACGTTGGGGACCACAAGTACCATGAAAGGCACGATCAAATATTCCTTTGTCATCCAGTGAAAGAAGAATACGTGGCTTTATTGGATACCAAGAGAAGAAGGGCTTTCGCCTATAAAAGCCTCATTCCTTGATTGCATATGTGTGGCATTCCTGAGAATCATTCTTCACACAAGTTTTCTTTGCTCTTTCACACAGCTTAGTCTGTTGGAGATCAGCTTGGGCTGATTCTCTTGAGTAGAAACTTATTGATTGTAGTTTGTCATTTCAAAGGGTTGTTTAGATATTTGTAGGCTATCTTTGTTCCGCAACAACCCTGTAATTCTTTGTATAGATTTATTCTTAATAAAGGATTACATTGAAAATTACAATCTGTGTTCAAGAATGTTTCATTTACTTTACTGCTTTACTGTTTTAATGATTCCTGTTCTTTACTTACTTAATATATAATACTGAATCTTTAAAACGTTTTATTTAAAAGTTTGTAAAGATCGAAGAAAGTTGTATTCACCCCCCCCCTCTACAACTGTTCTGTGTACAATATACTTTGGTATATTGATACACCTTGGGACGTATCACTAATCAATATAATTTTAGTGTTAAGATTGTCCTAAACAAGAGAAAGGGCATAAGCTATCAATCGGCAAACACATGCATAACAACGTGGAACAAGGTCTTCACCTTTTGGCTTTCACGCCAACTTTTGGTTGAAGGTTTTCACCTTCTCTTATAATCGCCCGTGTCGCACGATAATTAATTTCACGGTTGAAGGGTTAAATTCCAAGGTCGTCGAAATTAATTCTATTGGTTGTCGGTGTTACCATCGATCTCCTGAAATTGGCTAACCACGCCATCTCCCGAAATTGGCTAACCGCCACCCAAAAACTATTCCCATGAATTGGCTAACCATGCCACCAAACATACTCGAAAGACTGGGGACACCCCCTAGATCTTAAAGCCCAATGCTCCCATAATGATTTGAAGATCAACATCTTCAATCTCCAACATTAATGGGTTTTAGGATCCCCATTCCTAAAACTCATTCCCACACAAAATTATACAAATTATTACTTTGTTTTGGTGTTCAACAATTCAGGAAAACAAAAGGATAGGAATCAAATATGCGTTATAGCTGTCAAGCAAATGAAGAAATGGGACTTCAGTAGATAATTAAAGACTGACGGTCAATAAAGAGGCTGGAAGCTAGAAATCATAGTCTACAAATGGGATTTTAAATACACTTACAAGGTGCATGTATCTAACCCTCTATTTATTAGATCAATCCAACTCTTTACTGTTTGCATGATTAAACAAGTCCAGGCTACTTGACACATGATGTCATCTACAATTTTTATCCGTAAAAGGTAGTTTTGATGTTCGGTTATAAAAAAAATATATATCTATAAATATAAGGGTTATAATATATATATGTATATATACAAGTAGCACATAATAATTGTTGGATAAAAACTTTTATGTTGCAGAAAAATAGCATACAAAATTTAATATTTACCAATACTTTGAAACAAAAACAAAGATATAATAAAAGAAAATTAGAAAAGTTCATTTGAAATACCTTCATAAAGAAAAGCAATCTGCTTCACCTGCGAATAAAAGTGAGAAATACTAATCCATAATAAGAACCTTAGATAACAAATATCCGAATACTTGCCTTTTAAATTTTAAAAAATTGTGCCCGAAAGCACTGGGACAACTACCCTAGCAAGCATAATCCTAAGAAAAGGAAATTCAAAGTACTACAGAGTTATCCACACCACCAAAGTTGATCATTCCAGATCAACCATGCCCCAGATAAATTGTTTAGGTTACAGACCACAATCCAAATAACATAATAAAAGTATTAATATAACTACAACCCATCAAACTAACCAACTGCTAAAATCATCAAGCCACATTATCATCCCCCAACTGCACTTCATCTTCTGCCTGCACCTGATCTTTTGCCTGCACCTCATTCCCTGCTTGCACTCCATGAGTCACCTTCTTAACCAATGCATTGTATGTGTCATCAACTGTCGCCTCATCAGCTGGTTCTTCTTCTTCCTCTGCCTCTTTCTCCAACTTTGACTTACCTCCCAAGCTAACATACTCGGCATCCCATTTCTCTAACTCCCACTCTTCAGGAAGTGTCAAACCAGCCAAGCGGGCTTCAAGAGCCATTTGAACTCTGACACATGCAATTGATTTTTGTGTACTCATCTTGGCATTCTTAATAATTGAATCCGGCCTTTCCTTCAACTTCTTTTCAGCTTCACTTGTTTGATTCTCGAGTTTCTTGGTCACTTTAGCAAACTCACTCTTAGTTTTGGCAAAGTCTTGTTCCAAAGCTCTCATCACCTTTTCTTTCTTATCCAACTGCTATTTCAAAGAATTACACTCATCCATCTTTTCCTTCATGAATTTCCAAACCATCTCACTACTATAGGAAGCCATGTCAAGAGCCTAGCAAAAATAAATTCAATTTTAATAAGTCCATTTGGAAACAACTAAGTATTAATGCTAAAAAAGAAATTTACCTTTTCAAATTGCGCCTGAACTGTGTGAAAGTCCAAAGGACCTTGAACCTTGAACACGGGAGGCTTCTTTCCAGTCAAATCTATCACCTTTGCTTTAGTTTTCGTTCCGGGATCAGTTTTCACCCTGTTTCAGCCTTCAATCCTGGTTCAGTTTTGAGCTTCTTGTTGGCACGAGTATTAGATAGAGTAGAGCGACGTGCTGAGGGAGCCTTTGGTGTCTCGCTCATATCAAACAGCCCTTGATCATCAAAATCATCTGAAGGAGAACTTTTCTTCGCCGGAGCAGATTGCGTTGTAGTGTCATCCATAGTATCGTCGTTGGTCTTGATTGAAGAAGCTGATTTGAGAAAGTACCGCCCAAAATTCCTTTCTTCTCTATCCAACTCAAAGAACCTGTTGATCCTCTTTTGAGCCGCTTTGTCCTTTGAAGCCTTCAGTTTTGCTACGGTTAAAAGAAAATATATCATGTCTACAAGTCAAGAATCAAAACACAATTAAACGATCTCATAAAAGACTCAACAATCTTACCTCCAGCAACCCAAGAAGGAGGAAGATAACTGTCTATAGGAAGTGAACTTCTTTTGACAAAAAAAAATTGGTTTTCCAAGAATCATCATTCTGAGTTACTTCACCAATCAAACGTTTATTTCTATCTCTTACTTTGAGAATGTAGAAGCCAGAGCCAAAGGTTGTTAAGTTGTAAACTATACCCAAATCTGGAACCCTAAGTTCTAGGTTTCTACTGACTATTAAATCGTTCAACACAAATAAGATTCTCCAAAGCATAGGGCTAGCTTGACCATATGAAATCATTGTTGACTTGAAAAATTGAGTAATGAAACTCGGAAAGGGAAAACTTAATTTCAAATGCTTAAAGGGATATTCAGGGAATCCTATCCATACATCAGAAGCTAGGTCAATTTTTAGATTAGATCTGGAGCCCTAAAGATTGCACCTTTGGGGAAATACTGTTTCGCACGTTCAAGATCTGAATCCTTAATATCGCTAACAATATTATCGCCAATAATATTAGTTTCCCTAAAATCGCTAACTACTATGGCGGAAGAAGATTCAAGAGACATTATGAAAAGATATTGAAAGGAAAAGAGATTACCTTGAGAGAAAATGGGGAGGCGATGTAAACGGTGAAAAGTGAATGATTGAGAAAGAGAAAAACTTAAACCTAATATATAGGTCGCAGTAAATTCACTTGATACGTGTCCAATAACTGACCACTTACTTTTTAACTGTAGAGTATTCCGGAAGAATGGTGTATATTTAATTATTTAAAAGATTGATAATTATCTTTGAATATATTTACTAACCCTCGCTCAAATATTTTCACCTCTAAGGATCTTGGGCCTTAAAAATAGGAACCAGGAAGTTTATCTTTATTTTGCAGGATACTTGATTATCATGCTCTCAAAAAAAAAGTGCATGTATCCCTGACTTTTTAATCATGAAGTAAAATTATTAACCATAGTCGTTAATTACGATCAGACATAATTGCCTTACTTAATCAATGAATACATAAAGCAAAAGATAAAACAAAAGAAAATTTTCATTATAGTAATATATTAACATAAAAACTACTCGAAAGCAGTCTAACAACCATGATCAATCATTCCAGATTGATCTTTCTCCTTCTAAAACATTGTTGATCTCCGATACACTACCCCTACCGATTCGACTTCCTAATGAACCAAAAAGATCAAAAGATTCTAAAAACATGGGCTCTGGCCTTGACCATTTATCCTTCATCACCCACATCTACTATTCAAAGAACTGATTTTTCTTTACTTGCAAAGAGAGATTTGGCCTCCAAAGAGTACTCTATCTCAAATCTATCAAGACGAGTCGCTACCAGATCGTGCCGCCTTCTGGTATGAATCAACTGTTCCTCTAAAAGATCGATTTCATAATACGCCTCTAAAAGTAACTTGTGCATGGCTGCTATCTCGGATCCATAGCATTTCCTCATATTTTCAGCCATCTCTCTCTCCGTCTTAGCTTTCTTTTCAAAAGATTCAATAACCTTGCTCAAATTATTGATAATGTTATCATTCATAGTATGTTTTTCTTCATGCTCCAACCTGAGATCACCAAGTGCCTGAAAAAATATATATACAGAAATGATGATGTTATTAAAATATCAATAGATAGAAATCAATGAAATGTTATACCTCTAGGATAGGGAACTCATTAGACATCTTGAAAGAATGTGAAAGAACTGTTTGAGATCTGTAAAAGTGAAGGTATAAATAAATTCTAAACTATCTATGTGAAAAATGTCAAGTTATAATGCCTAAAGTAATTCTTGGTTATTCGAGTTCCACGCGTCTTATCCTTAAGTTAGTTTTAATTTAACTGTTTGACTCCGGTCAAAGCTTTCTCTAGAAGCTTCAAAGTTATTTCAACAAAAAGAGTTTAATTAAAATAACTTTGGGGACAATTGTTATGGGTGAAATTTCAGGTACCAATATCTTGAGAGTCTAAGATCTTGACATATCAGGATCTTGACATTGATGAATATTCTGATGACTTATTAGTATATTACTAACGAACGAATTACTTGTTATTATTATTTCCACATGAGTTATATGTGCAGATTCCAGAATAATCGATATAAAGCTATGGAAAATATCCCTAACGGTGCAAAAAGGAATTCACACATGGGATTAATCATCAACACGCAAAGAAGACTTAGTCTTGCACTATATTCGGACTTCTAGTTGAATTCAGCACGAGGAGAAAGACTTCAACGTTCACTTGACTGGTCAAGATACTCTCCAACGTTCCAATATCGAAGACCTGGAAGATCCCTACTATTTCGGATAGTTAGTTAGCATCTAGGTCTATATAAACGAATGAGGTTGATCGACATAGGATATACAATTTTCACTAGCAATATCTCTGATCACTTGTATTCACACACATTCTCTACACTCTCATACTTAGCATTACTCGATCAACCGAATTCCACCATTGTAAACATTTTAACAATCATTAATAAGAGAACAAAGGCAGGGACGATTGCTTCCTCCCGGGGTTTTTATGCCGGCGATCCATAAGGATCAAGGGCTTTTCCTCGATAACAAATCTCGGTGTTCTTGTTCCCTTATCTTTACTTTTATCTTGTTATGTATTAGATCTTTATTATAATTAGCATTACTTTCCGTTCTTTACATTATTTTGATGCGTTTAAGTTCTTTAATTCCTTGTTTAGTCGACATAAATCTTTAGCTAATCTTTTCTTTAATACGCATCTTTGAAACTCAACATAATTTACAAGCCCTTAACCTCACGAACGAAAGTTTGGTTACATAATTGATATGTCTTCAAGGGTGATTATCTTAGTTAATTTTTGACCAAAACACTTATATTCCAAAATTGGATATGATGACCGCAATTCAAGCTTTGCAAAGAGGCCTCAAACTGGGATCCAAATTCCAGGAAGATCTTATAATGACACCATGCAAAAACTTGGATGTAGCTAAAGCCAGGGATGCAAGATTCATAAGGCTTGAAGAAAATGAATTAACTCTTCAAAATTAGAAGCTCTATCATATGATCGTCCAAACCGCAAAGCAGAAACTCCAGTCTTCAAACCAAGAAACAAGCCTTATACCAGACATGTTGATCAACATGTTAATGCAGTCGAAGAAGATGATGGGATTGAATATCCTGCATTATCTACCTATTGTTTTTCAGTAGACACACCTAGTGTCATCATGACGCTTAGAGATCTTGGAGACAAAGCAAGATGGCCACAGAAGAAGAATGACTCTTATTTCAAAAAGGACCCTAGTCAGTGGTGTGCTTATCATGAAGACTTTGGCCATCTGACTGAAGATTGCAAGATGTTGAGAAGGGAGATCTCTACTCTCCTAGCGAAAGGATATCTCACAGAACTCCTTGGAAAGAAGAAGGCTAGAGATGTTGAAGGCATGGATTTCTCAAAACCAAAGCCAACCCAAAAAGCTGATTCTCCACCACCAAATGCAAGAGTAATTAATACAATTTCGGGAGGATCAGAAGTATGTGGGACAACATATTCAGCAGCGAAAAGATATGCTAAGCAAATCAAATCAGAAAAAGGAGAAAGAAGCGTGAAGAAGACATCAATTTCAGATTCAAATTTTGTGTCTTTTGAAGAAGACGACTTTGATGACATATTAGAACCTCATCATGACGGTCTGGTTGTCACTCTATTTATTGCTAACTGATGGTGTTTTTATTTCTGCTTTTAAATTTGTAATTTTGTTGTACAAGTAATTATCTGAAAACACACACACTTACGAGCAGAGAACCCGGTCAGTGTAGTATAGTCAAGTGATAAGTTACAGGATCGTTCGCAGGGACGCTTGCACTACCTAATCTAATAATATGTGTAATTCTAGCGGTTGTGGGGCTGTCACGATTTCCTATTAAACTAATTAAAAATACTGAAAAATAAATAGAAGCCGCAACCGCTTATTCAGCGAGAGGCTTAGTCTGAAAATAGTTTGAAAAAGCAAATAACAGTAATAAAATTAAAATACTTGTTTGGCATCTCCGATCTCATGGTACGACCAAATACTATCCTACCCATTTGCTAGACTGTTGGAAACTTAATCACGGCTCAGATTCTCGTTAGATTCACTTTTCCTAATTAACTAGTGATGTCGCTAGACTCACACTACCCTATAAACAAATTCTCGTTAGATTCATTGTTTAAGCATTAATGACCTAAAGTTCGTGTTACTAATTCATCTTTTAATTACCCAGCTCTTAAGCCATGGCCAGATAGTAATTATCTCCGGTGACCACAGTGCTCGTTTCCAAGTCAAAGGATCGCGTCTGACATTGTTAAGCATCATGTTCTATTCATCCTAATTACTATGGTTCTAGATCCCTCGGTTACAAGTGAATCACCTTTTACAACTAGTTAAAGACCGACTAGTGTTTTCCATTCTTATGTATTAATCCTAGTGTATGATTATAGACCGATCATCAGAATTAAACTAATACATGCAGATATAGAACCGATAATAATATGAAGAACTAGTAAAACATGGATCTACGATAAACAGTAAAACACACTCCAACAGATTCTAACAAATAAAGTAAAACAATAAACGTCTACATGATCACATTGATCCAAACAAGTATTCAGCCTACTAGCCTGACATTATTAAAGGAATAACAAAGTCTGAAAAGATGAAAGACATTGTTTACCAACTGAAAGTAAAATAGAAAAGTAGATCTAGGCTGAGGATGAAGATCGGAAGGTGTTAGAAGCTCCAAAACCTCCTTGGAATCTGCAAAGTCGACCTAGGGTTGAATATGGGCGGCTATGGCTGCTGAATCGGCTCTCTCTTAGGGTTTTGAGGGTTAGTTCGACTTATATAGTGATAAAAGTCGGTTGCTGATCTGGGCCGCCCAGCGGCGCTGGCTGGGCTCCCCAGCGGCGCTGGGCGTGAGGTGAGCGGCGCTAGTGTTGGCCAGCGGCGCTGGCAGCTACTGCTACTTCTCGTACTTCTTCATTCGGCTTCCGAATCACCTCCTTGTGTCTTGTAACTTCATAGGCTTCCATCTTGAGTTACTTGATGCCATTTACCCTCTCGCATCTTCCGTGAACCTGCATAAACATACGACTCCATTAAGTACCGATAGTTCCGGAATATTAACTCATTTATACATTGAAATGAAGCCTTTCGATAGGGGTTTTTATCACAATATGGACGCTCATCATATACCCCCACACTTAAGTCTTTGCTTGTCCTCAAGCAAACAGTCCAAGAAAAATAAGACAATGATGAGCGGACAGCTTAAGTGTTAAAGTGTTCTACTTTATTAAAAACATTTGAAAGATTAGTCATGCAAAATGATTTGAGAAAGCTTTAGACAAAATCAGTAAGCTATAGCTAGAGGCAAGATAATTGGTCAATCAAGACTAAGAGCTAACTTTTTACTCGTGTTAATACCTCTAAAACAGTTCTATACTTCCACATGTCTTACAGCTCAATCTTACTTCTTTCTGCTGACTAGTTAAGCACTTAATTAAGGTTTGTATAGCAATCAGAACTACTAGCTACTAGCAAGGCATTTACATTTCATCGTTTGTGCACTTGTGAGTCACTACTTAGATATACTCCCACACTACAGTCATGCTTACTAGCTAAACACTAAAGCAGTTATACGATATTATCATCTTTAATAGTTGAGACAGCGGTGACAGGTCGGTGGTTCCCCACGCACAAAGCGACATAACTCAACTAATGGTTAGAGTTTATACCTTACATCAAGACAGCGGTGACAGGTCGGTGGTTCCCCACGCACAAAGCGACATAACTTGATGCGTATAGATTTTACTCGTTAATAGTTCTTTGAACTCTTTTAATTAATCAACTGATTGCCTTTCTGATACTACATTATTCATGCAATAGACATTATCAGAGATCCCAGATGACTCATACTCCTACTCCGCATGCAACTAGTTCACATTAAATAGTGTAAGAATTAAGGCGAACCATACATCTAAACTAGTTCCTACACAAGCACGTATATTATTAAGTCCAATTAATACACCTATACTAATGACTAGAAAGCTCTAGTTTCTAGGCATATTAAAGTCCGGTTAAATGTGCTATGGCAAACATAATCGCATACAGTTTCAGTCTAAGCTCTAATCCAGTTGGAAGAATGAACAGCCACAAATCTATAGTTAAGCTAACAGTCCTAACTAACCGTTCATCTACCAAAGCTAATATTTCTTAGTTATCGTCATCTTTTGTCTACTTGCAAAGCTTATATTCTCAAAATAGTTTTCCGACACAAGAAAAACTTAAAATTTGCATGAAATTAGTAGTAGAAAACTTGTGATAAATCAAGCAATTAAACCAAGGGTTTTTCCTATTCCATCCCCCCACACTTAAATTGTACAACGTCCTCGTTGTACTAGACATAGAAACAAAGGGTAATAGGAAAAACACTAAAAGATAAAAGGATTAACGAAACTTCCCGGGTCTTAAATTGCATGATTGTTGTTGAAGATGGCATTTGCGGAGCGACTTGAATGATGTTGAATCTTCAAAGACTTGAGTCGTCTCTATTTGATGGCGATCCATTGATGCGTCTCCATCTTCTTTTCTTTTTGGTATTTTCTGATTTTTAGATTTTTTAGGATTTTTGGGTTTTTCTGATTTTATTTTGGATTTTTCGCGATCTGGTGTGCAGAACGGAGCTGAGAGCGGTGCTAGCTAGCTGGTGAGCGGCGCTGGACACACACGAGCGGCGCTGGATGGCTATGAGCGGCGCTGGATCTGCACAGGTGCAGGTACAGTGGCGCTGGGAGGTAATGAGCGGCGCTGGGAAGCCCAGGTGGCTTTCCCAGCGGCGCTGGAGGTCCTCCAGCGGCGCTATTGACTCCTGTACGTGTTTCGACGTCTGATTTCTTCAACGATTTGATGCTTGAACTCCCCCACACTTAGCTTTTGGCCAAGTGCCTGGTTTCCTTCAGACTACAAAGCAATATACTCCTGCACACTTCAATCATAATATAAAAATGGAAAATAACAACCTAAAACATAAATAAAATAAAAACAAAATACGATTGCAATAAGTTACTTGTCTCCTTGATCCATTGAAAGCTTGCATCTGTGATTCTAAAGACATACTCATAAAAAGATCACAAATGATAAAATTTAAAACAATCACTCAATTGCAATTAGTCACATATTCCTAAAAATAAAAATAAAAAAAATAAAAATAAAAATAAAAATACGGCTTGGGTTGCCTCCCAAGAAGCGCTAAGTTTAACGAGTCTTCAGCCGGAATCGGCCTAGGAACTAGGTTGAGGAAGAATACGGGTTAGGCCGGGGGCCGGTACCCGTTGGAAATCGAATGTAAAGGTCAGATGTGTCTTTTAGATGCGATTCGATTCTTCTTTTCTTAAGTTCCCATGCAAAACTCCTAGCTTTGCACCTAGTCCCGAAGGGATTTGTCTTACTAATATCCTCCTTAGTCAAAACTACTTGATTGTATCCCATGGTCAAGGTTATCTTCTTTGCTTTCACATTAGCAGATGAACCTACCGAAAGCAGAAATGGTTGACCTAAAATCACGTGATCTCTAGTAATCGAATCATCTTCAACTATAAAGAAATCAGTGGGGATGTCCAATCCCTCTATCCTAATGACTAAGTCTCTTAAAAAGCCTTTAGTTAAAACCTTTGCTCCTCCTACCAACCTAATTTCTAAATCTTCCCATCTTACCCTATTCTTATATTTCTTCAAGTTATGCTTATAAATTCTTATGGGCAAGATATTAGATGTGGCTCTAAGGTCTATGTATGTATTCTCAAAACAATTGGAGCTGATGTAGCAAGGAATTTGAAATATGCTAGGGTCACCATAAAACTTACCATTCGGTTCTCTAGCCATTATCTCATTCATCTTATCTTTTTCTAGGTCGGCTACACGCTCTTCCCACTTAATATTTCCTAGGATACTCCTAACCCTATTTGCTACTTCTCAGCCATTTCTTAATTGTTAATCTATTTTCTCCTTTAATTCTTTTAATTTCATGAAACTTTCATAACTGATTTTTCTCTTAGGTTTGGTTTCTATGGTTTCCTCACTTATTGGTTTGTATAACTGTCCATTAGGGTTCTGGTCATCCTCTATTACTTCCATTCTAAGACATTCACCCTTAAGCAGTTCATCCTCTTCTTCTAGTTCAGACACTTTAACCCTACTTTGACCATTTGACAAAGATATTGCACGTTTAAGAACATGGATGATAGCATCCGCAGCATGCAATAATGGTCGGCCTAGAATTAGGGGTGTCACTACCTCACTTACCGAATCAAGCACAACAAATTCGGTCCAGAATTCTAAATCCTTAACCCTGACATGGACTCGTTTGACAATCCCCTTGGGTTGTCGGTAAGTCTGATCGGCTAACCGAATGCTCATGTTAACGGGTTTTAGCAAACAAAGGGTAAGTTTCTCATAAATCACAGTAGGCATAACATTAATACTTGACCCTAAATCAGCTAATGCACTCGAAAAATATTCATTATTAATAGTGCAAGGGATAAGAAAACTTCCTGGATCTTCAGATGCTTGCGGTAGCTGTGTCCCGTCATCCGGTGCTTCGGGATCTTGAACTTCATCCTTATTGTCCGAGTCGTCCCCATATTTGATTTTGCAATTTGAAGCGAATTGGGTCTCGACATCTCCTTGAAAAACAACTGGAAACGAAGTTTCGCGCGAATCTGAGCTAACGGAGCCTGGAGCGGCGCTGGAGGATGGGTAGCGGCGTTAGGGCTCACCTGTGTGGCCAGCGGCGCTGGTAATGCCTGGGCAGATTCCAGATTCTCGTTTTTGCTCGTTTCTTCTTCATTTTGCTCCCGTACGACCTGTACCTGATTAGACACTTCACAAGAATCATTAGAAGGCTCAGTGGAGTCATTACCTTTGGTGAACACGACGTTCACATTCTCGCTTCGTCCGATTGGTGGTTGGTATTTTTGACTCGAGCTAGGGTTTCCTTGAGTGTTCGGCTTCGGATTAACTTGTGCATTGCTTGCAAGGACACCATTTTCCTTCTTAGCATTCTGCTCTATCCACTTCTCCATCTTTCTTTCCAAACCCTTGATGGCGGATTGTTGATCTCTCACCACGGCATCCACTTTGTGGTTAAGGTTGGCAATCTTTTCATTCAAGAACCTTGTATACTTGTCCAAGGAGTCGTGCCTCTTGTCATTCATCTCGATGTACCTCTCCATCATGTTTGTGAGCTTGACAATTGGATCCTCCTTGACTTCATTCTCCACTTTTGGTTGCTCGGGTTGACCATTACTCCTTTGCCACCTATTTTGAAAAGAACCAAAGTTATTTCTAGCATAACTAGAATTAAAGTTAGAATTACCGGGGTTTCTTTGAAATAGTCCTCGTTGAAAGCCTCCTCGGTATTGGTTCTGGACAAAATTGACTTGCTCGGTAGCCTCCTCGTCATCCGGTGCTTCGGGATCTTGAACTTCATCCTTATTGTCCGAGTCGTCCCCATATTTGATTTTGCAATTTGAAGCGAATTGGGTCTCGACATCTCCTTGAAAAACAACTGGAAACGAAGTTTCGCGCGAATCTGAGCTAACGGAGCCTGGAGCGGCGCTGGAGGATGGGTAGCGGCGCTGGGGCTCACCTGGGTGGATCCCAGCGGCGCTGGAATGGTGCCAGCGGAGCTGGGATATGCTGAGCGGCGTTGGGGCTCTCCTGAAGGGTTGCCAGCGGCGCTGGTAATGCCTGGGCAGATTCCAGATTCTCGTTTTTGCTCGTTTCTTCTCCATTTTGCTCCCGTACGACCTGTACCTGATTAGACACTTCACAAGAATCATTAGAAGGCTCAGTGGAGTCATTACCTTTGGTGAACACGACGTTCACATTCTCGCTTCGTCCGATTGGTGGTTGGTATTTTTGACTCGAGCTAGGGTTTCCTTGAGTGTTCGGCTTCGGATTAACTTGTGCATTGCTTGCAAGGACACCATTTTCCTTCTTAGCATTCTGCTCTATCCACTTCTCCATCTTTCTTTCCAAACCCTTGATGGCGGATTGTTGATCTCTCACCACGGCATCCACTTTGTGGTTAAGGTTGGCAATCTTTTCATTCAAGAACCTTGTATACTTGTCCAAGGAGTCGTGCCTCTTGTCATTCATCTCGATGTACCTCTCCATCATGTTTGTGAGCTTGACAATTGGATCCTCCTTGACTTCATTCTCCACTTTTGGTTGCTCGGGTTGACCATTACTCCTTTGCCACCTATTTTGAAAAGAACCAAAGTTATTTCTAGCATAACTAGAATTAAAGTTAGAATTACCGGGGTTTCTTTGAAATAGTCCTCGTTGAAAGCCTCCTCGGTATTGGTTCTGGACAAAATTGACTTGCTCGGTAGCCTCCTCCTCACAATCCTTGGTATAGTACATTCCTCGTTAAGTGCTTTTAATTTAATTTATGAACCTAGAACCGCTATAAAATCTCAAGCTCTAGCAGACTTTGTGGCTGATTTTAGTAGTGACTTGCAACCTGAAGTAGACTTAGAGGTTAAAATGTTAGAAGAAACCACTGAAAAATGGATACTATATACTGATGGTGCAGCTAATGTTAAAGGAATTGGACTAGGTATCATACTAAAATCGCCACAGGGGGATATCATACCCCAAGCAGTGAATTGTCATTTTATAACTACTAATAATGAAGCGGAATATGAAGCTTTAATTTCTGGCATGCAATTAGCTAAGGATATGAACATTAGAAATCTTAAGGTATATGTGGATTCTTTACTCCTAGCTAATCACTTTAATGGAACTTACGCTGCAAAAGGTGAAAAATTAATGCAATATTTGGAAATAGTTAAGAAACTAGCAGAGAATTTTGATTTATTTGACATAGAACAAGTACCCAGAGAAGAAAATACTGAGGCTGATGCTTTAGCAAATCTAGGATCAACACTTAAGATGTTGCCAAATACTAAAATTCCTATAGTCCATGTTATATCCAGCTATAGAAAAGGAACCAACTAATATATTAGCAATTCAAAATGATGAACCTGAAAATTCTGGGGACAATCAAAATTCATGGATCACACCAATAATTAGATACATTAATAATAGGACAATTCCTAAAGATGAAAATCCAAAGGCCTTTTGTATGAAAACAACACACTATTCTATGATCAATGGTATTTTGTATAGAAAGTCTCTTGCAGGACCATATCTTAGATGCTTAGAACATCCTGAGACTAATGAAGTTCTTAAGGATATACACGAAGGAGAATGCAGAAATCACACAGCTGGAAGATCATTATATTCTAAGATCTTAAGAACAGGTTATTACTGGCCAACTATGAAGCAAGATGCTGAAGAATATGCGAAGAAATGTGATGCTTGTCAAAGGCATAACAACATTCATCATCAGCCAGCTGAACCTATGTATCCAGTCCTATCACCATGGCCATTTATGAGGTGGGGAATGGATATTGTTGGCCCAATGAATGAATCTTCTGCTGGGAAGAAGTACTTTTTAGCTATGATAGATTATTTCTCCAAATGGAGTGAGGCTGAGGCGTATGCCAAAATTCATGAGACACATGTCATATCTTTCATTAAGCGAAATATATTGACAAGATTTTGAGTGCCAGCTAAGATAATTTGTGATAATGGATCACAATTCATTGGAAAGAAAACTACAAATTTCTGTGAAAGATGGGGCATAAAGATGATTACTTCTACTCCAGTCCATCCACAAGCTAATGGTCAGGCAGAATCAAGCAATAAAATTATTATAAACAACCTGAAGAAGAGACTGGGACAAGCAAAGGGAAAATGGGCTGAAGAGCTACCATTTGTTTTATGGACTGATCGCACAACTTCAAAAAGTGCTACTGGACAAATGCCATTTTCATTAGTTTTTGGAGCAGAGGCAGTCCTACCCACTGAAATGGATTTTCCTACTGCTAGGATTAATTTATTAACTTATGAGAAGAATAAGGATTTATTGCTTGAAGATCTTGAAGCTGTAAATGAAATCAGAGAAAGAACTAAGATAAGAATAGCAGCTTACCAACAGCGAATAGCTAAGTCTTATAATAAGAATTTAAGATTAAGACGATTTCAAGTTGGTGATTTAGTTCTCAAGAAAGTCTTGGCCAAGCCAGATGGTAAATTCAATCCAAAATGGGAAGGCCCTTATTTGATCGAAGCTGAGGCTGGTAAGGGATCCTATTGGCTTCAAGATTTGCAAGGTACTTTAGTTCCAAGAGCTTGGAATGCTATACATCTCAAAACTTATCACGTATAATTTATTTTGTCTTTAGACAAAATCAGGTATGATTTCTTATTCTAGTAATTTTATTTCTTTATGTTTTCTATTCCTTTCATTATTATTTTTCAAAATGATGATACTGACTTGAGCGTCGGAGTGGCGTTAGCCAAAGGGATAACGTCAGTTTATAAGAATTTGTTTTGTAGATTTAAAAATTCGAAGAATGATCACTATCAACAAAATAAGCATAGCAACGTGGAACAAGGTCTTTACCTTTTGGCTGTCACGCCAACTTTTGGTTGAAGGTTTTCACCTTCTCTTAAGTTCGCCCGTGTCGCACGATAATTAATTTCACGGTTGAAGGGTTAAATTCCAAGGTCGTGAAATTAATTCTATTGGTTGTCGGTGTTACCATCGATCTCCCGAATTGGCTAACCACGCCACCCATTACACATACACACGAATTGGCTAACCACGCCACCCTTGCAAGTTTAAGATATGGAGACACCCTCCAGATCTTAGACACCAAAGTCCCTAAGCGAATATTGAAATTAAGAATTCCTTTCTTAATGTTAATCCAATCCAAAATCAATCCAATCCCACACATATTATTTTTAATGCAGGACTTCAATAAATAAATAATTGAAGACTGACAGTCATTAAAGACGTTGGAAGCTAGAGATCATAGCCTACAAGTGGAATCTTAATTACGCTTAAAAAGGTGCATGTATCTAACCCTTTATTTACTTCGTTGATTTGACTGCTTACTATTTGAAAGGTCAAGTAAGTCAAGAACAATTATTAACTGCCACATGACATCATTGCTTTGTTAATTATTTACCGATTTTACCCTTAAATAACACTTTTGATATTTACACTTGAAATAAAAATGGATCAAAAGAAATTTTCATTCATTAATTATATATACAAAAACTACTCGGGAGCATTTTACATCCATGATCAATCATTCCAGATTGATCTCTCCCCTCCTAAACATTGTTATTCTATGATACACAACCCCTATCGATTCAACTTCCTAGATACCTACACATCAAAAGAGTCTAAAAATATGGGCTCCGGCCTTGTCCATTCATCCATCATCGCCTATAAAGCACAAAACATCCTACAAGAGAACATCCCAGTAAACTGTAGGATGTGTTTCCTTCAGTTTCTCCAGGATTGACTTCATTCGACCCAACTCCTCTTTTGTGTTTTTAAGATCTTCCTGAGTCGAACCAAGTTCAATGTAAATCTCTCTCAAGGCGGTGTTCAGAACTTTGATCTTGGCCTCCAGACCTGCCTTCACCTGTAGACCCATTTCCTTTTCAGTCTCGACAAATTCTTTATATGAATCTATCAGACTTTGCATTGTCCTTATGATGTCATCATTCATTCTGTCCTTGGCAGTCTGTTTTCTTTCTAGTTTAGTAAAAGACTGAAAAATGATACAAAAAAGTATAAGAAATAAAAAATAAATATTTAAAGTAAGAATATTTTAAATTTACCTCCTAAAGAAAATCTCCCAAAGATTTTAAAGAAGACATGATTCAAAAAGTAAGTTTTTAGGAAAATGAGCAACTATTTGTGATTTACAAGTGGTAAAACTGTGGGCTTATATTGAGGGGTAAAAGGATAGAAATTGAACCGTCAAGGTGTTAGCTGTCAAAACCATGATGCCTAAAGTAACTCTTGGTTTTCCAATTTACACGCGTCTTATCTTTAAGTAGTTTTAATCTCTCTGTTTGACTTCGGTCAAAGCTTTCTCTAGAAGCTTCAAAGTTATTTCAACAAAAAGGGTTTATATTAAAATAACTTTGGGGACAATTGTTATGGGTGAAATTTCACGTACCAATATCTTGAACTGTTAAGATCTTTACAGGTTAAGATCTTGATATCGATAAATATTCTTGTGACTTAATGGTATGTTACTAACGATACGAAATACTTGTTATTATTATTTCCACATGAGTTATTTGTGCAGATTCTAGAATAAACGATATTTGGCTATGGAAAATATCACCAACGGTGCAAAAAGGAATTCACACATGGGATTATTCATCAACACGCAAAGAAGACTTGGTCTTGTTACATAATCAGACTTCTAGTTGATTTCAACATGACAGAAAAAGACTTCAACGTACACTTGACCAGTCAAGATTCACTCCAACGTCTCAATATCGAAGACCCGGAAGATCCCTAGTATTTCGTATAGTTAGTTAGCTATTAGGTCTATATAAACGAACAAGGTTGATCGATATAGGATATGTTACGACTCATTAATTCATCTGCTCACTTGTATTCACACACATCTCTCTACATTCTTATATCTTTTTCTCACACTTAGCATTAATCGATCAACTAAGTTCCATAATTGTAATCATTTTAACAATAATTAATAAGAGAACAAAGGCAGGGACGATTGCTTCCTCCCGGGGTTTTTATGCTGGCGATCCAAAAGGATTAAGGGCTTTTCCTCGATAACAAATCTCGGTGTTCTTGTTCCTTTATCTTTACTTTTATTTACTTTTTATTAGATCTTTACTATAATTTGCATTACCTCTTGTTTTTTGCATTATTTCATTATATTTAGATCTAATACTTACGATTATATTTGTCCTTTAATTCCTTGTTTAGTCGACATAAATCTTTTACAAGTCTTTTATTTACAACGCATCTTTGAAACTCAATATTTAACAAGCCCTTAACCTCACGAACGAAAGTTTGGTTACATAATTGATCTAAATCTTCAAGGTTGATTATCTTGGATAATTTTTGACCAAAACAGTAGTCAATAGTGAATATTATTGGACACATATATGAATTGAAAGTTGTTTTGGTCAAAAATTACCCAAGATAATCTACCTTGAAGACTTAGATTAATTATGTAACCAAACTTTTGTTCGTGAGGTTAAGGGCTTGTAAAATATGTTGAGTTTCAAAGATGCGTATGGAAATAAAGATTTACTTAAGAAAGATGTCGACTAAACAAGGATTAAAATAACTAAGATAAACGTAAATAAAGAACTATGATGAATCGAAATAATGCACTGAACAGTAAGTAATGTTAACTACGATTAAGATCTAATAATTAACGAAATAAAGTAAAGGTAAGGAACAAGAACACCGAGATTTGTTATCGAGGAAAAGCCCTTAATCCTTTATGGATCGCCGGCATAAAAACCCCGAGAGGAAGCAATCGTCCCTGCCTTTGTTCTCTTATTAATGGTTGTTAAAAATGATTACAATGGTAGAATTCGGTTGATCGATATTGCTAAGTGTGAGAATAGAGATGAGAATATCGAGAGCAGTGTGAAACATTTAAAACTCCCTCAGCGCGTTGCTTTACTCTGTCTAACACTCGTGCCAGCAAGAAGCCCAAGACTGAACCAGGATTGAAGACTGAAGCAGGGCTGAAAACTAATCCTGAAGTGAAAACTGAAGCAAAAGTGATTGCTTTGACTGGGAAAAAGGCCCCTGTGATCAAGGTTCAGGGTCCTATGGATTTGGATACAGTTCAGACGCACTTTGAGAAGGTATTTTTGAAAAAAAATTTATTAACATTAGTACTTATTCACTCCTAAATAAAATTTTTCTTGTTTGTCATTAGGCTCTTGATTTGGCTACCTACAGTAGTGAATGTGTTTGGAAATTCATGAGGGAGAAGATAGATGAGTGCAGTTCTTTGAAACAACAACTTGATAAGAAGGACAAGGTGATGAAGGCCTTAGAACAAGACTTTGCCAAGACTAAGAGTGAGCTTGCTAAAATGGCCAATAAACTTGAGAACCAGACAGGTGAATTCGAGAAAAAGTTGAAAGAAAGGTCAGACATGATCACTAAAAATGCCAGGATGAGTACGCAGAGATCAACTGCAGGTGTGAAAGTTCAAATGGCTCTTGGGGGGGGGGGGGGGGGGGGTGGGGGGGGGGGGGGGGGGGGGGGGGGGGGGGGGGGGGGGGGGGGGGGGGGGGGGGGGGGGGGGGGGGGGGGGGGGGGGGGGGGGGGGGGGGGGGGGGGGGGGGGGGGGGGGGGGGGGGGGGGGGGGGGGGGGGGGGGGGGGGGGGGGGGGGGGGGGGGGGGGGGGGGGGGGGGGGGGGGGGGGGGGGGGGGGGGGGGGGGGGGGGGGGGGGGGGGGGGGGGGGGGGGGGGGGGGGGGGGGGGGGGGGGGGGGGGGGGGGGGGGGGGGGGGGGGGGGGGGGGGGGGGGGGGGGGGGGGGGGGGGGGGGGGGGGGGGGGGGGGGGGGGGGGGGGGGGGGGGGGGGGGGGGGGGGGGGGGGGGGGGGGGGGGGGGGGGGGGGGGGGGGGGGGGGGGGGGGGGGGGGGGGGGGGGGGGGGGGGGGGGGGGGGGGGGGGGGGGGGGGGGGGGGGGGGGGGGGGGGGGGGGGGGGGGGGGGGGGGGGGGGGGGGGGGGGGGGGGGGGGGGGGGGGGGGGGGGGGGGGGGGGGGGGGGGGGGGGGGGGGGGGGGGGGGGGGGGGGGGGGGGGGGGGGGGGGGGGGGGGGGGGGGGGGGGGGGGGGGGGGGGTGGGGGGGGTAGTTGTCCCAGTGCTTTCGAGCACAATTTTAAATTTCAAAAAGCAAGTATTTCGGATATTTGTTATCTTAGGTTATTAGTGTTTCTCGTTTTTATTTGCAGGTGAAGCGGATCATCTTTCGAAGGTACATAAATTATATTTTGGGTATAAGTAGTATAATTTTTGTATGCTATGTTTGGGAGATAAAAATTTTATCCTATAACAATTATTTGCTACTTGTATATATACATGTACTACTCTAATATTATTGTATGTTACATATTGTTGTTATTATTATTATTATTTTTTTTATTTTTTTTTATTTAACTGATCATCAAAAATAATTTTTATATGTCAGTTAATAAATGGTCTAAATTTCTTTAATCATGAAAACAGTAAGAAATTATATTGACATGACAAATAGAGGGTTGAATACATGCACCTTGCAAGCGTATTTAAGATCCCACTTGTAGGCTATGACTTGCTAGCTTCCAGCCTCTTTATTGATCGCCAGTCTTT
Organism: Erigeron breviscapus; assembly: GCA_034093135.1. Taxonomy (NCBI): domain Eukaryota; kingdom Viridiplantae; phylum Streptophyta; class Magnoliopsida; order Asterales; family Asteraceae; genus Erigeron; species Erigeron breviscapus. Next base: position 7,622,743 of record CM067172.1, on the reverse strand, counting down.
AATCACTTATAGCCATAACTCCTACTTGTTTTCCTGAATTTATTGCGCATCAAAAGAAAACAAAAATTCATATTATTTTGTGCGGGAATGAGTTTTAGGAATGGGAATCCTAAAACCCATTAATGTTTGAGATCGAAGATATTAATCTCCAAATCGTCAAGGGAATATTGGGCTCTTAAGATCCAGGGGGCGTCCCCAGTCTCTCGAGTATATTGGGTAGCGTGATTAGCTAATTCGAGGGAATGATTTTTGGGTGGCGTGGTTAGCCAATTTCGGGAGATGGCGTGGTTAGCCAATTTCGGGAGATCGATGGTACCACCGACAACCAATAGAATTAATTTCGACGACCTTGGAATTTAACCCTTCAACCGTGAAATTAATTATCGTGCGACACGGGCGATTTTAAGAGAAGGTGAAAACCTTCAACCAAAAGTTGGCGTGAAAGCCAAAAGGTGAAGACCTTATTCCACGTTGTTATGTGTTTGCAGATTGATAGCCAATGCTCATTTCCCTGTTTAAAACAACCTTAATACTAAAATTACATTGATCAGTCATTTCGAGGAAATCATAATTTATAGATTTTCATTTCCATGTTCCAAATCTTTAGATCAGGATTCTCTGATATTCCAATGCTGTTTTTAGGCAGCTTCCCTGTCATTATCAATTCATTATGACTAAGAGAATCCATACCTTGAGATCGTGTTTCCTTGGGGTTGGAAATCGACATATCTCCTATTTCATGACTTATCTTTTGTCGTTTTAAATCTTCAATTCCCAAGCTTTCCATAGCATGTGGATCTAGACCTCTGTAATATTGACTGAAGCTTAAGAACATCTAGAAACCTCAGCTGTAATACTTTCAGATCTTTCATAATCTCAGAGCTTCTTTTTTCCAAGTCAGTTTCAATTCGACTTATAATGGAAAACAAATTTGCGTTAGCGTACAAATAGGGATATGAATGTTTAAGCCTCTTTCTCGTATTAGATGTCCCTGTGTTTCTAGTTTTGAAAGAATTTTTTCCTTGTTTGTTCGACATAATCTAACAGGAAGAAATTGAAGTTTAATTTTTGAAAGCACCTTTTGCCCCACGGTGGGCGCCAAATTGTTTTGGTCAAAAATTACCCAAGATAATCTACCTTGAAGACTTAGATTAATTATGTAACCAAACTTTTGTTCGTGAGGTTAAGGGCTTGTAAAATATGTTGAGTTTCAAAGATGTGTATGGAAATAAAGATTTACTTAAGAAAGATGTCGACTAAACAAGGATTAAAATAACTAAGATAAACGTAAATAAAGAACTATGATGAATCGAAATAATGCACTGAACAGTAAGTAATGTTAACTACGATTAAGATCTAATAATTAACGAAATAAAGTAAAGGTAAGAAACAAGAACACCGAGATTTGTTATCGAGGAAAAGCCCTTAATCCTTTATGGATCCCGGCATAAAAACCCTGGGAGGAAGCAATCATCCCTGCCTTTGTTCTCTTATTAATGGTTGTTAAAAATGATTACAATGGTAGAATTCGGTTGATCGATATTGCTAAGTGTGAGAATAGAGATGAGAATATCGAGAGCAGTGTGTGTGAATACAAGTGTGTAGCGAGTGAGTAAAAAGATGTCCTAGATCGATCAGCCTTATTCGTTTATATAGACCTAGGATCTAACTAACTATGCGAGTTTATAGGGATCTTCCAGGTCTTCGGTAATTGAACGTTGGAGAGTATCTTGCTCAGTCAAATGAACGTTGAAGCTATTCTCCTCATGCTGAAATCAACTTGAAGTCCGATTATGTTGGGAGACTGGATCTTCTTTGCGTGTTGATGATTAATCCCATGTGTGAGTTCCTTTTTGCACCGTTAGAAATGTTTATCTTGACTTCATATCGAATATTCTGGAATCTGCATGCTTAACTCATGTGGAAATGATAATAACAATTGAAACATAACGTTAGCAAAATATTAATAAGTTATCAGAATATTTGTCTATGTCAATATCCTGATACGTCAAGATCTTGGACTCTCAAGATAATGGTACTTGAAATTTCACCCATAAAAAAGGTCTCTTTAGCTTCATTTATACTCGTTAATTGGTCCTATATTTATTATAGGTAGTCGGGAATACTTGCTTTGCACGGTAGCTTTAGTTATCATTTGTGTGCGCTTCTACGAGGTAAGATACACTATTTTATCACGCTGAGGGTTCAACAAAACATAGTTTTCATATAATAACTTCCCCAAATGGTATCTTGTTTTTCTTATGGGTAATCGGGATTATACGGGAGGTGATATGGGCTATGTAGATGCATATTGAAGGCTGAAATGCTACCCCTATGATATGCAATGTTATGAGATACGATGATATGATATGTAATGTTATGAAATGCCTTGAGATGTTATGAAATACGATATGGGATGATCTATGATATGTAATGATAGAGTATATGCATTGATATACGATTTATGATGACCTATGATATGCAATGACCTATGATGCGTAATGATATATGACATGAAATGACGAATGAATGTGTACGATATGTAATGACGCTTAACATGTATATGTGCATGTGTAAATGTGATTATGATGTGTAACGAAATGTTAATGATGATGATGCTTATGATGTTGTCATGATGTAAACATTCATGCTATGCGATGAAACGATTTGTGATGATTATAAGGAAGTGCACTATATGTAATATGTGATGAATTCATGGCTTTTACACCTAGCACTCTAGACTTACTAGGTATGCCATGACACGTGCACGTTTAAGGGCCCAAAATGTGGAGATGAAAATATATGTGGGATTGTTTAATGTGACACCCGTCGTTTAAAAATATGGATTTCCAAAAGATTTCGCCTAACGGCGTCAAAAGATAGCGAAAGTTAGCTTTAAAAGATCAAACCAAAAGGATCGGTTTGGTTCATTTATTAAATGGTGTTACTAGCAATGTCATCTCAATAAGTTCAAATGGAAACCCAACGGTTGCCCAACATTAAACAACCGACATCTAAGAAATTACAAGTCATTAATGTCTAGACAAAAAAGTAATTGTCTAAAATGAGAAGCTACTATGGGTACTAAAGCCATCTTCATTGCAATCTACCCATGCCTCGCACTTTATTCATCATCTAGCTCAAGCTTGCTAAACCTGGGGGAATAACACATTTCAAGAAACAAGTGTTAGCTAACGAATTAGCTAAGTAAGATAACACATGGTTAATAAATCATTTGTCCATTTAAACATTATGAAAAGTCACATTTGTCATTAAGGCACATATCACAAGTCATCACATCTATCATAGCACATCTTGCATTAAACATCTTTCTTATAGGACGGATCATCCTAAATGTGCCTAATCATCTTTTACATCTCACATATAACATCTAAACATCTTTGTAGTTGTGACATAAGTCACACATCTCATATAACTGATGTGACCAATTTATACAAATCGCCCACATCATTATTGGCCATTTTCTTAAGTGTTTTAAGTCGATTTTGTGTGCATTTGGCGCGTTTATGGTGTTTGTTAGTGTTTTCAAGCTCTTAGCAGGTTACGCATTCATTTGGCACATTTTCGGATGATTTTTAGGCCAAGAAGTTGATTCATGAGATCGAGAGTTGTTCAAGTGGAAAAGATAGAAAAATTCAGCAAGTTGTCAAGATTGAAGAAGTGTTGGCTGGTCCAGAAACTTTGGACTGCGCCGTAGTGGGGTTGATCAATGGCCACTGCGCCGCAGTCATTCATGTTCAAGACGCACGGAGATCAGAAGATTCCCACTGCGCCGCAGTGGGAATGCACACCAGTCACTGCGCCGCAGTCAATGGATGCCAAGGCCACAACTTTCCAGTGGTTTAACACTGCGCCGCAGTGGGAAGTGTACAAGCCCCACTGCGCCGCAGTCGCGGGTCGAGAAAAAAGAAATGTTTTCCAGTGGATTACCACTGCGCCGCAGTGGGGGAAGTGTACAAGCCCCACTGCGCCGCAGTCAGCTGCACGGGGAATCAGGGTTACAGCCTCTTTTGCATCAGATTTGAAGGGGGTATAAATAGAAAACATAACCCTATTTCCCAACTAATCAAGCTTTCTTTCTAGGAGCTGTTCTAGGCGAATTCTTCAGAGGATCATCTCAAATTTCATCAATTGATTCATTGAAGATTCAAGAACACCCATCTAGATCGTATCTACTTATCCGTCTTGCAATTTCTATTCAAACAATTTGGTACAATATGTTCTATTTCTATTTCATTTGTTATTTTCAATTTAGCATGAGTGGCTAGATTTCTAATCATCCACTTTGATGAAACTTGACGAATGATATGATTGCAATATTTTAATTCAAGAGTTGATTCAATTATCGTTGTGTCGTGATCTTTATCAATTAATCCCTTGTGATTTATTCTTTTGATGTTGATGGTTTATGTGTTCATCGTTAGTGGTACTAGGTGAATATGTTTATCGTTTCAATTCGATTGTCTATGGTCAATTGTCACCAGTTCATGGTATGACGGTGAATGTCAAATCTATAATAGGAGTTAATCGGTAAACGTGTTTGGAAACGGTTGGTGGTACCACGTTTTAATTCACATAGGCATAATTGGTAATTGGATAATCAAGCAAACTAACTGTTGGGGAGATTTTCTAGGCATTGGTGGTACCGGCTTGGGTAATTTAACTAGCAACTTAGGTGTTTGGGTGATTTGCTTGCGGTTGGTGGTACCACGCGAGCATTTCTATCCTTTCACGATTATCTTGTCAACTCTAAATAATTTGATCTTTATCGTGTGCAATCATAACTGAAGTCAAGTGGATTCGAAGTGGATGATCTTTATTTATATTGTTTGAACTTTCTTTACTTTCAATTGTCTTGTCATTTCAATTTCTTAATTTAATATTGTCAAAGTGAGGTAGCAATTCGGCGACGGTTCCATCTTTTTTCCCAAACTACTTTAGCAACAATTATTTCAAAACCAATCCCCGTGAACGAATTCGGACTTACCTTTTAGCTATACTATATACGAACGGGTCCACTGCCCGCTAGTGTGTAGTAGTCAGTTTTAGGGTAATTCTTGTTTATAAATTTTAAACTCGATTTCACACATCAAGTTTTTGGCGCCGCTGCCGGGGATTGTGTGCCGATTTAGTTGTTAATTTAGTGGTTTGATCCTTTCTCACGCGTGAGAAAGTTACTTGTTTATTAGTTTAGTTTTCTTTTCTTATCACATGTGCATTTTACGTGTTTGTGTTAGTTGTGTGTTTGCAGGCATATTTCTTTAGTTGATGAACTTGCGTTCTTCGGGTCTCCCTTTGAATAGTCCTTTGTCTACTCCGAGAAGACCAAGGGGGCGTAGGTTTAACTTCACTGAGCCATCAACACCTATACCGACACCATTTTCACCTATAGCTAAACCCACTCCTGATTCAGACGAGGAAGGGTTCTTTTTAGACGAGTTTTTCTATTTAGAAGTTAAGCAAGAGGAAATGGGTGACGAACAACCAAGGGGTCCAAATGACACTCGCTATGGCGAGAGGGTTCGAACTATCCCAACGGGCCGTGGTTCTGCCATTAGACCTCTGGCTATTGATCACACTTTCGCTTTGAAAGGAAACCATCTTAAGCGCATAGAAGAGCATCGATTTGATGGAAAAAGGAAATGGGATCCATACCAACACTTGGATAGGTTTGAAAAGTTGGCTCGGCTATATCAATATGGGCAAAACCAAATGAATGTCGTGAAACTTGAGACATTTCCCATGTCAATCACCGGAGAAGCACTTGATTGGTTCAATGATCTTCCAGAAAATTCTATTACTACTTGGAACCAACTTAAGGAGGCTTTCATTGGTGAGTTTTATTCACTAAGAACTCAAAGAAGGCTGGAAAATTTGATTAGGTCCTTTGAGCAAGATGATGGGGAGGATGTAGTAGATGCATGGATTCGTTTCAAGGAGATGTTAAGAAATTGTCCAGGTCACGATTTGACTAGGGAAAAATATGTGGAGCTTTTCTTTGATGGGTTAGATAAGAAGTCTAAACGAGAATTGGGATATGCTTTCGGGGGTAGTTTCAATAACATTACACCCAATGAAGGTTATCAAATCTTGGAAGACATGGCAAAGGATAGCTCAACTTTGGATGATGAAAGGTTCTTGAAGAATGAAAAAAAGATGAAGAGAGGTACTAACCAAGGGAGAGTTGCTAAGGTTGAAGCTAGCAATGACCCAGGGGTTATTGGAGAAATTAGGGCGCTATCTGAGCGCATAGAAAAGGGGTTTGCTACTCAAGAGAATAGGTTTGGAGCAATTGAGAGGGATGTTAAGGTAGTAGCCGATGGGTGTGATCATTGTGGTGATATGCATTATTCTGATGAGTGTCCAAATCGGGCACCCGAAGATGTGAGTTATTTCAGAATCAACCCCAAGGGAGCTACCAACGCAACACCGGTTTCCAGAACCGGCCTTCAGGGTAATACTTCTTATAACTCCTCTTTTCAGTCTAATAATTCTTGTTTTTCAGGTAATAGGTGGCAAAGAGATAATTATCAGAATCAGCCACAACAACAGACTCAGCAAGGACAAGGATCAGGTTCTTCTTCTTCTAATGCCGATCCTAATGCCGAGTTGAGAGAGATGATGAAGCAGTTGGCTAGTAACCAAGTTGAAACAAATACTAGCATTCAAATGATCAGGGAGGATACCAAGACTTTGAGTGAGAGGTTGGATCAGTTAAGTGGAAAGGTGGAGATCAACATGAAAAACCAGGGAGTTAATTTCAAGGATCTCGAAAGTAGGATGGCCGCTCTTGCTAGGCCCACGGGGACTCTTCCTAGCAACACGCAACAGAATCCTAGGCCTCAGTTTAGTCAAGGACAGAATCAAGGACAGAATCAAGGACAGAATCAGGGACAGAAATACACTCCACCTCCAGTCCGCAATGAGCAAGCCAAAGCCATCACCACTCGTACTGGTAGGTCTTATGACTCACCTCCTATGCCTAATGTTGTTGTTTCAGATGTGCAGGATAAAAGGAGTGATGATGATGAGGTTGATGAAGAGATTAAAATGGAGGAAGATTCGACCGTGAAGACTCCGGTCACTCCACCAAAACCGGATGTGGTTCCAGAGGTTAAAGCATACAAGCCAAAGATACCATTTCCACAGAGGTTCAGGAAAGCAAAGCTAAAGGAGCAATATAATAAGTTTGTGGAGATGATTACAAATGTTCACATTAATGTGCCTTTAGTCGATCTTATTCAGGGGATGCCTCATTATGCCAAGTTCATTAAGGAGCTTGTGACTGACAAAGGAAAGTTGGAAGAGGCAAAGGCTACTTTTCTCAATGCCGAGTGTTCTGCTATCTTGCAGAACAGCATACCACCAAAGCTTGAAGACCCAGGGAGTTTTCTTATCACTTGCTCTATTAGAACCATTATTTGTAAGGCCTTAGCTGATTTATGAGCTAGCATTAATTTGATGCCTTACTCAGTTTATGCCAAGTTGTCCTTAGGAATCCTTCGCCCTACTCGCATGAGTATAAGACTAGCTGACCATTCATTTCAGTATCCCATTGGGATTGCTGAGAATATTAGAGTCAAAGTGGGCCATATTGTTTTTCTTGTTGACTTCATTATCCTCGAGATGGAGGAAGATACGCAAGTCCCTCTTATTCTTGGGCGCCCATTCCTTAATACCGCGGATGCTATCATCCATGTGAAGGATAAGGAGATTTCCTTAGGCGTTGGTACTGATAGGATTGTGTTTAATGTTGAGAGGTCTATTAAGCATTCTTATTCTACTGATGAGTCTTGTTTCAGGATTGATGTTATTGATGATGCTTTAGACCGGGAGTTTCAGGAACTGATGGAGATAGACACTGGAGATGAGGAGATTGCTAATTTAGGATCGGGAGATATATCTGATGATGATTTGTTTGCAGAGGTTATGGCGCTTAGCTTGGATGAGACACCTCCCGAGGATGAGAGTTTTGAGGAGGTTGTTGCTGATGGAAGTTCAAGGGTACTTAACTCTGTTGATGTACCACCTACTGACTTGGAGCTTAAGCCGCTTCCAGACCATCTAGAGTATGCATATCTGTCAGGTGAGTCTTCTCTTCCAGTGGTTATCTCATCCTCACTCTCGAGTGATGAGAAAGACCGTCTCATGTCTGTTCTTAAAGCTCACAAGCGGGCTTTTTCTTGGAAGACCACAGATATTCCAGGTATTAGTCCTAATTTTTGCCAGCATAAGATTGATTTTCTTGATGATGTTAAGCCCGTTGTCCAGAGACAAAGGCGGCTGAACCCTAATATGAAGGAGGTTGTTAAGAAAGAGGTGATTAAGCTTCTTGATGCAAGAATTATTTTTCCTATTGCTGATAGTCCTTGGGTTAGTCCTGTTCATTGTGTGCCCAAAAAGGGGGGCATGACAGTTATTGAGAATGATAATAAGGAGCTTTTGGCCACGAGGACTATTACGGGTTGGCGGGTTTGTATAGATTACCGTAAGCTTAATGATGCCACCCGTAAGGATCACTTTCCACTTCCTTTCATTGATCAAATGTTGGAACGTCTTGTAGGTAATGAATATTTTTGTTTCTTAGATGGGTTTTCCGGGTACTTTCAAATACCCATTGATCCAAAGGATCAAGAGAAAACCACCTTTACTTGCCCATTTGGCACTTTTGCTTATAGGCGAATGCTGTTTGGTTTGTGTAATGCCCCTGGCACCTTTCAAAGGTGCATGATTGCTATTTTCCAGGACATGCTTGAAACTTCCATGGAAGTTTTCATGGATGATTTTTCTGTTTTTGGGGATTCTTTTCATGCTTGCTTGATTAATTTGGATAGGATGTTGGAACGGTGTGAGAGGGCACACCTTGTTTTAAATTGAGAAAAGTGCCATTTTATGGTGACCGAGGGAATTGTTTTAGGGCATAAAGTGTCCAAGGCCGGGATTGAGGTTGATCGGGCTAAGATAGATGTTATTGCCAAATTACCCCCGCCTTCCAATGTGAAAGGGGTAAGAAGTTTTCTTGGACATGCAGGTTTTTATCGTCGATTTATTAAGGATTTCTCAAAGATTACTCGTCCTATGACCCACTTGTTGGAGAAGGACGTTCCTTTTGTTTTTGATGATGCTTGTTTGAATGCTTTTCAGGTTTTGAAGGAGAAGTTGACTAATTCTCCTATAATGGTTGGTCCGGATTGGGAATCGCCATTTGAATTGATGTGTGATGCAAGTGACTATGTTGTGGGAGCCGTTCTTGGGCAAAGGGTTGATAAGCATTTCAAGCCCATTTACTTTGCTAGTAAAACTTTGACCCCCGCTCAGCAAAACTACACCACTACTGAGAAGGAGTTGCTTGCCGTGGTCTTTGCCTTTGATAAGTTTAGATCTTATTTAGTGTTGAGTAAGACCATAGTTTTCACTGACCATTCAGCCCTTAAGTACCTTGTTCTCGAAACAGGATGCTAAACCCATGCTTATCCGTTGGATTCTTTTGTTGCAAGAATTTGACATTGAGATAAAGGATAAGAAAGGGGCTGAAAATTTGGCTGCCGACCATTTGAGTCGTTTGGAAGATCCTCACCGGGAGGAACTTTGTGATGGGGAGATCAATGATCACTTCCCCGATGAGTCTTTAATGTTTATCTCTAACTCTGATGATGCTCCTTGGTTTGCAGATACAGCTAATTATTTGGTTGCAGGTGAGATACCTAATGATTTCACGTACCAGCAGAAGAAGAAGCTCATATCAGATGTTAAGTATTATTTTTGGGACCATCCATACTTGTTTCGTGTTTGTGCAGATGGTATGATTAGGAGATGTGTTGCTGGAAGTGAGACTAGAGAGATCTTGGATGCTTGTCACTACGGGCCAATTGGAGGTCATTACGGTCCTTCAGTACTGGTAAGAAAGTTTTTGATGCAGGTTTCTATTGGCCAACAATTTTCAAGGAGGCTCAAACTTTGGTAGAGACTTGTGACATTTGTCAAAGACAAGGGAGCATTACTAAGCGGGATGAGATGCCTCAACAAAGCATTCAGGTATGCGAGGTTTTTGATATTTGGGGTATAGACTTCATGGGACCATTCCCACCGTCTAATAAGTTTCAATATATTCTTGTCGCCGTTGACTACGTGTCTAAATGGGCTGAAGCCAAGGCTTTGCCCACGAATGACGTGAGGGTAGTCATTGATTTCTTGAAACAGTTATTCTGTCGATTTGGTTGCCCTAGAGCTTTGATTAGTGACCGAGGAACCCATTTTGCAAATCATCAATTAGCTAAGGTCATGAAGAGGTATGGTGTTGTGCATTATTTTTCTACTTCTTATCATCCACAAACTAGTGGACAAGTAGAAAACACCAATAGGGCTTTGAAAAGGATTTTAGAGAAAACTGTTGGAGATAACCCCAAGGTTTGGTCGAAGAAATTAGATGACGCCTTGTGGGCGTTTAGGACGGCTTATAAGACGCCGATTGGCACCACGCCATACCGGTTGCTCTATGGCAAAACTTGCCATCTTCCTATTGAGATAGAGCATAAAGCGTATTGGGCGTTAAGGAATTTGAATTTGGACTTGATGGAGGCTAGTGAACTTAGAATGTTGCAACTTCATGAGCTTGATGAGCTTAGGCTAGGTGCTTATGAAAATTCTAGGCTTTACAAGGAAAGGACCAAAGTTTGGCATGATAAGAGGATCCGTAGAAAAGAGTTTAAGGTTGGAGCTAAGGTTTTGTTATTCTTGTCTAAGTTTAAGATCAAGCAACCTAAGCTAACTTCTAGGTGGATTGGACCTTTTGTAATTAAACATATGTATCCGTCAGGTTATGTAGAGTTGTTTAAGAGAAATGGTGACGGTTCGTTCATTGTCAATGGTCATAGACTTAAGCTTTATTTGGAAGAAGAGCAAGTTGAGGGGATAATCGAGGAGATCCCCATTTTTGAATTCGAGACTTGAAAGTTGGTCGAGTCTAGCTAACGACTCGTTATTAACTTAAGCGCTTCTCGGGAGGCAACCCGTGTTATTTTATTGCACTTTATTTTCTTTTTATTAGTTAGATTTGATTTTGTTTTGTTAAGAAAGTGCAGGTGCAAATTTGATGTGATGCGGTTTCAGGTGAGTGTTTGTTTTAAGTATTGAAAAAAAAAATTCTTTGGGAATGTGAACAGTAACTCCCCACTGCGCCGCAGTGGGGGTGGTTCTTGAGTGACTGCGACGCAGTCTGTTAATTCTGGCCGCGGGTGAATTTTACCCCACTGCGCCGCAGTGGGGGAGGTCGAAACCCACTGCGCCGCAGTGGGCTTGTGGACTGGTCAACAGGGGAGCGGGGTCATTAAGTGAGTCAAAAGTTTCAGTTTTCTTTTCCCCCACAAAATTTATATCTATCTTTCTCTCCATCTTGAAACCGACTAGGCTCTAAAAACCCCCCCAAGGACTCCTAAATTCACCCATTTATTCACTTAAAAGCTCGCATTTTCTTTCTTTCTCCTAGATTATCATCTCTACATTATCATCATGGGAAGAGGAGTAAGTTTTCTTGATTATTTTCTTTATTTATTTCTTTATTTTTGATTTTTAATTTTTAGGGTTTTTAATTTCGTAATTAATTCTAGGGTTTTGTTGTTTATGGGCTAATGAGGCTAATGGGGTGGTTAATCTTTCATTTAAAACACTTGTTCATCCGATTTTGATTTTGATTTTGAAATTAGGGTTTTGAGAATTTAGAGATTTGTGATGAACAAGTGTGGGGGAGGTTAATGTTGGATTAGTTGGTGACTATTGCTTCATTATTGCTGAATTTGAGTATTTAATTAACCCCTATTTGGCTACCCATCGTGATGAACTGATGAACTTGCCCAGTTTTTCTTCGCCACTACGCCGCAGTAGGTATGCATGTTGCCACTGCCTTGCATTCTTAGTTCTCATGTTTTATTTGCTTTATGTATTTGATTGCAGACCGCTGCTGACAAGAGGAAACAAGCTGAAGGCCAATCTAGTGAGGCAGCTAACGTGCCTCATAAAGCACCTAGGCGACAAGAGGAAGTGCCGCTTCACTTTGTGGGAGAGTTGAATGAAAGACATGCTTGGTTGCAATTTGATGATATTAGGCAACCTCACAAGAACAACTACTTGAACAAACTGTACAAGCTTCAAAAGCATCCCGTTTGCCCACCTAAGTATTTCACTCATACTCAGGCTCAATACTTTGGGTGCAAGCAGATATTCGTCAGTGGTATTCTATGGGGATGAGAGTTGGTAATAGGGTGGTCAATTACGAAATTTGGGATAGAGTGTTTCTTAACAGGGAACCAGTTTACCGGGAATTGTGTTTGGAGTTTTATTCGACCTTGAGATTGACTAAGGAATTACACAAGGTCAAAGACATTTTTGAGGAAAGGATTGTTGTGTTCTACTGTGGGGGAGAGAAGAGGAAGTTATCCATAGCGGAGTTTGGTCATTACGTAGGTATGTATTCTAGGCAAGAGTTGGATAACCCGGATTGGAGAAATCTTTTGAGGCAAGGATTTTATGTTAAGGCAGATTTGGGTGATGGTGAGTCCATTCCTCAGTATTGGACTCGGATTTCTGGGGGAGAGGCTTGGCCTACTGGAGGTTATGGTAGTGTCTCTAAAATCAAAAGTGTTAAGTTACGGTTGCTCCACAGGATATTAGTGACGTCTTTTGTTCAAAGGTCGACTCATAGGATAAGGCCTATCAATTAGATTTGTGGTTGATGAAGCTGTTTTCTGAGGGGTCGCCTAGAAAGTTTGCATTGCCTTCGATGGTACTCTTGGACCGAATGTGCAACCATTCCGATTCTGAGCTTGTTTTGGGTCATTTTATCACCCGGATTTATAAAAGGATGGGAGTGTTCGAATTGGATGCGTGCCAGACGTATCTTTCTCAGGCCGTTTATCAAGTGGATTTAACTTCTAAGGAGTTGATTAGGGCGAAGATAGTAAGGAAGAAGCAGGGGAATGTGCCGGAGAGACTGTTGGATGATGAGGGGGTTGTTGAGTCACCACCGCCGGATGTGGAGGAGGATGATGTTGATATGGAGGATGCTCCTCAGGAGCCATAGAGGAGGCGTGGCCGTAGCGGTTTTGATTTGACTGAGTTAGGATCCACAGTTCAAAAGATATATGAGGATCAACAGGAGAGCCGCCGGGCATTTGAGGCTTATCAGAGGCGGATGGACCAGGATATGACATGGGTTGGTTCGCAGCAGGCCTACACGAACTATACATTGGACTATTATCAGCCTATGTGGAATGCACAATATCATGGGAAGGAGTTTGTTCCATCAGATCCGGTTCTGGAGTTTAGACCACCACCTATTCATGTCCCCGATTATCGCCAGGGTGGTCAGTCTTTCTTCCCTATGACTGCCCCGGGGGACATGTCACCTCGGCCCCATAATTTAGGAGGATCTCCTCGTGGGCCAGTGCAGTTTGGTACTTTTCAGGGTGGACATGATGCTGGTGGATCCGGAGGTTTTGCTGGTGGACATGATGCCGGTGGTTCATCTTCCTTTGTTCCTGGTTTTGTTGCAGGTTCGAGTTCGGGTTTTGGCGGTGGACAGTCTGGAGGAGATGCTGGAGGCTCAGGTTCAGGTCAAGAAGAGGAGCGCAATTGGATTACTGACCTTTTTGGTCCACTCGGTCTTCCATATGGTTACCACGGGCAGTTGCAGTGAGGGGATAATGATTCCCATCCGGTACCGTGGGATGGAATCATTTGGTGATTGATATTGTTGGTATTCTGATGACTGTATTTTTCTTATCTTTGTCTGATATCCACCCTACGGGGTGATGAAACATTTGTACTCTTTTCTTTTCTTTTGTTCCTTTAATTTTCTGCATGAGACTTTAGATTAGTTTGAATTTTTGTATGGATATTTGGTTGTGTTGTTATTTGAAGTTGGACAGGTTCTATCCGTTTGATGGCCACACCTATTGTGCAACCCAACTGTGGGGGGGACCCGTTGGATTCTCTTTCTCACCTACATTCTGTGGCATCCATTGATTTGATTGTGTGATCGTGTGCATATGCTGGCAGTAAGTTCAGCGCTTTATTGTTTATTGGTATGTTTACTGCCATTGTTTCACACGCAGCTCTCGCACCTTCCGTTCTGGGGCTAGTTTGTTTCTCCCATCAAGCAAAGTGTTCTTCCTTTTTAGGAAGCGCCATTTGTGACGCGGGGTCGACTTACTTGTTTTGAAACGGAGTGTGTCCTTAATCCGGTATGTGTTCTCATTCTTTCTATCTATCTTGCTTACCCCTATTTACCTTTGTTTGACCGAATATGGACATTGAGGGCATTGTCCATCTTAAGTGTGGGGGGGTGGCAAATAGGTTTAAGCAACCGGATATATCTCTTTTGTTGTTTTGCCATTGGGTATTCAACCGGTCTTGTGGATGTGTCCCTCTCATAGGCTTTTGGATTTTATCCAAGGGTAAGGGTTTCTATTTTGAACTCTGAACTATGATGTGCATGTTTGAGATTGGTGGTTTCAATTTGGTAGGATAACGGAAGATGATATGATTTGAAACTTGTGTTGAGCTTGTCCTTATGGTAAATTGCTTTTGTCACTTAATTCATAATAATTTAATAAGCAATTTTACTACAAAATTTTTCCTTGGCAAAATTTTAATCGGCGAAATGTGTTCTGAACGGTTATTGGGCTAGTCCTTGTGGATTGATAACATTACTTGCATACTCAAATTTCCCAAACACCTAAAGTTGTGAGATTCATCATTCATTTATATGTAACACCCCGACTATAGCGGAAACACGAGATGCCACAGAACGACATGGTACAAAAGATTTAAGTAATAAACATCAACATAAAGTTTCAAATGCCATTCAAATTCAAAAGGTAACAAGTTCAAGTTGACGTTTAATAATCATTACATAACCAAATTCATAATCAAAAGATCAAATGTTTGCGTTACTAGTCCAACATGCAACAATTAAACACATCATCCATGAGGCGGTCCAATTGCTAACTTACTGCCCTAGACCTGAAAAGCATGAAGAAAAAGTGTCAACTACGAGAGTTGAGTGAGTTCATAGGTTTATGCTAACAACACATATAGATTTAATCCAATTCAAGAGATAATATGTCATAGAATTTCCAAGAATTTCCATCTCGCTGTCCATACCCAAACCGTATGTTCCAACAATAATAACCAACCATGAATAATATCAATAACACTTGGTCAATGGTAAGACTACCATGACATAATTTGATGAGATTGTTCTTGAGCCACTACTAAGACCCTTTCACGTCCAAATAATAATAATGATAATATTTAATTACTTATTTATTCACTTTATTGATTTATTTACTAAATAATTCCTTAAAAATACTTTTAAGTGTCATAATTGCCTTTATAAATTATGAATAATTTCATTTGAATTATCCCCTGATATATATGCTCCTTAATTTATAATTTCATGATTTATACTTTTATTTGTGTATTTTCCATTTATTTTAATGATAATATGTCCCGAAGATATGATAATAGAAGCACATGCTGTCAATCACGTGCAATAATGATAATAAAGGAGTCGTGCCATGGAGACGACCAATAATAAAAGTAGATTAGAGCACCCCTAGGCAGACCGGAGATGAGGGCGGCCAGTCAACCCGCTGCCATCTTGGTGAGTGAGGGGACGAATCCTAGTTGCGCAACCCTCTAACTACAGGCCTCAAATGAGTTAATAGTAAGTGTACAGGGGACCTCCGTTTGACAGTACTCAAGCTCATCATATAACATATAACACGTTGAACATACAATATAATTCCCATATCATTATCAGTATTTCAAAGAATCATTTCATAAGAGAAAGTCATTTTAATTAATCATGCTTTTCACCCCGCAAGTAAAACATATAAAAGAGTTTGAAAGGGGGCTATGACTCACTTGATTAGAGATTTGAAAGGGGCTGATCAAACGCGATTCCTTCGCTTAGATTTGTTGCGCCTCAAGCAAGCCTAAACCATAACATATATATTCACGACGTAAGTTCGCGTGACATGAACTAGTGAGCTAGATCATGAGATGTATACTAGTAGACTTGCCCATCTTTGGTTGTTATTACATTATGGTATTTAAGTGCCTTATGATGTTCTCATTATTTGGTTATGAGAGATTTGGTGGTAAGAGTCGTTTTCTCATTATACGTTTTTGTACGTTTATTGGAATTTCGGTAGTTTGGCCTTGATTTATATGATCTCTATTGTATACTTTGCTTAATAATAATATTTAACATCAGTGGTCTTATAATATTAATATTTATGTATATTCTCTGATTTGTAATTATTTATTTAATTTAATAATATTTAATTACTTATTTATTCACTTTATTGATTTATTTACTAAATAATTCCTTAAAAATACTTTTAAGTGTCATAATTGCCTTTATAAATTATGAATAATTTCATTTGAATTATCCCCTGATATATATGCTCCTTAATTTATAATTTCATGATTTATACTTTTATTTGTGTATTTTCCATTTATTTTAATGATAATATTTAATTAATTATTTTTACTTAATTATTTATCTTAAAATTATGTAACACATGTCTCTTGTCTTTTGACTATTTTTCTCCAGTAGGTTTTAGTTATTTTTATCAATGGTTAATATGATTTAACTTCATTCTTGATTTACATAATTTATTTATGGATTTTTATGTCTTTTAATTACTATTTAAATTCAATAATTCATGGAAATTCTTAGAAATCATCACTAAACATTTTGGTCAAAATTCTCAGGCCTTTTAGGCAACTTTTATTCATACAAAATCATATCAATTCAACCTCTCTTGTGTCTTGCTTATTTTGAGGGTTTTATGATTAAAAATCGTTACCGAAATAGTGATTTTAGCCTCATTTCTTGAGCAATTAAAGTGCTTCAAAATGGATTTTCATTCTTGTTTCATTATTTCCAGAAATTTCATCATATTTTGGTGTCCAAAATCGTGATAGTGGTGGTGGTGTGATATGTGCAATTTAGTTGCTTTCGGTTAGTGATTATTTGACCCGAAAAGGTGATTTTTGAGCTATTGTTGTCATGAACCAATAGATCTGAGTTTTATACTTTTATTTCAACTTATTTCCAGTAGGTTTACCATATTTTCTTGGTCATAAGATTATGGTGCATGTGTGTGCTCAAAATGCATTTTTACGTGTTTTCGGTTTATGATTTCTAGCTTATTTTAACATGTTTTGATTCAAGCTTTATCTCCTTGATATTTTATCAATTTTTCTCAGAATATTAACATTAATATTAACATATTTTTCACTTATAACAAGTCCATATCCATCTCATAATCCAACAAAAGATCCAACTTTCTTAAATCTAGCATACATGCATTCAAACCAACACTTTTTACTATCAACTTTTATAGATCTAACTTTCAACAACATAAAAACATCTTTTATATGAAAAATCTCAGAATATACTCTTAAAAAATATACAAAAACATATAGATCTATCAAAAGTAAAATCACTTTAAAAGCTACTAATCTATAACCACACTTTTGGGTCTTAAACTTGTTGAATCCTTGGATCTTTCTTCTTAGATTCGACATGCATGAGCATGGAAAGAAAGATCCTATCAACTTTGTCCTCATTAAGTGTATATTACAAAGAAAACAAGAAGAAAGTATGAGTTTTTGATAAAACCTTTGAATATAACAAAAACAAGATTAGATCTAGTAAAAAGGATGAAGATTATACCCTCTTGAACTTGGTTTTTTGTGGCCTCCAAACCCTTATAATACCTTTAATCTAAGCTTAGAACAACCCTTAAATGCACCTTGAATTTACCCTTAACAATCTAGCCTAAATCCTTATTATTAATGTATGTTTATATTGACTTATGCTTGCCTTTTCTTTCTTTCTTTTGGCCGTAGGAAACAAGGAGAAAGGAGGGAGAAGAGAGAGTTTGTCTTGAGAGAATAAGAGTGTGTGTGAAGAGTGTGAAGAGTGTGTGTTGGAGTGGTGAGTTCCAAGAGAGAAAAGTGTGTTTGAAATGAAAGGGTGGAGTGTGAAATGGGGGGAGGGAGGCCGGCCTTATGGGGGCATAGGGAGGGTTTTCTATTTTTTTTTTTTATATAAATTGTGTATATAGGGTGTATATATGTGTTAAGTGTATGTATATGTATTTATGTATGTATTGTAAGGTTAATTGTAATAGATTTGTAGTATATGTTAATGTTTTATTCTAGCATGTGTATATATGTATATATGTCATGTGTAGGTGTGTGTATGTACATATTTTTGTATTTTTGATTTGTTACATAATCCATAATTTATAAACTTGTATTTATTTCAAGCATATAAATATATACTTGTTGCTATTTAACCACTTTTATGTACATATTAGTTTATAATTATACTTTGAGATGGAAATCTTTATTCTCATGTCATATTTACTTAAATTGGTTTGATGATTGATTTGTTGGACATTTATAAGAATTTTGATTGATATCTCAACTTGTGAGGCTCAATTTATCATTTATAACTTGATTAATCATCAATGAAATTTTTGTTCAATGGTATTTTATAAATCGAATTTAGAATTGAACAATAGCTTTAGATTGCTAATTTAGGGGCATTATCTACTAGCTTCTAGTATAACTATGGCTTGCGAGATCATAGGCAACATAACTAGCTCATATATAATATTTAAAAATTAGGGTTGTTACATTATAGATGTGCTAGGTGTTTACGATTTTGGTTTGATTGCCTTGTAATTTGTCCCTCTCTTAGGCTCTTGGATTTATTCGGGAGTAAGGGTTCCATTTCGAACTCTGAACTAAGATGTGCGAATTTGAGGTTTATTTATTCCATTTCCGGGTTCATTTCTTTGATATGAGTGTGTCGGTGATGTGTTGAGCTAGAACTTGGCCTGGTGATCGTTACGAGACCGCAGTGAGATCACTTTTGTGATATAAGTACATTGGATGACGAATTGGCATATTAGGTTTGACCCGTATTTTCTTTCTTTCTTTTCACCTTTGCTTTTGTATATTTTTACCTTTACTATACATACACTTTCTTTCCTTCCTTTGTAAACCTTTGTTGCACTCATCCTTAGTGCAAAGTACACTTATACATCCCTTTTAACTTAGCCTTTTCCTTTGTATATATCACTTATATATGTAAACGTTACCTAATTATACCTTACTATACCGATAGTCTAATCTGGGGGGCCATTGATTGTCATTGGTTTGTTTGGATGGTTTGGGAGAGCTTCAGTGGGTTGTCTAGTGGAATATTCTTGTCTATGAGAATACGTTAATTGGTCAAGTTATTGAGGATTATCTTGGATTGTTCAAAGGAAGTAAGTGTTATAGACATGTTCATCATTGTAAGAGGGTGCCTACTAGTAGAGTAAAAGTGGTTCAATAAAAAAAATGAAAAAAGTGAAATAAGAAAAAAAAAAGAAAAAAAAGAACTTGGGCTACTAGTGGGTACTTCTCATTTTTAGATGTCTAAAGTTTTGTTGTATCATTAAGAATGGAAGACTTGGTTGAATTGAAGTTGTTTGAAGTTGATACACCACAATGGTGTCGGGTTTACTTGGTTACTTTTGGAGGTGTCTTAGCGGGATAACATCTTATGGGTTGGTGGCAATCAATGGTACGGGTTTTGATTAGACTATTTTGTACATATTTCATACATACCCTATACTTTTGATTGTTTCCTTTCATTTCTAACCTACACTCCCATACTCCATTGTAAATATCCATTATATATACCTTAGCCTAACTATACAACCGTCCTATATGCCTATTTTGATGATGTACTTGGTGCTCACGCCATGTCGGTGGAGCTATGATCCTTGTTCAAGCTTATGGTAAGATATGCATCACGACCGAGCTATGAGTGATTCTTCATATATTCAACCCCAAAAGTAAGTTCGTTGGAGTAGAATGATATTGATAGGTTCATTTGTTTCACTTGTGCTTAGTTGTGTTATCATGGCTTGCGGATTGTTCAGGTATTGTCAAACATTTCGGGTTTTCATTTAAGATTAAAACTGTTTCACCCAACTTTTTGTCATTGACATGCTTGGTGTGGCTTCTTTTTGATACTCGTAAATTGTTTCGATAGCTTCATTGCCAAGGAATACTTTTACTTTAATTCCGGATTTGCTTGAGGACAAGCAATGCTCAAGTGTGGGGGGATTTGATGTGACCAATTTATACAGATCGCCCACATCATTATTGGCCATTTTCTTAAGTGTTTTAAGTCGATTTTGTGTGCATTTGGCGCGTTTATGGTGTTTGTTAGTGTTTTCAAGCTCTTAGCAGGTTACGCGTTCATTTGGCACATTTTCAGATGATTTTTAGGCCAAGAAGTTGATTCATGAGATCGAGAGTTGTTCAAGTGGAAAAGATAGAAAAATTCAGCAAGTTGTCAAGATTGAAGAAGTGTTGGCTGGTCCAGAAACTTTGGACTGCGCCGCAGTGGGGTTGATCAATGGCCACTGCGCCGCAGTCATTCATGTTCAAGACGCACGGAGATCAGAAGATTCCCACTGCGCCGCAGTGGGAATGCACACCAGTCACTGCGCCGCAGTCAATGGATGCCAAGGCCACAACTTTCCAGTGGTTTAACATTGCGCCGCAGTGGGGGAAGTGTACAAGCCCCACTGTGCCGCAGTCGCGGGTCGAGAAAAAAGAAATGTTTTCCAGTGGATTACCACTGCGCCGCAGTGGGGGAAGTGTACAAGCCCCACTGCGCCGCAGTCAGCTGCACGGGGAATCAGGGTTACAGCCTCTTTTGCATCAGATTTGAAGGGGGTATAAATAGAAAACATAACCCTATTTCCCAACTAATCAAGCTTTCTTTCTAGGAGCTGTTCTAGGCGAATTCTTCGGAGGATCATCTCAAATTTCATCAATTGATTCATTGAAGATTCAAGAATACCCATCTAGATCGTATCTACTTATCCGTCTTGCAATTTCTATTCAAACAATTTGGTACAATATGTTCTAATTCTATTTCATTTTTTATTTTCAATTTAGCATGAGTGGCTAGATTTCTAATCATCCACTTTGATGAAACTTGACGAATGATATGATTGCAATATTTTAATTCAAGAGTTGATTCAATTATCGTTGTGTCGTGATCTTTATCAATTAATCCCTTGTGATTTATTCTTTTGATGTTGATGGTTTATGTGTTCATCGTTAGTGGTACTAGGTGAATATGTTTATCGTTTCAATTCGATTGTCTATGGTCAATTGTCACCGGTTCATGGTATGACGGTGAATGTCAAATCTATAATAGGAGTTAATCGGTAACGTGTTGAAATCAAGCAAACTAAAAAAAAAAAAAAAAAAAAAAAAAAAAAAAAAAAAAAAAAAAAAAAAAAAAAAAAAAAAAAAAAAAAAAAGTGAATGTCAAATCTATAATAGGAGTTAATTGGTAAACGTGTTTGGAAACGGTTGGTGGTACCACGTTTTAATTCACATAGGCATAATTGGTAATTGGATAATCAAGCAAACTAATTGTTGGGGAGATTTTCTAGGCATTGGTGGTACCGGCTTGGGTAATTTAACTAACAACTTAGGTGTTTGGGTGATTTGCTTGCGGTTGGTGGTACCACGCGAGCATTTCTATCCTTTCACAATTATCTTGTCAACTCTAAATAATTTGATCTTTATCGTGTGCAATCATAACTGAAGTCAAGTGGATTCGAAGTGGATGATCTTTATTTATATTGTTTGAACTTTCTTTACTTTCAATTGTCTTGTCATTTCAATTTCTTAATTTAATATTGTCAAAGTGAGGTAGCAATTCGGCGACGGTTCCATCTTTTTTTCCCAAACTACTTTAGCAACAATTATTTCAAAACCAATCCCCGTGAACGAATTCGGACTTACCTTTTAGCTATACTATATACGAACGGGTCCACTGCCCGCTAGTGTGTAGTAGTCAGTTTTAGGGTAATTCTTGTTTATAAATTTTAAACTCGATTTCACATCTCCTATAGTTTAGGTGTTTACATTACCTAAACATTTATCATATAATTCATCTTAACGTTTGGACCCTTAAACGTGCACGTGTCATGGCAACTTATAAAGTCTAGTGAACTAGATGAACAAGCCATACATTCATGCACATTCCATTTATCATCATCATATATTCACATTTCAAAACATCTCTATGCTTACATAACATTTCATAGCATATCGTAACATCTCATATCAATGGGGTAGCATTTCAGGCTTCAATAGTCATTTACATAGTCCATAACACCTCCCGTGTAACCCCGAATACCCATAAGCAAACAAGATATCATTTGGGAAGTTATTATATGAAAACCATGTTTTTGTTGAACCCTCAGCGTGTCAAACTAGTGTATCTTACCTCGTAGAAGCGCACAACAAACGATAACGTAAATTACCGAGCCTTGCAAGTATTCCCGACTACCTATAATCATTAAACGACCAATAAATGAGCTAACCGAAAACCCACTTACTTATGGTCATGAAACATGTCTAAATACCTAAAAATATGACCCACGACAATGCTTGATGCATCGGAGGTTTGTTTAATACTTTAGAGCTTACATAACTCGACGGAACTCGGCATTCACTCACTAAATTAACCTTTCAGGAAACTTGACATCATAATCATCTTTTGAAAGCATTACCATTAGAAAGTAGACTCTCTCATGATTTCGTGGATAGCTTATTTGTTAAAAACGGAGTTACGGTTCAAAAGTTATGGTCGTTTAAAAATGTTAACAAATCAGTCCCTAATGGGAGTTACGAAAATTTGTAACGGGAGTTACAGTGTAGGTGTTATCACAAGTTACCCAGCTAACGAGAATTTGTTAGGTCCAGATTTACTGGACTCGCTCCAGACTCGACTACTGGAGCCTTACTGAAGATCTGTCCAGAAACATATTCTACTGGACCTACTCCAGACTTGGAATCTGGAGTCCCTCTGAAGATTTGTCCAGAAATAATGGAAGACCAGTGAGCAAATACTTGTATAGGAAATCTGGAGTATTCTCCAGATTAGCTCACTGGACTTCACCCCAGTCCAGATCAACTCTACTGAAGACGTTCTCACTGAAGTCAAAGACTGAAGTCAGAATAAAGAAGACTTACAAATGGCGGAGTCCACTGGAAGTCTTACCAGATCTGTACACTGGAGGATTGTCAGTGTTCTAGACCTTACAAGTCTGAACACTGATATCGAGGATTGACTTTTGCCTTTACACACTTTCCAAAGAACAATCCACTTGTTCTTTACCAAAGTTTATGCGTGTAAAGGTGGTTGGATAAAAGGATACAAAGTCATTTGATGTGACTTTATCCTTATTCCTTATCCAATGCATTCAATGTTCTTGTCGGATCATTAAATGCATGCAACCATATTTGTACGGCACAAAATTCACTGGTGAATTTTGTTACCTATAAATACAAAGTCATTTGATGTGACTTTATCCTTATTCCTTATCCAATGCATTCAATGTTCTTGTCGGATCATTAAATGCATGCAACCATATTTGTACGGCACAAAATTCACTGGTGAATTTTGTTACCTATAAATACAAAGTCATTTGATGTGACTTTATCCTTATTCCTTATCCAATGCATTCAATGTTCTTGTCGGATCATTAAATGCATGCAACCATATTTGTACGGCACAAAATTCACTGGTGAATTTTGTTACCTATAAATACAAAGTCATTTGATGTGACTTTATCCTTATTCCTTATCCAATGCATTCAATGTTCTTGTCGGATCATTAAATGCATGCAACCATATTTGTACGGCACAAAATTCACTGGTGAATTTTGTTACCTATAAATACAAAGTCATTTCCTTGACATAAATACTTTTAAGCATACATTTTGCATTTAAGTGAATTTGTCTAAATACTCTCGATCTTAAACTGGGATACTTCACAACTTTAAGTATCTCGATCCAAAAGAGTTATTTGACAAATATAGATCATTTGTAATTCATAGGTTGTTAGGATACATACTTATTTGTATTATCTTGATTCCGCACAACCTTGTATTTTATTTAACATCATAAATAAAATACACCATTGAAAAATACATAATGTTCCACTTTACTTGTTTATTGCTTTAAGTCTTGTATTACTTTATTTATATACTTGCATTTATATTTAAGTAATACTAGTCCAATCTAGTGATTATTATACTTGTTGTATTTTACACTTTCTAGGTTAACCATCGTATTTCAGGGACTCACAGAATTACACAACCGTAACGGGAGTTACAGTGTAGGTGTTATCACAAGTTACCCAGCTAACGAGAATTTGTTAGGTCCAGATTTACTGGACTCGCTCCAGACTCGACTACTGGAGCCTTACTGAAGATCTGTCCAGAAACATATTCTACTGGACCTACTCCAGACTTGGAATCTGGAGTCCCTCTGAAGATTTGTCCAGAAATAATGGAAGACCAGTGAGCAAATACTTGTATAGGAAATCTGGAGTATTCTCCAGATTAGCTCACTGGACTTCACCCCAGTCCAGATCAACTCTACTGAAGACGTTCTCACTGAAGTCAAAGACTGAAGTCAGAATAAAGAAGACTTACAAATGGCGGAGTCCACTGGAAGTCTTACCAGATCTGTACACTGGAGGATTGTCAGTGTTCTAGACCTTACAAGTCTGAACACTGATATCGAGGATTGACTTTTGCCTTTACACACTTTCCAAAGAACAATCCACTTGTTCTTTACCAAAGTTTATGCGTGTAAAGGTGGTTGGATAAAAGGATACAAAGTCATTTCCTTGACATAAATACTTTTAAGCATACATTTTGCATTTAAGTGAATTTGTCTAAATACTCTCGATCTTAAACTGGGATACTTCACAACTTTAAGTATCTCGATCCAAAAGAGTTATTTGACAAATATAGATCATTTGTAATTCATAGGTTGTTAGGATACATACTTATTTGTATTATCTTGATTCCGCACAACCTTGTATTTTATTTAACATCATAAATAAAATACACCATTGAAAAATACATAATGTTCCACTTTACTTGTTTATTGCTTTAAGTCTTGTATTACTTTATTTATATACTTGCATTTATATTTAAGTAATACTAGTCCAATCTAGTGATTATTATACTTGTTGTATTTTACACTTTCTAGGTTAACCATCGTATTTCAGGGACTCACAGAATTACACAACCGTAACGGGAGTTACGAAGACCAGACGTGAAAAACAACCATTTAACCTCCAAAACCTAACCAAACACATCTCAAACGACCCCACACCCTATGAACGACTTTTGTACCTCAAAATTTATCATTTTAAGACCACAATGATGCAATGAAATCATTGATTAACCCTTACTTGATTTGCATCACAATAACAAACATTTTAGGTTACCGAATCGATTAAAACTCACGATTTTGACTCCAATCAACCCTCTAAAGAGCTAGATCAGTTATGAAACGAATCAAGGGATTGAAAGGACATGAAATCAATGTAATAATACCTCAAATGCCTGTATATTACAAGAAGGATGCAAAAGACTTGATCAAACACACCCGAAATCACACATTTTGAAGGATTTTGCAAAGGAATCAAATGGGGAGGAGGGGGAACGGTTTGGAGAGGATATTAGGGGATTAGAAACTGAATAATGATCAATTAGGTTAATCTAATTAACCCCTAAAACCTGGACACAAGTTTCAAAGCTTACATTCAAGCCCCTCCATTTTACATCTTTACATCTAAGGCTTAAACAACCTAACGGGAATACTTCTCGACATATTCAACACATTTAATCATCTTTGACATCTTAAACACATTAACATATACATCATTAAGGTATTGAAGCCTCATACATATAGCACATTAATCACATATAAGCATTAATTCTCCTAGAGACTTAACGGACACGTAGTGTTGACTTAACGACTCAAGTCAACCGTTAATTAAAAAAAGTTTGGGATGTTACATTTAAACTATATGTGATACGTGGGAATGCTCAAGCGAATTAACGTGGGAAGTGTTAAGCTTAACCCGTGCTAGTTCTTGCCAAGCTAGTGCTTTGATGTGGTTGTTTGGGTGGCTTCTTGCAACATAGTTACACGGGATGAGTATCTCCGGGTGGCCTGACTAACCACCAATGTCTTTGAACATACGGAATGCTCTTGGATCGGAATTTCCTTTCCTTAACGATAATGATGGACCACCGAAAGGTATACCCCATCAAATCGGGTGTGAGGTTCCCTGTCAGGTCTTATGACCGCCTACACACAACCACTCACCTTATATGTGAAACGTGGGAATTATATGTGAAACGTGGGAATTATATGTGAAACGTGGGAATTATATGTGATACGTGGGATAATATGTGATACGTGGGGATGATATGTGAGACGTGGATAGGCACAACTAGGATTATATATATATCCTATGATGTTAATGTGAGTATATGTGATAAGTGACATATGTCTCACTAAACGTGGGAACAAACGTGAGATGTGATATGTAATGTATAAGATGTAGGTGACGAATGTCACCAAAAAGTGTAAAGTGTAAAGTGAATAGATAAAGTGAAAAATGAAAGTGAATGATGTTAGACACAAATAGGATTGTAAATCCTATGATAATTGATGTGATGTAATGTGATGCCATACAATGATTTGTGTTTTTTTAACGTGATATGTGAAATGTAACGTGAGATGATGATATGCTATGACTTGTGCCTTAATGATTATAATGTATTCTTTCAAAGATGAAATGTGACTTTTCTTAAAGCTTAATCGGATAAATGCTTTATCAAATTATGTGTTATTTTACTTAGCTTTAATTAGCTAACACTTGCTCTTTTAAAATGTGTTGTTCCCTCAGGTTTAGCAAGCTTGAGTGAGATGACGAATAAAATGTGAGGCATGGGTAGATTACAATGAAGCTGGCTTTAGTTTACCCATAGTAGCTTCTCATATTAGACATTTGCTTTTTGTCTAGACATTGATGACTTGTAATTACTGTGATTTGGTTGTTTAATGTTGGGCAACCATTGGATTTTCATTTGAACTCATTTGTGATGACATTGCTAGTAACACCATTTAATAAATGAACCAAACAGATCCTTTTGGTTTGATCTTTTAAAGTTTGTTTCCGCTACCTTTTGACGCCGTTAGGCGAAAATTTTTGGAAATCCATATTTTTAAACGACGGGTGTTACACCTAGCCTCCCGTTTGGGCTCGAACGAACCTGTAATACAGTTGGTAGTTAGAAACCTTGACCAAATTCACACTCTGTACTCTGAACTTGCTCAAAAGCTAAAAGACATTTCCCCTCGTCCCTTACCTATTGAGGTTGATCCCTTGGTCGTTGAACCATGGAATTCTGGTTCAGACGACATACATCTAGGAAAAGCCAAAGATAACTTGTTTGTTGAAAGTGACAGCACGGACCGAGGAAGAGCTCGTACCGTCATGGGGGCTACAGCTCCCACCAAAGAAAAGCTCGTACTGTAACATCCCAAAGTTTTTAATTCAAAAATTAACCTTGACCGTTAGTCAAAGTTGGTCTTCCGTTCAGTAGCTTTACAATTGATAAAGATAACTATCATTATGATAATATTGTAGTACATTTTAAATGTGTGAATTAATTAATTATGTCAAATAGAGGTGTAAAATAAATGGTGGCTAGATGAAAATCCAGTATAAGTCTTTTGTGGGCTTGTTCTATTCGAGGCTTTAGTCGGCCGACTTTGTAGCTAGGTCATTTACGTTACATATATATATATATACATTCTACAAGAAGAAATAATAATAATTATTAAAAACCCCTAGAGCAAGATAGCCGCACCAAGGGATCAACGATTCTGTTGGAATTTAGATCCACAATGGTTACACCGTTGCTTTGTAATATCACGAGAAGGTACAACTCGTTACTAGATTCGATCCAAGTAAAATAAAAGAAAAATCCATGATTTAGTGAGGGGTTCTCGGACGAACAGCAAACGAGGGAAACATACATGTTGTTTTGTTTCGTTCCGCGATCAAAGAGATTGTCGAGATGCAAGACGACGGTAAGGTTCTCAATCTGTAACATTTAAGCGCGACTACCTCGTCACTTCGTGAATGCATTGCGTAAACTAGGAAGCTCAATAATGGGATGCTGGTTATTGGCCGCTAGGTAGTTTCATGTTCGAATTACGTTTCTGGTTACGTTCCTTCCACGCATCAGGTATTTGGCTATCAAAGGAGTAACGAGTTAAGTTGCATTGTGTTGTTATCCTATTCGAGGTAAGATAACTACCTTTTGACACGAGGAACACAACAAAAACTTAGATTTCATAATTAAAGATGGTTAAAGCCCTTTTCATACGCTTGTTAAGTTATGGGAACTTCGGGAGGGCTTATGGTTGGTTTTATGCATGCTATGCCTTAGTTAACTTTACTTATTAATGTAATGCATGCTTTAGCTTGTGATGATTGACATGTTTGACTCGATTGCTTGCGGTTGATATATTGTTATGATTTGCATGGTTGATTGAGATTGTGAATGCATACTTGACGTTTGATTGGCCTATACATGTAGTACACTAGACTCATGTAGGATTGCCATGATTCACGGTTGCACGATAGGGGCCCTAAAATGACGAGATTGAAGCGATTGATAAAACATACGATTGAAACGGTTGATAAACTCGAGTATAAATTTACGGTTGAAAAGTGTTAAGCTTAACCCATGCTAGTCCCGGGAGGGGCTGGTGTGCTACGGTTGGTCGGACGGGGTAGTCATGATTCCCCTTACGACATGGTCACGATTGATTGAGTTTGCCGGGTGGTTAGGACCGATCACCATGCTTTGCTAAACGGTTTTCTCCTGGATTTGGTTATGCCTATCCTTAACGACACCGATGGACCCCGAAAGGACTATCCATCATGTCGGGTGCAAGGTTCCTTGAAAGGTCGAATGACCGCCTATGCACAACCGCGATTGATTTACTTATGTGACGTAAGTCACTACTTAACGATTGAAAAATGGCATAACCTATGGTTGATGATTGAGATTGAAATTAAGATTGATAATGATGATTGATGAGATGATTGAGGTTGCTAGGCACATGTAGGAATGATATCTTCCTATTGAGTTATTCGATTGACATGCGATGATGGTTGTTATATGCTTGACATGTGATGATGATTGTTATATGCTTGACCTACGTATGATATTTATAAGATTGATTTAATTGGCAACCTTTTTATACAACTTGTGGTTATCTTACTCAGCTTTTTAAGCTGACACTTGTTTTATTGAAAATGTTGTGTTTCCTCAGGTTTGATCATTAAAGATTACATAGAGTGAGGCATGGGTTGATGGTAGCTTTGATGAAGACTTTATATTGCCATAGTTTTGCCTCATTTAATTAGACATTTATAGCTTATGTCCTTGAGATTGTATTGTGATTTGGTTGTTGATTTATTTATGGATTTCTTAGACTATCGTTATGATGCAATAAGTAACACCAAATATTTTGTTGACCATTCTGTTAGGAAATGGTTAAGTTTTTATTGGGACTCTTCCGCAATTTTAGTTATTTATTTAAAGTTTTTTAAAATCCATATTTTTAAATGTCGGGTGTTACACGTACCAACCGCAGACTTCTACCACGAGCCTTTCATATTTAGGGAACCAGAAAGAGATGTTAGAGATTTGGTAGATTCACCTTTTACAAAACGAATCCGTGACTACAACATGGCGGACGGTCTGAAGGTTCCGACTAACCTGCGACAATACGATGGAACAACAGATCCCGATGATCATCTCACTGTTTTCATGGGAACAATAGATGTGCACAAGCTACCAGAGCCATCGTGGTCTAGATTCTTTCACATCACATTATACGGAACGACCCGATATTGGTATGATAACCTCGCACCTGGAAGCATCGATGGCTTCCACCAATTAAGAGACAAATTCAGGGCAAACTTTCTACAACAACGAAGATTCCAAAAAACACAAGCAGAAATCTTTGGTATAAGACAACGACCAGACGAATCGCTAAAAGACTATGTAGCTCGATTCAGCATAGAAACATTACACATGGTGGATCGATCAGATGATGTGGTATGTGGAACTTTCATTAGTGGTTTACGCCCTGGAAGACTATTCAAATACCTCATTGCACAACCACCAACGTCCTTAGAAGATTTGTTTACTCAAACCCACAATTTCATACGAGCGGAAGATGCCAATAACGAAAAACGACTTCGTGATCCTTGAATTGCAACACACGAGATAATGACATATCTAAGAGACAATCATCATTTGTAATCGTTCTTAGGGTATTACTATTATTGCCCAAATAAATAAGAGGGTGGAATTACTTATTAATATTTAAGGGAAACACATCCACAATATGACTTATTACTTAATAAAATATCCCACGGGAATTATTATGATATGTCGACAATGCATGCAAGTATCCCGACATTAGAGGGATGAAATATCGTGAAAATACACGAAAGATATGAAAGTTATACACGGATAGTGTATAAACATAAAATATCGTGGAAATACACGAAAGATGTATAAACGCGAAAAAAGCAAATTGAACACAGATAGTGTACAAACGAAAAATGTTGTGAAAAAGTCGTTATACGCATAAAAGTAAGTTATACACGAATGATGTATTAACTACCACTCATTAAAGAAGATGAGAAACTTTTTGCGAGAAAATATCTGGCAATATGAATGCCAAAAAGTACTAACATGATTCTTTCTATAATTCAATTCAAGAATTTGTTTTATTTAATAAAGCAAATAATACAATTCTGATCTTTCGAGTAAAAGTTACTCTCAGAATTATCCTCAATTTCTATTGGGATACCCATTAATAGTATTTATTGAATATCACTCTTGATCAACTAATGTATAAATTTAGAATTCATGTGTACCCATTAATAGTATTTATTGAATATCACTCTTGATCAACTAATGTATAAATTTAGAATTCATGTGTATAAAAAATACATATATTTTTTATACACATGAATTCTAAATTTATACATTAGTTGATCAAGAGTGATATTCAATAAATACTATTAATGGGTATCCCAATAGAAATCCGGAGGAATAATATCTGGAATAATATCTAATATCGAATAATATCGATAATATCGGATAATATCCGGAATAAAATCTATCCAGGGAATAATATCTGGAATAATATCTATCCAAAAGAATAATATCGAATAATATCGATAATATCAGATAATATCCGGAATAAAATCTATCCAGGGAATAATATCTGGAATAATATCTATCCAAAAGAATAATATCGAATAATAATCGAATAATATCAGATTATATCGGATAATATATAAAATAAAATTTATCCAAAGGAATATTAATAATGACAGGAAATCTATGAAATCAATATAAATACGTGATTTGAAGAACGAAAAGGGGGAGGAGAGTTTCAAAGAAAAACACTCTAAAACGCAGCAAGAATTTCTCTTAATCTTCCTTATTCCAACATTGCGAAAGAACTTACCCTCATAGGATTGGATGGCGTAAAACCGTATACATAATACGAGTTACCAGCAGGGAATCGCCACCCGAATATGCTAATCTTAACCACACCATCTCATGCTTGGTGGTATGGGATCCGTGTAAACTCTTTGTATTATGTAATGATATTAGATTATATACCCCTAAATCGTATATGTGAATCAACGTATCATCAGGATTTACTCAACTTGATTTTGAACTTTTTATGATCGAATTCAATTGCGTCAAAATTATTCAAGTCCAGTTAAATTAATGCGAGGTCACCTATTTTTATTCATATTAAATGATTAGCATTTACTTGAGTCCTCAATCTAAAATCACTCCCATCAGCATTGCAATATGAGTTCTTTGTGCTATTTCGTATTTTACAAGGATGATAGTAAACACTTCATATGAATACAAAAATTATGGCAATCCTAAATCAAGCCACACAAACGTAGTGTATGTAATTGATGCATGAACAAATGGAGTGTAAGTGACAAAATAGAGACGTCATTGAATAAATCATTAAAGGAGGCATCGCCACAGGATGATTCGCTCTTAATAGTCTAAGGGAAGTCAAGAGTATAGTATAGGTAAAACAGGTTGAAAAATAGCTAAATAGGTTGACGGTATAAAATCATCTTCTGTATAATTGTGGTTGTTTGGTACATATGAATGATAAAGAATAAAATTAAAGAATAGAATGACATAGAAATGAGATAGAATGATTCTATTTGTCATGACAGGTGAATCAATTATTACCAATAAAAAAAAGCCCAAATAATTATAAACCATCTATGCTACTAATGAAAATTACAATTTAGATACAATATCATGACTCCAGTGACATTACCGTCGAAATTTTGAGTACCCCACCACTAGCTATGATAATCCAAGACTCCATCTAAATACCCATGAACAAATTTCTTTTCTTTATTCAAATTAAAAGTGAAGAAACTAATTTATTATAGCAATACTCAAGGTTTGGTGGGTTTTGAAGGAGATCTGGATGGGGTGGCGGCGGTTGTGGTGCATGACGAGGTGGTTCCTGGTGCTGACCGGAAGTGGATGGGATGAAGGTGGTAGTGGTTGTCGGCCTGGTGATTGTGTTTTTTGGTGGTAACCGGCGGTGGTGGTGATGTCTAGAGGGTTTCCATGGTGGAAATGGGGTGAAGTGTGGTGGTGGGTGGACTAGCTTCATTCACATGAAAATTCTCTTGGTGTGTTTGGTAGAAGGAAATAAAGTTAGAGAAATAGAAATGAAATAATTTCCTTCGTTTGGTTGGTTGAGAAATGCTAGACACGGGGAAATATAATTCTCTAAGACTCCAAGTTCTATGTAATCTGATTTCCACTCGTTTTGTAGGGAAATCAATTTTGTTAAAGATGATTTTTCCGTGTTGTTTATGGAGAAATTGAGCTTCTTTAAAAATTGAGAATATAAAATGAAACAACACGTGAGTGGCACATTTTATCCAAATATGAAAAACTTTTCACTCCATCTTCCACGCAAAAAGTTCCCACCTTTTTTTCGGGTGAGGATTCCCTCAAGTTAGTATTAACTTGATGGGTAATGTTAAGAGGATCTCAACCATTGATTAAAATTCAAAGGTCAAGATTTAATAATCAATTTTGAATCTTAACCCTTAATTTTAAATCAATGGTTAAGATCCTTTTAACTTTATCCCTCAAGTTGGGGTAACTTGAGGGAATCTTCTCCCCTTTTCTTCTCTCTTGGTCACTTCCCAGTTCTTGAATCCCTTTCCCTCTCATTCTTTATTTCACTCCGTGATTCCATTGATATTATTTGTGTTACCCAATTTTCCACCCCTTTTTTCTTACTTCCATTGTTACAAAAAATTTAGGGCAAAAAAAGAATTATGAATTATAATTATAATAGATATATAAAACTAACTAATCAGGCATTCATGTACCATATATAATGTTTCAAATGATTTGTAAGAAAGTGTCTGCTAGTTCTCGAAATTGCGAGTATAAGCATTCCCATGATTTGTTTGATTATAAAACCTGATGCTTAGCGATTGTTGCTTTCAAATCGTAATTTCCAATAAATAATTTATAATTAAATTGGCCACATAACAAACGATTGTTAAAATATAATAAAAGAAAGATAAATATTTTTTTATAACTCAAATTCAATTTCATTTCTCTACTTACCAAACAATAGAATTTATTTCTTTCAAATTCTCATCATTTCTCTACTTACCAAACAATAGAATTTATTTCTTTCAAATTCTCGTTATTTCTCTACATTACCAAACAAAGAAATTTGATTTCTTTAAAAATTGAGAATATAAAATGAAACAACACGTGAGTGGCACATTTTATCCAAATATGAAAAACTTTTCACTCCATCTTCCACGCAAAAAGTTCCCACCTTTTTTTCGGGTGAGGATTCCCTCAAGTTAGTATTAACTTGATGGGTAATGTTAAGAGGATCTCAACCATTGATTAAAATTCAAAGGTCAAGATTTAATAATCAATTTTGAATCTTAACCCTTAATTTTAAATCAATGGTTAAGATCCTTTTAACTTTATCCCTCAAGTTGGGGTAACTTGAGGGAATCTTCTCCCCTTTTCTTCTCTCTTGGTCACTTCCCAGTTCTTGAATCCCTTTCCCTCTCATTCTTTATTTCACTCCGTGATTCCATTGATATTATTTGTGTTACCCAATTTTCCACCCCTTTTTTCTTACTTCCATTGTTACAAAAAATTTAGGGCAAAAAAAGAATTATGAATTATAATTATAATAGATATATAAAACTAACTAATCAGGCATTCATGTACCATATATAATGTTTCAAATGATTTGTAAGAAAGTGTCTGCTAGTTCTCGAAATTGCGAGTATAAGCATTCCCATGATTTGTTTGATTATAAAACCTGATGCTTAGCGATTGTTGCTTTCAAATCGTAATTTCCAATAAATAATTTATAATTAAATTGGCCACATAACAAACGATTGTTAAAATATAATAAAAGAAAGATAAATATTTTTTTATAACTCAAATTCAATTTCATTTCTCTACTTACCAAACAATAGAATTTATTTCTTTCAAAATTCTCAGGTTATTTCTCTATCATTACAAACAAAGGAAATTATTTGATTTCTCAACCAATTTCATTTCTTTATATTTTATTTTTATGTTCATTTCATTTCGCTGAAATTCTCCCTGCCAAACGTACCCTTAAGCTTAATTTTATTCTCACCTTTCCTTAGGTTTTTTGAAGGAATGCAAAAGTGGGAAAGAGAATGATAAAATGATTCTCTATTTCCATTCTTTATGCATCACAAATAAAAAAAATTATTTCCATTTCCCTTTCTCGTATTTCCTATTCATTATAGTATTATATTTATACCAAATACCCCCTTAAAGCAGGGATGGCAAAAAAAACCCGACCCGATGGAAAAACCCGATAACCGATCGAAAAGCCCGACATCCGAACTGTTCGGGTCAGGGACTGGGGCATGTCTACCCCGACCCGAGATATCTATATATAAATATTCCATTAACATACACTTCTATATCTATCCATTATATACATACACATTTATATTTATACTAGAGATCTTATTAAAAATATTATTAATTATTAATATTATATAAATATGATATAGATTTGAGTTTTGATCAGTACCATTATGCTTCTGTGTTAACTTCTCATTCTCTACAAAAGTTAGTTTCCTTCTATGTTCTAACCTTTTCTTTTTGTAAGCTCACATACTTCACACAAGGTGTATAATTTTTCAATCTTATTTCAGGCTGCATAATTGTGTTTTTTCACTTTGTATACATACACACTAATATATGATAGATAAATCTATCTACACAGCATCATACAAACATATTCCGGCTCGGGTTTCGGGTTAATAACGGATATCGGGTATCAGGTTTCGGGTGAACTTTTTTCCCTGATAAGTGACCCGATAAGATCCGATGGGTATCAGGTCGGATTCGGGTATCATTTCTCTTATGGGGTTCGGGTTCAAGTTTAACACTACCCATCCCGAACCCGTCCATTGTCATTCTACCTTAAAACAACCAGCAATATTTTCAATGATTATATCACAAATGTATTTAAATATCATAAAGTTGCAATAGAATTGCTAAATGACAAACATAATTGCTTTTGGACTTTGAAAGTCCATTTGACTCTTTGTAGAAGATATAATATTTTCAGACTATGTGATATTGATTATTAATACCTACAAATTATATTATATTATATATACTATATTATATATTATATATACTATACTAATAGAATAGGTTGTGAATAGTAACTTCGCCTGCGTGGCGAGTTACTATTCATCCATGCTATAACCTGCACCATTATTCGGATTTTGTCAAATCGCATCCCGTTCGGGTTTTATAATACGAGTTGTTTATTGGTTTTTTCCATATGTTTTTCCTTTCGGGTTTTCAATAATTATATTGAAAACGTTTATTCTTTTTTTGTAACAATATTCAGATTTTACCACATTGGATCCCTTTCAGGTTTAAAATTACGGGTTACTTATTGGTTTCTTAAAAAAAAAAATTTGTCTTTTGGGTTTTCAAATAGTATATAAAAACTATTTTTTTTAAGTATTGCCTTTGAATAAATATCTATTTCATATGCCAAAGATTTTAACAAACATATATAGCGACACATCATCAATAACAAAACATAATCGTTTCCAGGTTTCAAACAATATATTAAAAACTTTTATTAATTTTTTTGTGGTATTGTCTTAGAATAAGTATATATTTTATATGTAAAAGTTTTTAACAAACATAAATCATCAATAACAAAAAGTAATCGAACTAATTGAAACCGCGCAACGGGCAGACGGAAACTATTGTGATTTTGCCTTTAAATAAATATATATTTGATATGATAAACTTTTAAACAAACCTATCTATGACAGAATGTTTGTTAATTCAACGCAAATATACTAAATAGCACAATCGTTTCAACACGACAATTGATGCCCCGCAACGCGGGGCTAGAAATTTCCTAGTTGATAATATGACACAATTGATTAGCAACATAAAGAAACCATCATATAAACATTGTTTTTTAAACAACCACAATGTTGATTGAGGGGCAAGGGTGTAGTCGGCTAGTTTTATCGGCAAGGTGGATCGGCTAGCATCGGCTCTTTGGCAAGTTTATAGCACATGAATCGGCAAGTATTGGCAAATTGGATCGGCTAGTTTTGGCCGATGCTAGTTAATGTTGGGCAAGTGCCACGTGGCTTTTTTTTGGAAAAGTGAATGTTGGAGCGTGTGTGTGTTTTTTATTTTTTTTTTTGGAAAAGTGAACGTTGGAGCGTGTGTGATTTTTTTTTTTTTAATTTCCCCCCCTCAACTTCTACATATACAACATACACATACATATTATCAAATATAATTAAACAAAACACATTTTATTATTATTAAAAAACACATTTTACAATAAAAAGACAACACATAATTAAAAAAGACAGTACATGATAAAAACACGAAATACATTAAGCCTACGATTACTCATCATCATCTTTTATTGACATACTTCCTAAGCCACGGTAAGCGTAATCGTCGAGCCACCACTTGTCGTGTTGCGGGCATTTGACTTCCCACGTGGTTTTGTCTTCCCCGCAATTGTCGTGGAACGATTCGGCCCAAGTGCATTGGTCACCCAACGTGTGACCGGCCTTAAAAACATCATCGACTACCCTCTTGACCTTGTTGATCTCCCCCTGTAGAAACGAAGAATAGTGCTCTTCGTGCTTCGAAACATTGCGGTCTGGCGCTTGTATTGCCTCTACCTGTTGCTCGCATCGTCGTCTTTTCTCCTGTAGGTAGCCCATAACCCCAGAGAGTTCGGTTTGATGGAGGGTGTCCTCTTTGATATCAGCCATGATTCGTGTTTTCATCTCATCTACAGTCAGACGAGGTCGGTGAACATTCTTTTTTGATGATGAGGACGCCATTTGGTTAGAAAGAGTGAGTTTGTAGAAGGATGAAAATTGGAATGGTAATGAAACTGAATTGAGCTCTGGGTTCGTATTTATAGAGTGACAATCCAGCTAGCCGTTCAGGGACTGGAAGTGTAAATGTATTTGAATTTTGAACGTTGAAGGAGCGTCTTGTAGTTTAACTTTAAATACTGGCTCCTTCATCTGAAACATTACATCTCAAAACACAAACTTTAATACATCTGAAAAATGGCTTCTTCATCAAATGTTAGTAACCCAAAACCACAAATGACTGTCGATCAAGTGTAGGAGAGTATCATGGCTGATATCCTCGACCACCAATTGTTCAAAGAGGAACTTGTTGCAGTTATGCGAAAACTAAATGCGAAGAAGCAATGGTGTCGAGATCAAATCGATTATATACAAACCGGGTATAGTTCTGATCTTGAGTGTCAATACTTTACTTATTTGCAGGGGAAGATCGACAAGATTCAAGTTGCTCTGGAACAACTTGATTGTGCGGTTAACACCTTGAACCATCTGATCATATGGGCCAAAGCAGTTTATGAGATGAATGAATAAATTTCTGTTGTTATTAAATGTGTTCTAGGAACTATTATGTTGTATGTTTCTCTTTAATAACTTTGTAATGTTTTTAAATTATGAATAAATTTATGTTGTTATTAAATTACCAAGTAGACATCTTTTATTAAAATACTTAAAGACATTACATAATTCAGAATACTAAAACACACTTCATAATTCAAAACAATTAATAAGCAACCATGATAAGCTCCCTGAAACACTGCTCGTAACTGAAACGCCTCACATACTTCTCATGGTACTCCTGATGCGTCGTTGCATAAAGCAACTCATCATCGACGGTCCTCCCCTGTGCATTCAACCTCATACAAATTGCCTCAAACTGCTTACATGCCTGCCGAATTCTTCTCATGTCACTTGCTAGTTGATGTTCGCTCCGTGGACCTTCAGTCGTGTCCTTGTTGAACATTTCAGTAATGTCGTTCCACAAGTTTTCGCTTGGGTTAGCCATTTCACATCTACCGGTCACTGGGTCAGGATGCCTCAACATCCAACACCTCGACAACAAAAGATCTTCTGCTTCAGTCCACCTCTGATGCGCCATTTGGTTGTGATGTTTGAATGAAATGATTTGATAAAGATAGAAATGATTTGAGATAATATTGTTGTGGTTTGAAATGGTTGTGTTTGTTGGGTATAAATAGAGTGTAAAAGGGAAAAAATAATAATAAAAAAGGCATATAGCCGTTAGTTGTTTGGTTATAAGATTTAAATGAAATGTTTTATTTATTTGTATTGTGTTTTTAAAATTAATGAAAGTTTAGGATTTATTTGGTAACTTTTTTTTGGCAAATTTTGGCACTACACCATATATTTTGGCAAGAATTGGCAAGTTTTGGCTTCAAATTGGCAAGGACATGTGTCAACTTTTTATTGGTTTTAAACTTGCCAAAAAGCCAATTTGTGGCACTATCCCCTGAGAACCAAAATAAGGAGTTTTTTACAGTAGTGTCAATGGTAGTCTTCTGTGCCCTCATCACGAGCCACATCGGTTGGCCTTTAACCAACGGCACTAGGACGTCTTCATCGGTTGTGCATAGTCTATACCCATCAGTGTATCGATGAGTTAGTGTTGAGATGAGATCATGCATTTTAATTATTTCTATTTTTTCTTTATTTATGTGTATTGTTTGTGTATAAATTAATAAATTTCAAAGTAATGATGTCTATATATTGATAATGGTTTGTCAACCGGTGAGCGATAAGAATGCTATTACGACTTACGAGGAAGAAATCGATGCAACTCTACCAATTAATTAACCAAAATGCAATTGAATAGCTAAGCATGAAGGGATCCAGTAATTAAACCAAGTACAAAATATTACCATATCATTAAACCTTAAACACTATACATATATAATAAGTACACATGTATCATAATCACATCGGTTCGAAATAGTACCTTCAAGGCCACAAATTAATCTAAACTCGACAAATAACGAATAACAAAATTAAAATATTGTATAAAAAATATAATCAAACTATGGCAAAAATCAAAGAAAATGATCATAGTGCCTGTGGCTGATCAGCAGAGTTGAACACCTTAGCAATCCTTTCAGTGGGCACCAATGGTAGATATGAAGAAACCTTGTAGCCTTTCTCTGCTGTTTGCTGCACAGTCTGGTTGTACATTTCAGAATAGTAAGCTGCTGTAGGTACAACCACCTTAGCCACCTTAGGGAAGAGTGGGAGCTGGTTCAATGTGTTCCATCCTGAAACAGCATATTGCTCAGCAACTGGCTCGTATTTCGTGTAGAGTCCTTTGGCAGTTGGTTCTATCTTGGTGTATGCGGTTTTGGCTAGCCCATGGGCTGTTTGAACCACCCCAGTAGTCTTGACATCTGAGGCCACTTCTTTGGTTTTAGCCGATATCTCCATTACAAAAGGAGGCATTTGACTTTCGAATTTGGTTACTGACTCGTCAACCTGATATCATGTGTTACAAGATCAAGGATTAGTAAACCAAGCTATGTGTAAACATATATTGTCACAATAGTTGCAATTTCGACTTTTTTCTTATTTTATTTTTATGTTGGGTCATTTTCAAAAGGTGTAGCTTGGAGGGAACACCCCGATCCCAAGAACCGCATTGGTTCCGACACGAACAGGCCGCACAACCCGTGTCCTGTGAAACCCCTCCATCAAATACCACCACAACGGAATAAATCCTCATGCTTGCAGGCCGAGATTCGAACCTGCGCCCCATGCATTCAATAGGGGTAAACATGGTGGGGCCCGACTTAGTTGGGGACGGCTGGCCACTGGGCTATCAACCCAATGGTTTGTTTGGGTTGTGTTTTATCTCATACAGGTCAAATACGGAAAAAAAGAAAAAAAAAACACGTAACATGTCAAACGGGTTGAAAGGCTTAGGCATAAAAAATAAACAAGTTGGGCTGATTTAGATAAATAAACATTTTTGCCAAATTTTGCAACTTAAGCTATTTCTTTTAAGTTGGGCTGATTTGGGTTGTGTTTTATCTCAAACAGGTCACATAAAAAAAACTAACATGTCAAACGGGTTGGAAGTCCAACGCGTAAAAAATTAACAAGTTCTTGAGGTCGACAACGATAACAAAATTCAAAAGAAGTAAACCGACCTGACGATCAACAAACTTGAGAACCTCAACAGGGGTGTCATGAAACTTATCATACGCAGGGCCGACAACAGTCTTAAAAGTACCCTCTATTGTCTCGACTCTTGGTTTGAGCGGACCAGAATTGTCTTTAGCATATGCATAAACTTTTGATGCATATAGGATCGCATGGAGCACTGCCACTTCCACAAACTCTAGGTACTTCAACTTTTCTTGTTCACTTTGATTAACCTTTAACAAATGTCAAATAATTTCAAATTGGTTAATATTAGTCGCCTTAAATATAAATTAACAAATAATAACACATTAGGAAAAACGTACCTGTGGTTGATTAGCAACACTAACATTGTTTTCTGCCATGATTAAAAGTTGTATTTCGGTGTATAATAAGATCGGAGATTTTATATAAGAATGTGATATTTGATTGATTTTGAAGTTGTTTGTATTGATTGAATGGATGGATGGGCGTTGTATTTATATAGACTTTGCTTTGAACCGACTACTTAACCGTGTGAAGCAAAGTGTGGGTCCTACGATGACTACAATTTGGAAATGATGTAGCAACTTGCACTTAAGACCCTACATGTTATCTTGGTTGATAAAATTAACCCCTTATAGTTCTTGTTGGTTAGTTGCATCCCTTTTACATTTGTAATTTGCTCCAGGAATAGCAAGTGACACTAGATTTTGTATAGGAGCTAGTGATGGCTTTCAACATACCATTTCTATATGATTAATGATATGATTCATTTTAATAAGTTTCAAGATAATAAGTTATACTCTTTGATGTATATTTTGAAAAATGGAAACTTACGTGAAAATGGTGATAAAAGTGTTTTATGGTAGAAAAGTAAAAATGTAACCTGAAATTCGCCGAAATATAGTTAAAAGTATCACATTCGTACAAATTCTGAAAGATTGCTGAGTATATATAAAGTCAATAGAATAATAAATGACACATCCACATATAAATCAAAAAATTATGGTCGATATTTCATGTCTTAGATAGTTGAACCTTAATAATAGTATGGAAATTTTCAGAAGATTTGAAAATTGGCAACTAAAGGTCGTTAAAAAAAAAGTTGTACTTCCTATTATAGCTCAATGGTTGAGCACCAGCTTTACATGCTGGAGGTCTCGAGTTCGAGACACGGGAAAGACATATGAAAGAATTGTTGGATATTTTAGTGTAATTGGGTTAATTGGTAATTTAATCATAATAATACATCATATAAGTTTGGTGGTGCGGAGTGCACGCTTATATGAATTTATTATGATCTTAGGGGCGAAGCCCCTAAGGACGGGGGTCCGGGGGCAGCCCCCGGGAGCGGGGTCCAAGGGGCGGCAGCCCCTGGCGGGGTCCAAGGGGCAGAGCCCCTGGCTGGGGTCGAGCTTGGAAATTTTTTATTTCCGTTAAAGTTGCTATGGCAAAAACGTCTCAGAAAATTAATTTTCGGAACTTGAGGGACTGATTTTGCCAATCCTGCAAACTTAGATTTTAACTGCTTAAAAGGCAGTTATGGGCCTGTAATTGATCATTCTGTGAAACACGAATTCTTTAGAATTCTCTCCCGTTTTTTCACACACAAACTCAAACACAAATCATACAGAAAATTCTTAATCACTAATTGTATCCGGTTGAATAATTTGGGGTGAACCACCGAATTGATTCAATCTGAAAGCGTATCGCGCCTTCAGTGATTGTTTAATATCCGGTTTTGTTCCTTATTGATTGCCCATCCCCAACAGGAATTTCACAAATAAAGTCCTCCAGTGAAGCATGTTTGAGTCCTACAGAGAGGGCAGGGTTTCATCTCAATTAAATGATGTGCCTTCGGGCGGTTTAGCTGGGGGTTTCTCCTCCTACTAGGTATTGAGGGTGAAGGGGCTCTCTAACGCAGATCCGGTTAAAAGAACGTAAGATAGATCCCCTGTTATGAGCAAATGATTCACACTTTTAAAAAAAAAAAAAAAAGAAAAGCTACCAAAAGTAATCAGAGAAAATATAAACATTTGGGGTTTGAGTATATAACATTTAGAAATAAAGGGGTTCAATTGAAACACATATACATAAAATAAGGTTTAAATCATTTGTTGACATCGTT
Organism: Erigeron breviscapus; assembly: GCA_034093135.1. Lineage (NCBI taxonomy): Eukaryota > Viridiplantae > Streptophyta > Magnoliopsida > Asterales > Asteraceae > Erigeron > Erigeron breviscapus. Next base: position 7,579,904 of record CM067172.1, on the reverse strand, counting down.
AAGTTTTGTTTTAGCATTCATCCGTAGCAAGTGGGAACGCAGCAAAACAATTCAATTGATCCACGCGCTTAATATTTATTTTTGTTTGAACAACATCCACGCGCTTAATATGGGACGTGGTGATTTTTTTTTTTTAACAGCTAAGCTTTTATTAATCATGTGCTTCAGCAAGACGCCTAGGCAATTAAAGGAATAAGTACAATTACAATAGAAAAGAAGGACTCGTTGCCCATAAAGGTCACGAGAAACTAGTTTTTCTATCACGACTAGACAACCAACAATAAGAGACGAAGACAATAGACTGGAACACGTCGTTACACGAGTCATTACTATCCCGGTGAATAACCTGATTCCTGTGTTTCCAAAGGGACCACCACCACACGAAACAAATGGCTTCCAAGGTTCTTTTAAATCGAGACGGGTATTGTGAAACATTGATCCATTCTAACATCAACTTTGGGCTAGTTATGGGCATATCAATGTGAATCTATTGGCTGAAATGTTGTGCAAGCTGCTTGTAAATAATACAATTCGAGAAGAGATGATCAATGGACTCAACATTATGATGGCATAATGCACATGAGATATCAGCAATCTCCAAGCCTTTGCGGTTGAGATTCAAGCGTGATGGGAGGCGATCACGTAAAAGCCGCCACATAAATATGTTCACTTTTTTAGGAACTAACGAGTTCCACTTTGTCTTGTCCTGCTCATAAGGAAGAAGAGCACGTTCATGACATAAGCGAAATTGACGAACAGAAAAATAAGTTTGACCTGTGACGTTCCAAGCCCACGAGTCCTCTTTATCCACAAGTCGTACATGCTGAATAAGATTATACAATTCCGCCAGCTGTGTGGTTTCCGCCCCTCCCCTAATGGGCCTACGCCATGGCCATGACCATGACCAATTACTTGCCGATTTTTACTTGCCGATTTTTTTTTGTAAAACCGCGGGTTCTTTGGTGCCACCGTTTTATTTATTTCTGTTTTCATATTTTAGTTTGCAATCGAGTTTTTTAGATTATTTTGTAGTTACATACTTACATATCCACACTATGTTTCAACTAGCATTTGGTTCAGTCACGAGCTGCATAAATTTTAAGAAAAATGATTGATATACCTAAAATATGGACCTAAAAATATGTCTAATGGTTTAGATGTTTGACACATGTATCATGGGTTTTCTCACTCCTAATCTTTACCATTTACCATGCAATGTGTCTTCATTCTATTATTAGACATATCTTTAGGCACATCAATTATGCCTATTAATCATTATTCAAATTTTAATTATATAAACTGAAGAGATAATTAATATGTCAAAGAAGAAATGGAAGAAACAAAGGACAGAATTTGTTTTTAATTAAGAAAATACACTTTTTTTTATTTTATGAAAATAATTGTTTCAATAAATTTTTTATTTTATAAAAGAGTTGGTATAAATATACTAAGAAAAAAAAAATAAACTTTTGGAAAAAAAACATAAATAAAACTTTTAATAACTTTAGTTTTATCTCTTGAATATTATTTTTTTTGAACCATGTATTTTGAATTGCAATCCAGCTCAATGAGTGCTACTTAGAGTAGACTATATTGTTTTAACCGAACATCCGAACATACATTATTGTAGAGTGACATCTCTAAAGAAAAACCTCATATACATATCACCTCCAAGGATCGAACACATAACATATGGGTTAAATCTCAATTGTATCCGTCAATTGTACGAACTATATTTGCAATTTTAACTTTAGTTATACAAAATAAAAAAGAGAAATTATTTAATGTTAATTAATCAATAGATGGATTTACAACAATAAACATGGGATTTGTCAACAAAAATCGTAACCAAATGCCATAAAAAGGTTGTCCTCAAAAGTTTTGACCACGACATTTAGCCACGACATTGGTCGTCCCCATATGAACGAATCTTAATCTTTTGGCCATAAAATTGGCCACGACAAAACGTGGGTCCCATGCCCGTAACAAATAAATGGAAAAGAAAATCAAAAAATATTTGCCTGTGTGGGTTCGTCATTCACACAAATGAGACCATTAGGCCTTAAACCTCCTTTGTTATCTCATTATGCCTATTATAGGGGTGTCAATGGATGGATATGGATTGGATCATGATCCGATCCATTAGTGATCCAACTTAAATGGATCATGATCCGATCCATGATCCAACATAATGGATCGTGATCCGATCCATATCCAAATAATTTTAAATAGATGGATCATCATCCGGATCGATCCATTAAATTTTTTCAATAATTTTATTTTTTAGGTGAATGAAATTTTACTTTCCAGAAACTAAGGAACGTTTAGTAGGGGAAACCTTTCGTGCCCCTGTCACCCGTGTCCCCTGTGACTCGTGCTCCCAGTTATATCGTCTTAGTCACCCCTCGCCCCCAGTCACCTCAGCCCGTGCCCCGGTGCCCCCGTCAGATCCCCGGTCAGGTGCCCCCGGTGACCCGTGTTCGGTCACGGGTGCCCCCGGTCAAATGGTGCCCCCCGGTCATGGGTGCCCCCGGTGACCCTGTTTCGGTCACGGGTGCCTCTATCAAAGGTCCCCGGTGACCCGTGCCCCCGGTCAAAGGTGCCCCGGTCAGGTGCCCCCGGTGACCCGTGTTTCGTCACGGGCCCCCGGTGACCCTGTTTCGGTCACGGTGCCCCGGTCAAATGGTTCCCGGTCATGGGTGCCCCCGGTGACCCTTGTTTCGGTCACGGGTGCCCCCGGTCGGGCACCTGACCGGGGGTCACCGGGACCTTTGACCGGGGACACGGGTCACCGGGGGCACCTAGTCACCCGTGCCCTTAGTTTCCCGTTTCTCCCGTGACCCGAGTCAATTTTGGTGATATATCGATCCGGATGGATCATGGATCGATCCAAATAATTAAATGGATAAATGGAGCAATCCATTGGATTGTTAAATGGATAAATGGATATTATTTTTGATTCAATAAGTGATATAAATGGATTGGATCGGATCGGATTTGGATCAATATCCAATACATTGCCAGGCCTAGCCTATTAGGCCTATTATGTTTCTTGATCATAGGATTTGGCCTAACATCATTCATTGAAAAATATGAATGTATGTATATACGTATGTGTATATGGATCATGGATGTATTCAATCTTAAAATCAAAAGCTTCATTTCTTAGTATATACGTACGACATGATTGATTGACCTTTCACTGATATTAATAAATAATAAAAGAATAATATAATTTATAATTAACATTTATTATCTAATTATTTATATTTAAATATAACTTTTAAATTTGATAAAGTAAATTAAATATTGAAAAAAAGTTTCCGCCACCACAAAGTCGTGACCAAATTATTGCCAGAACTTTTTGTTGTTGGAAACTAAAAAATTTAGAATTTTTCAAGAAAATTGATCGGCCACGACGGCAAAAGTCGTGCCAAATAATTGGCGGGAACTTTTGTTATGGAGGGAATAAGAAAATTAGAATTTTTCAGGAACTTCTATTTTATTTTCAACTTAAATTAATAAGGGAAATTGAAAAATATTTGGTCACAACAAAGTCGTGGCTAAATAATTGACGGGAAACTTTATATAGGCGCGAAAATGAGCCAAAAATGGATATAACCAAAAATTATTTGGACACGACTTTTGTCACGACTTTGTCGTGGCTAATTTTTTTTCAATTTCTCTATTTGACTTTAGCCACGACAAAAGAAATTTTGACTTTTTTAGTCAAAGTCATAAACTTTTTTGTCGTTTAGTGGGATTTGGCCATGAAAAAAAAGTCGCGGCCAAACGTTTCGTGGCCAAATCCCATTTTTCTTGTAGTGAAACTTAATATATATTAAGCAAACTGGCTAACGTCGTGGCTAAATAATTGACGGGAAACTTTATATAGGCGCGAAAATGAGCCAAAAATGGATATAAAGGTTTTCCCAAATATGAGTTTCTTATAGAATTAAACTTAAATATATAAAAAGACATGTCGCTAATTCTTACTTTATCATTGGGGGAAAAAACGATAGATATCAACAGAAAATATACTGCAAAAGATTGTTAGAGGCTAAATATGAATGTTAATAAAAGTTAAGGATTGAACTTGTAACAATTTCAATTTTCCTTTTTTATTACTAGCACGGTACCCGCGCAATGCGGCGGTGTTCGTGACGGTGACGGTGTAGTGGTGGGAGACAACTGTTGGCGATAGAGCCGGCATCAAGTGGTGTAGATAATTGATATAAAAGTAATTGATATAAAGGGTTAATAAAGATAATTTAAAAGATAAAGAACTGATATTGTAATATAATCATTAAGAGCCCGTTTGGTTCGTCAAATGTTTTTGAAAGAATTGAAATCTGTCAAAGAAAATGCAATTTGAAAGAATTGAAATCTGAATTAATTGGAATATGATGGAATTGAAATTTGAATGAATTATAATATGTTACTGTTTGGTTGACAGATTTGAAAGGGAATGGAATGGTATTCATAATATAAATAATAATATATTATTAATTAATTAATTAATTAATTAATATATTGATTAAAAATTAATTAATTAATATATTTTATAAAATTAATACTAACAAAATAATAATATTTTTTATAAAATTTAATAGTTTAAAATATTAATAGTTTATAAAATATTAATAGTTTTTATAAAAATAATTTTTAATAAACTAACATTATTTTTTTTAAAAAAATAACTTTTATTAATAGTTTTTAATAATTTAATAACTTTTTAATAAACTAACATTATTTTTTTTAAACAAATAACTTTTATTAATAGTTTTTTAAAAAATTTCTTACACCACTTGTCAAAATATAATCATTAACGATGATATTATTTTATAATAATTATAATAAAATATTAATAGTTTATAAAATATTAATAGTTTTTATAAATAATAATTTTTATAAACTAACATTATTTTTTTTAAAAAAATAACTTTTATTAATAGTTTTTAATAATAATGCAACTTTTTAATAAACTAACATTATTTTATTTTTTTTAAATAACTTTTGACTAAGTTAAAAAATTTTTAGAGAAAATTTCATTACACCAGATTTATAAAATAGTCATAAATTTTAATGAAATTATAATATGTTACCAAAAAATAATAACTAACAATAAAAATTATTTCTAATACTTATAATAAGAATAATAGATAATTGCATTAATAAATTTAAAAGAGTTGTTTAACAAATTTTGAATTCCATTGGAATTTAAAACTTTCCATCCAATTTGTAAAGGAATCTTTAATTCCTTCATATGGTGGAATTCGAAGGATTCCAATTCCTTTTTCTTACGAACCAAACATGTCATGGAATGGAATCTGAATTCCATTCTGCCAACCAAACATGATATGGAATGTAATTAAGATTCCAATTCCATTAAATTCCAACGAATTCTGCGAACCAAACACTAGGGCTGTAAATGAACTGAACAGTTCATGAACCGTTCGACGGGAAGTTCGTTCGTGTTCGTTCGTTTAGTTAAATGAACGAACATGAACACAAAAATTCGTTCGTTTAGTTAAACGAACGAACATGAACACAACTCTCGTTCGTTTAGTTAAATGAACGAACATGAACACAAAATTCGTTCGTTTAGTTAAATGAACGAACATGAACACAAAATTCGTTCGTTTAGTTAAATGAACGAACATGAACACAAAATTCGTTCGTTTAGTTAAATGAACGAACATGAACACAAAATTCGTTCGTTTAGTTAAATGAACGAACATGAACACAAAATTCGTTCGTTTAGTTAAATGAACGAACATGAACACAAAATTCGTTCGTTTAGTTAAATGAACGAACATGAACACAAAATTCGTTCGTTTAGTTAAATGAACGAACATGAACACAAAATTCGTTCGTTTAGTTAAATGAACGAACATGAACACAAAATTCGTTCGTTTAGTTAAATGAACGAACATGAACACAAAATTCGTTCGTTTAGTTAAATGAACGAACATGAACACAAAATTCGTTCGTTTAGTTAAATGAACGAACATGAACACAAAATTCGTTCGTTTAGTTAAATGAACGAACATGAACACAAAATTCGTTCGTTTAGTTAAATGAACGAACATGAACACAAAATTCGTTCGTTTAGTTAAATGAACGAACATGAACACAAAATTCGTTCGTTTAGTTAAATGAACGAACATGAACACAAAATTCGTTCGTTTAGTTAAATGAACGAACATGAACACAAAATTCGTTCGTTTAGTTAAATGAACGAACATGAACACAAAATTCGTTCGTTTAGTTAAATGAACGAACATGAACACAAAATTCGTTCGTTTAGTTAAATGAACGAACATGAACACAAAATTCGTTCGTTTAGTTAAATGAACGAACATGAACACAAAATTCGTTCGTTTAGTTAAATGAACGAACATGAACACAAAATTCGTTCGTTTAGTTAAATGAACGAACATGAACACAAAATTCGTTCGTTTAGTTAAATGAACGAACATGAACACAAAATTCGTTCGTTTAGTTAAATGAACGAACATGAACACAAAATTCGTTCGTTTAGTTAAATGAACGAACATGAACACAAAATTCGTTCGTTTAGTTAAATGAACGAACATGAACACAAAATTCGTTCGTTTAGTTAAATGAACGAACATGAACACAAAATTCGTTCGTTTAGTTAAATGAACGAACATGAACACAAAATTCGTTCGTTTAGTTAAATGAACGAACATGAACACAAAATTCGTTCGTTTAGTTAAATGAACGAACATGAACACAAAATTCGTTCGTTTAGTTAAATGAACGAACATGAACACAAAATTCGTTCGTTTAGTTAAATGAACGAACATGAACACAAAATTCGTTCGTTTAGTTAAATGAACGAACATGAACACAAAATTCGTTCGTTTAGTTAAATGAACGAACATGAACACAAAATTCGTTCGTTTAGTTAAATGAACGAACATGAACACAAAATTCGTTCGTTTAGTTAAATGAACGAACATGAACACAAAATTCGTTCGTTTAGTTAAATGAACGAACATGAACACAAAATTCGTTCGTTTAGTTAAATGAACGAACATGAACACAAAATTCGTTCGTTTAGTTAAATGAACGAACATGAACACAAAAATTCGTTCGTTTAGTTAAATGAACCGAACAGTTCATGAACCGTTCGGCGGGAAGTTCGTTCGTGTTCGTTCGTTTAGTTAAATGAACGAACATGAACACAAAAATTCGTTCGTTTAGTTAAACGAACGAACATGAACAAGCTTCTGTTCGTTCGTTTAGTTAAATGAACGAACATGAACAATCATTCGTTCGTTCGTTTAGTTAAATGAACGAACATGAACAATATCGTTCGTTCGTTTAGTTAAATGAACGAACATGAACAAGCATTCTGTTCGTTCGTTTAGTTAAATGAACGAACATGAACAAATATCGGTTCGTTCGTTTAGTTAAACGAACGAACATGAACACAAAAATTCGTTCGTTTAGTTAAATGAACGAACATGAACAAGTTCTGTTCGTTCGTTTAGTTAAATGAACGAACATGAACAATCATTCGTTCGTTCGTTTAGTTAAATGAACGAACATGAACAAGTATCGTTCGTTCGTTTAGTTAAATGAACGAACATGAACAAGTCTGTTCGTTCGTTTAGTTAAATGAACGAACATGAACACAAAAATTCGTTCGTTTAACTAAACGAACGAACATGAACAACTCCATTAGTGTTCGTTCGTTTGTGTTCGTGAACATTCGTTCATGAACACAAATGAACGAACATGAACAAGCCATTATGTTCGTTTATCTGTTCGTGAACACAACATTATGTTTGTTTATCCGTTCGTGAACCGTTCGTTAAGTTAAACGAACGAACATGAACAAGCTCCCGTTCGTGTTCGTTCGGTTCGTTTACAGCCTACTAAACACTAAGGGTATTTGAGACATTTTCCGCCATATAACTTTCAACATGGGGCTATTCTTTTTATAATATAATATAGATTGGTGTAGTGTGCAACAAAGTAAATTTTTTCTCTTTAAAGGTTTTTGTAAATGATAGTTTTTATGAGTTGTCATTAACGTGTATAAAGTAATTAAATTTTATTATTAAATTCAAAAAAAGGTAATTGGATGGAAACCTCCTGATCCCATGTACCATTTTCAAAAAATGAATTTTTGATATGAAATATAAATGCATTCTAACAACATTAAACCATTTTCCTTAAAAGGTCCCCAATGGGTTTGTTTCCCATTCGTTTCAGATGGACGGACGAGTCCACACCATTGGGTGTGACTCGTCCCCCGTTCGTTCCGCCCACTCGTCCCGCCCATTCGTTCCTGCAGGGACGAGATCAAGTGTTGTGTTTTGTTTTTTTTTTAATGAAACGACTAGTAAATGGAGAAGAAGACAAAAGAGAACTTTCAACTTTTGGCAAAAACAGGTCCTCTAACGGCTCCTTTTACCAAAACCAGTTCAAAAAAGTTTTAGTTTTTGGCAGTTTTAGTCCCTAACGGCTAGTTTGTCTAAAATCCTATATATACACATCCATTTCATTAAAATTCACACTACTCTTTCATATATTCATATATTCAGCTATACTTGTATACACACACACATTTTCGAAAGAGCCATGGCAAAAACAGACCAAATATGACCGTTTTTGATGCAAAAATGGCGATGTGAAATCACATACCTGACGATGCCAGATGCAAATCCGAAGTAAACAATGTGATTCAGAGCGTAACAGACAACAAGACGGCTTACATAGCCGAAATTGAACGAATTCAAGGTGTAGGCCTGATTTCTAGCGCCGTCGAAGATGAGTATGTTATTTATCTTCGACAGAAGATCGATTGGCTAAATCAAATCATTGTCCAGCTTACCGCTGCCTCTTCCACATTAACAGCCACGCTATACCACGCGAAATTCTGGCAAGGCAGTGTCGGTGGTCGTCGGCCTGAAGGTTACCAGACTGAACCTGGGGAGGAGTATGCAACTCCTCCAGCTAAATTAAAAACACTTCAATATCAAACTAAATTAAAAGAGATGAAAAATAACAATAACATAACAATTCAATATTAAAAACACGAACAAAATACCAAAAATAAAATTAAAGTGATACAAAGAAAGTCGTGTGTGTTTTTTTTTTGTTGAGAAATTTACTGAACTTGATTTGTTTATTAAAGATAGGAAGAAGATAAATAATATGAATGAGAATGATTAATAAAAATTTAGGTTATATATAATTTATTGAGAGAGTTTTAAGGATATTATATATCTTTAAAATTTAAAAAGATTTGTTTTGATAGAAAAAGATTTATGATAGAGTTTTAAATATAATTATCTATTTAATAAGCAAATAGAAAATAGAAAAAATCTAGAAAAAATGAGAGAGCTTTAGAGTAATTAAGAAAGATATTTACACCTAAAAAGAGCTTTAAGGGGTGCCAAGTGTACCCCCAACCTTCTCATTAGTTATAGGATATTTAACATATATGTTATATAAATTAAGTTGGTGTTAAATAACTAGATTATTTAAATGATATTTTTAATCTAAATATTGAAATCATTTAATCATTAATGGCTATATATATAAAAATAGTAGGGGATATTGTAGATATTTCGAGCGGTGTAAATGCTTTATATAGTATTATAGATTATAGATTATAGATTACACGCATAATGACACATATATTTAGGATGAAACTCGAGACTTACGAAAATCCCTACTAATTCACACCACAAATATGGTAATGCATGAGACTCGAACGAATTCAGCACTTAGGTGCATCCTTCCAAAGTCAAAGACCATACCGATAAGCCACCAACCCCATTTGTTTTATCAATTCTACAACTAACGTAATTTTTAGATAAGTGTTGACATATTTGTATAATTCATTGATTTAGATATTACTTTTTTATATATGTTTTTTATAGTTAAGTTGTGACTTTAAAAACACTAAAATTTATGTAATTTTTGAAAATAATATTTTTTACAACTAAAAGTTATAACATATATGCTATATAAATTTAGTTGGTGATTATATAACAAAATTATTTAAATGATATTATTTGACTAAATACATAAAAAGTTAATAATTTAATTATAATGGCTGGCTATATATATATATATATATATATATATTTATATCATTATAAATTATTATTTCTTGAATACAACAACTATATATTTTATTATATGTTTTATAAAGATGAAAAGCTTACCAATTTTGTAACTAACGTGGTTTTCAAATAAGTGTCAGGAAATATGTAATTTTTATTATGTTAGCTATTAATTTAACGGATTTGTTTTGTTTTTTTTCACTACTACAAATATTCTGGTCATAATTTTTGAGTGAAATAAAACATGCTGTTACTAAATATATAACGAAAAGGAACATAAGAAAATGTATGTTTTGTGCTAAATTTGGTGTGTCGACAATCTTGTATATTGCGTAAATGTTTTCTTGTACTATGTTCCTTCTCTTCTTTTTGGAGTTGTTCTTCTCATTCACAATATTCAGCACAGTAGATTATATAATAAATCATTCCTGTAGTTTTTTCTTTTTACTTTATCGTTTCCCTGAAAATTTTATCACAATTAACATCTTCCTAATTGTCGTTTTGTCCTCTAGGCTCGGTTATTATCTTTACGTTAAATGCGCCTATGTACTACTTGATGGTATTAGGGGCAAGGGTGCAGAGCCTAGGGATGTTCGCGGTTTGGTTTTTATCCAGTTAAACTGTAAATCGAACCGTTTAAAAGCCTAAGAAAAACCAAGCCGTTTTTAAATTTGGTTTTGGGTTTGGTTTGTAACCGAAACCGAATTATATATTTGGTTTTTGGTTTGGTTATGGGTATATGATAATGAATTTGGTTAAACCGAAAAACCGAATAACTTATATTATTATTATGTATTTTTAAAATTAATAATACTTATCTTTTTTATATGATAATTATTAATTTTTACTTTGATGTCTATTTATTTATTATATTCACTTTTTCAAGAAATTAGAAAAATTCAAATAAAAACAATGAAGAACTTGATGAAAAATATTTAATAATGATAAGTCGATAAGAAACAAGAGTTTATCTATTTCATTACTTTTTAAAACTAGTGTCTTTGGTGATAACTATGTTACTTATTTATTCATTTTGTGCTTAAAGTCTAAATTTACTATTTTGGTGAAAAATTGGAATTATGAGCCTACTTTGATTGAATACAACTTAGACAAAAAAAATGATGAATTTATGTTTTCCGTATTTGGTTTTTTCGGTTTTAAACCGAAACCGAACCGAATTCTAATTTGGTTTTTGGTTTGGTTTTTCTATTTTGAATTAGGTTTTGGTTCGGTTTTGGTTTTGAAAAATAAAAATAAAAAAACCAAAAAACCCGAACCAAATAAACCGAATAACCAAAAACCGAACCGATGAACACCCCTAGCAGAGCCGATGCTTGGCTCTTTGGCTAGTTTTTGGCTCTTATTTAGCCAATAAGAAGCCGCCACGTGTTTTTGCCAAAAACTAGCCAAACTTTGCCAAAACCTAGCCAAAAGTGGTGGTGTAGTGCAACAAAACTAGTCAAAACTTGCCAAAATGCCAATGCCGGAAAATATATAAAAGTGACCGGAAAATATATAAAAGTGACGGAAAATATATAAAAGTGACAAGGTTGCCGGAAAATATATATAAGTGACCGTTTTTTAATAAAATATATACTTGGGCTCAGAATTTGGGGGTCGGGAATTTCGGAAGTCGAAGACGCCATGGCTGCCAACCCGAAGGTTTACCCCGCCAAGATACGCCCCAGATCATCCGAGTCCCATTTTTACGAACATTTTGTATCATCATCGTCCATCTAACGTAATACCGGCAACCTAATTGCTTTAATGGAACAAAAGACGACAACACTACCAAGAAAAAATCCGGCAACGCTACCGCTAAGTTAACACTACCAAGCTAATCACAAACATGCAATTAACGGCAATGTAAATAAGATAAATATACATATAATCAAGCATAAGCAGCAGCAGTTAACCGGAAAACCCAAAAAAGGGCTCGCCGGAAAACCGTATAAACCGAAAACCCCAAAAAGGAGTCACCGGAAAACCGTATAAACCGAAAACCCCAAAAAGGAGTCACCGAAAAACCAAAGCAACACCGCCAGAAACCCCAAAAAGAAGTGACAGGATCACATGCAGCAACCGATTAAACCAGAAACCCCAAAAAGGAGTCACCGAAAATTCGATTAAACGAGAAACCCCAAAAAAGGAGTCACCGGAAAACCGATTAAACCAGAAACCCCAAAAAAGTGGTCACCGCAGAAACCCCAAAAAGGGGTCACCGGAAAAGTAGCCAAAGAGCCAATGAAATGTGTCAACTGCACCCTTGCCAAAGCCAAACAACTATTTGGCCGTAAAAAGTGAACGTTTGTGGCCGGCGACCACCGGAAACCCCAAAAAGGGGGTTTCAGATCTCACCGGAATAAGGGTATTGTACGTTAGGAGCATCGGCAAGTTTTTTCCGGCATGGATTCCGGCAATAGAAGCCTAGAAAACCATAGTATTAGCCTCAATATCGAAAACCCCCAAATAATAGTATTAGGTTTCCGGTGAGAAAGTTTTTGGCACAAGAACCAAAAAAAAAAACGGTCACATAGCATGCTTCCAACGTTCACAAGGATCGGCCAAATGTGGCCGATTTATATAGCCGATCAAACTGGCCAATGCTTGCCGATACACATGCTACAAGGAAGCCAAAGAGCCGATGTTTGCCAAAGCAACTTGCTGACTGCACCGTTGCCCCTTAGAACTTTTTATATCAAAGATAACCACCACACAGAAAAATAAGAATTTGAGGGAACTTTTATTTTTATTGAATAATCTTTTTATATATTAAAATACAGTTTCTCTAATAATAACCCGCCAACCAATAAGTTCATGTGAAAATTTTAACTTGAAACCAATATATGGGATTGACAGCTTGGTTTCAAGTCAAAAATCTCAAACGCGTTTATGGGTTGTGAGTTATTATGGGTCGATAGGTTCAACGGGTTAAAACACTAACTCAGTTAAGTTTAGGGCTTTTACCATTTTGAATAAACATTAAGTTATTAATTGATTCTTTGACTTGTTGGTTTCAGGTCATACATGTCATATGGGCCTATGAATTCTGATTATTACGAATTGAATATTGTCAACCAGAGGTCAGTTGAACGCTTTGGGGTAAAACGATAATTAGGCTAAAGTTAAGTGTAACATTTCAAATAAAAGCTAAGTAATTTATGGTTTTAAAGTTTAGTGATTAAATCATTCAAAATAAAAGTTAGATGATTAAAGCGATTATTTCTAAAAATTTACAATTATTGTTTAAAAAGGATTATTGTTTTAAATTTTAAGATTATATCATGCAAAAAATTAGTTAAATGGGTGGAACGATTATTGTATCAAAATTAGGTGATTAAAACATTATCGACCCAAAATAAAAACCTCAAAAAGGAACAACCATCGAGGGGATTAATGCAATATCATACAATAATACTCTTAAAAATTCAGCCCAAATGAATAGGATACAATACATTACAGATAATTTTGGCCAGGGGACTATAATACTCGGTCCTTACAACGAGTGATGGCACTGCAACCATGAGTGGAGTGTAAGCAGGGCCAGATTTGGGCATGTGCAACTCGCGGAAACGAGCAGGACCTAATGTTTTATAGGGCCCAAAATTTTGCTAGTTCAACCATATATATGAATTGATAGAAAAAAAGGATATTATAAAATGTTATATTTAGCCTATTGGTAATACTTTTTCTTCCAATTCTTAAGCACATACGTTCGAACTTAACATAACTAGTGTGGTTTTTTTTAATTACATAGTCTTTTCCTTTTATTTACTGTCAAGAGTGTTTATTATTATTATTTTCTTGTTTAATTATCATTATTATCCTTATTTTATTTTTAGTTTATCATTATTATGAAATGATTTTCTTATCACTCTAAATAAACAAAAAGAAGTATGAACAATCATGACTTACGTTTTAAAAATTGTTAAAATATGGAGCCTATTTTAGTATAGAACAGAGCCTTTGAAAACCATGAGACGACTCTGAGTGTAAGGGTTAGCTTATTCGTCTAATTTGTAATTGTAGTAAGACGTGTGTTGAACATGGCACATTGTTTTTTTTTAAGTACAACATACCTAATGTACCATTTAGCAGCTAATAGATGCCTGTTTCTTCCCGAGTTCAACTCCAACTCATCATTATTCACATCTCACAAGGCATTCACTGTTTGTTGGCATTGCATCCATATATCGGATCTGATGGCTATCGTCCATTTTGAGTGACGCGTCTCATCCATAATTGTGTAGACTAGGGTGTGTTTGATGATGAAATTATCATTAATAATGTTACGAAGATGTAGAAGACGAAGAAGTTTGAGGTGGTCATTGTAACATATGAGTTATGACCCGATTGATGAATTATTGTGTTTTCTTTCTATCTATTACTACTTTTTGAGGTTTATAAATAATGTAATGAAAAGGTTGGTATGAACCTTCTATGGCATATTATCAGTTTTGCAATTATGGTGTCTCGTCTTATAATGAAACATAGGAATTTGAAAATTGGATTATTTTTTTCTTTGTAAAAGCTTATTCAATGTCTCGATCAATTAATTCCATAACACATCATGGATAGGTAGAGAACTGTGTATCGGTTTGAGCAGTTACAACTTTTTTTTTTTACCACATACTCGTATTTATTTACGTAGACGATTTCAATGCCAATTCACTCATCATAAACAATATTACCATACATACATACAATATAACAATTCCTAAGAGCCAATGACTAGTCCAACTCGTCAGAGACATCCCAGGTTTTACCCAAGGTCTTGAGTTCGATCCTTAAGGATGACAAGTCTTGGGGTTTTTTCATCCGAATACTTGTAACGGCCCATAGTCAACATCTCGTTGTCTAGGGTACGTACAAGACTTCACCATTATACGGTGAGGTTTCCATAATGTTGCATACCAACTGAATGTTTGGAAAAAAAAATTCCTAAGATTTAAATTTATCGCTAAAAAATAAAAAAGAAATAGACGCATAAAATATTCTAGTCTTTTAGCTCAATAGTTAAGATGGGCTCGGGTATCCAATATATGATGCTTACTGCTTAATAAGGCTTAGAGGGATCCACCACAAATGGGCCCGGGCTTACGCTTTTCTATTTATACAATTTCGATTTTGAGTTTATAAAAAATGATAAACGTCACGAGCTTAAACATTATGTCTGAAAAAAACATATAAAACTTAAAATACCTTTGGTGCTATTAAATACACAGGATTATCTCTGCTAACTATGCACTCACCTATAAACCCTTATGATTTAAAAAGTTTGGTATGATAAAGTATTTAGTTGACGGAAATGTAAAAAACTTAGTTTTGAAAAAATATATATATATTTTTGCATAAATTATTAAACTTTTAAAAAGAGAATAAAGATTATATGACATCATAAATAATAAAGATAAAAATGAAACAAATTTTAAAAATATATCAAATAATGAAAAATCAAATGATGGAATTGACTAATTAACATTAGATAGGGATAGTTTTTAGAAAATTCTATTATTAATTAAATGAAAATGAAATAATCTTTGATGGAAAATTTAAAGGTGTCAAATAAGCTATTTATATAAATTAAATATTTAAATACTAAATATCATGGCAATTTTCTTTAGAGATTTAAAATTTTGGAACATTGATTGGAGGTGGTCTTTTAACAAACAAAACAACAAATATATTGTTCTCGATCATCATGAAAATATCTATATATCTTGCACTTAATTTAACACTAAAGTATTAATAGCAGTAAATTGAAGATATGAAGTTGAGGATATACACTATGACCACTACCACCTTTCATTGTCTACCAAATTCTTTATGATCACCTTTAGACAAGATATTGGACCATCGCAATATTGTCACCTCTTGGATTATGAAACAACTTCGGCCAAGAAACATGCGGAAATATCTATCACAACTTTTCATAAAACACATGTGAGGTATTTGTTTAATCATTTAGTTTTGTATTTACATGTTTGGTTCAAAGAAATATTATTCACAATTCAAACCAAATTTACAAAACATTGCACAACGTGATGTGTCTTTGTGATTGTATTACATCATTTGCAAGTTATTTTGTAAACAACTTTGTTTGCGACATTTCTCTCTTTGGCTAAATGTTGCATTTGTCATGGAAGCCACGATTCTTGTTTCACTTGTGACTTGTATCGTAAACTAGAGAAATCACATCCAAATGAGCTTAATTTGTTATCAATGCCTATTCTAATTAAGTACTTTTTTATACAATGAATGAATAGCTGATAATCTACAGATAATTACAAGAGTTTATATCTGCAACTCATTACCCTTGCTAATTGAATGTCTCCTATGCACAAAATTGAAGATTAGATACTCCGTATATAATATTTTGATATAAATGGCTTCATAGTCTAAATGAACATTTCCATATATAATTGAAGATACACCCTAAAAAAATCTCACTTCCAAATTGTAAGTGACAAATGCAAACCAAAATAGTACAAGATAAGTAACAAAGTATCCTCAACATTTGATGAGTTGATGCATCTTACCTTAAATAATAAATACTTAGCTAATTAACTACTCCATCTAATTGTGCTTTCCAGTCATTAACATTTTACCGGTCAAGCCACAAGAAAGAGCCTCATTCGGAATGTTCCCCACAAGATGAACCCCTTCGGCGAAAACCACACCCATGCCCATATGCAAATGAGGCTCTATGTGACAATGAAACGCCCACACACCCGGATTGTCAGTGACAAACCTTAGAGCTGTCCACCCATAAGGGAATATAACCGCGGTATTTCTTAATGGAGGGTTTTTCAAATTGAGTTTCTTCTCATCTTTCTTGGAAAATTTGCCTTCTCCATAGCCCAAGACCCAAAAGTCATGCCCATGAAGGTGCCATGGGTGTACCTCACTCACATTTGCATTTAGTGCATTGGCATTTTGTAGTATCACATCAATAGTATTGTTAAACTTTAGCATATAGACCCCATTTCCATAAGTGGTGTTAGGATTGACTGGGGGCCTCATTATGTCATAGCCATTATGAAATGTGTCGGGTGGGCTCTTTTGGTCAAAAGCTTCGCTAAAACCATGTTTAATTGACCCCAAATATGGAGTTGAGGGTAGTGTCAATGACACATTATTAATAGCCCATTTGGTATATCCATTGATGCGATTTTGTGTATTGAGCAAGAAAATTCGACGATGGTAAGTTGTTGGAGGCTTTGGTGAACCCGAAAGGGCTAAAATTTTGTTAGAGAATGATTTGCTACGTTCATAGTCATTCCAAAGAGGTATTGTTGGAGGAGCGAGTTTTGGTAATTTTGAGGCCGTGGTGGATTTGTAGTGTAATATAGCTAAACCTTGAGGGGTTTTTGGTTCTCTTCCTCTTACACCAACCGAGATCCAGTAGTTCTCGGTAGGATTTTGATCTGTACGAAATATAACTGAGTAGGTTTCTCCCGAGTATATGTCAAAGTCATTTACCGAAACCGGTTGAAGGTAGTTCCCATCAGCTTCCACCATCACCATCTTGTGGTTCTGTTGAAGAATAAGCCAAAATAAAACTGTCAGATTATTCCTCTTGATGAGTTTACATCAACCATATATATGGTGTGATAAACACCAAAAGAAGAAAGTTGAAAAGGATTTTCAAATTGGTGTTTAGCTTTTCTAGATTCCTTTTTGAAGTTGAATATATGCAATTAGTATTCATCAATCATAGAGAACCTTATAAATGTAGAATCCAATGAAAATTGAGATAATGTTATGCATATCTGTTTATATTAAGTTTCTACTTCATAGCTTATAAATAAAAATCAGAAAATCACTATGTTTGGATATTTTAGAGGCGCTTGAAATGACAATACATATCGAAAACTAAGTAATATAGGCATCAAAATCTTGACCTGGAGCCCATTTAACCATAGTGTTACGGGTCATATTGGTCATGTGACCCGTTGCTAAGAAACTGATAATATGGGTCAGTTATCCATTACTTTTATAGTCTAAATCATTTGGCAGAACAGTTAAAATTCAAGTTTTGAGTTATTTCAAATATATGTTCCGCCATATTTGTTGTCATTACTAGTTTAGTACTCGACCCATTTGATAACCAAATTACCAGGACCGGCCCTGAGGATTTATGGGCCCTTGATAAATAGGGCCTTGGGCAGTCACACACTTTGCCTATACCTAAGCGTCCAATGTAATTCAATATATTGTCAAAATATGAAAAGACGATATAGTTTATGATAATAGACTAACCCCAATAGCAAGGTTGAGTGAAGCTAAAGCAGTGGTGCTGGCAACTCTCAGCCTGTATGTCTTGTTTGGCTTGACATGTAGGATGTTTGGTGCGCATCGTTCGTTTCCCCTAAACTTGCACCCTGGAAGACCACCACTGCTACTATGTGCTGCTGCTAATGAACAATTGTATTGCCCTCTCCCATTTATCAACAAACTCTAAAAAAAACAAACAATAAAAAACATGATTTTATCTTTAGTATACGTACCTAACCATATATACTTCATTTGATCTATTTATATATATACGGGTTGGTGTCAAATTATATATATCTTCGCCGTGTTACTTACAGTCAGCGGCAGAACTTAAACATCTTTATAGGATGGGTTAAAATTTGTTTCCTAATTCTTGAAGGGTCACAATAAAAAAATTACTGTAGTTGTTAAACAACTAGTATAAATTTTAAAAATTACATATAAATATTAAAATTTGCTAACTACAACCCAATCTTTTAGTCAACAACCACCTCCATGATTATATCCACCTCTAACAGTGGCTTATAGTAGCCAAGAATTCAGGTTTAGGCCGAACATGAATTTATGTTTAGTCAATAATTAATTAAGTTTGAACCAGACTAATATATAAAGACGATAGTAGAAAAATTAGGTCTTTATAGATAATATAAAAACGTGATAAAGATGAGTAATTATATACTCCGTATAACGCGTAGTCTTTGAAAAAAAATAGCAGATTTGATCAACTGCTCCAATGTCTTGCAAAATATATCTTTGCCTAATAACTTTGCCGTTAACCCCCTTACATGCAAGTCACGTGAGAGGTATTTTCGTCTTTTTACCCTATCTTCATCTTCCCCAAACAACAAACCAAATAGTCTTTTGGGGTTAAGTGCAAAAATCGTCCCTGTTGTTTGTCGTCTTTACAGATTTCATCCTTTGTCGTTAACAAACAAACCAAGGAGAACTTTGCATCTTCAGGCTCCAAACATGAAATTAACTCAAAAACAAAACAAACTCAAATCAAAAACTTATATATACCTATATATGAGGATCTAATCAATTACTTTCAAATTTTAGCACCCACATATGAGGATCTGGTCATCTTTCCCTTTTTAATCTGCATTTGAATATGAAGTGGGCTTTTTGCATTTAAAGGTGATTTACTAAATCCTCATATGTAGCTATATATAGGTTTTTTATTTGAGTTTATTTTGTTTTTTAATTAAATTCTTGTTTGAAGGTAGAAGATGAAAAGTTCTCCTAGGTATGAAAACGACAAAGACAAAAACTGCAAAAACGACAAACCATATGGACGATTTTTGCAGTTAACTTTGAAGGACTCCTGGGTATGTTCTTGGAAGAAGATGAAGATGGATGAAAAGACATAAATGCTCATCGGGTGTCTTGCACGTGAGGGGGTTAACGGATCCAGGGACAAAATGCAAACCACGGGAATGATTTTGCTCTAAAGTTAACGGAGATGATGAAAACTACAAAAAAACGAAAACCACGGGGACAATTTTTGCACTTGGCTTAACAATTTTGAGGCAACGCAAACAACATTAGTTTATAAACAACCTACTTTCCCTTACCCTTATACAGTACAATAAAGTTTCACCCATTTTACATGAATCTAACTATGTTAGTCTACATGAAAAATATATCAACATGTCAAATATATGTATGTAAATACTTTTGTGTGACATTTAACTGGCGAACCTTCATCTTATATAGATGAATTTTGTTATAGCACTCATTATCTCACAGTAGTAATGTGATATATATAACCTAAACCAAATATGTAAATATATAGACCAATGTAGCTAACGTACTCTAATAAGCAATATCTAAAATTAATTCATAGATACAAAATAACGTCTGTACGTAGTGTTGTAACTATATATAGTGTCCACATCATGTTACCAATATCAAATCTCATTTGCTAGTTGTTACAATCTTATATCTTTTATAGAAACACTTTAAGCAAAAGTTTCATTGTTAAAATTATTGTTCATAAATAATAATCTGTTTTGTAGTGCTCAATGGACCATTCAGGCATGTAAACCATGCTGCTTAAACTTTTTCTTTTTAAGACAAACAGAAAGCTGCATGAAAAAGAATCCAACAGGCGTGCAACCAGAATTCTATTATTTGTGTACGAATTTTTTTTTTTACCCATCAATTCAGCTTTTTAGTTGATTAACTAAAA
The DNA here is from genome assembly GCA_034093135.1 of Erigeron breviscapus. NCBI lineage: Eukaryota > Viridiplantae > Streptophyta > Magnoliopsida > Asterales > Asteraceae > Erigeron > Erigeron breviscapus. Next base: position 7,559,324 of record CM067172.1, on the reverse strand, counting down.
AGTGAACACGACGCTTTTATCACGATTCACCAATTCCATCAATATTACGAGTATTATATATTTATAATAAAATTTTTAAATATCATACTAGCCATAACCTTAATTATTAGAAAAAGAAGAAGCATGGTGGACCTAATTTGATAGTTAAAAGCATGGACTTATGGTGTTTTACATGTCATAAAGTTTTGTTAGACATGGCCATTTTAATATGTAAACTTGTGATGGCCGTTAAAAGTTAGCAGAATTAAAAATCTCGTGCTCTCACAAGATATAACTAATATGAACATTTTATAAGGGAAATTTTGGATGGATAAATTAACTCATTGATTTTGTCATAACTTATCTCTAAATATCTCTACTCTCTTATAAAAGAAATGGACTCTCATCCTTAAACTTAACCTGATATGTCTAATTTACTCTCCATCTTAATACGTTTCTATTTCCATTCTATACATTGTGACTAAAATACCCTTACAAAAGTTTCAGACTTTATTAAAATTCTCTTTGTTCGTCAAATATTTTTTTTGTTTGTTATTGTCAAAAAACTATCATACAAATAAAAGTTCCGATTAAGTATTTGATTTGAAATAACATTGTCACAACACCTCGAACGTTATCTATTTTTACCGCTGCAACGCGCGGGCACCCATCTAATATAGACTAATTCATCGATTATGTATGTAGCACACAACATTTCAAAATTATAGTTTCCAAAATATATATAGAAAGGGCAAAAGGTGTATTTCTTTGACACCCTGACCGCCTATATCAGACCGTCTCATGTCCTACAAATAGAAAGTAAATCACGCTAACTAAACGGCAAGACGATGAAGTACTGGTGTCAATCACAAAGATCAAACACCTAACCTCATTTTAGAAAAAGAACAAAAAATTGCTCCATCTTTAAATCAATTAGTAATTATTTTTATGAATTAGTTAATGTAAAAAGATGTATGTATGTACCTGAGGTTCACCAATCCATCGCATAGGATTGGCAGAGAGATCAACCTCTTGTTCATGTGTACCTTTGTGCCACCAATCACTTAGTAGCAAGTTGAACTCACCATCATATTGAAATGGTTCTTTTTTCCCTTCTTCAACATCTACTATCAATAATCCATATAATCCTGCTGATCTTTGCATCCCATAGTGTCCATGATAAAAGTATGTTCCTGCCTGCACCACCCCACATCATATATTCTTATTCTATTCAATATTCCATTCCAATATATATCGTGACTTTTATCTTACACTATTATACTTAATTAGTCATATCTTTGTATATTATTCCCACTCAAACTTTGGATATTATTTTACTTAATCATATATTTTGATGGAGATACAAAATTACACAACTTTCACTAGTGAAAAGTAGGTTTAATCCTTCAAAACGACATTTTGGTTTCAGAGGCGGTATCAGGGGAAAAATCTCACGAGGGTCAAGCTTAAAAAATCCATGAAAAATAAATCCAAAAAGGATCAAAATGTTAAAAATCTATAAAAAAAATCCATGAATTTTTTTAAAATACATGACAAAATTTAAATTTCGATGGGTCATTGGTCTCCCTTTGGTACCGCCCCTGTTTGGTTATACATGTATTTAGTACGTATTTGATTATTATTATCGAATAGATTGGTAGTATCAATTATGGCAAAAATAGATGGATATGTTGAAGGGATCCCAATTAAAATGAGTAAAAATAGTTCGGGTTGGGTGTGTGTTTAATTTGACCACTTTCACCAACTTATTGAATTTAATAATTAAAGTTGAACTCACATAACATAACACTCCATATGTATAACGTACCTTGTCAACCTTAAACCTATAGATAAATGTTTCGCCTGGGTTTATCGCACATTGTGATATGGATGCAGTTCCATCAGCCCATGGTGTTCCAAGCTAGTTTTTTCCAATCAAAATGCAAATATAAATAAATACAACCGAAAAATAACTTATTTTGTAGAATAAATACATATACATATTAATTATATATATCAACCTGTCTAATTCCATGCCAATGAATGACAACTCCTTCAGTATGGAGTTTGTTAGTAAGATGGACAACAACGGTATCACCAGCCCGAGCTTTAATAGTCGGGCCAGGGAACTGACCGTTGATGCCCATTACAACATTTTCCAAACAATCCGGAGCACCATACATATACTCAACCTCCCATTCAAAATGTCTAGCCTTTGCTCCCCAAACTGACTTCACAAACACCCCAAAACAACACAAGTATACAAGTAAACATATGGGTGTAGTTGTAGTAAGCCTAATAGGAGCCATTTTAATTTTTTTTTCACAAAAGTGTGTTATGACTTGAATATATCATATCATATATATATTGGTGGTGGACACTTTTCATGTGGTTACTTTGGTGATGTGAATGTACTACTTTTAATGGATGATGTACATGTTTTAAAGCAGTGTTTTTCTGGATTTGGGGATTATTGGTCTGATGATAAAAGTCACTTAGCTGGTTGCCAATTTTCACAATTTGTTCATGTTTTTATACTTTCCCGCGTGGCATCCATCTATTAATTACTCGTAATATTTTCTTTCAAGTTTCAACCTCTACATACAAATATACAATATAATAATATACAAATACGTCCTGGCGTTTTCTCAAACAGTGTGTGTAAGTTATGAAACCAATGTGTTTTGTATGATTTTATTATTAAAAAAATGTTTTATTTTCTTGATTCTATTTTCACACTACGATTTTTGTTTGTCTTGTTCAAAATATTTTTTGTGTGTGAATCAAAGTTTATTTATATTAAAGAACTTTAATATTTTTTTTTAGAAAAGAATTTTACGTTATGAATCGTCAAGTAACTTTATAGTAACTGAAATGAAATTGAGTTAATAAGTAAAATGCAGTTTCGTCTAATACGATTCCATTATTATTTCTTCATTCTTCATTCTTCATTCTTGATCATTCTGCTTTATTTTTCATTTAATACTATTCCCCATTAAAATTTAAACCAATGATGATGATACATGATTATTACAACTCGATGTAAAACATCAACCAGATAATGAGATTTAAACTATACGTCTAATCACCCACTTAAATGAAAAGTTACAAACGTAGTATTAATAATTACTAACTCGCTGTTCAAAAAAAAAAAAAATATCATCCAAAAGTATGGCACAGAAATATACCATCGAAACACCCCGACTTTGAAACCACTATGGCTGATCGGTGATGGGTATCACTAGGCCGGGTAAGTGGGTAAGTGATGTTTTTTCTAAAATTATTACGAGTATTATTTTTTTACGTTTACGTTTATTTACGTTTTGACTGTTAGCTGTTTTAGAAAAAAGGGCTACTTTTAAACTCCTTCCCTCCCCTGGGGCATCAGTTATAGTGCATTCAATGAAGTCAGATTTCTTTAAATATAAAATTATGTATTTATGATTCATCTAAAAATGATAATTATCAGATTGTATTAATGAACATTAAATGTAATTTTTGATAATTTAAGAAATACAGACTTCATTGAATACACACTAGTTAGCAAATCCCTTATAAAAAAACACACAAATATCATTTAGTAAACCACTTAAAAACTCATATCAAATTCATTTTTAAACACACAAATATTATTTAACACAAAATTTTAAACAGACATATAATCCATTTTCAAACCTCCAAATATCTTTTAACACACCATTTAATATAAAAATTTTTTATATCATCAACTTTTATTAAATGTCTTTCGATTTCAATCTTGGACTTTTAAATTAAATATAATCGTCAACTCCTATTCGGCTATCCTGACAATGAGCATTACGATTTGGTTCGCCAAGTTACCTTCATTTTACCAGATGTGAAGGCCGAAAAGCAACAAGAAATACATGAAAATTTGAGCCAAAGAACAAAATGTCTTAATAGAGTCATCGAAAGAGATTGTGAAGACGCGAATGCACTCTTAAATTAATCTTAATGCAACACTACTTCAATGATCCTCATGTTTACTTAATTGGACAACCAAGTTGATCGATATAAAGTGACCGAAAAGATGTTCGAACCAATAATCAATAACATCAAAAATTTTGGTGTAGCGACCCTTTTCTTGACTATTTTAAATGGTTTAGAGTCGGGTGTGATATTGCGGAAAGGGTTCCTAATAGCAACAACATTATTTATATTTTCACAATTAAGTTAAACGTGTATGAAAAGAAATGCCTTACAATGCTGAGCGAATAGTAAAAAAAAGCTTTATTTTGACGTCTATTGATGAAATAATAGTTACAAGTACTTACAACAAAACGTTTTTCGCATGGAATGTAATTATGTGACGATTAGGATCATAAATTTATTTGGGCGTTTGACAAAAAATATCGAGTAGTTAAACTTTAGTTGAACACTTTGTACTTGAACCAGCCAAGTTAACAGATTTGACTAGCTCGTTAAGTCAACTAAAACTATTCCAATAGATTAGACCAAACTACTACATTCAATGATCGATCTTTTTCCAATGAGAAACATCATAAGAAGTCAAATAATTAAATTTTCAAACTTTATAATCCACCGACCATATTCACGTTATATCTTTCTAAATTCTTTTTTCTTAAATATTATTTACTATATAACTAGCACGGTACTCGCACAGTACAGTACTCGCACAATGTAGCGTTGGTCGTCGTTGCGACGGTGTGTGGTGTGGGCGATTGTTGGTGACAGAGGCGGTGACGAATGGTGTAAATTATTGATGTAAGAGGTTAATGAATATATTTTGAAAAATAACAGATTGATAGTATAATTTAATTAAGGGGTTATAAGTGAAAATATTACACAAGTTTTAACATTTCCAAAAATAAGGAGTTAATTTTTTTAACAATATAGTACAGATAAGTCTAGAAATTAATTAATTATTCAATAGTGGAACCGAGATTGAATGTGACATATAGCACATTATTTTAACACTAATAATCTTTCAAAAATACTAGCATGGTATTGCATGACGGTGATGGTGGGGGCGACTGTTGGTGGTGGAGGAGGCGTCGAAGTGGTGTAGATAATTGATGTAAAAGTAATTGAATGTAAAGTTAATAAGATATTTTAAAAGATAAAGAATTGATAGTGTAATTTAATCATTAATGTTAAGGGGTAGTGTATGTGAAAATATTTTAAGGTGCTAAGTGAAAATATTATCATAATTTTTATTTTTCTTATAAAATAGTATAAAAAAGTAATATAATAAAAAGTTGCAGAAAATAATAAAGTTTCTGAACTTAACTAAAATCAAAATCTTATATAAAAAAAAAACTTATAAACAATGAAAACTCAAAAACGGATTACGTTAAATAAAGAATGAAAATTAAAATCCTACCAAACAGATGATGAACGTCTAAGAAAATTCTTGTGATGTTGAGTCCATTACAATATTTTTGATATTAAAATTTGTGATGATTTAGATGCACGTACACATGAAAAACTTACATATAACCAAAGGGCTTATTGCAGACACCATTTAAATTTACTATCCAAAAGATAGATTAGGGAGGTACTTTCATTGCTCCTATAATATGCGTAATGTACAAAAAAAACCGGGTTGGAACCCGAACCCGAAAACGAACCCGAACCCGAAACTGGTCAACAACCGGGTTTGACCCAACCCGGCGGTTACTAACCGGTTTGGGTTTTCGGTTTTTATTTTCGGTTAGAGACCGGGTTGAGATCGGGTCGGGTTCGGTTTTTGGTCAAAAAAACCGAGTCAAACCTGGTCAATAACCGGTCAAAGTTTGACCCCAAACCGGGTCGGGTTGGGTCAAACCCGGTTTTGGTTCCGTTGACCAAAAAACCGGTTCGGGTTCGGGTCGGGTTGGGTAGAAACCGGTTTTTGTTCACCACTATGCGTAACCTATGAAATGACGATTCTCTTGATTGAAAGTAGTTGATTTTACTAGGAAAAGATCTCGAAAAAAATTAGACTAATATAAATCTCCCAAGTTGTAACTTATAACATTTTATTTATGTATTAAAAATTGGCATAGGGGTAAGCGTATAATCTGACTAGCTAGACTGTAAATTAATGAAAAAAATAATAATAGTGCATTATATATGCTTGTTTACGAGATCTAGTATGAGCATATCTTGAATGTCTTACCCAGGAGTATTAGAAAACTCATTGATCGATCTCGTTGACCAATGTATAGATGTCGAAGTTAGCCAAGTTGTTTATATATGATATGGAATGACCTATCTATTAACATGTTGGGATTATAAGACAATATATTGCTGGAATAAACATGATTCGATTCGAGTGATAAAACATCCCCAATAGTCCTGTGGAACCTGTAAGAGCATTAAACATAATTGCTATTGATTTCGGGTTCCCAAAACAAGGTGATTGATTAATGATGAGATGAGAAATTCGGCTGGAGGCTTATGCACGAATTCCTAAGAGGAAAACACACGAAAATTAAGGTGTATTATGTGTAGGGATTAACCTTAACTTAGGGTTAATGACTCTCTATATATAAGGAGAGTATTTACACTTTAAACCCCTTTGGTGTTTAATGTGTGCACCATTAGTCCTCTTAGTTACAATCACCTAATGGGAAACCCTATACTACGTCTTTAAGAGTAAATACGCCCATCATATATTTACTTAGACATAGGGATTTCAGTTATCGTCAATCATCATATCAGGAATGACAAACAAAATCTGAATACGAGTACTCAAAGTGTAATTAATAGACAAACAAAATCTGAATAAGGAGGAAAATTTTCATTTAATAATAATGACCAATAAGTACAACATGCTATCATAATATGTCTTTAAGTAAGCCTCATCTTCGACACGTGTCCTACGAAGATTTTAGGAGGAAGACCTTCGGTCATTGGATCCACTAGCATATTATGTGTACTTATGTACTCAATACAAAGAACATTTTCCTCAATCCGTTCGCGTACAAACAGATACTTTGTATCGAGATACATCTCAGCGCCAGTTGAACTGTTACTGTTCAAGCAAGTTACGGTAGTTGAGTTATCACAGTAAAGCTTCAATGGTCTAAAAAAGGTTGACGACTTTGAGTCCACTGACCAGGTTCTTTAACAACATCTCATGACATGAAATTATGAACGTTCAGCCATCATTGTAGACGTTGCAGCCAGTATATATTTATGACTCCGTCAAGAGATAGGTTTGCCAGCTAATCATAAATATATATCTATATATTCAGAAGTAGATTTCTTATAGGAATTAGAACATCCTACTACTTCTAAGTTGTCACTTCTTCTATAAGTTAATGTGTAGTCTTTGGTCCTTAGCAGATATCGTAGAACCTTTTAGCCGTTTTCCAATATGCTAATCCGGGATTAGATACTTAATTCCCAAGCATACCGGCGATATAAGTGATATCTGAACGAGTACAGACTTGAGCGTACATAATGCTCTCAACTACTTATGAGTAAGGTATCATCCTCATTTGCTCCATTTTAATCTCAATGTTCGGACTATGGAAACAATTACATACGTCTCCTTTTACTACTAGAGCTATAGTGGGTGTGCAGTGTTCCATGTTATGGCGTTCTAAGATGTGTTCAATATAAGCCTTTTAAGAAAGACTCAGAACATCATTACGCCTGTCCCGATGTATTTCGATACCTTTGACATAAGAGGCATCACCGAGCATCTTTTATGTCGACATTATGCGAAAAATAAACGCTTCGACTCATGCAACATATCCAAGTTCTTACTTGCAAGTATAATATCATCCACGTGCAAAACAAGGATTGTAAATTTACTCCCACTGATCTTGAGATAGGTGCATTAATCCACTTGATTCTTTAGGAAGTCTTTTCCTTTTATGACTTCATTAAACTTAAGGTACCATTTTAGTGATGCTTGCTTCAACCCATATATGGACTTATTTAACTTGCAGACCATGTGCTATTTACCTTCTGGAATTTCAGGTTCACATGTATACGTCTTATTGCAAGTTTCCATTCAGGAAAGTGGTCTTGACATCCATATGATGTAACTCTAAATCATAATGAGCTACAAATGTCATGACGATCCTTAAGGAATCTTTATGAGACAGAAGATAAGGTCTCTTGATAATCGATTCCTTCCTTTTTTTTTGAGTAAAGCCTCTCGCAACTAGTATTGGCCTTATAGCGTTTGACGTTTCCATTCGGGTCTAATTTGGTTTTGAAGATCCATTTACAACTTACAGGTTTGGATTCTTCAAGAAATTCAACCAAGTCCCAAACGTCATTATGCTACATAGAATTAAGCTCTCAAATTATGGCTTCATTCCACTAAGTGGTCCGATCGCTATTAATGGCTTCTTGGTAAGGAATATGATCAGTAAGCTTTCCAATGTCCTCAACTTCAGTTAAATAAGTTATGAAATCATCAAAATTTATGGCCTTGCATGACCTAGATGATCTCCTGAGTTGATTTTTAGGTTCAGTAAGGAAGATGCTTTAGCATTAGTAGTAAGATGCTTTATCGTTAGTAGTATCCTGATTAGGAGGATTAGGAGAAGGTGGATCAGTGATATTAGGAGCAGCGTTGGGTACAAGAGGAGTTATCGGAGGAGTAATAATAACCGACGAGTGGTTCCCCCCGCTTCTTGTACTTCTTGCAAATCTTAAGTTATGATTTGTCGTGCTCCCACTGATCTTGAGATAGGTGCATTAATCCACTTGATTCTTTAGGAAGTCTTTTCCTTTTATGACTTCATTAAACTTAAGGTACCATTTTAGTGATGCTTGCTTCAACCCATATATGGACTTATTTAACTTGCAGACCATGTGCTATTTACCTTCTGGAATTTCAGGTTCACATGTATACGTCTTATTGCAAGTTTCCATTCAGGAAAGTGGTCTTGACATCCATATGATGTAACTCTAAATCATAATGAGCTACAAATGTCATGACGATCCTTAAGGAATCTTTATGAGACAGAAGATAAGGTCTCTTGATAATCGATTCCTTCCTTTTTTTTTGAGTAAAGCCTCTCGCAACTAGTATTGGCCTTATAGCGTTTGACGTTTTCCATTCGGGTCTAATTTGGTTTTGAAGATCCATTTACAACTTACAGGTTTGGATTCTTCAAGAAATTCAACCAAGTCCCAAACGTCATTATGCTACATAGAATTAAGCTCTCAAATTATGGCTTCATTCCACTAAGTGGTCCGATCGCTATTAATGGCTTCTTGGTAAGGAATATGATCAGTAAGCTTTCCAATGTCCTCAACTTCAGTTAAATAAGTTATGAAATCATCAAAATTTATGGCCTTGCATGACCTAGATGATCTCCTGAGTTGATTTTTAGGTTCAGTAAGGAAGATGCTTTAGCATTAGTAGTAAGATGCTTTATCGTTAGTAGTATCCTGATTAGGAGGATTAGGAGAAGGTGGATCAGTGATATTAGGAGCAGCGTTGGGTACAAGAGGAGTTATCGGAGGAGTAATAATAACCGACGAGTGGTTCCCCCCGCTTCTTGTACTTCTTGCAAATCTTAAGTTATGATTTGTCAGAATAGCCTCATACGTTCATATATTTTAGACTCGGTTTCCTACCTGTCCAGGAGTCTTAGGGACAGATTCTTATGGAACTTTTATTGAGTATATGAACGGCTATTTTATAGCCTTAGTCCAAAATAAAATAGGTAAGTTAGTGTTGGCAAGCATACTTTTCACCATGTCCATTAAGGTTCCATTTCTCCTTTTAGCAACATGATTTCGTTGAGGAGAACCTGACATGGTGTATTGGTTTATTATGCCATGTTCCTTTCAAAAATAATGGAAAGAACCAGGAGCTTGACCAATATCAGTATGTCTACCATAATACTTACCTTCTTTATCTGATCTCACAACTTTTATTTTACGATCAAGTTGGTTTAAAACCAAAGTTTTAAGATCAATAAAAGTCTCTAAGGGTTCAGATCAGATATAGGTGCATATAACGCGAATAATCGTTAATGAATGTAATAAATGATGCATGTCCTGAAATGGATGCGGGATAGGGGCCACTTAATATCAGAGTGAATTATTTCCAACAAGTTGGAACTTCTAGTGGCTCCTTTCTTATTCCCTTTAGCCATTTCGCCTTTGAGGCATTAAATACATGTTTCAAAATCACTAAAGTTAAGAGAATGTAATATTCCATCCTGTATGAGTCGTATCATGCGAACTCGTGAGATGTGGCTAAGATGTTTATGCCACAACGTGGAGGAATTCTCTAATTATTTAGGTGATTTTGTCTTTGTTTTAGTTATGTCATCAATATTAGGAGACAACAAAGACTGTGAGAAATTATGATCTAGTTCTAACTTACACAACAATCCATCCAAGAAACCAGGACCAAGGAATTCATTATTATGAGTAATGGCAATCTCGTCGCAACCATGAATTATTACATAACCTTCAAGGTCTTAGACTAGAAAAAATAGATACAAGGTTCCGAGAAATTCTCGGTACACATAAGGTATCTACTAGTCTAATACACTTTCTAGTGTTTATATGTAAATCATAAGTCTCCATGGTTTCGACATATAAGAGATCAACCCTTCTAACTCTAAGCTTTCTCTGGTCATTTGATAGCTTCTGGATTGTATGGAACTCTCGTATAGAGTTGATGACATGAACCATAGAACTAGAATCACTCACACATGTATTAAAAGATACATCAAACATAAAAGAATCAAATATTACAGGAAATAAGTTACCTTTCTTAGCTAGCTACTCCTTGATTTTAGGGCAATCTGGGCACAATCAAAATTTGCAGTTAGGATTGCTCGTCAAGGACTTAAAGCTAGAGGCAGCAGCACCATGATTATCCTTTTGAACTTTATTTGCAGTCTTATTACTGTTATATCTTTCCTCTTAATGGAATTAGCAGTGGTAGTAAGGTGAACAACTTTAGGTTGGCCCAACTTAAGGCGACCATTTTCTTGCACACACATTGCGATTAGTTCACTCATCGACCATTAATCCTTCATAGCGCTATAGTTAATTTTGAAGGAGTCGAAATGAGCAGGCAATGAGGTCATTAAAATGCACAAGAAAATTGTCAAAGACTTCCATTTTAGGACTCTTAAACTTATGAGTCATGTCAGTCATCTTCATTATGTGTTCACATCTACTGCTATTTCCTTTGTATTTAAGCTACTTTCATACGCCTTATACATTCCCTCGGATACTATGATTGGTGAAGTTCCTGACCATCATTAGTGACGAGTGATTCGCCCTATCCCACTTTCTTAAAATTCGCTTTCTGAGCTGCAGAAGAGTTAGCAGTAATAGCAGTAGGTTCATTATGGCGAATTACATAATCAAGGTCTAGCATCTCCAAAGTTAGAGGTAAATTAATCTATTCATGAAGCAAAGTTTGCATCAGTAAGTGGCTCAATGCCTAAGTTAGGTACTATAGTGGAAATAAGGAGGATATTAATTTATGATACAAGCAATAGAAGATTATTCTGGTAATGCCTAAAATAAGTAGGCTCAATAGTAATGAAGTTACAGTGACATGATTAGCTATCTAAGGCAAACTAGGTAATGTCCTTTAATAGTAATGGAACTAGAGTAATGCCTAAAATAAGTAGGCCTAATAATAATGTTCCTCATAATGACATAATTAGATAACTAAGCCAGACTAAGTAATGTCTCTTAAAGTAATGGAACTAAAGTAATGCCTAAAATACGTAAGGGCTAATAATAATGTTCCTTAAAAGTAATGAGACTAAGACCATTATTATAGTAATGAAGCTAGTGATAGGTAAGCCTATTGTAAACACCAAAACAATAAGCTAAAATAAGGCTCTACTTAGAATTTACATCACCTTTGGGCAGAAATAACTAATATCTAAGTACACATGAGCATTAGGGTCATGCTACACAACGCTTATCTTTTGACCTTTGGGCACAAAATTAAGAATCGTGTATATTATGCATGAAAATGTTCCTTTTAGCACACAAAGTATATTAAATCACCTTTGGGCAGAATCAATACACTAAGTGTTCGTTATGCAAAAGGAAAAGAACGCAACATGAGAATCACATTTGACCTTTGGGCACAAATGATAAAACCATGTACATTAGTGCGAAGCCCCCACACATTACGGGGTTCCGGGGGCAGCGCCCCTGGAAGCGGGGTCCAAGCGGTGGCAGCCCCTGGCGGAGTCCAAGGACCACAAATTTTCACCCTTAAAGTCCTATGGCAAAAATGTCTTAGAAAAATTATTTTCAAAAAATAAGGGACAAATTTAGCCACAAAACTATAAGGTAAAATAGTAAGCACGAACACATTCATCAGCTAAGATCATCTTCATTATAACACGAACTTAACTAATAAATCGTGAGTAAGTAAGCACGAAGTAGACAGTAAGTTCGTGATGATGTAAGCACGAAGACATCCTTAAGTCGTGATGACGTAAGCACGAAGATGTGCTAAGTTCGTGATGATGTCAGCGCGAAGTTGTCATAAGCTCGTGATGATGTAAGCACGAGTTCGCGTGCGAAGATAGCTGAAGTTCGTGGTGACGTAAGCGCGAAGATGGGCAGAAACTATGACGACATCAGCACGAAGTAGTCTTGAGTTCGTGATGACGTCAGCACGAGTTCTTGAGTTCGTGATGACGTCAGCACGAATAGCTGAGTTCGTGATGACGTCAGCACGAAGTAGTCTTGAGTTCGTGATGACGTCAGCACGAAGTAGTCTTGAGTTCGTGATGACGTCAGCACGAGTCTGAGTTCGTGATGACGTCAGCACGAAGTTCTTGAGTTCGTGATGACGTCAGCACGAGTTTTGAGTTCGTGATAATAGTAAGCACGAACACATTCATCAGCTAAGATCATCTTCAGTATAACACGAACTTAAGTAATAAATCGTGAGTAAGTAAGCACGAAGTAGACAGTAAGTTCGTGATGATGTAAGCACGAAGTAGTCTTGAGTTCGTGATGACGTCAGCACGAAGTAGCGAGTTCGTGATGACGTCAGCACGAAGTAGCTGAGTTCGTGATGACGTCAGCACGAAGTAGTCTTGAGTTCGTGATGACGTCAGCACGAAGTAGCTGAGTTCGTGATGACGTCAGCACGAAGTAGTCTTGAGTTCGTGATGACGTCAGCACGAAGTTCTTGAGTTCGTGATGACGTCAGCACGAAGTAGCTGAGTTCGTGATGACGTCAGCACGAAGTAGTCTTGAGTTCGTGATGACGTCAGCACGAAGTAGTCTTGAGTTCGTGATGACGTCAGCACGAAGTAGTCTTGAGTTCGTGATGACGTCAGCACGAAGTAGTCTTGAGTTCGTGATGACGTCAGCACGAAGTTCTTGAGTTCGTGATGACGTCAGCACGAAGTAGTCTTGAGTTCGTGATGACGTCAGCACGAAGTAGTCTTGAGTTCGTGATGACGTCAGCACGAGTTCTTGAGTTCGTGATGACGTCAGCACGAAGTAGTCTTGAGTTCGTGATGACGTCAGCACGAAGTAGTCTTGAGTTCGTGATGACGTCAGCACGAAGTAGTCTTGAGTTCGTGATGACGTCAGCACGAAGTAGTCTTGAGTTCGTGATGACGTCAGCACGAAGTAGTCTTGAGTTCGTGATGACGTCAGCACGAAGTACTGAGTTCGTGATGACGTCAGCACGAAGTAGTCTTGAGTTCGTGATGACGTCAGCACGAAGTTCTTGAGTTCGTGATGACGTCAGCACGAAGTACTGAGTTCGTGATGACGTCAGCACGAAGTAGTCTTGAGTTCGTGATGACGTCAGCACGAAGTCTGAGTTCGTGATGACGTCAGCACGAAGTAGTCTTGAGTTCGTGATGACGTCAGCACGAAGTAGTCTTGAGTTCGTGATGACGTCAGCACGAAGTTCTTGAGTTCGTGATGACGTCAGCACGAAGTAGTCTTGAGTTCGTGATGACGTCAGCACGAAGTAGTCTTGAGTTCGTGATGACGTCAGCACGAAGTTCTTGAGTTCGTGATGACGTCAGCACGAAGTAGTCTTGAGTTCGTGATGACGTCAGCACGAAGTAGTCTTGAGTTCGTGATGACGTCAGCACGAAGTCTGAGTTCGTGATGACGTCAGCACGAAGTAGTCTTGAGTTCGTGATGACGTCAGCACGAAGTAGTCTTGAGTTCGTGATGACGTCAGCACGAAGTAGTCTTGAGTTCGTGATGACGTCAGCACGAAGTAGTCTTGAGTTCGTGATGACGTCAGCACGAAGTTCTTGAGTTCGTGATGACGTCAGCACGAAGTACTGAGTTCGTGATGACGTCAGCACGAAGTAGTCTTGAGTTCGTGATGACGTCAGCACGAAGTAGTCTTGAGTTCGTGATGACGTCAGCACGAAGTAGTCTTGAGTTCGTGATGACGTCAGCACGAAGTAGTCTTGAGTTCGTGATGACGTCAGCACGAAGTAGTCTTGAGTTCGTGATGACGTCAGCACGAAGTACTGAGTTCGTGATGACGTCAGCACGAAGTAGTCTTGAGTTCGTGATGACGTCAGCACGAAGTCTGAGTTCGTGATGACGTCAGCACGAAGTAGTCTTGAGTTCGTGATGACGTCAGCACGAAGTAGTCTTGAGTTCGTGATGACGTCAGCACGAAGTAGTCTTGAGTTCGTGATGACGTCAGCACGAAGTAGTCTTGAGTTCGTGATGACGTCAGCACGAAGTAGTCTTGAGTTCGTGATGACGTCAGCACGAAGTTCTTGAGTTCGTGATGACGTCAGCACGAAGTTCTTGAGTTCGTGATGACGTCAGCACGAAGTAGTCTTGAGTTCGTGATGACGTCAGCACGAAGTAGTCTTGAGTTCGTGATGACGTCAGCACGAAGTAGTCTTGAGTTCGTGATGACGTCAGCACGAAGTTCTTGAGTTCGTGATGACGTCAGCACGAAGTACTGAGTTCGTGATGACGTCAGCACGAAGTAGTCTTGAGTTCGTGATGACGTCAGCACGAAGTTCTTGAGTTCGTGATGACGTCAGCACGAAGTACTGAGTTCGTGATGACGTCAGCACGAAGTAGTCTTGAGTTCGTGATGACGTCAGCACGAAGTCTGAGTTCGTGATGACGTCAGCACGAAGTACTGAGTTCGTGATGACGTCAGCACGAAGTAGTCTTGAGTTCGTGATGACGTCAGCACGAAGTCTGAGTTCGTGATGACGTCAGCACGAAGTAGTCTTGAGTTCGTGATGACGTCAGCACGAAGTATCTTGAGTTCGTGATGACGTCAGCACGAGTTCTCAGTTCTGCTGATTCTGATTGAAAAAAATGGAGATTATTCTATCTCCTACTTTTTTATTTTCATTTTTCAATGCAAGCAAACAAAGAAAGTTTTTTCATATCGTTTCTCTTTTTCCATTCCATCATACCAAATACTCTTGGTCGAATGACAAGATGCTTTAAACTATAAATTTCAAATGACAAACCATTATGAATAAATAAATTTCTGCAGGATATTTTGATGTAATTGGATTAATCTGATTGACCAATATAAACATAATAAGATATCATATAACTAATTTAAAGTTGAGGAATCATGCCTAAGTGAATTTATTATGACTTTAAGGGCGAACCAATAAAAAACATGGATCCAGGGGCAGAGCCCGGGGTCAAGCTGGGGGAGTTTTTTTTGGCTACTCAAAAAACCTGAAAATAACTGTCTATAAGGCATTTAATGGGCCTGAAACTTGACACACGAACTCACAATTCATTTTAGTCATATTCTTCTTTTCTCTAGCTAGTTCGTTTTTTTCTCAAACAAATATACCGAAGATTCTCGATCTTTGAATTATATCTGATTGAATAACTTGGGTGAACCACCAAATTGATCCGATCTAAAAGTAATTACACGCCTTAATTTCAATGATTATTGTTTTCCGATTGTTTTGTTCGTTATTGTCTATCCCCAACAAACTTTTGGTTACTTAATGGTCTAGATACTATACGTTAAGTAAAGGCCTAATAAACTATATGTACATCTTTTCGAGTCTTACCTTACACTAATTTTGAAGAGTTATATTGATTTGTTACCTATTTTTATAGTAAGCACTGTTAGGATTCATGCACATAAATCATATAAACAATCACGAGTACGCAACGGAAAGAAACGTATATGCAATATAATAATTAACAAAGTAAAGAATTGAAAGTGTACCTTTTAGCTTAGCTTCCAATAATATTAA
This sequence comes from Erigeron breviscapus, assembly GCA_034093135.1. NCBI lineage: Eukaryota > Viridiplantae > Streptophyta > Magnoliopsida > Asterales > Asteraceae > Erigeron > Erigeron breviscapus. The sequence goes on along the minus strand of CM067172.1, from coordinate 7,543,164 downwards.
TAATAAGATTATTATTAGTTAGGGTTTAAAGTAAAACCCCTCTACGATTGCACACACAACACGTCGAACAATATCCGAAGATTGCTAGATCTTGAATCACCAAAAACCAAAAGCTTCTAAATAGTTTTTAGTTTGTTTTGTCGAACTAAAGAAAAGAAACACAAAATTGTTTCTGCCGAACAAAACCCCACCAAAGAACCCTTTATTATCTATATAATATTATATTGATTTAGAACATGAGTTTTTGGTTTTCGGTTTAATGTTTCGAACGAGAGAAAAGCATACGAATGTATGTTTTTAGTTATATTATTAGGGTTAAGTTATTAGGGTATATATAGGGTATAGATATATCCCAAATAACTTAATCCTCAAGTAATCACTACTAGAAAAATAGCCTTTAATGACACCTAAATTATGACACACGCATTTTAATGACAAGCAAAAACGTGTGTCATAAAAATACTGTCATAATTTGTAAAATCTGAAGGGTTTATGACACGCAATTTTTAGTGTCATAAAAAAGTGTAGTGTAACACGGGATACACTTTCTTTGCGTGTCATCCTAAGTGTCGTCTTATTATTTTGTTTCCCGCTATTGAGAAAAAAGCCCAAAAAAAACCCTAAAATAACCAAAATCGATCCCTTTACGCGCAAAGTGAGAAGTCATAAAAATACTGTCATAATTTGTAAAATCTGAAGGGTTTATGACACGCATTTTTTAGTGTCATAAAAAAGTGTAGTGTAACACGGGATACACTTTCTTTGCGTGTCATCCTAAGTGTCGTCTTATTATTTTGTTTCCCGCTATTGAGAAAAGCTTGTTTCCCGCTATTGACAAAAAACCCCAAAAAAAAACCTAAGTATACAAAAAAAACCCAAAAAAAACCCAAATATCGATCCTCTTTACTGCTAAAATAACCCAAAAAAACCCTAAAATAACCAAAATCGATCCTCTTTACTGCTACAAAATCCTCTTTACTGCTTCAAATCGATCGAACGATCCTCTTTACTGCTTCAAATCGAAGCCCTAAAATTACTGTTGAAGACGAATCGAACCCCTGTAATTGAAGACGAACGAAGCCCTAAAATTACTGTTGAAGACGAATCGAAGCCCTAAAATAATTGAAGACGAATTACTGTTGAAGACGAATCGAAGCCCTAAAAATTACTGTTGAAGACGAATCGAACCCCTTTAATTGAAGACGAATCTAATTACTGTTAAATCGAAGCCCTAAAATTACTGTTGAAGACGAATCGAACCCCTTTAATTGAAGACGAATTACTGTTGAAGACGAATCGAACCCTTAATTGAAGACGAGAAGCCCTAATTACTGTTGAAGACGAATGAACCCTAAATTACTGTTAAACAAGAAGCCCTAAAATTACTGTTGAAGACGAATCGAACCCCTGTTAATTGAAGACGAATCCTAATTACTGTTAAATCGAAGCCCTAAAATTACTGTTGAAGACGAATCGAACCCCTGTTAATTGAAGACGAATCCTAATTACTGTTAAATCGAAGCCCTAAAATTACTGTTGAAGACGAATCGAACCCCTGTTAATTGAAGACGAATCCTCTTTACTGCTTTAAATCGAAGCCCTAAAATTACTGTTGAAGACGAATCGAACCCCTGTTTAATTGAAGACGAATTACTGTTGAAGACGAATTGAAGCCTTTAATTGAAGACGAACCTAATTACTGTTAAATCGAAGCCCTAAAATTACTGTTGAAGACGAATCGAACCCCTGTTTAATTGAAGACGGAAGCCCTAAAATTACTGTTGAAGACGAATCGAACCCCTTTAATTGAAGACGAAGAAGCCCTAAAATTACTGTTGAAGACGAATCGAACCCCTTTAATTGAAGACGAAGAAGCCCTAAAATTACTGTTGAAGACGAATCGAACCCTTTAATTGAAGACGAATCCCTAATTACTGTTAAATCGAAGCCCTAAAATTACTGTTGAAGACGAATCGAACCCCTGTTAATTGAAGACGAATTGAACCCTAAAATACTGTTGAAGACGAATTACTGCTTTAAATCGAAGCCCTAAAATTACTGTTGAAGACGAATCGAACCCCTTTAATTGAAGACGAACTAATTACTGTTAAATCGAAGCCCTAAAATTACTGTTGAAGACGAATCGAACCCCTTTAATTGAAGACGAGAAGCCCTAAAATTACTGTTGAAGACGAATCGAACCCCTTTAATTGAAGACGAATGAAGCCCTAAAATAACTTGAAGACGAATTACTGTTGAAGACGAATCGAACCCCTGTTTAATTGAAGACGAATTACTGTTGAAGACGAATTGAACCCTAATGTATATATATTGATTATAGTGTATATATCTACTGTGTGTCTATATATATATATATATGTATCTGTGTCTATATATCTATATTGAATGCAAAAATATATCTATATGTATCTGTATCTATATATCTATATTGTGTCATATATCTATATATATATGTATCTGTGTTTATATTGAATGCAAAAATATATCTATATGTATCTGTATCTATATATCTATTGTCTGTGTCTATATTGAATGCAAAAATATATCTATATGTATCTGTATCTATATATCTATATGATGTCTATATATCTATTTATTTTCTATATATCTGTGTGTCTATATAGCTATATATATATGTATCTGTGTTTATATTGAATGCAAAAATATATCTATATGTATCTGTATCTATATATCTATATTGAATGCAAAAATATATCTATATGTATCTGTATCTATATATCTATATTGAATGCAAAAATATATCTATATGTATCTGTATCTATATATCTATATTGAATGCAAAAATATATCTATATGTATCTGTATCTATATATCTATATTGAATGCAAAAATATATCTATATGTATCTGTATCTATATATCTATATTGAATGCAAAAATATATCTATATGTATCTGTATCTATATATCTATATTGAATGCAAAAATATATCTATATGTATCTGTATCTATATATCTATATTGATGCAATATATCTATATGTATCTGTATCTATATATCTATATTGAATGCAAAAATATATCTATATGTATCTGTATCTATATATCTATATTGAATGCAAAAATATATCTATATGTATCTGTATCTATATATCTATATTGAATGCAAAAATATATCTATATGTATCTGTATCTATATATCTATATTGATGCAAAATATATTATATGTATCTGTGTTCTATATTGAATGCAAAAATATATCTATATGTATCTGTATCTATATATCTATATTGAATGCATATATCTATATGTATCTGTATCTATATATCTATATTGAATGCAAAAATATATCTATATGTATCTGTATCTATATATCTATATTGAATGCAAAAATATATCTATATGTATCTGTATCTATATATCTATATTGATGCAAAATATATTATATGTATCTGTGTTCTATATTGAATGCAAAAATATATCTATATGTATCTGTATCTATATATCTATATTGAATGCAAAAATATATCTATATGTATCTGTATCTATATATCTATATTGAATGCAAAAATATATCTATATGTATCTGTATCTATATATCTATATTGAATGCAAAAATATATCTATATGTATCTGTATCTATATATCTATATTGAATGCAAAAATATATCTATATGTATCTGTATCTATATATCTATATTGAATGCAAAAATATATCTATATGTATCTGTATCTATATATCTATATTGAATGCAAAAAGTATATATATGTATATGTGTCTATATATCTATATTGAATGCAAATATATTTGATATCTATATATCTGTGTGTCTATATAGCTATATATATATGTATCTGTGTTTATATTGAATGCAAAAATATATCTATATGTATCTGTATCTATATATCTATATCTGTGTCTATATATATTATATGTATCTGTGTTTCTATATTGAATGCAAAAATATATCTATATGTATCTGTATCTATATATCTATATTGAATGCAAAAATATATCTATATGTATCTGTATCTATATATCTATATTGAATGCAAAATATATTATATGTATCTGTGTAATCTATATTGAATGCAAAAATATATCTATATGTATCTGTATCTATATATCTATATTGAATGCAAAAATATATCTATATGTATCTGTATCTATATATCTATATTGAATGCAAATATATCTATATGTATCTGTATCTATATATCTATATTGAATGCAAAAATATATCTATATGTATCTGTATCTATATATCTATATTGAATGCAAAAATATATCTATATGTATCTGTATCTATATATCTATATTGATGCAAATATATCTATATGTATCTGTATCTATATATCTATATTGAATGCAAAAATATATCTATATGTATCTGTATCTATATATCTATATTGAATGCAAAAATATATCTATATGTATCTGTATCTATATATCTATATTGAATGCAAAAATAATCTATTGTTCTGTATCAATCCTCATAAGTCATTAAGTTCAAAATATAGCTGTTGGCCGGTTATCCTAATAACTTATAACCTGCCCTCTTATTTATGTATGTCAAGAAAATTCATGATGTTGACTTTATTAATATCAGGGCCAAAGCAACCTGGTAATAATATTGATGTCTACTTGGCACCATTGATAGCAGATCTAAAACTCTTGTGGGAAACTGGCGTTAAGACATTTGATTCTTATAAGAAAGAATACTTCAATCTAAAAGCAGTATTACTCTGGACTATAAATGACTTTCCCGCATATGGTAACCTATCAGGGTGTGTTACCAAAGGTTACAACGCTTGTCCAATATGTTCAGAGAATACATGTTCACAATGGTTGCCAATGTCCAAAAAAGTATGCTTCCGTGGGCATAGAATACACCTCCCGCCTACGCATCCTCTTCGTAAAAGAAAAAAAGATTTCAACAATGAACAAGAGAGCGGTGTTATTAAAAAACCATTATCAGGTGAAGAAATTTACGACTATCTGGAGGGGTTTGAGAATACATGGGGGCAGAAGAAAAAGTCAAAGAAGGAAACATCAAAGAAGAAAACGTCAAAGAAGAAATCGCCAAAGAAGAAAATCCCAAAGAAGAAAAAAGAAACTATCGATAAGAGAGCTAAATGTTGGCATAAAAAATCTATTTTTTTTGAACTTGAATATTGGAAGAAGTTGCTTGTTCGTCATCAGTTAGACGTTATGCACATAGAAAAAAATGTGTGTGAGAGTGTTTATGGAACATTATTGAATTTGCAGCACAAGACGAAGGATGGGTTAAAAGCACGACAAGATCTTGAAGAATTGGGCATTAAGCCTGAATTACAAACTCAACAGAAAGGGAATAGAGTTTATCTTCCGCCTGCCATATACACATTAAATAGCTCGGAGAAACGTCTATTTTATGATACTCTGTCTAACATAAAAGTTCCTGATGGTTATTGCTCCAATTTCAAGAATCTTGTATCCGATGATGTTTCAAAGATGAATGGTTTGAAGTCTAATGATTGTCACGTACTGATGCAACAACTTCTTCCTTTTGCAATCAAGGGGGTGTTAAACGTGAAGGTGAGGAAAACAATCATAAGTTTGTGTCGTTTTTTCAACGAGTTGTGTGCTAAAGTTGTTGATGTCAGTAAGCTAAGCAAGTTGCAAAGTGACATCGTATTAACTTTGTGTTTGCTAGAGAAGTATTTTCCTCCTTCGTTTTTCGATATCATGATTCACTTAATGGTGCACTTAGTCAGAGAGGTGAGGTTATGTGGCCCTGTTCATTTTAGGTGGATGTATCCATTTGAGAGGTACATGAAAACACTCAAGGGGTATGTACGAAATCATCATCGACCCGAGGGTTGCATTGCTGAATGTTATGTGGCCCTGTTCATTTTAGGTGGATGTATCCATTTGAGAGGTACATGAAAACACTCAAGGGGTATGTACGAAATCATCATCGACCCGAGGGTTGCATTGCTGAATGTTATGTGGCCCTGTTCATTTTAGGTGGATGTATCCATTTGAGAGGTACATGAAAACACTCAAGGGGTATGTACGAAATCATCATCGACCCGAGGGTTGCATTGCTGAATGTTATGTGGCCCTGTTCATTTTAGGTGGATGTATCCATTTGAGAGGTACATGAAAACACTCAAGGGGTATGTACGAAATCATCATCGACCCGAGGGTTGCATTGCTGAATGTTATGTGGCCCTGTTCATTTTAGGTGGATGTATCCATTTGAGAGGTACATGAAAACACTCAAGGGGTATGTACGAAATCATCATCGACCCGAGGGTTGCATTGCTGAATGTTATGTGGCCCTGTTCATTTTAGGTGGATGTATCCATTTGAGAGGTACATGAAAACACTCAAGGGGTATGTACGAAATCATCATCGACCCGAGGGTTGCATTGCTGAATGTTATGTGGCCCTGTTCATTTTAGGTGGATGTATCCATTTGAGAGGTACATGAAAACACTCAAGGGGTATGTACGAAATCATCATCGACCCGAGGGTTGCATTGCTGAATGTTATGTGGCCCTGTTCATTTTAGGTGGATGTATCCATTTGAGAGGTACATGAAAACACTCAAGGGGTATGTACGAAATCATCATCGACCCGAGGGTTGCATTGCTGAATGTTATGTGGCCCTGTTCATTTTAGGTGGATGTATCCATTTGAGAGGTACATGAAAACACTCAAGGGGTATGTACGAAATCATCATCGACCCGAGGGTTGCATTGCTGAATGTTATGTGGCCCTGTTCATTTTAGGTGGATGTATCCATTTGAGAGGTACATGAAAACACTCAAGGGGTATGTACGAAATCATCATCGACCCGAGGGTTGCATTGCTGAATGTTATGTGGCCCTGTTCATTTTAGGTGGATGTATCCATTTGAGAGGTACATGAAAACACTCAAGGGGTATGTACGAAATCATCATCGACCCGAGGGTTGCATTGCTGAATGTTATGTGGCCCTGTTCATTTTAGGTGGATGTATCCATTTGAGAGGTACATGAAAACACTCAAGGGGTATGTACGAAATCATCATCGACCCGAGGGTTGCATTGCTGAATGTTATGTGGCCCTGTTCATTTTAGGTGGATGTATCCATTTGAGAGGTACATGAAAACACTCAAGGGGTATGTACGAAATCATCATCGACCCGAGGGTTGCATTGCTGAATGTTATGTGGCCCTGTTCATTTTAGGTGGATGTATCCATTTGAGAGGTACATGAAAACACTCAAGGGGTATGTACGAAATCATCATCGACCCGAGGGTTGCATTGCTGAATGTTATGTGGCCCTGTTCATTTTAGGTGGATGTATCCATTTGAGAGGTACATGAAAACACTCAAGGGGTATGTACGAAATCATCATCGACCCGAGGGTTGCATTGCTGAATGTTATGTGGCCCTGTTCATTTTAGGTGGATGTATCCATTTGAGAGGTACATGAAAACACTCAAGGGGTATGTACGAAATCATCATCGACCCGAGGGTTGCATTGCTGAATGTTATGTGGCCTGTTAATTACTTCGGTCGTATAAAGGAGATATGGGATCTTGATTATCGCATATTTACAGTTCCTGTCTTCATGTGTGATTGGGCTGATAGTCGTGGAGTAAGAAAAGATGATTTAGGATTCACCGTTGTTAACTTTAATAGGCTTGGTCACCAGTCTGATCCCTTCATATTAGCTAGTCAAGCCAAACAAGTTTTTTATGTTCAAGATCAACAAGATAGGAATCTGTCTGTTGTTGGCTTCACACCACATAAGATGTACAAGTATGGCGATTATGGTGAAGCTGATGATATGTTGGAATATGATCCTACTACTGATGCTACACCAAACCCCACTTTAGTAGACCTTGACGATGATATTAAGTGTACGCGCTCGGATGACGAGGGCATATTTGTTTAAAAGCTTTATTTAAACTATTGTTGAAAAACTTTATTTGCTTACACTATGGTGTAACTAACTATTGTTGGCTTCATATTTGTGTTTGGGTAATGTATGTGACTACATTAAGATATTATTAGGACCTGGTACTGATTCTGATACTTTATATATATGCTATATATATGCATTCATTTTACTAACTTTTTATTAACTATATGTATGCATTTTACTGATTCTGGTACTGGTACTGATTCTAATCTTCATATATATGCATTCATTTTACTAATTTTTTTTATTTGAACTATTATTGAAATAGGTTGTAAGTTGATGACATGGAGGAAGAGGAGATTGATTCGGGTAATGTAAAAGATCAGAATGCTGATACTGATTCGGGTAATGTAAAAGATCAGAATTCTGGTACTGATTCGGGTAATGTAAAAGATCAGGATTCTGATACTTCGGATCATGAAAAATGCTCCAATTCACAAAGAGGTCCGACGGTAAAATCAAAAGCTACTAAACGCAAAATATTAGTAAAATACAGTAAACGAGGTGTCCCAGTTGGAGAGGGAGCAAAAAAACTCACTACTTTCGAGGGAATGGTGGCAAGATCTATGGTTCCCATAACTTATGACTCTTGGTTGGAAGTTGATGAGGAAACAAAAGAAGCTTGTTGGCAATATGTTTTGGTAAGTCACGTCATATACTTTAGTTTTTAATCATATTGTTTGTGATATTTTGGCTTAATAATTTATTTTGATAATTTGGACAGATATTACAATATTGATTTTTATGTTTCAGTCACATTATATAGTTGACCCAAAGAGTCGGAAGAACACTCTCCAATCAATTGGCACAAAGTGGAAAAACTTCAAACACTATCTTTTCAAAAAATTCATTAAGGGACGAAAAGATCTTCCTAAGGCTGAACTAAACACTCCTCCTGCTACGTATCCGCACTTAAAAAAGGACTGGAAACTTTTTGTATCAAAAAGAACTTCGAAAAAGTGGGAGGTTCGTTAAACTTTTCGACATCATTTACATTCAGTATTCATAAAGTTTTTTAGAACATATAGATTGTTTAATGTTTTTAATACAGGATAAAAGTCAGAAAGCTAGAGATGTTCGTGCATGTAATGAATACAACCATCGTTTGAGCAGAAAGGGATATTCCGGACTCATTAATGAGATAGTATGAATTTAATTAATCAAACAGTTTACTTGTATTTGTTTATGAATTCACTTTTGTTATTCTTGATGATTTAGATGGAAGAAACCGGCAAGGAGGAAGAGGAGATTGATAGGGTAGAATGTTGGAAAAGAGCAAGACAAAACAAAAAAGGAGAATTTGACCCAAATGTCCAAAAGATTGTTGATAAAATTGTAAGTTTTTACCACAATTCTTCAATAATAAATATTTGCAGCAGGTTTTTTGGTCAAGTGCGGGTTTACTAAACTGATATGCATGTTTCTACTCAGGAGGAGCTACAGAAAGACGAGAATTTTGGAGAGGATCCATGTGGGAAAGAGGATGTGCTTACGCAGGCCCTGGGTACTAAAGAACAACGTGGGCGTGTACGCGGGATGGGTAAATTTGTAAGACCACACCAATATTTTTTCTTACCCAAGACTGTTAAGCACTACATGGACAATCAGACTAAAAAGATGAGTCGACGGTTAAAAGGAGTTGAAGATGAGCTAGAGAGACTGAAAAAAGGTTCTCATAATAATATTGTTTCGGAAGCTGCAAGTTGCCAAGTGGGACACGATGAAAATGTTGAAGACGAAGAACCAAAAGAACCCAAAGAACCAGATGTAAGTCTTGGCATGGGTGCAATAAGTTGACTGTTTATTTTTTAAAATTCATTGCAAGTTTTGGTTAATAACATACTATATTTGTAGGATAAATCATGTTATCTTGCTGTTGACATTCCCTCAAATATAGTCGCCAAAGGAAGCGTAATGAATTATAGTGTCTCGGGTATTATGAAAGATATTTGCCTTATATTACTTATTTAATATTTTTATTCTTACATTTTTTATAAGAAATTTGGATCTTACTTGTTGCCTTCATATATTAGATGGGAATGTTGAAGTTATGATGGAAATATGTCTTCAAGGAGAAGCTTTACTACCAATTCCACTTGAAGAGGAGTTCGTTGAGAAAGTGAAAGATGCCCTTGGGTACATACTACGTTGGCCGAAGCACCTAGTCATTCAATGCTCTGATTTGGTAAGATTATTTACATAGACCCTTAAATATGAAAGAAAAAGAGTAGATCTGTTTAAGTCTGTTTGACATTAAAAAGGGTATGTTTGACATTAAAAAGTCAAACAGGTCTGTTTGACATTAAAAAGGGTTTAGTTTTGACATGAAAAAGTCAAACAGGTCTGTTTGACATAAAAATAGGGTATGTTTTACATAAAATTAGGGTATGTTTGACATTAAAAAGTCAAACAGGTCTGTTTGACATAAAAATAGGGTATGTTTGACATTAAAAAGTCAAACAGGTCTGTTTGACATAAATATAGGGTATGTTTGACATTAAAAAGTCAAACAGGTCTGTTTGACATAAAAATAGGGTATGTTTGACATTAAAAAGTCAAACAGGTCTGTTTGACATAAAAATAGGGTATGTTTGACATTAAAAAGTCAAACAGGTCTGTTTGACATTAAAAAGTCAAACAGGTCTGTTTGACATAAATATAGGGTATGTTTGACATTAAAAAGTCAAACAGGTCTGTTTGACATAAATATAGGGTATGTTTGACATTAAAAAGTCAAACAGGTCTGTTTGACATAAAAATAGGGTATGTTTGACATTAAAAAGTCAAACAGGTCTGTTTGACATTAAAAAGTCAAACAGGTCTGTTTGACATAAAAATAGGGTATGTTTGACATTAAAAAGTCAAACAGGTCTGTTTGACATTAAAAAGTCAAACAGGTCTGTTTGACATAAAAATAGGGTATATTTGACATTAAAAAGTCAAACAGGTCTGTTTGACATAAAATAGGGTATGTTTGACATTAAAAAGTCAACAGGTCTGTTTGACATAAAAATAGGGTATGTTTGACATTAAAAAGTCAAACAGGTCTGTTTGACATTAAAAAGTCAAACAGGTCTGTTTGACATTAAAAAGTCAAACAGGTCTGTTTGACATTAAAAAGTCAAACAGGTCTGTTTGACATAAAAAGTAACAGGTCTGTTTGACATAAAAATAGGGTATATTTGACATTAAAAAGTCAAACAGGTCTGTTTGACATAAAAATAGGGTATGTTTGACATTAAAAAGTCAAACAGGTCTGTTTGACATTAAAAAGTCAAACAGGTCTGTTTGACATAAAAATAGGGTATGTTTGACATTAAAAAGTCAAACAGGTCTGTTTGACATTAAAAAGGGTTTAGTTTTGACATTAAAAAGTCAAACAGGTCTGTTTGACATAAATATAGGGTATGTTTGACATTAAAAAGTCAAACAGGTCTGTTTGACATAAATATAGGGTATGTTTGACATTAAAAAGTCAAATAGGTCTGTTTGACATGAAAAAGTCAAACAGGTCTGTTTGACATAAAAATAGGGTATGTTTGACATTAAAAAGTCAAACAGGTCTGTTTGACATAAAAATAGGGTATGTTTGACATTAAAAAGTCAAACAGGTCTGTTTGACATAAATATAGGGTATGTTTGACATTAAAAAGTCAAACAGGTCTGTTTGACATAAAAATAGGGTATATTTGACATTAAAAAGTCAAACAGGTCTGTTTGACATAAAAATAGGGTATGTTTGACATTAAAAAGTCAAACAGGTCTGTTTGACATAAAAATAGGGTATATTTGACATTAAAAAGTCAAACAGGTCTGTTTGACATAAAAATAGGGTATGTTTGACATTAAAAAGTCAAACAGGTCTGTTTGACATTAAAAAGTCAAACAGGTCTGTTTGACATAAAAATAGGGTATGTTTGACATTAAAAAGTCAAACAGGTCTGTTTGACATTAAAAAGGGTTTAGTTTTGACATTAAAAAGTCAAACAGGTCTGTTTGACATAAATATAGGGTATGTTTGACATTAAAAAGTCAAACAGGTCTGTTTGACATAAATATAGGGTATGTTTGACATTAAAAAGTCAAATAGGTCTGTTTGACATGAAAAAGTCAAACAGGTCTGTTTGACATAAAAATAGGGTATGTTTGACATTAAAAAGTCAAACAGGTCTGTTTGACATAAAAATAGGGTATGTTTGACATTAAAAAGTCAAACAGGTCTGTTTGACATAAATATAGGGTATGTTTGACATTAAAAAGTCAAACAGGTCTGTTTGACATAAAAATAGGGTATGTTTGACATTAAAAAGTGGTATATTTGACATTAAAAAGTCAAACAGGTCTGTTTGACATAAAAATAGGGTATGTTTGACATTAAAAAGTCAAACAGGTCTGTTTGACATTAAAAAGGGTTTAGTTTTGACATGAAAAAGTCAAACGTCTGTTTGACAGAAAAAGTCAAACAGGTCTGTTTGACATAAAAATAGGGTATGTTTGACATTAAAAAGTCAAACAGGTCTGTTTGACATTAAAAAGGGTATGTTTGACATTAAAAAGTCAAACAGGTCTGTTTGACATAAAAATAGGGTATGTTTGACATTAAAAAGTCAAACAGGTCTGTTTGACATTAAAAAGTCAAACAGGTCTGTTTGACATAAATATAGGGTATGTTTGACATTAAAAAGTCAAACAGGTCTGTTTGACATAAAAATAGGGTATGTTTGACATTAAAAAGTCAAACAGGTCTGTTTGACATAAATATAGGGTATGTTTGACATTAAAAAGTCAAACAGGTCTGTTTGACATAAAAATAGGGTATGTTTGACATTAAAAAGTCAAACAGGTCTGTTTGACATAAATATAGGGTATGTTTGACATTAAAAAGTCAAACAGGTCTGTTTGACATAAAAATAGGGTATGTTTGACATTAAAAAGTCAAACAGGTCTGTTTGACATAAATATAGGGTATGTTTGACATTAAAAAGTCAAACAGGTCTGTTTGACATAAATATAGGGTATGTTTGACATTAAAAAGTAGGTTGTTTGACATTAAAAAGTCAAACAGGTCTGTTTGACATAAAAATAGGGTATGTTTGACATTAAAAAGTCAACAGGTCTGTTTGACATAAAAACATGTCTGTTTGACATAAATATAGGGTATGTTTGACATTAAAAAGTCAAACAGGTCTGTTTGACATAAAAATAGGGTATGTTTGACATTAAAAAGTCAAACAGGTCTGTTTGACATAAAAATAGGGTATGTTTGACATTAAAAAGTCAAACAGGTCTGTTTGACATTAAAAAGGGTTTAGTTTTGACATGAAAAAGTCAAACAGGTCTGTTTGACATAAATATAGGGTATGTTTGACATTAAAAAGTCAAACAGGTCTGTTTGACATAAAAATAGGGTATGTTTGACATTAAAAAGTCACAGTTATGTTTGACATTAAAAAGTCAAACAGGTCTGTTTGACATAAATATAGGGTATGTTTGACATTAAAAAGTCAAACAGGTCTGTTTGACATAAAAATAGGGTATGTTTGACATTAAAAAGTAACAGGTATGTTTCACATTAAAAAGTCAAACAGGTCTGTTTGACATAAATATAGGGTATGTTTGACATTAAAAAGTCAAATAGGTCTGTTTGACATTAAAAAGTAACAGGTCTGTTTGACATAAAAATAGGGTATGTTTGACATTAAAAAGTCAAACAGGTCTGTTTGACATAGTTTGGTTTTGGCTTTTTTGTAGAAGACATTGGGTGTTGGGCGTGCTAAACATGAAAACATCTACTTGCTATTATCTTGATTCCCTAAGGACTAGCAGCGTCAACTTGCAGTTTAAGCAAATAGTTGATGCGTAAGTAAGAAATTATCTTATCTTTAAGCATGTTATATCCGTAAGTAATACTTGCTATCATCTTTTTTTTGTAGGGCAATTGGATTATATGATGTACAAAGTGGATTCAAGAAGAAGACTAAACTCAATTGGGTCAAATCTAGGGTAAGCACCAAATACAAAGCTAACCCGAGATTCTGAACTTTCAGTAACCATATTAGTAAGCTTTTTATCAATTATCATAGTAATAAGTAATAACAGTAAGCGTATTTTATACTTAGCATGTGTTCGTGTCTGCTGCATAACTATCTGATCATCAAATTTTATAGAATTTTATAATCGTAGATAGATAGTTATTACAGTTATTAGCTTATTGTTATATACGTATGTTGTAGCAGAACATACATATGGTTGGTTTCATAGTTTGTTGATATAATGATAGTAATAGGTTGTGTTAATTGTTTGCGAGTCAAATCAAGTTGACTGATTATAGCTCGGGCCTCAGGTCGTTTATGCAAATTAGGTTTGAAGTTTCCACTAGCTTGATTATAGCTCACCTAGTTCTTTGCCTAAACCTAAGTTTAGTGTGAAACCAAAAAGGACTGTTTCACTTGAGTTGCCATTAGGTGAGGTTGAGGATATTGGTATTTGACGTCTGGTTAGGGATACATGCTCTTTAGACGATGGGGATGTAAAATGGGTTTGGCTGCTTTCAAGTGGTAGATCAAAATTCTGAAAGTTAATACGTATATGTGACTTGTAGTTTCTTGGTATTTGACGTCTGGTTAGGGATACATTGGTTTTGTGGATCATATGTTGTGGGAGCAGACTTTGGGTTTAAATCTTGAACGGTTTTGGCTGCTTAGATAAGCGGACTGTGGGTGTAAAAAGGGGTAGTCTGCTATGGTGCTTAATTGATGTTTTGACTTTTATCTAGGCTTATGGAATATCTTTGACAATCCTGCTATCTCTATGACCATTGCTCTTATAGCTTTTTGACTAAACTGGTTGAATTTTAGTGTTGGTTAAACTGTTCGAATTAATTTTATGATGAATAAATATTTCGTGTTTTCTTGTGTAGTGTCCGATGCAGCCCGGATCCACTGAATGTGGTTATTATGTGTTAAAGTTTATGAAGGAGATAGTTGAGCAAGGAGTTCAAGTACTTGAACATGAAAATGTAAGTCTAGCATCCCATATATATAAGCTTAGAAACACTAAAATACTGAGGTACAGGTAATGAATAACAAATTCACAATTGTCTATGATGGTCTATCGTACAAACGAGAGAGTATTTTTGCTAGCACCTGGTATCTTTGTAACAATATGATTGAGGTCTTTAAGTCTTGTAGGCATAAGTTATTTTTTCCAAAGTTTCAGATGGCAATCTAGCTACCTGAACATAAAAGCCTTCACCTGTTTTAATCAGCTAAGAAACCTAATTTCTTTATCCTTTGTTCACAAACTGCTTTATACTAATAAAGGGAGCAAACTTAATGAATGCATATGTTCATGTGATAAACTAGCTGGAGGAAAGCACCTTAAGTTTGTCTAGTCAATTTAATCAAATAGGTTCTGATGTTAAAATGTACATATAAATTATAAACATGGCAGCCTTTTTTTTAATATATATATATATATATATATATATTTTTTTAATATATATATATTTGTCTCCTTTTTAATGTATTGTATTTGTCAGATCGGGGAAGGTAAAAAAGAATACACGGATGATGATTTGGATGAAGTTCGTGAAGAATGGGCAAATTATGTGGCAAACTTCATTTACCGGTCTTGAATTTTATATAATTTAGCGGTTGTAAACTTTTATGGTTAATATTAGAATTTAAAATAACTTGTAGTTGTATGAAACGCATTGTTTTGATATATATGAAATGCGCTCTTTTGCTATTTGTGTATTTATTTGTATTATGAGATTAACTGTTATTTAATGTGTGGATATTAATAATTTTATAAAATATTTTTTTTATAAAAAATTTGAACCATGACACGCAAAAAAGGGGTCATAAAATAGTGTCATAAAAGTTTGTCGTAAAAGGGTGTCATAAAAGCGTGTCATCAATTCATGACGCGCGAAATGCGTGTCATAAAGCTTTATGACGGGTCGATTTATGACACCAAAAGCGTGTCATCTGACCCCTTTTATGACACGTAATCGGTGTCATTAAAGGTGTTTTTTCTAGTAGTGAATATCTTTGACTTGGACTAGGATTTAATTAATAATTACTTAATTATTAATTAATACTTAATAATTAATAAATCATATTTATTAATTAATAATAATTCTAATTAACATATCTAGTTAATAATGTCCAATTATCATTTCTCTCAATTTGGTGATTATAAATATGTAGATACAATATATACATATTACCGGATATCTAAGTGTGACAGTCCACGATTTGCAAACTTATATTTAATTAATCTAGACAAGAAAGTAAAGAATAGAAAGTAAAGAACATGAACAAGTGTGAAGTTCAAATACAAAGATCTAAGCAAGTCTAATCATATGTATCATTGATTAAACAGTGAATACATGGTCGATATTACAACTTGTCTTACAAGAAGATAAATGAACTAACAATTGTTAAGTCTAGACAAACTAAAAACTTAAACAATTACAAGAGAGAAAATATAAATGACACACACTTGTGGTGACAAAAACGAAGTGTTATTGATGCGGCTGTGTTGCTTTATATAGGGGAGGGATTAGGGCAACACAGCCTTACATTGATAGTGATTGATGGTGGTTGTCGAGATCTCATTGGCTCAAAGTACTTGAATCCAGGAGCCTGTCTTCTTTACCAAAACGGGTATGAGAGAGAAAACCCTTCTTTTGGTCCCAACTGCATCTTTGTCATACTAGGTACAATACAGTTGATGAACCACCATGTGACTTCTTGTCTTCTTTTGATTTGAATTCTTCCCGCCTTGACTCACAATTGGAAAGTAAACCATCCGCTGACAAGAGTCATTGACTTGCTGACGACATACGTCAGCGACCATGTCTGGTCAGCGAATCCCTGACTCAACAATCTCCCCCTATTCGCTGAGAAGACTTGCTGAGTAAACTAGACTTTAAGAAAATAGAGGAATGATAGAAAGATGTATTATATTTCATTGTTAAGCATTACATGCTGATGGACCAAGCATTTACATTTTATTATAAGACATCTAAAGATTAGCAGCTTCAATCTCCCAAGCATCTTCTTGCTTAGCAATCCTTAGCACTGGGTCATTTCGTCTGTGAGGCTTCAACAACTCTTCATCTAACTTGCTGATGAACCATCTGTTGTTGGTTGTCTTAGCACACCTTCTTCTTATACTGATGATGAACCCAGTGGATGCTTTTTCAATCTCTGCCAATCGAAAGAACAGTTGATCGTTCTGAAAGTTGGTGAAGAATATACCTGCTGGATTCTCCAGCACTCTCCCTTCTTCGAAAAAGCTTCTAGGAGGAAGTCTGGTGTTCAGGGAGGCATCACCAGATATAGGAGGAAGATCAACAGGCACAGGTCGATATTCTACTTTTCTTTTCCTTTGAATCCTTTTGCCTGCTGACGAGGAGATGGCTGCTGGTGTACCAAAGATTTGCCTCAGCATTGGCAGATCAGCTTTGAACTTGGTTTCATATTCCCTGGCTTTTTCAAAATACTCCTTGAGCATCTTTTGGAGATGGGCATAGCTGACAGTAGTCTTGTCTTTGACCAGCATATAAACTTCAAACCATTCGGAGGCACCCAAAGTTGTTGGTTTGACCCCTTCAAGGTTAATTGGTTTGTCAGCCCCCTCTCTCAAGATTTTCAATTTAGTTTTTAATCCCATATCAGCACGAAAAGCTTGAACAGCAGTGATCGTCTGTGGCCTTTTTCTTGTCTCCATGTGCTTCAGCCATTTTGCCTTTTCTTCCAAAAAGGCCTTCTTCTTCTCACTCAGCTGTTTTTCAACCTCCACATGCTTTTGTTTGTATACAGCTTCAGCACCACCAGTTTTTAAAAGCATTCGCTGCTCACCATCCAATTCATCTTTTTCAAGAAGAGGCAGCTGCTTGATGTATTCAAGATTTTTCCTTTCGTTTTCTTGATTTTCTCTTATTCTGTCCAGCTCTTTAATGGCCTCTTCTTGAGTCTTTCCCTCAGCAGTCAAGGCCAGTATGTCGATCACTTGATGTTCGTGACCTGCTGATGATGGGACAGATAGTTGAGCAGCAGAAAGAGAAGATGAAGGTCTCTTGTGCTGAATTTGAGCAAGGCGCTGACGCTGAGAGTCCGTCATGGGAGTTATGACAGCTTGATTGAGAAATCATTTATGGAATACTGGTAGCATTTGCTTTGATCTATCAGTGGCCATTTCGATAGCCATGCCAGCCTCCCATGCTGCCTTAACTGCTTGGGGATCATTTGGATCAATTTCAAACTCCCCCTCAACACCAGCAGGGGGTACAATATTATTTATTTTTCAACAGACTCCCCCTCAACATCAGCAGGGGCTTCTTCAATATTCATTTATTTTTCAACAGACTCCCCCTCAACATCAGCAGGGGCTTCTTCAATATTCATTTCTTTTTCAACAGACTCCCCCTCAACACTAGCAGGGGGAACTTCAGCATTTCCAACTTCCTTTTCAACTTCAGTTTCCTTCTTTTCGTCAGCTTGGGGAGCCACAACAATGACATTATCAATTTTCTCCCCCTTGGAAGTTGCATTATCAATAGCAACTTCCACACTTGCTGCCTTGGTGGTTTGTTGGGTCACCAGCTGGAGTAATAAGGTTTTAATATCCCCCACTTCCTTCTCCAGCTTGACCTGCCTTTGACGATCTTCCTCAGTGAAAGATACTTGAGGCATGGGACACTACTAGAAAAAATGCCTTTAATGACACCGAATGCGTGTCATAAAAGGGGTCAGATGACACGCTTTTTGGTGTCATAAATCGACCCGTCATAAAGCTTTATGACACGCATTTCGCGCGTCATGAATTTATGACACGCTTTTATGACACCCTTTTACGACACTATTTTATGACACCTTTTTTGCGTGTCATGGTTCAAATTTTTTTAAAAAAATATTTTTTATAAAATTACTAATATCCACACATTAAATAACAGTTAATCTCATAATACAAATAAATACACAAATAGCAAAAGAGCGCATTTCATATATATCAAAACAATGTGTTTCATACAACCACAAGTTATTTAAAAACCGAACACAAATTGCAGTAAATCAAACATGTCTAAGCTACGTTGTGCAGGAACCTCAAAATCAGCCGGAAGCCTGGGAAATTGCTCATTATATCTAAGTGCTAATACTGCACCTCTAACCTGCAAATCATATTAAGAAATTAAGCCTGTCACAGGAAGACGATGCCTCAAAGATCATCACAAAAATACTATGTACTGCAAGTTCCAGAATCGAGAGCATACCCTCCCATATCCGCACTGAAAGTTCCAGAATCGAGCATTTTCTGTTTTTCTCTTTGGATTTCATCAACTCTGTGTAAAAACAAATAAAGGGTGTTTAAAAAACCTTAACTTTACAAACTATCTAGCTATCAAACTCCAAAGCAGAAAAATAACAAGCCAGGGAGCTACTAAACTAAAGATTTCACAAATAAATTCAACATAGGATCAGAAAGGTCAAATGAGTGTCTCATAAACCGTAGGATATGATAATTTAACTTTGTTGTAGCTAGTGTGAAATTGATTTTTTGACCATAATTAATCAATACTTAGAATTTAGCTAGACATTTTAATGCGGCTGTTGATGCTACTATATTTGGTGCTTCAGCAGGACTAGCCTCTGGTGCAGTACAGTCTCCAAATGCCATCTTTGGCTGTACAATAATCAAGTTATAAAAGTCAAATCATACTGTTGATGTGTTAGTTTCATTTATGCTAATGAAAACAGTATCGAGATTTTACTGATTAGCGTTACATATATGATGCATACCCTGCATGAGTCAATGCTGTCACAACCACAAACTAGCTGCCCATTAGCAAAATCTATAGCAGCCGGTGCACCTCCACCGTCACTCCTCTACGAAATTCCATAAAACGTGACAGTTTAGTATCTTGATCATTTCATGCTTAGGCTAAAGACTACTTTATATTTATTAAATGACTTGGAAAATACCTTGTAATAATCAACAGCAATGAAATTAGTCCATCGATCACCGGTTGCTTCATGGCAAGTGTTCATCCTGTCTATTAATGGGGCTGAATTGTGGTTGCAAGATTCGATAAAATCTGGGGTGTCTGGGAAGTGATTCAACAAAACCAGTGATCTTGATGTGGTGCTCATAGGAGGTGACTCAGCACGGTTGGGGCAAGAACCATTTTTCATCCCATCACTTCCATCTGCAATTTAAAGACCATCAAGAAATATGCAACTATCCAATTTCACAAAAAAATTATACCAAAGTAGACAATGAAACTCACATTGATTTTCAACCACGTATCTCCATACATATGCAATACCTTCAGAAGCCTCTTTAGAAGATTTAGAGGTGAATACTACCAACCGCTGGTTCTCATGGATCATAGAGTCAACAGTGGGCCAATCACTACCATTATTTGGCATGCGAGATACTGGAAACCAAAACTTGCCCAAGCCAGAAGCTTTAAAGATCTTGGTTAAACCGCTTTGCGAGGTAACATAGTCTTGAATCATACATGTACAGATATTCTAATGATGCAAGCTTAATCAAAAAAGGGAAATCCCCTAATTCTCTCTCAATGTTCATTATATTTAAAGTGATTAAAGTTTCAGAATCACCGATATCCCGTATTTGACCTTCAAAAACTGGTTATGAGGAATAATCTCACTTTATGAATTATGATGCATTATGACAAGGTTCAAACTAAACAAACAGCTGTGGGCAATTCAAAATTGCAGAACTGGAACTATATTGATCCCAACTTGTAAATAAGTAATACGGCAAAACTAAAAGTCAAGCACAAACGTAGCGTGTTGAATATAAAACACTTACAAAAAACGAGAAGTGTTTTATTTACCTTTGGAGTAAGCTCCATTTTTTCAAGAGCAGTCACAATAGCTGGAACTCTTGAACTGGATTCTGGATGTGCCACCTGTTACCGATATTATTTTAAGAAAGCATACATCAGATTTCAAATTCTCGAAAAATATAAACAAATCAAAGTTGCAAAACTACAAATGATAGTAATAATAAATGCCCATTAATCACATGGTTATGACCCATAGCAGGAGCTACACTATATATGACTTTCGCCGAACTCACATGGCTTTCGTCTAACTGCTCAGACGAACACGAAATAGATGGTTTTGGTTAGAATTAGGGCTTTTGAACTTAAACCATCTAACCATTATTTCAAGAAACCACCCAACTAGTCTCCTTACAACACCACAACCTTTCCGTTGTCAAACATGACTACTATTTCCCTGTGCAGTGTTCCTGATTCCCTCAAACACAAAGACACGATATCATCCAGCTCTATACAGACAAGCATTTTGTGTATCTTATATACATAAAATGATTAAAATCGCTTGTGAATACTTATAGCTATCTAAACAAACACATACTTTATCCAAATGCAAACCAATACACATAGCCTAAAATATATGTAGCAAAATCATAACACAATTACTAACTTACATCGCTTAAATTCAATTTCTATTTCAAAATTCATTTCAAAAAAGACTCACATTTTTTATAATTAAAATTATATATACACACACACACACACACACACATATATGTATATATATACCTGCTTCCCTTTCGCTTTCCGTTTCGATGTCGAATTCGGAGATGGGGGAGCAATCTCAATCACATCGGGTTCCATATTACCACCACCGCTACTACTACTACTACATCGGGTTCCTATTTGCAAAATTTCTATCAGCCATCTTTTCTGCTACAATCAATCAATCATTCAAATCGCTGCTATTCATTTATCCTTTACTCTATCCGACATTTTTTCTGCTTCAATCGATCTAAACCCAAAATAAACAAAAAAAACATGTGTAAACAAAAAACATTTACACTTAGGGTTTCGATTTTGGGGCTTTGATTTTGGGCTTCGATTTTGGGACTTCGATTTTGGGGATTCGATTTTGTGTAGACGATTTCGTTCGATTTTGGGGCTTCGATTTTGGAGCTCCTCTTCGTTGCCAAAATTATAGGGTTTTGGGGCTTCGTTCTGGATCTGATTGAAAAAAAAAATATAGGCTTCGTTCTGGATCTGATTGAAAAAAAAATATAAGCTTTTATATGGGGAACAAAAGATGACACGCAAATGTAAGTGTACTCCGCGTTACACTACATTTTTTTATGACACCAAAAATTGCGTGTCATCGTATATGCGTGTGTCATAATTTTGGTGACATTAAAGGCTATTTTTCTAGTAGTGGGAAGCTCAGCTACCTGCTTTTCTAAGGCATTGATTGCCTTGGTGTGATTTTCAATTTGAGTGGCCAGAGGAGAGACGAGATCATTCAACTTCTTTACTTCAGCAACAGCAGATTTGCTAGTGAAGGCTGCTGATGTGTAATATCGAGTTTATAAATTTTTAAACAAGTAATACCAAATAACGACTACCACACACTATTGGGCAGTGGACCCAATCGTATATAGTATAGCTAAGTGGTAAGACCAGGTTGAACACAAGGACTTTGAAAGCAATTGTTAAAATTAAGTAATTCAAATGAAAGGGGGTTTTGTGACCGAATTGTCACTTTGCAAAAAGTAAAAGTAAATAAATTAAATCCGGTATGACCGGGGCAGGGTTCGTCTGAAGACGAAAGTAAAAATAATTTGTATGACAATACTTTAAAAGGCATCCATCTTGATTTCGCTCAACACTACGCTCAGATTGCACATAAATGAAGTTCAAATCCAAAATAAGTTGATTAAATAACCGAGACTCAAACAAGCACCAACCCCGTACCCGTCAAGTTAATAACATCATTTGACTCTCTTGCTTAAACTAGTTTCATTAGAAAGACCGGTACCCCAAGACATCTTTTATAACTTCCCTAATCAAACAATTGTTTTGGTTATTGAAATAAAAATTATACCTATCGATTGTACCCAACCGTTAACACATTTCCCCCTATTATCATTGAATGATTATCTACCGTACCCGTTATAGATCCAATTATTTGTACCCAAATAATCAAAACGACATATACGCAATCAATAATTACTATTAAAGTCGCACATATATCACCAATCAATCCAAGATAAATTAAAAGAGAGAAATACGCTAAGATCTCGGTATAACGTTAAATGAAATCAACATTGAATTATTAAAATTGTGCAATCCTTACATATTGTCTCACTCTATCAAGATGGATGATAAAGTGATTAGCCACTCATATTAAATATGAAAGAACAAATCAAAATAGAAGAATTCATCGTTACCGAATACAAAGAATTGAAAGCTAATAACGAAATTGATCCAATCGTGCTTGAATTCCTTAAAGATGATTCAAAATATGAAAATATCTGGAAAAAGGTCTTCAAAATCGGCTGGAAGCAAGAAGAAGGGTTTTGGGATAATTAAGCATGCTATTTATACTTCCCTAAAATCTGTCCAGAATCGGCACCTATTGCGGCGCAACTAGGGTAGTTGCGGTGCAATGGGCCTTTGACCGCGTTGACCGTTGACTTCCATTGACTCGTGGCTGGCTTAAACTTGAAGGCATTGCGGCGCAATGAAGATCATTGCGGCGCAACTTAACTTTCTGGAAATCCATTGCAGCGCAATTCTCCTGGTTGCGGCGCAACTTAACACTCTGCTTTCTGGTTGCGGCGCAACATCTAGTTGCGGCGCAATACTTCTTTTGCCAGCTTTGACTTTTGTTGACTTGCTGCTAACTTCATCCAAATGCTTCCGAAATCCTCCGTTAGCACTTATTTCACCTCAACAATGTCATTTTTACCAGAATTACGCTTAAAGACCTGTCAGTAACCTGAAACACTAACAAATACCATAAACGCACCAAATGTATACTAAAATGACTCATAAACCATGCTAAATCAACTAAATACATTGTGGGAAATGGGTATAAAATACGACACATCAAATCAGCTGCCTTTTTAGCCGAGTAGCTGGTGGAGTTGGCAAGTTTAAGTAGTGAAATAGCACCAGATTTTAGGATCTGCTGATCTCGACGAATTACTTTCGTGGTTGCATTGATTTTATCTTGAGCAGCAGCTATGGAGACAGATTTTTCTTTCAGCGTCTCTATAACTGTGCTGTTTTCATTTTGCTTATTATACCAACTGGTCAATGTTTCAACTAGCCTGCTCGATTCCTTGTCTTTCCACTCAACAGCAAGAGTGGCAGCCTTGGTGAGATCATTCAGTTGATGCTCAACTCTTTCCAATCGGTTTGAAGAGTAGGTAGAGTAAGAAATGCCCAACTCCTTTGCTGGAAATGACTCAAGTTCTTTTGGCAGTACAGACTGACAACCAGGAACAGCTTGAAAAGAAGAAGGCATGCCCAGAGATAGCATGGTGTTCACTGGTTGGACTGGTGGAGTTTTAGGCCTTGCAATGAGAACAGTTGGCTCAACATCAGCTTCAATATTAGTGGAGTCAGTGACTGGAACTTCTTCTGAGACTATTTCACCAGCAGGTTCGACTTCCTCATCAGCTTCTTCAACTTCCATATCGCTGGCTTCTTTCTCATCAGCATAATTATATGAATCCAGCTGGAATTCATCTGCAACAAAATCTCCCAAGTCCAAATCACTTTCATTCTCTACATCCTCCACTTCAAAACTAACAACAGTCTCTTCATGTTCATCAGCTACATTCACAACAGTAACCACCCCTTCATCTTCATTCCTTCTCTCAACATTTTCAACAAACATTTCACCAGTACCAGCACCTTCATTACTTTCAACATCCTTCCCAGCTCCTTCATTAAAATCATCATCCCCAACAACTTGCGTTTCAGGTTCATTAGCAGTGGCTGCTTCCCTTTCAACAATAGAGAAATTGATAGGGGTAGGAGAAAGGCGTGCCTCTGTTTCAGTATGTTGCTGCTCTATGTTTTCATCAGCTGTAGAGGCTTCTGGCTCAGTAATGATAGAAAGCTGAGAGGATTCCAGCCCCTTAATTGTGAAGCCCTTTGCTGCTTTCTTCTTTCTTTTAGGAGCGTCACCAGCAGGTGATGATGGAGCTAAAGTCTTGGTAGACTTTGTTCTAGCTTTCTTTGATGGTTTGGCAGCTTGAGGTGCTCCTTGAATGGTTAGAGAGCCAACAGCCATATCAGAGGGTGCCTTTATGTAGATGTGAGGATAAGATGAGAAGAGTACCTCTTTCATAGGAGGAGTAAGGATAGCAAAATTGCTATCAAAAGATTCAAGGTCACAAGCAGGTGATGATGGAGCTAAAGTCTTGGTAGACTTTGTTCTAGCTTTCTTTGATGGTTTGGCAGCTTGAGGTGCTCCTTGAATGGTTAGAGAGCCAACAGCCATATCAGAGGGTGCCTTTATGTAGATGTGAGGATAAGATGAGAAGAGTACCTCTTTCATAGGAGGAGTAAGGATAGCAAAATTGCTATCAAAAGATTCAAGGTCACAAGCAGGTTGCTTGTACACTGAAGGACCAATTCTTGGTGGTTTGCAAACGGTAGCACCAAATTGGTTGTATTTTTCCTTTAGCTCCTGTTTGAAGATCAAAGAGAAGAATCTTGTATAGGGGATTGTGTAGGAGCGGTTGCTGGCTTGAACTTTTGTCTTCATGTCTTCAAAAATGACTGAAGCAAAGTCTATGAATCTTCCAGTTGCTAAAGCATGAATGATTTGCATGTTGGAAGCTGTTGCTTGATCAAAGGACCCAGAATTTCCTCCCAAACATTGAATGACATGAGCAAATAGTAATCTCCATACCCCAGGGAGATGTTTCTTAGTGGGGTTGCTGGGAACGGGTTCAGGCTTTTCCAAGTCTGTTCCATATCCAATGGTTGGCAACCATTCCTTCCATTGTTCTACTGTCGCTGGATCAACAAAAGGCTTTTCTTTTGTTTGATCAGGGAGACCGAGTGCTGTTCGAATTATTTTGGGTGTGATTGTGATGGTGAGCTGCTTCTTTTTCACAGTGCCAGAGATAGCACCAATACTTACTTTGTAATCACAAGTCCACCAGAACTCCCTAAGGAGATAGACATACATGTCTTCTGGGTCAGAATAAATGGCATTTTTCACAGGGCATGCTTTTATGAAATCTAGCATTTGTTGGTACCCAGTTATGCCAGAAGGAACTTCAAGGGAACCCAAATAATTATTGGGTTTAATGGTAAGCCTTTGGGCTTGAAAATTAACTTTTGAAGAGGAAGCAATGGTTTCTGGATCAAAAGTTTTGGAGTGCATGTAGAGAGGAACTTGTTTAAGGCTTTTCCAAGTCTGTTCCATATCCAATGGTTGGCAACCATTCCTTCCATTGTTCTACTGTCGCTGGATCAACAAAAGGCTTTTCTTTTGTTTGATCAGGGAGACCGAGTGCTGTTCGAATTATTTTGGGTGTGATTGTGATGGTGAGCTGCTTCTTTTTCACAGTGCCAGAGATAGCACCAATACTTACTTTGTAATCACAAGTCCACCAGAACTCCCTAAGGAGATAGACATACATGTCTTCTGGGTCAGAATAAATGGCATTTTTCACAGGGCATGCTTTTATGAAATCTAGCATTTGTTGGTACCCAGTTATGCCAGAAGGAACTTCAAGGGAACCCAAATAATTATTGGGTTTAATGGTAAGCCTTTGGGCTTGAAAATTAACTTTTGAAGAGGAAGCAATGGTTTCTGGATCAAAAGTTTTGGAGTGCATGTAGAGAGGAACTTGTTTAAGGGCCTTTTGAGTACCCAGATCATCTGCAGGTAATTCAACCAGTTCTGGTTGATTTGTAGGTGGAGGATTTTGGATTTGCGATTGAGACTCTGGTTGTTGTTGTTCAAGAATGGGTTGTTCAGATGAAGAAGCCATTTAGAAGTATGAAGAAGAAGATGAATAGTTTGAAAGGAAATAGAAAAGTTTTGTGAAATTTGAGAGATTTAAGAGAATAAGAGAATATGAATCGAAAATAGAAGAAGATATGAAAGTATAAAAGACGGAGATGGAAAAGGTTTGGCTATATATATGGTATTTTAGTGGGTCCTATTGACTGCAAAAGTGAACCGTCACATATACTCTCTTTCATACGTAATATTTGAATATACGTATTTTAATATATAAAGAAGTAAAAAGAAATGAGTTTCCGAATTAAATAAATATAAAATATTAATATTTAATTTGAAAAATACGTTTAATATACGTATGTGAGTAACGTATGAAAACGATTTGATGTGACAACTTGTACCACAATTTCAAAAGTACTCGAGTGGTTACGGCGGATACAGTGTACAAGTTGCCCATTAGGGAGAAAATCGAGGTAACCGTTTGAAGTTCCAATAAAATATTAATAAATATACTTGGTGGATATGCTCACATGATAAAATAGTTGAGATTGAAGTATATCCACTGACTATTTAGAAAATCTGGTTACCTTATTTAGAGAAAGAGTTTCAGTCAGCGACTTCTCAACTAATGATGGTCGCTGACAAACTTTACAAAATTTTTGGCAAACTGTCAGCCATCAACGGATTTAAATGGGTCTTTACCAGAGCCGTTTGCTGCTGGACTAGATGAAGACTTTAAGCTCTTCATTGCTTTTATTTTGCTTTTTCCCAAAGCAACAGGGACTAACGGATTTGATAAGTCTTTACCAGAGCCGTTTGCTGCTGGACTAGATAGAGACTTTCAGCCCTCTATTGCTTTTCATTTTGCTTTTTCCCAAAGCAACAGGGACTAATGGATTTGATAAGTCTTTACCAGAGCCGTTTGCTGCTGGACTAGATAGAGACTTTCAGCTCTCTATTGCTTTTATTTGCTTTTTCCCAAAGCAGCAGGGATTAACGGATTTGATAAGTCTTTACCAGAGCCGTTTGCTGCTGGACTAGATGAAGACTTTAAGCTCTTCATTGCTTCTAAGTTCAGCGAGTAAGACATACTTAAACTCGCTGATGAGGGTTTTGACTACAAAAGTCAATATTCAACTTATAAGGAGAGATAAGTTGAATTTTAGTGAACATGACAAGTCGTGTCGCTGATTCACCATTCAGCATTCCCAACTTGCTGACCAGATATTTAAATCTGGTTTCATCTAAAGGTTTAGTGAATATGTCAGCGAGTTGGTCATCAGTGGGAATGAAGTAAATTTCAACATCCCCTTTCATGACATGGTCACGAATAAAATGGTACCTAATGTCTATGTGTTTGGTCTTGGAATGCTGAACAGGATTGTGTGTGATAGCAATTGCACTTGTATTGTCACACATTATGGGAATCTTAGAAAAATCTAAGTCATAGTCAGCGAGTTGGTTTTTCATCCAGAGGACTTATGCACAACAACTCGCTGCTGATACATATTCTGCTTCAGCAGTGGAGATGGACACTGTATGCTGTTTCTTACTAGACCAACTAGTCAGCTCCCCCCCCCCAACAGTTGACATCCTCCACTGGTGCTTTTCCTATCTAACATGCATCCAGCATAGTCAGAGTCAGAGTATGCAACTAAGTCAAAACTGGAGTCTTTAGGATACCAAACACCCAGCGAGGAAGTACCTTTCAGATACTTCAAGATTCTCTTTACAGCGAGAAGATGAGGCTCCCTAGGAGAAGCTTGATATCTTGCACATAAGCAAGTAGCAAACATGATATCAGGACGACTCGCTGTGAGATACATCAGCGAGCCAATCATACCCCGGTAGTGAGTGGGGTTCACATGCTTGCCATCAGGGTCAGCATGGAGATTATTTGGAGGAGACATGGGAGTGGGCTTAGTAGTAACATTGGACATGTCAAACTTAGCCAGCATGTCTCGAATGTACTTCTCCTGATTGATAAAGATACCATTTGGGAGTTGGCGAATTTGAAGACCAAGAAAGAAGGTCAGCTCACCCATCATGCTCATCTCAAAGTGAGAGGACATCAGTGAGCTGAACTTGGTGCAAAGCTTCTTGCTGGAGGATCCAAAGATGATGTCATCTACATATATTTGAACATAGAGGACATCAGCACCCTTTCTGTAGATGAATAGGGTGCTGTCAATGGACCCTCGCTGAAACTTATTAGAAAGAAGAAACTCAGAGAGAGTGTCATACCAGGCTCTAGGAGCCTGCTTAAGACCATAGAGTGCCTTATAGAGACGATAGACATGGTGTGGCTTGGCTGGATCTTCAAAACCAGGTGGCTGCTTAACATAAACTTCCTCATTGAGTTTTCCATTTAGGAAAGCACTCTTTACATCCATTTGATATACTGTGAAGTTTCTGTAAGCAGCATGTGCCAAGAATAAGCGAATAGCTTCTAATCGGGCCACTGGTGCAAAAGTTTCATCATAATCGACACCTTCTTCTTGAAGATATCCTTGTGCAACCAGCCTAGCCTTGTTACGTGTAACAACACCATCTTCGTCCATTTTGTTCCTATAAACCCATTTAGTTCCAATGGGCTCTTTGTCAGCAGGTAGAGGAACAAGAAACCAGACATGCTGTCTTTGGAACTGGGTAAGTTCCTCTTGCATTGCCTCTACCCAAGAAGGATCAGCCATTGCTTCTCCTATATTCTTAGGAGTGATCATTGACAAGAAATTCACATAGTGACAAGTATTCCTTGTCGCTGATCGAGTAATGATCCCTTGAGAAGGATCACCAATGACTTGGTGAGCTGGATGACTAGAAGTCCATTTCAGTGCTGGAACACTTGATGATCCTAGTAGAGTGTCAGTGGAAGACTGAGGGATGGGAACATAAGCGAGATCATTGTAAGAAGAGAAGTCAATGGTAAGAATGGGTTCAGTAGGAGTGTGATCTGCAGAGCCATTCAACTGAGTTGAGTTATCATTGATGTTTGAGTCATCAGCTGACTCCATGTCATCAGCATTAGCTGATTCATCATGAAACTCCTCCTCAGCAGAGTCATCAGCATGCACATCATCAACCAGTGATCTAGGTTTGGCTGATGCAACATGGATTGATCTTAAGATAGGCTCAACTGGCTCAATCAAGTAGATATGAGCAGCTACTTGCTCTAGTTCAGCATCAGCTGAACTATCCTGAGTGGCATGCTGATAATTTTCAGGGAGCGAGCAAAAAGCATCAACAAATGAGCCAGCTTCCTCAGTAAGAGGATCAGCTAGCTCATTAAAGATAACTTCAGATGAAGAAGGTTGGATGTCCTTAAGTGCTGATGAACTTTCATCAAAAGTGACATGAATAGATTCATCTACTTTCTGAAGGCGAGTATTAAATACTCTGAAGGCCTTGCTGATGGAAGAATAGCCAAGAAAGTAGCCATCATCAGCTTTAGGATCAAATTTGCCTAGGTGATCCTTGTTGTTTAAGATGAAAACAGGACATCCAAAGATATGGAAATATTTTATTTGAGGTTTCTTTCCTTTCAAAACCTCATAAGCAGTCTTGTCATGTCTTTTAACAATAAGACATTTATTTTGAGTATGACAAGCAGTGCTTATAGCTTCTGCCCAGAATTTACTAGGCTAAGAAAATTCACTGAGCATGGTACGTGCTGCCTCAATTAGTGTTCGATTTCTTCTTTCAGCAACACCATTTTGCTCAG
Organism: Erigeron breviscapus; assembly: GCA_034093135.1. Taxonomy (NCBI): domain Eukaryota; kingdom Viridiplantae; phylum Streptophyta; class Magnoliopsida; order Asterales; family Asteraceae; genus Erigeron; species Erigeron breviscapus. Next base: position 7,512,694 of record CM067172.1, on the reverse strand, counting down.
GAGTTCTAGTAGAAGAGAAGTTTTGTGAGATCCCTTGATTAGCACAAAAGGATTCAAGAGTGTGGTTTCTGAACTCAGTACCATGATCGCTTCTGAGTTCTTTAACCCTTATGCTGTTGAGATTTTCCATTTTCTTGATGAAATTGATAATCTCTTCAGCAGCATCACTCTTGGAACGAAGAAAGATGGTCCAAGTGTATCGTGAATATTCATCCACAATTACTAAAGTGTATCGACTACCCTTTAGGCTTTGGACATTCACTAGACCAAAAAGGTCCATGTGAAGAAGATGAAAGCAACCCTTTATAGAATTGGCTTGCTTTGTCTTAAAAGTAGATCTATGGCTTTTACCTTTTTCACAAGCACCACAGAGTCTATCTTTTTCAAAAGAGAGATGAGGAAGGCCACGAACAAGGTTCTTTTTGGCCAGAGAGTTGATTGTTTTGAAATTTACATGCGACATACGCTTGTGCCACAACCAATTGAGTTCTTCTGCTAACTTAGCAAAGAAACAAGTCTCACTGTCAGTTTTGATAGGAGTGAAGTCAACAAGATAGATATCTCGTTTTCTTGGAGCAACCAAGACGACTTCCTTGTTTACATTGACAACAGTGCCTTGATGCTTATCAAAAATCACTTTGTAGTCAGCGTCACAAAGTTGACTTATGCTGATAAGGTTATGTTTTAAACCATTTACATAAGCAACTTTAGTGAATTTGATGAGACCATTAGAGAGATGTCCATATCCTTCAGTTTGTCCAGTGGAATTATCACCAAACACTACAGTAGGGCCAGCAGCCTCTACATAGTTATCCAGTAGGGTCTTAGAGCCAGTCATGTGTTTTGAACAGCCACTGTCCAAATACCACACTCCTTTTCCTAGCGAGCCCTGCATGGATATAACAGAAGGATTTAGATGGGTTCACTATTAAACTCGCTGACAGCAAGGTCAGCAGGATTAATAGCAGCAGCTTCAGAGGTTTCCTCTTCAGCTTGAGTAGAGGGATGAGGAGGAAGAGAATCTAGAGGAAAGGTGCCATAAGATGATTCATCACCATCAAATGGAGTTATGGTACTATCATTGCGAATGAAGACCATATTGCTGACCACGTCTGTATCGCTGAACTCAACTATGATAGCTGGTTCACCAAACTCATTGGTTATAACCCTTTGTGAGTGAGGAATGGACACATGTTGTGCTGCAATGAAGTCAGCTATGTTTTCCTCAGTGAGAACAGTTGTTTCTCCTACATTATTTTCGGGTTCAGCAGAAAGAGAGCTCTCGCTGACCATAGTGGAGGAAGAAGCAGCTGTTGAGGAAGGAGGATTTGGTTGAATGACAACTTCAGGAGCATCCCTGGAGTTATCTTCATTACAATCAGAAGCAACATGACCTCTGCTGCCACATAGGTAGCATTTTTTACCAGAGGTGCTGCCCTTTTGATTTTGAAGAAAGAATTCCTTCAGTTGAGAAGAGAGATCATTAACTCGCTGAGTGAGCTCGTTAATCTGAGGGTCAGAGGAGGAAGATGCCTTTTTCTTTTGCTTTGACTTATGCTGATAAGGTTATGTTTTAAACCATTTACATAAGCAACTTTAGTGAATTTGATGAGACCATTAGAGAGATGTCCATATCCTTCAGTTTGTCCAGTGGAATTATCACCAAACACTACAGTAGGGCCAGCAGCCTCTACATAGTTATCCAGTAGGGTCTTAGAGCCAGTCATGTGTTTTGAACAGCCACTGTCCAAATACCACACTCCTTTTCCTAGCGAGCCCTGCATGGATATAACAGAAGGATTTAGATGGGTTCACTATTAAACTCGCTGACAGCAAGGTCAGCAGGATTAATAGCAGCAGCTTCAGAGGTTTCCTCTTCAGCTTGAGTAGAGGGATGAGGAGGAAGAGAATCTAGAGGAAAGGTGCCATAAGATGATTCATCACCATCAAATGGAGTTATGGTACTATCATTGCGAATGAAGACCATATTGCTGACCACGTCTGTATCGCTGAACTCAACTATGATAGCTGGTTCACCAAACTCATTGGTTATAACCCTTTGTGAGTGAGGAATGGACACATGTTGTGCTGCAATGAAGTCAGCTATGTTTTCCTCAGTGAGAACAGTTGTTTCTCCTACATTATTTTCGGGTTCAGCAGAAAGAGAGCTCTCGCTGACCATAGTGGAGGAAGAAGCAGCTGTTGAGGAAGGAGGATTTGGTTGAATGAAAACTTCAGGAGCATCCCTGGAGTTATCTTCATTACAATCAGAAGCAACATGACCTCTGCTGCCACATAGGTAGCATTTTTTACCAGAGGTGCTGCCCTTTTGATTTTGAAGAAAGAATTCCTTCAGTTGAGAAGAGAGATCATTAACTCGCTGAGTGAGCTCGTTAATCTGAGGGTCAGAGGAGGAAGATGCCTTTTTCTTTTGCTTTGACTTATGCTTGGGCCTAAGTGTCAGCTGAGGCATCTTGGGAGCAGGACCCAAAATGGACTTTCCATTAGGATCCTGAGATTGAGAAGTAGAGGGATTTTGTGATCCCTTGACTACACTCCAAACTTGTCTGACAACAGGATAAGAGGAAGAAGATGCCTTTTTCTTTTGCTTTGACTTATGCTTGGGCCTAAGTGTCAGCTGAGGCATCTTGGGAGCAGGACCCAAAATGGACTTTCCATTAGGATCCTGAGATTGAGAAGTAGAGGGATTTTGTGATCCCTTGACTACACTCCAAACTTGTCTGACAACAGGATAAGAGGAAGAAGAAGGACCCTGCTGTTGAGACTGATGCACTCTTTTGGGAGTGATTGGTCTTGATTGCTGATTAGGAGTAGCTGACCTCATTTGCCTATGAGGTAGATACTCCCTCTTCGGTGTAGTGGACCTTACTTTCTGATGTGGCAAGTGTCATCTTTGAGGAGTTGTAGACCTATTTTGAGAATGAAGCATTCTTCCTCTTTGAGGAGTTGTAGACCTATTTTGAGAATGAAGCATTCTTCCTCTTTGAGGAGTATTATGCCTCATCTTAGAAGAAACAGGCATGGATTGAGGTGCCTGCTAATGGTGCAGTGTATCAGCAGGTTTGACCTGGGAAGGTCCTTCTTGCTGATATCTAGCATCACCAAACCTGACGCGTCTTTTCATCAGACGCTCATGCTGATCAGTTTTACTGTCAGTATGGACAGGAGCTTGCTGAGAAGATGAAGAAGAAGAGGGTTGAGGAACAACTTGTTGAGGTTGCTAACTGACAGTATTAGCTCGCTGAGGCGTGCTATAGTCATAAGGGACAACAACCTTACCTCTTTTGAAGGGTTCAGTAGCTTTTATAGTAATCTGCTGAGGAGCGACAGGTTTAAAGCCATCACTACCAATATCTCCTTCAAAAGATTCCCCAGAAGAGTATTGAACTCTTCCTTCATTTGGCATCATGCCAATAATGGGAAGATGAGGATAGGGGTTACTGGTGCTTGCTGAAGAGCTAGCACCATTAGCCTCAGCAGAGGTAGATGGGTCGCTGGAGGTAGAAGAGGTAGTACCAGCTTCCATTTCAGTATGGTAATCATTAAGACCTCTAATGAAATACCATTTCTTCATCTCTTCAGGAGAGATAACAGCAGAAGGAGGAATGGAGATTTCAGGTTTCACATCGTCAGTAAACAAGTCAGAGAGGGTGGCAGCGGCTTCAAAATCACCGCCTATCACTGCCTGAACTTGGGCAGGGACTTGTTCATTTAAGCATTTGTGGTGAAACCTGGAAGCTTTTGACCAGGAGGTCACAATCTTCTTAAGATTGGCAATTTCAAGCTTGAGTTTTTCATTTTCAAGCTGAACCTTTTGTGCCAGCAACTCATGAGATTGAAGTTCAACATGAACATTTCTTAACTCATTGAGTTTTTCAGATTTTTCACTCAACTCTGAACAGACAGAGTCAAGTTTGGACTGAATCTCAGCTCGTATAGATTCAACGAACTGGATATCACATAGCAAAGATTCGAAGATTTTATTTTTATCTTCATCAGAGGCAGCTGAATAGGCACATACCTTTTTGATGGTGACGTTTACCCACTGACTGGAGGAGACTTGGTCTTTTGTCAGTGCATCGCCATCAGCAAGTGCCATAAGGCACATGGCATCCACATATTCTTCACTGTCTGACTCATCTGACTCAGCCCAGTCATGCTCTTCAGCCACCAACCCTTTTGCTGGTGTTTTGGCCTCCTCCATTTCAGCCACCTTTGTTTTGAGCTAATAGTATTTATTTCTGTACTCATCAGCAGATTTAGAAGGGTTAGGTTTGGGAGCAGCAGGAGTTGGAATAGCAACCCTGCACTCCTTCTGGTAGTAACCTTTCCTACCACATCTCCAGCACTCTTCTTGTGATTTATCAACAAGAGGCTTATATGGAGCAACCGACTTACGGTTGTTCCATTTTCTGGAGTACCTCTTTCCAGCGACCAGGGCAAATTCCATGAAGTCGCTGAACATCTCTTGTTTCTCTTCAGCATCGAGATCATTAACAAGAGATTGAATAGAGGGAGGAAGATTAGAGCTGGCACCAATATTAAGATTAATGGGCTCAGCAGAGACAAGGGCAAGGGGATCAGTGACAGAATAAGCAGAAGAAGTAGTAGAAGAGGAGGGACCAGCACCACGTTGTGCTTCAGCAGCAGCTCTTAGGTTTTGAGCAAGAGCTCTCTCTTCAAATTGAAGCATTCCAAAGAGAGACTCAAGATCAAGACCCTGAATCTGCTTTGTGGTTCTAAGGATTTGTCTTAATCCTTGCCACTTGATAGGTAGACTATCAATAAACTTGTGGCATACCTCAAAGTTATCATGGGTGATACCAACATTCGTCATATCATTCAGCAACCCTTTGAATCGGGTATAGGTGCTGTCAAGATGTTTATTAGGAAGAGAGAAGAATTTTTCATAAGCTCTTTTAAGGTCAATCTTTTTGGTAGCAATTGTATTAACAGAACCTTCATACATGCTACACAATCTATCCCAGACTTGTTTAGAAGTGGGATATTTGATGACGAGCTTCATGATATCAGTGGGAAGAGTGGTGATAATTATGTTTTTGAGTCTAGCATCAAGATTAACTAGCCTCCTCTTGTCATCAGTCCATTGTACCTCTGGTTTGACTATGTCAATCACAATCTCAAGAGCATCAGCAGTTGCTCCTGGTGTTCTTTGTACCAGAGTGGGTACATATGGACCTATGGTCAGAATGGACATTAGGTATGGTTCTACACCCACGATGTGTAGTTGCATTCTTTCCTTCCAAGATCCAAAGTCATCAGGCTCAAATCTTGGAGGAATTGACACATAACCAAAGTCACGTGTATTCACAAGAGTGGGTACAGCAGTCATACTTTTGTTTTAAAGAAAGAATATAAGAAGGTTTGTTTAAAGAAAAGAAAAGAACAGAATTTAAGAAGAATACAAGTATGCAAACAGATCTTGTTTCAATGAATTAGAAACAGTGGCTCTAATACCACTTGACAGTCCACGATTTGCAAACTTATATTTAATTAATCTAGACAAGAAAGTAAAGAATAGAAAGTAAAGAACAAGAACAAGTGTGAAGTTCAAATACAAAGATCTAAGCAAGTCTAATAATATGTATCATTGATTAAACAGTGAATACATGGTCGATATTACAACTTGTCTTACAAGAAGATAAATGAACTAACAATTGTTAAGTCTAGACAAACTAAAAACTTAAACAATTACAAGAGAGAAAATATAAATGACACACACTTGTGGTGACAAACACAAAGTGTTATTGATGCGGCTGTGTTGCTTTATATAGGGGAGGAATTAGGGCAACACAACCTTACATTGATAGTGATTGATGGTGGTTGTCGAGATCTCATTGGCTCAAAGTACTTGAATCCAGGAGCTTGTCTTCTTTATCAAAACGGGTATGAGAGAGAAGACCCTTCTTTTGGTCCCAACTGCATCTTTGCCATACTAGGTACAATACAGTTGGATGAACCACCATGTGACTTCTTGTCTTCTTTTGATTTGAATTCTTCCCGCCTTGACTCACAATTGGAAAGTAAACCATCCGCTGACAAGAGTCATTGACTTGCTGACGACATACGTCAGCGACCAAGTCTGGTCAGCGAATCCCTGACTCAACAAAGTGTCATCGTGTGTGACCCCGTAGGCTTAAACATTTTTGAACATGCGTTTATTTAACGTGATCATATTCCAACAGCTCGCACTTGAGCATGTTATATAAAGGCAATAACATTGGTTAGCGTCTAGCAACACGCCAATGCTCCCGGAAATATTTAAGTATAGTTTCTTAAAGTATCTTTGAAACGGTTTCGGAGTTTATTATCCCTTTGTTTCAGATACCTTGTTAATTATGGATATGGATCGATGTCATTCCATAATTTAACGATTATGTTTCTCATTTCTATAACTGATTAAGATTACCAAATTAATCGAGACCACATCTGGAGTTCATTTGGGTACGGTCGTACAATCATCTTAATTAATCAATGAGGGGCCCAATGGTATCATTCTTCAGTTGCAAATTGAAGGAACAAATCCTATTTTGACTACACGTGTTAGTCATGCTATTTCAATACATTTCTGAAAATAGCCCTTTGTTACTACCTTATTCAGGATAGTTAGAACTATATCAAGAAAATGCAATCCACACATGCATAACCTGCTTGTATCTCAAGTCTAAGGATAAATAAAGCAACCATTTCACAAATTTCACTTAATGACGCCGATCCATAAAGTGATGATTCGTTAAGTGGGGTAGTCCGATATGCATCTCTATGGATATCATGTGAGTTTGGTAGGACCATCTTCAAATATTCCCAAAAATATTTTCCAATCACTCAGATTTGTCTTAGTTTAACTATATTCCCATATAGTTAATCGACAATGGACATTTAGAATATTTAAAATATTCATGGATTAAACATGCAAATGTAGGATACAATTAATATTAAATGAAAACAAACATACCACGTAGTTTAATTCATTTGTAAAATAATAATTGTTTAACATCTTTATCCAAATACCAATCACAGATTTACATGATATAACTAGCTAATTTAAGTCCTCTGCCCTCGGCATGCTTATTGAGCTTTCCTTTGACAATGCCTTTGTAAAAGGATTAGCTAAGTTATAATCTGTGTGAACTTTGAGTATCTTGATTTCTCCTAGTTCGATTTGTTCACGTGCATAGTGATATCGTCTAGGATAATGTCTGGCACCTTTCTGAACTCCGGGTTCATTGGCAATGAAGATTGCACCAGTATTGTCACAATACAAATCTAAAGGTATGTTATTTGAGGGCATCACGTTAAACCCAAAAATAAACTTTCTAATCTAGACTGTTTCCATGGCGGCTTCATGAGGCGGCAATATACTCAGACTCTGTCGCATACATAGCAACTGTGGTTTGCTTCTTGCTCTTGCAATCCACCGTGCCTTCGTTTAAAACGAAGACTTATCCCGACTGAGATTTTGTATAATCTTTATCTGTAACATCCCAAACTTATCAAGTTTGACTTTTGACGTTGACCGTCAACTTGTCGTTAGTGACCGTTAGTAACTATGTGTTGTATATGTGCTTATGTGAATTAAACGAATTACGTGAGTTATGTGTTAAAATGATTTAAAATAATGAAATTAAAGTAGATAATGATAAATGAAGTCATTTAATGTTCCCGATAAGATTTAAGGGTCGATAAGTGTTTCTGTGGGCGTTAAACGAGTCGTTAAGTGCCGAAACGAGTTATAACGAAGTGCGAGGGCCTAGATGTAAAATTGAAAGTTGTCTCCAGTATATAAGGCGCCCTATGGTCGACCAAGAACCCTTTTGATCAGTTACAAAACCCTAGAAACACCTGCAAACAAAAGCTTAGATCTAATCTTCAAGTTATAGTTGATTTCGGGAGATTTTGGAAGGGAATTCGAGTGCTTTTCGATCCGTTGATCAAGCCTACAGGTATAGCATCACCTACTGATTGTTAATCAGGTTTTCAATTAGGATTTACCCCTGTAGATTCGGCCTAAAGGGTTGGGGTTCCTTGATCATGATGTTTTAGGTCAAAAACGTTGTTTTCGTGATTATAATCGTTAATAAAGTTGATTAATTATGTCAAGATGCAAACTTTAATGTTGAATAATGTTGTTTATATGTAAATAAGTGAATCCCAGGTGTTTAATTAGATCCATGTGTGTTCAATTGTGTTTTTGAACCAAACGTTGCGGTTTCGAGTCGTTTTGATGATCAAAAAGAAGGATTCATTTATGCAATTGATTCAAGGATTAATTGATGTTTTCAAATGCTTAATTGTGACCTATTTGATGTCAATTTAATGTGTGTAAGTCGTGGTGGAGGTTTGGGATCCGTTTGGAAGGTGAATAAAGAGAAACTGAGTTGGTTTTGCTGGTCGGCACCCCAGGTGCGGCGCACCAGGTGGGTGGTGCGGCGCACCACTGCCCAGATTAGGGATTTTGATTTTCGAAAGGAGCCCGATATGCGACGCACCAAGGGCAGGTGCGGCGCACCTATACCTGATCTGAGTTTTCTGTATGATTGGTGCGACGCACCACTTGGGAGGTGCGACGCACCTGATGCCCAGTTTGCACAAAACATTTCGTTTAGCTTATAGATCGATCTTATACTCGTTCTAGGTTGTCGGGAGCACTTAGCAAGCACTGTAAGGCATACGTAACTCATTGCTAAGCAGTACCAAGGTAGGATACATGACTTTTCTCACGCTGGAGGCACAACAAAAAGTGGTTTTCTATAATTAACCTCTTAATTGGATTATCTTATGTGTGTTGGTTTTCCGGGTTATGCAGGAGGTTATGTGGGAATGTATGCATGCTGAAGTGGTTTATTATGTTATGATGACGCTTAAATATGAAGTAGTTATGTGCATATGTAGTACTATGAACATAATGTTGCTGCCATGATATCTTAACGATATTTATTGTGATGTTGATTATATTGATGCTATGATTGATTATGATATATGAGTGTTTATTATGTTATGATGACGCTTAAATATGAAGTAGTTATGTGATAAGTAGATGTGGGATTAATGATGTTGATGTTATGATTTGACGATGATACGTGATGAATTATATGTGAGACTTAAGTGTGATAATGTCTAGTTCACTAGATATACGTAAGAAATGTTATGAGTTGTGTACGTTAGTGGGATTAAACGTTAAAGTAGATGTGGGATTAGTTAGGTAATGAATATACCTAATGTTAAAGTAAAGTGTGAAATGTTGGAAATCGTTCTAGCCTTAGTGTTAGTGCGTAAAAGTAAGAAAGATATAAATACGTGGGAAATGCTATAGCTAAATACGTGAGATTGATGTGGGAAGTGTTAAGCTTAACCCGTGCTAGTTTATGCCAAGCTAGTGCGTACGTGGTCGCTTGAGTGGCTCCTTGCGGCATAGTTACGTGGGACTAGTATTTCCGGGTGGAGTGACTAACCACCAATGTTAAAAGCATGACGGGATACTATGGAAATGGCATTGCTTTTCCTAAAATTTAAGACGTGGGAAATCGTGCTAGTTGTAAAGCTAGTGCGTAATATGTAAACTGATTAAAGATGTAAGATGTGGGAATAAGTTGATTAAGATAAATATATGAATATGTGAGAAAGATGTACATGTAATTTAAGACGTGGGATTACAATGTGATGTGGGATTTAATGAGATGTGTTGAGACGTGTGATAAGAACGATACATAGGCACAATTAGGAGTATATATCCTACATGTGCTATACATATATGTGCGATATGTTTATGTGTGATATGTAAGACATGAGATGAAGTTGATTAAGCTGATTAAGTTGATAATAAGATATGTGTGAAAGAAATATATGTGCTTTATGTTGTGAGATCACGATGTGACGTGAGAATATGTGCTAATATGAATACGTGTGACAAGTTTATGTGTGAAATGCCAAGATATGATATGAAGTTATGTTTAAGTGGTAAGTCTATGTTGATATGATATAAGATATTGATTAAGAAGGGGGTATATGATGATATGATGTATATGTTGATATGAAATGAAATGTGATACAATGTGGGAAAAGGGATGTATGGGTTGATCTATGATTGTTGTGGATGATATGTAATGTGGTTACGTTTGATAAGTAAAATATGACAAAGTTTTATGAAAGTAAAATGAAGAACGTTTTATCAAAATGTGTGTATCTTACTTAGCTAATTTTATTAGCTAACACTTGCTTTTATGAAAATGTTGTGTCCTTCAGGATAAGCAGGTATAAGCTAGTGAAGTGCGTGGATCATGAGATGGGTAGAAGAATAAAGGAAGATTAGCATTAGTCTCCCTATGATTAGACTTTACCCATAGCCATATGTTCGGCTACTTTATTTATGATTTACGTCTCTTGTAGTGTTGATGGCAATTATGTTAGTGCCATAACTTGGATTTTACTTTGACTATTACGATGATGCTATTAGTAACACCAAACTTTAATAAAAGGTACCATCCGTTACGGATGAAGCAGTTTTTTTAAGTGATCCTATTTCCGCTACGTTTTAAACGTCGTTTGGCAAAAGTTTTTTGAAATCCAGGTTTTTAAAATGACGGGTGTTACATTATCAGTCTGAAATCCAGCATCACAGTGTCTAGTCACTTTGAGTTCTGTATCGGGATTTCCTCCATACACCAAAAATAACTCTTTAGTAGCACGCATGTACTTAAGAATATTCTTCACAGCAATCCAGTGATCCTCACTCGGATTCTGTTGATATCGGCTAACGATATTTTGCGCGAATGCGATGTCAGGTCTAGTGCATCTTACCGCATACATAATAGATCCCACAGCCGAAGCATGAGGAACTCTTTGCATACGCTCTACCTCATTAGGTGTAGAGGCACCGTTTTTGCTAGATAAGTTAAGTCCTTCTTGCATAGGTACAAAACCACGCTTAGAATTCTCCATCTTGAATCGCTTCAAGATCTTATCAATATAAGCACTTTGACTTAATCCAATCAACCCTTTACTTCTATCTCTATAGATCTTGATTCCAAGAATGAATGCTGCTTCACCCCAAGTCTTTCATAGCAAAACACTTTCCAAGATGGGATTTTACATCTTGCAACATTGGAACGTGATTTTCTATTATCAATATGTCATCAACATATAAGATAAGGAAAGTAACATTACTCCCACTAGCTTTGCGATATACACATGGCTTATCAGGATTTTGAGCAAAACAAACTTTTTGATTTCCTCATCAAATCTTTTATTCCAACTTCTTGATGCTTGCTTTAGTCCATAAATGGACCTTTGAAGCTTGCACACTTTGTCGGGATATTTTAGATCGACAAAACCTTCTGGTTGAACCATATAAACTTCCTCGTCTAGATAACCATTCAAGAAAGCGGTTTTGACATCCATTTGCCATATCTCAAAGTCATAGTACGCCGCTATGGCTAAGATGATCCTAATAGCTCTAATGTCCGCTACGGGAGAGAAGGTTTCCTCATAGTCAACTCCGTAAAGCTGAGTATAGCCTTTCGCTTTATAGGTGTGTACATTTCCATCCATGTCGGTCTTCTTCTTGAAGATCCATTTACACCCAACGGTTCTACCATTAGGTGGAAGATCAACCAAGCTCCAGACTCGATTATCTTTCATGGATTTCATTTCCTCATTCGCAGCTTTAAGCCATTTGTCAGATTCTGGATCTGATAATGCAGCTTTGAAATTCGGAGGTTCACGTATTGTCCTTGAGGACCTACGATTTGGAATCGCATTATCTTCAACTTGAGGTTCATGAGATTCATCTCTTTGAACATTTTCCCCCCCAAGTTGATGATTGCTAGTATTTTCAGAAGGTGACACATCTTCTTCTTGAGTCTCATCAAGCTCGACAATCCTCCCACTGTTTTCTTGAGTGATGAGATTCTTTTCAAAGAACTCAGCATATCGAGATACTTCAACAGTGTTGTCGGTAGGAAAGTAGAAGTAGTAACCCATCGTTTCCTTTGGGTATCCTACAAAGATGCACTTAACATATCTAGGTTCAAGTTTGTCAGGCGTATCTCGTTTCACAAGTGCCTCACAATCCCAGACCTTTAAGTAAGACAAATTAGGAACACTTTCATGCCACAATTCATGCGGTGTCTTGTCAACCTTCTTGGTTGGAACCATACTGAGACTGCGTACAGCAGTCTCTAGAGCATAATCCCAAAATGAAAATGGGAGAGTCGTAAGGTTCATCATTGATCTCACCATGTTCAACAAGGTTCGATTTCTCCTCTCAGATATACCATTATGCAGGAGTAAGCTTTCGGATAAATCCACAAGCTTTTAGATAATCCTTAAACTCTTGGCTTAAGTATTCTCCACCTCGATCCGAATGAAGAATCTTGATGGTTTTACCGAGTTGATTTTCTACTTCATTTTTAAACTCTTTGAATGTTTCGAAGACTTCATGTTTATGTTTAAGCAAGTAAACATAACCATAACGACTGAAATCATTCATAAAAGTGATGAAGTAGCTAGCACCTTTCCTTGACATATGTCTAAATGGGCTACATACATCGGTATGTATAAGTCCAAGTAGATCTTTAGCCCTCTCTGTTTTATGCGGAAAAGGTATTCTTGTCATCTTGCCGGAAACACAAGACACGCATTTGTCAAATGATTCATCATTTGATTGTAAGATCCCTTCACGTTGAAGTCTTCCAATGCGTTTCTTGCTAACGACAATGCCAAAGACACGCATTCATCAAATGATTCATCATTTGATTGTAAGATCCCTTCACGTTGAAGTCTTTCAATGCGTTTCTTGCCAAAATAAACAAGATGACAATGCCAAAGATAGGTAGAGTCCAAGTCAGGTTTGACTCTTTTGCTATTGAATTATCATTTGAATCACAACAACACATATAATTCAATTGTGAAGATACTTGAAGAACTGGTTAAACCAACTTGCTTCTTCTTCTCGTTCAACTCAGCTAAATACTTAGGACAATTCTCTTCCAGTGTCTCACTTCAGCACAGTGATGACAAGCCTGGTCTTTTAGCCGGATGCTCCTTTTTCGCCAAAGGGGTCTTTTTAGGTTTTGAGACTGAAACACCTTGCTTTCCCTTACCAAAGTTCTTGCCCTTAGCTTTCGGTTGTTTGGCTTTCTGAACCTTTCCCCTTGATCATAAGAACTTGGGGTGTCTCAGATTTCTTGGGAAGGTTTTTCTCATACTCAATCAACATGGCATGAAGTTCAGCTATGGTTTTGCTCATGTTGTGCATATTGTAATTGCGCACAAACTTCTCAAAGTCCCTTGAAAGAGACTTAAGAATCATGCCAATAGAAATAGGCAGAGGATACGCATAGTTTAACCTTTCCAAATGCTCAAAGTAACTCTTCATCTTGAGTACATGAGCGCTCACCGGCTTCCCATACTCGTGTTCAAATCATGGAGTGATTCAACAAGTTTAAACACAGATTTGAGTTCTCTGATCATATCATACGGATTGTGCAATCCGAATTGCTTTTGAAGATCGGGAGTCATGCTACCAGCATCAAATAAGCAACCTCAATATGTCTATTGTACTGAGTATTGTATGCTTCCAACTGCACAGCAGTGGCACTCGCATCAGGGATAACGGGTATCTGATTTTCAAGGACATCGGTTTTCTCCTCAACTCTTAGAACGATTCTCAGCTGACGAAACCAGTCATTGAAGTTGGTTTCAGAAAGTTTTTATCTTCTTAGCATCGACCTGAAAGCCGATTAGTGTATGTTTTGTGAAGGATTTGTTGCCATTTACAAAACAGATTCAAGTTCAATTATCGGTATTTTCGATAATGAATCCTTAAGAAATATAATCTACCCATGTTAAATTCATTTAACAATTAATTTCATTAAGGCTAGGATCCAATTGACATACCATCATTTCATCAGTTGATCTGCTAGAAATGACGTACTCAAAAGGTAAGTGACGAGCAGTAATTTCATTACAAGTGCAATTCCTAGATTTATGGGACTTACAACAACACTTATTAGGGGTAGTAAGTGTTTTGTAAACATGTTTTGTCTCATCTTATGCCACGGGTCAAGGTCTCACCGCTTAACTCGCTTTAAGTCGCCCAATTAAGAACATGTAAATAGTCTACCACCGTCTCACGATGAGTAGTAATTTACCTTTTTAGATACAATTCACCTACGGTCTCACGTAGAGCAAAAAGCACTTGCAAGTGTTCTTAGCAAAGTGGGTGGCAAAGACTTAACTTTGAATGGGTAATGCATTTGATGTGAATCAAAAGTTTATGTATGAAGACTCATGCAAATCTTCATAACATAATGTTTAATAAAATCATTTTTATAGTCTTAGCAACACAAAAGATCTCGGTAGCTCCATTTGAACGCACAAAGAAGCGCAGAAGCAAAGGTTTGCGATAGACGCAATTAAAAACCCGCTCCTTTAGGAGGCTAGCGCACTCCGACTTATACCTCTCTTAGAGTTTGTTCAAATGGGTGAGCCGGTGTATCTCTTGGTTGTAAGACTCCAATTTTATTAAAACAAAATCATATTTCGATAATTCTTAGTCAAGTTTATTCTTTTCAATAAAACAATTTTGCATCACCATTTATATCACAATAAAAGAAGCAAAATAATAAACTTACTAACTATTAACTAATTAATCATGCAACGAGTTATGGTGGGCCACCTAAACATGGTCACTATGGTTAATGTATATGTCTAAGTCGGCTCCCCCTTCAAAGAAAAGGACCACATACATCAAGTTACCTTGATTGCGTAAGCCTTTAAACAAACAATTAGCAAGTAAATACATATAAACATGCTGACTGGAAATTTCCAGCAGCTTCACGACCTGTTTAGACCTGTTTCTGGTCCGAATCAAGCTTCTACCAGAACTACAAAGTTGTAGCCCTATGAGTTGGGCATTTACAGTCCAAAATTCAGCTTCTAACTCATTACGGTTGATTTTATATGAATTTTTTAGTGAACTGGTGTCAAGCAGAAAAAATCACACGAAAAATTCACATAGTCACACAATTATCAAATAATTAACCCTAATTATTGGACCATTATGCTAAGCAATTTATATCTATATATCTAAGTAATAATCATAAAGAATTTTGCATGAATTCCTTATGATTTTTACTTCTATTTAACAACATTAAATATAAAAGATACAAACATGCAATTTATATCAAATAAACATGTCAATTCACATAATCAAAACTTGCATAGAGGGTTTCAATTAACCATTAATATAAAATAGGTTGAATTTAATAATAAAAACAAAACCCTAATTTTATTTTTATTAATTAAAATAATTCTAATTAACATATCTAATTTCCAATTATCATTTCTCTCAATTTGGTGATTATAAATATGTAGATACAATATATACATATTACCGGATATCTAAGTGTCATCGCGTGTGACCCCGTAGGCTTAAACATTTTCGGACATGCATTTATTTAACGTGATCATATTCCAACAAGCACCACACAAGAACCTGCAGTACAACCACGAAAAGGTTCATACGTATTGATTAATAGAGTATCTAACACCGTAACTATTGGAGTGTACTTATAATGTGTTGCATATATAAGTATTGGTAAACGCAATATTTTGCTTATTAAGGTGCTAAACATGTTTATTAGTTTTGGTCAAAAATATTTCACTATGTAAATGTAAGTCTAAGATAAATATTTAAACTGAAACACAAAATAAACATGCTTCTTAATTACTTCTTAGACTCTAACTAGAAGAGTCGAAATTGATGGCCATCAGGTAATTATTAACTTTAGTTTGTGCTCATAAAGATATACGAGTATATGATAAGAAAAGAAATCTCGTAATACCCCATCGCAAATTGTTCCCAACAATATTATACACCACGTTGAGATCTCTCTGGAGTAAATCTTAGAACAAATCAGATTCGTTAAGAACATTGATATAGTTTGTTCGAACCCGCATCGACAAAGTAAGCATGCTGAATCACATATCATAAGAGACAACGAACCAATTGAACATTGTTGGACATCCTTTATTGTTTTAAATACCGGTAAATATCGGCCGGTATTATCAGTATTGGAGGGCACTCCGGTATTTTAAACCCGGTATTTTTTCGGTATTTTCACTATTCAATACCTGCCGGTATTTCCGGTATTTTTAAAAAAAATTTGAATTTTTTAAAATTATTTTATGATACTTTAATGTTAATTTTTGTTATTTGTGAACTTTAAAACTTATATTTTGTTATGAAATACCTATTTGGTATTATTTTTTAGTGGATTAATTTTATTTTGACTATTTTAGTTAAACTGTAACAAGTTTCGTAAGATTTTTATAAAAAAAATTAAAAAGTCGTACCGGCCGGTATATTGGTCTTTCTGTGCTACTAGACATTTTTTCCAAGGCCAATGCATACAATCAATGCTTCAATTCTAAGCTAACTTGTATCTCTTCATGTTTAGTAAGTAAACGCATGACATATTGGAGTGTTGGTTTACTCAAGTATCCAGTCGAGGGTATAGATGAAAAATACATTAATTATAAATGTTGTCCAAACATTCCTATGCTGTTTGTTGACTCATGTGAGAGTATTTATAAAGAGTACCGAGAGACGAGAGTGCAATCGTACACCAATTGGCGTATGAAAAAAATACATTTTAAAAACCGATGTAGTATCGGCTTTGACGAAAATCAGTAAAATACAGAGATAGCGGTAGTCTCTTAATTTGATTCCATACTGATGACATACCCCTCTAGCGGTACGCAGACCCTGACATAGTAACGTTGTGATACGAAGGTCCGTTCGTTACGAAGGCTTCCGCAGATAGATAAAAAGATAAGAATTGCTCCCCTAAAAGATCGGGATTTCCCCTTATCATTTCCAAACTGATAATTACGGAAATTATATCCCTGGCCTAAGACTTAGGAAACCCTAAGCGGCCTACTTGTTCTCCAAGAACACTTCCCCCTATAAAAGGAGGATCGTAAGACCCTCAAAAGGGCATTCAATTTCAACTAAATAGACGATCACACATAGATCGCATAAGAACTCAATTGGCGTAAAGAGATTAACTCTACCTTTTGGGAACCGCCAATAAACAACCAAAAAACACTCATCATCCTACATTGTTCTAACCTCGGTTCGGTGCACAAACATTTGGCGCCATCCGTGGGACCCCATACTCAGATCCCATAACCACTCTAAAACCTGTTTTTTGTATCGAATCAGAAAAAATGGCCGACGTTCCACCAGGATTCGGGCAAAGCTCCCAGCAGATGACCGGGAACGAGCCCAGTGGAAACTCTCCACCCAGATCTGGGCCAGCGACTGAAGCGCCGATCAGTGGCGATCAACAAACGAATCGTCGAACTGGTGAAGACACTGAGCGCCCAGCCCAGACACTGGGGGGACAAGGTGGGTTCACTCGGGGATCCCCATCCAGGGCCCCACAATTATTTGATCCAGACTATATTATTCGAAACTATGGTCACATCCAGCACACCATAAGGCATCTCCGAAGGGTCGGAGCACTTGATGGCATCACCAGGGTATTAAACTTTGATGATGAAACGGAGGATGACTATGATGCGGAGACACCCCCAAGGGGACTCCGGCGATACCTGCAGATCCCGAGATCCAGGGTCAGAAGCGATTACGGCTTCGGACTGAATAGTGAAGGCCTCCGGCCCCGAACACCTCCGCATCAGACACAGCCGGAAGATACCGAAGCCTCAAGGCCAGAGAACGCCGCCTCTGGAGCGGGTGCTCAGGCTAATGCTCCCCCAGGATCCGCAGGACCTAGGGGTCAGCAGTCCGACACACCCCAGGCAGGATCTGTCCCCGGACGAGGTACCCAGTATGCTGATAATGCCACTCCGGCGCACAGTACTCCCGCCGGCTACAATGTTCCGTCCGGAGGCTATCAAGGACCTTCGGGCCAGGGCTATCAAGGACCTTCGGGCCAGAGCTACCAAGGACCTTCAAGCAGAACTATCACGGACCTTCAGGTCAAGGCTACCAAGGACCTACGGGTCAAAGCTACGGAAACATGTATGGGTCCGGAACACAGCAATACTCCTCCCAGCAATATGGTACTCAACCTGCGGGAGGAACATACGGCACCCAACCAGGAGGGCAAGCGCAGCCTCATCAGTATCATGCTTCACAATACACCGCGTCAACTCAGGGGGTCCCGTCGGGTACCGGAGGACCGCAGTATGCCACACAAATCCCTGGGTCCACACCCATTCCAGGAGCGTATGGCCCTCAGAACTGGGGGGCTCCAGTATACCAAAACGCGCTGGAATTGCAAATCGTCGGGGGAAGCGTCGAGAGTTCACCATTCGTCGCCTGGATACAGAACTATCCTTTCCCGAAGGATCTGAAATATCCTTCTCATCTAGGAACATACAAATGAAAAAGTGACCCGGACGATTTCTTGGAAGCATTTGAAGGAGCAGCAGAAATGAAGGTATGGAACGTACCGGTTGCGTGCCGAATGTTCAGGTATGCACTCGAAGGAGACGCCAGAGAATGGCTGAAAAGTGTGGCGAAAGGATCCATTACTAGTTTCGACGATCTTAAAGAGAAATTCAGGGCCCGTTTCAGCCAGCAAAAGAAACACAAGAAGATCCACGTGGCGGCCCATGGAATAAAACAAAGGGACACGGAGGGTTGCAGGGCATTTATTGACTGATTCACCACCGAAACAGAGGATATCATGGACCTTCCTGAGTCACAAAGGATATCCGGACTGTTAAATGGCCTCCGGAGCAGAGGGCTAGTTGAGTTCCTATACAGAGACCTTCCGAAGACATATGAAGCAGTTCAGAAGAGAGCTCATGTATACCTAGATGCTAGGGACACCGCTTCAAAGGGAGACACCAGTCCCCCACGAGAGAAGGAGGCCCAGGTAAGTAGAAAAGGGAAATGGGGCAACGAAAAAGAAAAATCAAGATATAGCCCGTATCTCAAAGATGACAAAGGGTACCTCAAAATTAACCTCCCGGAGCTACACAAAAGCCCAAAAGAAATACTGCTCACCGAAAGTATTGCAAAGACTTTCCCCACTCCACCCAGGTTGAGTGGTAAAAATAGGAAAGACCCAGAGAAGTACTGTGAGTTCCATAGAGATCATGGCCATGATACGAATGCGTGTTGGCAACTCCGAAAAGCAATAGAAGAAGCGATTAACGAAGGGAAGCTGTCACATTTGGTGAAAAGCGTCAGACAGCAACAGAGTGCTAAAAAGGAGGATGACATGGATGAGAAGAAGAAAGGCCCCGAGAAAACTATTTATACCATCATAAAAAGCAAACCGGGGATAGGACGTTCGCTCCCGAAGACCTACAGGGGAGATATGACGAGGATTACATTTCCCTCAACCTATAAGGCCTTCAGAGACCCCTTGGTGATTTCGGCACTCTTGGAAATATCAAAAGTCAAGCAAATTGTTATAGATACGGGAAGCGAATGCAACGTCCTATACGAAAAGGCATTCTGGATGTTACATCCTGTGTCACGAATGAACTTCAGGAAGACAGAAGCTTCGGTACAAGGGTACTCCGGGGATACTGCTACACCAATGGGAAAATTGTCGGTAAAAATGACAATTGGAAGAGGACGCTGGGAGCGGAAAGAGAAGGTTACTTTCTTAGTGGTCAGCGGAACATCACCCTTCCAAGCAATCCTAGGGAGACCTGGAATTCAGAAGTTTGAAATTATTCCGTCTGTAGTACATGGCATGATCAAGTACGAATCTAACGGAGGAGTAGGGACCTTGGTGACAAAGGCAAAGAAGCTATCTGAAGAAGGCCAGGACGGCCCCCATTGGCTCTCATGGAGCGAAGGACCCTACTACGGGCGCTTAGATGGATGATGATCCGTCCAAAAGCAAGCCCCATTCACAAGACCTATTAGTCTTTTATTATTTAAAGCCTAGAGGATATGATATGTAACCTCACTTATATTACTAAATAAAGGCTTCTTATTTCTTTCAATTAATTTTCTATTGGAAAAAAAAAGACGCAAATATGCGCAAAAAATAAACAAAATGCTATATGCATTAAAATGAAGACGCCCATATACTCAAACTCTGGAGGTTAAAAGGACCTATAGTCCAAACGAGACAACTAAAAGCAGTCATAACTGCTCCAAAAGACAGCTCTTAAGCTGCAAAAGCAACTGCTAAAGTTGCATATCATTTACAAAGCAGCAAAATAAGACTGCAACTACGAGACAGCTCCCAAGCTGCAAAATATTAAAACACAAATGCTAAATTGCATATAGTATTGACAAAGCAGCTTACTAGGCTGCAATCATAAAAAAGTTACCAAACTACAGTTAGCAAACTGCAGTTCAAAATACCCACAGACAGCTATAAGCTGCAAACATAAAAGTAAATTGTTCAAAACACATCATAGGCTGTTACCAAAAGATGAATTGTTTAAAAGTGGCACAGACGCCATATCAGAGGCACACAGGCCATGAGAATGTCACTGAGGGTTGGCAGCATCTTCAGGTTGGATTACATTAGGAACAATCTGGAGCAGGTCATCAATGGCAGCATTGGGATCAGCCACAACTTTGTCCAGGTAAGGAAAGACTGCTTCTCTCCACTTCTGGTCGGCAATTTCAAGGTCATGGGAGGCATTTGCAATAAAATCTGCCCGGCATTGCAAATCACACTTGCCCTCTGCAGAAAATTCCTCCAAAACAGTAGACCTTTCTTCTGCCCTTTCAGCTGTAGTTACATCCCCCAAAAGCTGCCCAACTTCATCACTATATAGCAAGGACCTGCTCACATGAGGAACTACCTCCGTAATCAATCTAACCCGATCCTGCTTCAACACATCAACCTGCTTACGCAAAAGCTTGCTACCCTCACGTTCTGCATCAAACTCCTGCTGCAACTTCAAGACAGCTTCATCATGAACGACTGCGTCCGCTTTCAACATATTTATCTGTTGCTTCAAATCTTGAACAATATCAGATGACTCGACGGTGGTAACAAACCTGGCCTCCCTAGCCTTAAGATCTTCAACAGTGGCTACTAAAGACTGCACCTCTAAACTCTTAGACCTAAGATCAACAGACATTCGGGAAAAACGCCTAGCAACAACAGCATCAAGATAAGTATGAAATTGGCGATCCTTCTTGAAGACCGAAGGAATGTCTCGTTATCCATGTTGTCTATTTTTCTGACATCCTCAGCATTCATATCATCACCTTCCAACCAGGAGAGAATCTCCTGGTCATGAGCATCTGCAATAGATGAATGCTACATAATATTTTGTGAAAAAGAAAAACATCAAGAATATATGAAAAGAGAAAGAAATTGAACCTGTCTTCGGGTCAGAAGGTTTGCGGAACTCAGCAGCTTTGGAATCATCACCAACTTTTCTTCTCTTCACAACACGGCCTGCGACAGATTGAGGGATGTTAGAACCAGGGACCTCTTCTTTTTTCTCTCTCTACTAGCAGCAGAGGCTCCAATAACTTCAACTTCAGATGTATCCACATTTAGCACAGGAGGATTAACAACACTTGACACCTCTGGATTTTCGTTTTGAACACCAGAAGAACCAGCATCAGCAACAAGGCTCCCCTGCCCCTCAATACGAGGTACTTCAGTCACCTCCTTCACACCCTTCTTAACAAATTTCCTGAAAGTCATATCTGCAAAGGCAAATGTCAACAACAAAGTCGATACAAAGGCGAAAATACAACAGATAAAATACACAGCTAGTTCTTACCATCAATGTCTACACCACCAGGCAAGACACTTATCACTCTTGCTTTATACAACACAACATCAGGGTACAAGACAACCTTAATGGGATTAGACCGAATCTCCCGACACAAATCACCAATAACATATTCAGGAAAGGGATTCTCGTACTTCTTATGAATACACAATAACTTCCTATTGGTTACTGACTCATAACCATCAGGGATCAGAGAAGCTTTCATAAAAACAAAGTCGCTCTTCCATTCACGGATATCCAGACCACCCCTTCTAAAGCACCCAGCTTTTGAACGGTTACCCACTGTAACCCAATCACAAGAAGGACAAGTTTGAACAAAATACCTAAACAGATCTAGCGACGGTTCACCGCCATATGCCCTACACATAACCTCGAAGGCAACTATTCTTGATAAACCAAGTGGTGTGACAGTGGAAATATGGACGTCAAAATAATCAAGGACGCTAAGCATAAAAGATGAAAAAGGGTATCTAACATTACCCTCAGACATGGATTTGATATAAAAACCGACATACCCATCCGGGGGAGTCAGAACAGTGTCACCGTCGGAAGGGATTTCAAAAGACGATATTTTTCCAGGAAAATACTTATCTACAAACTTATTCAACTTCGACCAAATAACGGTCGATTCGGTAGTTTCAATGCCTCCCTTCGACATCAGAAATCACAAATCGAAAGACAAAATAGAAGAAACAGGAAGAAATCGCGTACCTAATGGTATGATCGGAGGATATGAGGAGCAGAAACCCTAAGAAGAAAAGGGGATTATTTTTGGAGAGATATAATAAAAAGAAAAAGACGGAAAAAGGATTTATATACCCGGCTGCATGAAGATCACACCCGTCCATAAGTCGCCTAGAGATACGCGCCCATCTACCACCCTTAATTACCCCCCACCCCCCCCTCCCCCCCCCCCCCCCCCCAAAAAAAAAAAAAAAAAAAAAAAACCCCCCCCTCGCCTAGAGATACGCGCCCATCTACCACCCTTAATTACCTTTCAAATCAATTTAATTAAGGCGGTTTAGAGAATTTACAAGAAATACCCCTGGAGATTATAGAGAAGCCAGTAATAGTCCAACATAATGCTTGTTTAGCAAAAATCATCACCTTGGACTGGGGGGGCTTGATGACATACCCCTACAGCGGTACGCAGTCCCTGACATAGTAACGTTGTGATACGAAGGTCCGTTCGTTACGAAGGCTTCCGCAGATAGATAAAAAGGATAAGAATTGCTCCCCTAAAAGATCGGGATTTCCCCTTATCATTTCCAAACTGATAATTACGGAAATTATATCCCTGGCCTAAGACTTAGGAAACCCTAAGCGGCCTACTTGTTCTCCAAGAACACTTCCCCCTATAAAAGGAGGATCGTAAGACCCTCAAAAGGGCATTCAATTTCAACTAAATAGACGATCACACATAGATCGCATAAGAACTCAATTGGCGTAAAGAGATTAACTCTACCTTTTGGGAACCGCCAATAAACAACCAAAAAACACTCATCATCCTACATTGTTCTAATCTCGGTTCGGTGCACAAACACATACCATTAACACATACATTGAATCACCAATGTACGTCGATAGGCGGGGATATGAGGATATCAATTTAGGTGTGTATAAATAATAAGTGAAGTAATGAAAATGGCTATAAATCGGGACACAATTTAAGGAAATGATTATTAAGAAGATTTATTATTTTTCAAATTTTAATCATCACTTCAATCGAGTATTCATTATCAAGTCTTACTTAAGAGCAGAAACATATACTCAGATAGAAATTAAAGATGTTACTTTTTTCAGTTTTTTGGTACCCGATTGCTTAAAACATACCCCACGAAAGATAGTTTAAAGAAGTCATATATAGTAGTGTTTTTGAATTTTTTTTTTTTTTTTTCTCTCCCGTGCTATGAAAGTAGCATTTAGAATGTTGAATATTCTTTGTTGCGTGTATTAGTTAAAAGGATTTCCAAAATTTCCATTTTTAAAAATTTTTATATTGAAAAGCAAGCAGGCCTTTTAGAATGTTGACAAGACAATATTATAACCTACTTTAGAAACCATTACCAATGCCTAGCATCTAATTCTATTGTTTAATTGCTATTTTATATATGATAAAAAGTTAACATACCTATATACGTCCAGTAAAAGCAAAGTAGTGGTTGGTTCTCTTTATGTATGTATTGTCGAAACCATAATATGTTGTTGTTTTTTTTGTATTCCATCATCACATCTTAGGTTTCTATTCTTTAATATTTTTTTTTAACTTTTAAATGAAACCATGCTTTTAAAGGAAACGTAAGTTAAGCTTAATTAATAAAAGTACTCTTATATAATAACAAGAATCCAAATAATGGAAGGATATCGATCTTTAGTGGAGAGTGGAGACCCAAAAGTATCTACTTTTTGTGACTTATTTATTTGATTGTGTATTCCATTGTTAGTGACTCCTTTTAATCCATCTGTGTGTCTCACCACTTGTCAACTTCCATTATAAAATATGATCATGTCTAGGGATAATTTTGGTCAAGATTGTATGATGTCACAGGGCACAGACAAATTAATGACTTTTTGACAATAACGTAAATTTATCTTAATAAAATTTGAAAGTTAAAAAAACAAAGAAGTAATATTTCATACAGTTACTCGAATTTAATCATGTGATTTTTCCAGTCGTATGTTTGTAAATTAAAATTTTTGAAAGTCTGTTTGAAGCCTCTAACAATGAAAAACGTTTTGTGCACCATATGTTATGGTGTGCATGATTTCGTTAATATGTTTGAAGGTTTTGTTAAATTGCAATCCATTGCACTAAAAAGCTAATATAAGTTTGTTCAATAAGTAATACCTACATTACATCCATAGTAATAGTAATATACTAATATTCATAAGTTGATAGGTCTAAGTGGTGTCACTGGTGTGGATGTAGTTAAAGAGCCCAAAAGCGTAAGCTTCCATTGGCTATCAAATAGATCCACAAAATACGAACTTGATTGATCTAAGTGGTATGGGTTCACATTTTAATAATTTTCTGTTGTTTTTCTCCTTTAAATTGTATCCTCTTGAACAGACAAATTAATGACTTTTTGACAATAACGTAAATTTATCTTAATAAAATTTGAAAGTTAAAAAAACAAAGAAGTAATATTCATAAGTTGAGAAACAAAATACAGTACTCAAAATGCGCCAAATATATGTTGCTCTAACTAATGGGCCAAATATCCAAGTGGATACAAAAAGGGCCTTTGGGTTATATGCTAACCTTCCCAAATCCCAAATAAAGATTATCTATCTATAATCTATAACTACTTATAAAGCAAACTAGATATTCTATTTTTTGAATCTCTTAATCTCTTAAAATATTTATAGCATAACATTTTTTATTTACTAAATTACCTTCATTAACTCCTTAAATCACATGAATTATTTTACATCAATTATCTATCTTACTCGCCGCCGTTGCCACTACAAGTCGCCACCCCACCGCCGCATTGCGCGGGTATTCGTCTAGTGTACCTAAAGAAATACCACCAGTCAACTTACTAAAGTGACTTACTTGGTTGTTCAATTCATCATGAGGTATGCTCTTGATTCGCTAAGGGTTGTTAACTGTCATAAAAAAATGTTTGCGCATTGGATTATGCTTTTCGGAGAAAGATTAACATATATCGATCTGTATATTACGAGTAGTATATATATATATTTTCAAGTTCACGAGATTTAGTTGAGTATCCTTACATCACTTGCTATATTACAATCTAGATTCACATATTCTTAATTATATAAAAAATGCATACATTTTACTGCAAAATTTTACTTTTCTGGAAGTTCAGTTTTGATATAAAGTACGCAGATTGAGAAGCAAGGATGAGGGATATAGCGCAAGAAGAATGAATGCAAGCGGTAACTGATCATGAAATTACCCAAAGTGATCTCCTTCTTCACATCACCAAACTGAGATGTAAGCATTGCATTAAGCCACCATGAAGTAGAAGTAAGATGGTAAACCCATTTCAACCACATTTGAATTTTCTGCAAGAATTTTTTTTTCCACTTTAGATTGTAATGAAGAATGTCTATTATCAACTTCTGAAAAACTAGGTAATTTAGGTAATTCACCAAACAAAGTTAAAGATGGTGTAAAATGCAGACTGTAGAATGGCGGCTACCGGGAAGCGTGGTGTCATTGCAACAAGGAGCATTCCCATATAGGTGAAGTACATCAATGTGCACAAGAATGTGTAAAAGTAGCGGAAAACTTTGTAAGCTGAACCATAATACCCAATTATATAGTATTCCTTCCTCTCTCTCTGCTCTCTCTTCTCCTCTAACGGTAACAAACTTTCAGATCCAATCTGAGTTTGGTTTCTGGAGACTGAGATCGAGCTTGAGATTGAGAGTTTGAGATCGAGATTATTCCCGGTTAAGTCTTCCACTCCGGTGGATCTAACCCTATTTTTTTTCACCCCGGGCCGGAGGTCCCTTCCACCTCGGTGGATCTGGAAGCAGCCTCTCTACCTTTGTGTAGGGGTAAGGTCTGTCTACATCATACCTCCCCCATACCCCGGCATAGGCTGGGATTGGGTACCGTTGTTGTTGTTGTTGTTGTTGTATATAGTATGTGATGCATGAATATAAGTGATTGGCCGAAGACATAAGGAGGTGCCTTGTACCTCCGTCCTCCACGGCTCCACTTGTCCTCCATTCGTCCTCCAGTGAATACCATGGGGTTGGACTCGTCCTTGGTCACTCGTTCCCCCATAGACGAGTTGCTTAAGCTTTTTTTTTTTTTTTTTTTTTTGTGAGTGTATAATTAAATAAAAGATGGGTCCAAGACTAGTCCTTAGTATAAGGTGGTTTTAGGGGGATTAGTCTTTGGATGATTTTTTGCTGATGTGGCGCTGATTAGGACTAGTCATCCTGGAAACAAGTCTCTGCATAAGGCACCTCCTAAGACCATCCCCATCGGGTGTTATAGTGTTCGGTGGGTCGGACATAAAGTGGAAAACAAATATTAAACAATGCAAACAGTGACCGACTTAGTCGGTTAGCCAACTGATGTTTGTGGACCAAATATTCAAAGTTGCAACAATTCATGAATTTTGTGTTTTGTCTTTATTCTAGTTTATTAATAACCAAGACAAATCTAAAGTTCATAAAATTTAAATATTTGATACAGAACGATGATGATTGATAACTTAATATATTAAATTAAATAATATTTATAATATTTTAAATTAATTTTAAATTAAAGAAATATTAATTAAATTAAAAACATGATTATATAATTAAAATGAATAGTTTTGTTGGGTTGTGAATGGGAGTGCATAAAATATTAGACTTTAGGCGAAATACATCAGGTTCGAATTTTATATCGTATATTTGTAGAAATAGGATTATTAGGGGGTTTTCGAGAATAATGAGTTTCATCTCAGGCATGCGTGGTTCGAGCTCCGCATATTGCCCAATTGGATATCACAGTGTTTCGAATACTAACTACTAACGACTAACTCGCTGTTCAAAATAAATAAATAAATACTCCAAAAAATAGGTGAGAGTGTGAAACCATGGTGTCATTAGGTGTTCTCTATCCTGACGTTATTATCATCTCAATTTGACCATCACAAGAGCTTTCTTTCGACACACGTAAGAATTATCTATCCTCTTCCTATCATATTTTTATCCTTACATCATCCTCAATTGAAAAGTTATAAACCTACCCACACACAATCTTTCTCCTCGCCCCAAATAAAATAAAAATACACTCAGAGGCTGTACTAGAAAAAAATCTCAAAGAAATTTAAATTTAAAAGGGGGTAAAATGTTGAAAACCTATAAGAATTTTTTAAAAATCAACGAAATTTAAAAATACATGACAAAATCTAAATTTCGTAAGGGGCATTGGCCCCCTTTGCCCCCAATGTGGTACCGCCCTTGAATACACTAATTGACAAAAATATACTACACAGACCAACATATCTCGTCCACACATTTCCAAAATATGTCGAGCCATTACAACGACCAAGCTGGACGAGGTGGTGCCTAAGGCATCCTCCACGACGAGCAAATGATGAAGTTTGAAATGAAAATGCCGGAATTCAGACGGCTGAATCTGTATTGTACACGTTGAAATTGCATGGTCTTTTCTTATATGTGCATTCATGTTAAGTTATCTTAGATAATATCAATTAAAAGAATAATTGCTACATACGTATATAATTCTATGAGATTAGACGTGTTTAATTCATATATTTTTTGAACACATGTATTTTATTCATTTTTTTTTTATCTTCACTTTTAATCTAAACATGTCTATTTATCATTTTCCATTTCGATTAGATTCTTTGAATTGATCGGCCTCCCGGATAAGTTTGGTTATCAATTATTTCACATCTTCTATGAGACGTGATTAGTGACATTAATTATCTGTAGTACGTTGTTGATTTTTTGAATTCATAAGTAAGATTCTTATATTTTAAAGAGGAAATCTTTATTCGATTAATGCTTTGTATTGTTCTAATAAAAAATATTCTAATGTTAACGGATGTTACATGTTTTGTATTGTTTTAACCGGGGCTCATTACATCCAACACATAGTAAACATTTAAAGACCAAAAGGCTATCATCAAGGCCGGCTCTTCACATAGCCAGCATAGGTTTGGGCCTAGATTTTAATGTTTTATGCTTATAAAAAATTACTGTAATAGCAATTAGACGAAGGATGACTATAATTTATTTGCTATATTTAAGCTATAATACTTGGTTAATTTATCGACTATAATTTTAGGGGTCCATTTTTTCTTTTTGCCAGGGCCTTATTTTCTTAAAATATTCTCTGAGACGGCCCTGTAGTCGTCTAAAGGTCAACGGGGATCAAACTCCCACTGGTGTGTAAACCATGACAGCTCAACGAGGATGATAATATGCATAATTCTAAGGCGAGAATATGTGTAAAAAAGTTTTTGTTTATGTTGTCTCTTGTTGATGCTAGAAAGGGAACCCTTCATATTTTGAAAAATTCATTGAATTTGAATTGAAAAGGAACGTATGCCTAACCGGAGCCATCTCTATCTTCATATTCTTATCTGAAAACCCCTTAAATTGTTATGAATCTGAAACCACTTATAAAAACCCCAAAATATTATCCACCAGACTACCTTAAATGTTGTTCATACATTTCAAATATGAAGTTCTTAATTCTAAGACACCGTACAATGATTTTGTTTTGATAAATTAAATGATTAAGGAATGTATGACAAACATCTGCATCCAGGAATCTAACATTAATACAAAATTAAAACAAATAAAAAAACAATAATCATAAAAGAACAAAAACTGTTCCATTATTAAAACCAACAATTCTGTCTGGTAAAATAAAAGTTCCAAAAGCAATCAAAATGAAACCAAAGTCAAGAAAAAATAAAAGGCAGACAGGTTCATACTAATCCTCCCAAACCAAGACCTTAATAGATCAAATCATGTTCCCAAAGCCAAAGCTCAAAATGCAGACCCACAATCAAGAATTTACATCATTCCATTATTCATATCTCTAATATAAAGTACAAAAATCAAGGGAACCACATAGTTCATCATAGTAGTAGGGCCTCTGTATATAAATTTATGTAAGAGAAAGGAAAGAAAACAAGCTACTAACCTTCATAAGAACCAGCTGAAGTTGGATTAGCCGCTTGAAAACCTGCTTGTGTACTCCTTGAAGCTCGATTAGCGGCTTCAAAACCTTCTTCAGAACTCCTTGAAGCTCGATTAGCCACTTCAAAACCTTCATTAGACCTCATTGAGCCTCGACCAGTCACTTGAAGGCTGCCCCGGTCAGTCACTTGAAGAGTGCCCTGGTGCTGGCTATCAGCTACATCCCCTTGCACCAGCAGGTGCGAAGTAGTTGATTGCTAATCTGATTCATATGCTTCTTCATCATCAGAAAGTTCATCAAAAGACCGAATGTCAAGCTGGTACCTAAGTATGCCACCTATACCACCAAACCCCCTACAAAATTGAGAACCTTCTTGAGATTTGTTTGTCACAAACTCGAGCATGCATCCAAATTTTTTGTATTCATTAGCAAACCACTCGAGCAATGACAACTTCTGAACTTCCAGCTCGGCATTGGTGTCTGCATCTCTGAAGTTGCTCTGATCAGCCTCATGGTCCTTGTTCAAATGCTTTATTACAATTTCACCTGTCGTGGTATTCTTAAGCATGTAACGGTTTATTTCCAGATTCTCCCACACAATGAGAATTTCAACAGCACCCATCTCTAAGGCTTTCGGTGTATCATCCACACCAAATACATACTTCCCAGTATCTTGACTAATCTCTTCAAAATACTTTCCAATCAAACGCTTCTCTTGAGTGAACTTCACATTAGCAAGAATTTCTGCTGACAGTTCGATGGCCTGATTGAAGCCATTTTCACCTCCATAAGAGACATCAACAACATTCAAAATTCTAGCTTGCAGACGAGGATCAAACATATCAGACTGGCTCAACTCGGTCTTAAAATCAGCAGACCCCGCAAGTATAAGTCCAGAAACATTAGGCTGACTGGTAGCAGGATTAATGAAAAACTGTGTCGCAAGCTCAGCCGTTTTTCTCACATAGTTGTGACGTTTTTCCATTCGAAGACGTGCAAACCGAAGCGCCGATTGACCTCCTCGCCCGTGCTTTTTTGGTAAATCGACTGTAAATTTGTGCAGCACTTCCTTTGTATTTCCACTTAACGTACCAAAAAGGGTCCCATTACCATCCATGATGATGAAACCAAATTTGGCATCAGATTCCAATAGCTCGTTCAGAGCTTCTGTATGGAACTTGTTGTCACATAGATAAAGGGAAGCATTAATAGGCTTGAATGGCTCAAAGTCAATTGTAACTTTTTTCTCTTTTCCCTCATCTGTAACTATGGTTCCAATGTAAAGCACGAGTCCATTGGGAGGGACCTTGCTGTATAGTTTAAGTCTCTGTTGGGCAGATGTAATGGCACCTAAAACAGATTGACGGTTCACCCTGCTCTTGATATTAGAAGCAGTTCCAAACTCATCACCAAGCATCTTGGTGACTCGAGAAATCTGATCACGTGGAGGCATGATAAGGGAAATCATGCTGGTGCCGTTACCTCTAGCAGCTTCCAGTGCCTTTATAAGCTTCTTGATCTTCCAAGTCTCAATGTTCTTATCCGTTTCTTGACCCTCCGACATCCTGGCAAATTATTATCTGCTAAATACAACAAACAATTATTAATATATTGTTACGTACAAAGAAATATATATGTAAAGGTAAAATGACTGGTCGACATAGATGAAAGAATAGGATAACTGCAAGTAAGTAGAACTACATAATATCAAAATTTAATGAAGTTACTAAGTGCGACAAAATCATTGGAACATGCAGACTATGAACACATCCAAGGTTATATTATCTGTTCAATACATTTACAAGTTTCTTATTTAAGAGTTTTCAAGCTGTCTATCTACTAGATATTTACTGGTGAAAAAACACGTAATAAGCCAGCCGATAAGAATCATAATACGTTCCAACAAGCTACAAATAGATATAAAAATTATAACTTTACAACAATCATCGAATTTGATATCAAATAAAACATGTTCAAAGCCTCCGTATACTATTTTAGCTCAAGTTAGAAACATCAAATGAGATCAAAAGTTTTATGCAGCTAAAACTATTTTCTTTGTGTAGTAATCAAATTTCCCTGCAAGTCTGCAACTTGCATGTTGTTACATAGAAAACAAACAGATAAGTCTTAAACATTCTCCTAAGCTTAAATGCATCTCTTTTTTAAGTAAAAAAAACAGCAAGATTAAGCTATATCAAAGTACCCAAAAACAATCTTAAATATCCCAAGAACAGATGACAATACAAGACGTACTTTTAACAAAAAAAATTTATTGATTACATAACAATTATGTAGCGTTATCTTACTCGGTACACAGGTGCTATTTTACATAGATATCAGGAACATTGATAGACAAATTGCTAGGGTTGTGATTAAGGACAGGCTGAATAAATAGTTTTCCATTACTTGTCATTATTTTTACGAGTCCGATAAGATGACTAGAAGAGCTTAATGTTCCTCTCATCAATTGATAAAAACATGTTTCGTTTAGAGTCACATAATTCACCAACCCAATTCTTATTTGAGCTTTGGAAGTTGGTCACACACACACACACACACCCAGTAATCATATATGTAACATAAAATCACCATTCACACGCACACACACACACACACACACACACACACACACACACACACACACACACACACATATATACATATACACACACACACACACACACACACACACACACACACACACACACACACACACACACACACACACACACACACACACACACACACACACACACACACACACACACACACACACACACACACACACACACACACACACACACACACACACACACACACACACACACACACACACACACACACACACACACACACACACACACACACACACACACACACACACACACACACACACACACACACACACACACACACACACACACACACACACACACACACACACACACACACACACACACACACACACACACACACACACACACACACACACACACACACACACACACACACACACACACACACACACACACACACACACACACACACACACACACACACACACACACACACACACACACACACACACACACACACACACACACACACACACACACACACACACACACACACACACACACACACACACACACACACACACACACACACACACACACACACACACACACACACACACACACACACACACACACACACACACACACACACACACACACACACACACACACACACACACACACACACACACACACACACACACACACACACACACACACACACACACACACACACACACACACACACACACACACACACACACACACACACACACACACACACACACACACACACACACACACACACACACACACACACACACACACACACACACACACACACACACACACACACACACACACACACACACACACACACACACACACACACACACACACACACACACACACACACACACACACACACACACACACACACACACACACACACACACACACACACACACACACACACACACACACACACACACACACACACACACACACACACACACACACACACACACACACACACACACACACACACACACACACACACACACACACACACACACACACACACACACACACACACACACACACACACACACACACACACACACACACACACACACACACACACACACACACACACACACACACACACACACACACACACACACACACACACACACACACACACACACACACACACACACACACACACACACACACACACACACACACACACACACACACACACACACACACACACACACACACACACACACACACACACACACACACACACACACACACACACACACACACACACACACACACACACACACACACACACACACACACACACACACACACACACACACACACACACACACACACACACACACACACACACACACACACACACACACACACACACACACACACACACACACACACACACACACACACACACACACACACACACACACACACACACACACACACACACACACACACACACACACACACACACACACACACACACACACACACACACACACACACACACACACACACACACACACACACACACACACACACACACACACACACACACACACACACACACACACACACACACACACACACACACACACACACACACACACACACACACACACACACACACACACACACACACACACACACACACACACACACACACACACACACACACACACACACACACACACACACACAACACACACAAACACACACACACACACACACACACACACACACACACACACACACACACACACACGCATACACACACACACACACACACAGACACACACACACACACTTATAATTATTATTAACATATAATAATAATAATTATTAACTATTAACATATAATATACACATACTTTACTAGAAAGACTGATCAAATAAACACAAAATTCAATTCAAAACAAACGAGAAGATCAAACTCACAAACTTAAACTAAAATAGAGCATTAATTATTAACTGAATAAATATATGAATCGAAAAAAGTTTGCTTACAAAGAAAGCAAGGTGGCCTGCGGCAGCTGGGACTGGGGTCACAGGTTTTTGGATTTGTGTAGAATAAATAAGAACCCTAATAAGGTCTATTTATATTGAACAAATATAATGATATCAACCACCGACTTGGATAGAGAAGAATTATGGACTTATAGTAGCTTAAATTAAAGGGATTATTACCTAAATAAACAAAGAAAGAGGCCTATTTTATGAATTAGACAAGCTTTTAAAAACTTATCAATTTAGACAAAACACCCGTGTGATTTATGTACAAACCATAAGGATTCTTTTACCCAATCATGTCTCACCACTTGGCCATTACCTTTCACTCCCCTCAACACCACCATCTTCTTCCCTTTTCTCTTCAAACCTTTTGTTTCTGGAAAAAAAAAACATGAAACCGCCATTCCTTTATTCTTTCACCCAAAATACATCCTGCAATCTGAGTTGTTGATATGTACGTTTGATTTTCTTGTTCTTCTTCTTTGTACAGCTACATATATGGGAAGAGCCTACAGATCCAAGTTTATTATCTTTTCATTATGGTATTTCGCAAGTTCCTTAGTAGTCATCGGGGGATTGATTAATGTTATTAAAGTGGTCAAGATGTTAAATATGGATGGGATAAATTTGGAGAAACTACATAGCAGAGCACAAGAGCAGCTCTGCAGCTCCTACAAGAAGAAGATGGGCAAACACCATTTCTTATAGAAGGAGGACGAAGGAGGAGACCAAGGTATCTAGAGCAAGGTATAAGACTCGGACCAAATCTGAAGTCCTGAATCATTTTTTGACTACTTTATCTATCAAGTTGGGTCCTTTTCACCTCCTCTTTTGAGATCCTTGTTCTTCGTTACAATGTATAGATAAATATGATTTGCGATGTTGATCTGACAGGGACTCAAATTCTTGCAGTCACCAATTTTTTGAAATTTAGTCATTGTTTTATGCGGCACTGTGATTTGCCATGACAAGATACTGTATTTCCAGAGTAAAATACACAAACTCTCACTGTAAAAAAAAACTTGGGTATATATACATGCTTTGAAAGTTAATTTTTATAAATTGCCTCAACAACTTTTGTATGAAGCTCTTTATTAGCCCATCCACTAACGAATTCGTAAACTAGATTAAGTTTATATAGAAATACAACTGCAAAATCATTAATAGTTAACTTTATTTGAAACAGAGGTTAAATAAATTAATGGAAAAGTATTTGAATATTCATCAGCTTAATAAATAACTTCATTGATTCGATGGTTTATGTGGCGGTTTTGTCCGGCGGCAACAGTTATTTCATGTTGTATTAAAACATGATCGATTTTTTGTTTACATAATTAATCGAAGGATGTGATGTCTTGGGTGAAAGAGGAAAGGAATGGGTGGTTTCACGTTCCTTTTTCCGAAGAAATCTGCATAAGGAATTGAAGAGAAAGAGAAAAGAGAAGAAGATGGTGGTGTTGTGGGGAGTGAAAAGTAGTGGCCAAGTGGTGAGACATAATTGGGTAAAAGAATCCGTATGGTTTGTACATAAATCACACGGGTATTTTGTCTAAATTGATAAGTTTTTAAAAGCTTGTCTAATTCATAAAATAGGCCTCTTTCTTTGTTTATTTAGGTAATAATCCCTTAGTTGGGTTGGGTAAATGTAAGAGAGAGAAATTAGTTTTTTAATGAATAGTACGGTTGGGTTGGGTTGTGAATGGGGATGGCCTAAGGGAGCTCAATTGTCACCTACAAAAATTAATCAAATTCTTTATGCATAAGGGATTTAAATGTACATATCTCCACAAGAAAGGATCATTTCCTTTATTAGTGCAATTGACAAGTTGAAAAGGACTTATTTATACCTGTGCAGAAGCATAAGACAATGATGCATACATCCCAGAAAATCTTTCACGATATAGAACAGCCCACGCCATCAAAATGTATGTTATGATTGAAGATGAGTTGTTTATCCCACAAAATAGTACAGCAGCAAACATGGAACTATGAACAGTGAATAAACTGTGCTGGTTATCTCTGTCACATAGAAGGATTACAATATTTCAAAAATACGACATAGTGCATGATGATTATCTTTATTAAGAATCCACATAGACTTGAGAAGACAGAAACCTAGAAACACAAGAAATGCCAACTTTAACCTAGATTTTGCTCCCTTGATCCCAGAAGAGTAAGCCAAAAATAAAGGACACAAATACCATATGCATCGAATGCATCAAGTTGTATGACGGACTTCTCCAATAGTCCAATATGACAGATGTTGTTTCCATAGGCATGCCTTGGACTGACCCAGCCATTTTGTGGGAAACGCATTGGAAAATTCTTTTGAACTAGGAAGTGGTTGACTTAATGTGTATACAAGGTTTTTATTGCTACTTTTTTTTTTTGAACGGCGGGTGGGAAGGTCGTTCCATCGAGTTGAGCAGTGACATCCAAACGGGCAGTATGCTCAGGGTTCGAGGCGCCTTACATCGCTGGTACCCCAAAGGGAGCCCATTTTACGCTAAAGAGGTAAATGCCCGAGGTCAATGGGGAATACAAGATTCGATCCCATGACCTCCAAGCCAACATCCCCTCTCGCCAAGATACCCAGAAGGTACCCCGGCTGGCCACTGCGCCAGAAGCTAGGTGGTTTGCTACTAACATAGTTATAAAACAAAACCATGAAGTGATGAATAATGGGCTAGTAAACAACTATTGCGAACCAAAACATATTAAACACAAAAGTAGGATACTACTTATATATTCAAAATTTTGCATTAGCTCTTAAGATAACTAACCTCAAAGTATTTAATGACCTTACTCAAGTTCTGACCTTATGGCCCACAATAGATCATTCGTCCAACATTTTTCGATAGGATTAACTGCAAGAACATGGATATGGCATTAGATGAGATTGTATTGTAACCTTTATGGAGTAAGTATTGAATTATATCCTATTTACCTCATCAAAGGCCTCAAATATGTCAATACTCGGTTGGTGAATGGTGCAAACAAATGTTCTTCCTGTCTCAACAATATTTTTGACATCCCGCATGACATTACAGCTGATCTGGCATCCAGTCCAGTTGTAGGTTCATCCATGAAAATAATGGAGGGATTAGCAACAACTTCCACAGCAATTGTGAGCCGCTTACGTTGTTCTGTTGATAGACCACTAACTCCCGGAATGCCAACCAAGGCATCTTTTATGGAATATAGTTCAAATGTTTCCAGAATTTGTTCTATGAGATTCTGTACATGACATCAAAACAAGTTATGCAAAAAAGATTGCCAAACAGATGTCTATCCTAATGTGCTAAAAACACATCACATACATATTTTGCTTTTGAATCGATTTCAGGATGGAGGCGAAGACAAGCAGAAAATATGACTGCTTCTTCAACTGTAATTTGGGGAGAGTGTACATCAGTTTGCTCACAATAACCTGAAATCCGAGCAAAGGCATCTTGGACTTTAGAATACCCCCGGATTTTAATCTCTCCTTCAACAATGCCACTGGTTTTTCTTCCAGCAAGAACATCAAAAAGCGTCGTTTTCCCAGCACCACTGACACACCCATTAATGTTGTAATAACACCAGGCCTAAATGCCCCGGTGATATAACAAAGTAGTTGAAGTCTTTTCCCGGTGAAGCCATGTTCTCTCATTCCGTGACATTAAATGAGAAGGACAACATACACTTTCAGATACAGCTACCATAATCTGATGACAATACAAAATTTAAATAGGAGCATTATGACCGACTATAAGCTTCTTTATTGCGGCACTAGTAAGTTGCTTGATTTTTTATTTTTTTTTTGATACAACCTGTGAACAGATTCTTTTCGCATGAAAACCTAAAGTTTAAAAAAACTTAAGTTTAAACAAATTCTGATGGTGGAACTCTATCAGTACTCTTTTCGACAGTCATTCGAAAATGGGAAAATTTCTTTGCTTTGAAACTTCGACCTAAAAGTTACCAATTTACTCGCTAGATCATTTGATGATGTAAACTGATCCGAGTATAACAATGCAAGAAAAAAGGGCCCGAAGAATGATAAGTGGTAAGTTAAATATTAGTGATTAGCAGCATTTGCTTATCCGAAAAGTGAGTATAAATGTAAAAACCACCTAAAGAACAGCCTACTACTGAACAACTAATATGAATGCCATCATCTATCTGCTAAACAAAGATGAATAAAATCACAAGCCATTCAAAAAATTACACGTTTCCCTGACTACAGACTCAACAACGAAAGAACAAAGCAACATCAACTAGGTCTGCTACATAGAGTTTTTTGTATCTGGATTTATACTCAAGTCACTGCTTAATTTCAAGCTAATATTTCCAAAAGATGAAGTAACTTTGTACCAATTTAATCACTACTGTTCTGCATATTTTCCTATACGCAATGCATTAGAATGGAGTAAAAATGCTAAACAAAGTACCTTGATTCTTCCCTGTTCATGCATAGGTTCTTCTTACTATTCATCAGACAGTGACCCATTTGGGGACTATACGTATCCATTGCTGTGGGAAGCACTGTCTGCGGTTCATCTTTCAGTCTAGGGGATTAACAATAATATGCAATTGACAGGTTTTACAAATAAGGCGGCAAGATTTCATCGAATTGAAGTGATATAATAGGAACCTCAAAGCCCTTGGCATTTAATATTAACGAAAGCATTTACCCAGTTAGCAACATCCTGAAGACATGTTTATCTCTTGTTCAATCCAAAATAGAAACAATGTCATCAAGATATTACGAACGCAAGACATACTTTTCTTAGTATTCATACCCCAAAAACTTGTTTTAATGCAAGTAAAATCATCGAACCAACACTAGACTTGGCAAGTGTTGTATGGCCTGGGAGTTCAACAATTAGACCTCATAGATGATTCAGACCAAGTTCATGGTTTACAATGGAAGAAGCGCGTTTCACTCCAAGTTATTAATATTCCTGGGCGAATGTACAAAGGAAACCAGAGTTTCTTTCGCATGGTCTTATAAACATAGATTATAAATTAAGCAATAAAAGTGGATAACAGGAAAAACCAGATGAACATTCATTACCCCATCATGACAATCGTCCAAGAAATTAAATCCTAACGTATCAAAAATGAACTTAAACAATCATTGTGTTCCTCACCAATTCATTCATGGTATTGTTTTTCACTCTACCACTCTAAAGAAGAAACCATAAATCATTTTAAAAAATGGTCGAATATAATTCCATCATAAACCAATACAAAAGCTTACCCCGCCATCTCGACAATTTCTCGAAGATACAATAGATACTCCTATCTGGAAGTACTACTAACAAGCCTAGCACCGACTCTATCCAACTTCTGAACCATAGCCGAAGCATTCAAATTCCCGTGTTTCAAAAAAGCTTCAGCCATCTTCTCCCCGATCTCTCTCCCCTTTTCCTCATCATCCGTAACTGCCACAGCAGTCGGTCCAGCTCCACTTATTGTACACCCAAACGCCCCCGCCTCTAATGCAGCCTTTTTCACACCATCCATACCCGGAATCAAAGGCGCCCTTCTTGGCTCCACTATCTTATCAGACGACAACGCCTTTCCTAACCCAACCAAATCCCCTTGCAACACAGCCGCCACCAACGCCCCAGCTTGACTACTATTCCATATATGATCATTCATCGGTATCTCACCAGGCAAACAAGCTCTCATCTTTTTAGTCGGTGCTTCAAAATCAGGATTCACAAGCACAAAACACAAATTCTTATCACTCGGGAACTTTAACTTAACGAATTCCAACGGGTCATAACTCCTAACTAAAACAAACCCACCCATAATCGCGGGCGCAATGTTATCCGCGTGATACCCAGAAACTTTCGCTTCGGATTCAAGTCCAGCCAGGACTAAATCCGAAGAACCTAACCTCCCTCCGAAAAGCTCGTTAACCGCAACGGCCGCGGCTGCAGCGCTCGCAGCGCTAGAGCCGAGGCCGCTGCCAAGAGGGAGACCCTTTTCGAGTGACAACGACAGACCCACAGACTTAACATTAAGCATTTTCATAACAGAAATAGCAGCTATACCAGCACAATTCCATAAAGGGTTTTTACTTAACTTTTTAGAAGAGTTACCTGAGCCGGAAATATCGGAGATAGAGATATCGCCAGGGTTGACATTTGGGTCGAGTTTGAGAGTAACGTAGTCTCCGATTCCGTCAACGGCACAGCCAAGAAAGTCAAAGCCTGGGCCCAGATTGGCTACTGTAGCTGGGGCGAAAGATTTGACTGATGTGTAAATGGGTTCGGGTTCGGGCTCAGATAAGGAAAGATTGGCCCGGAAAGAAGAAGAAGAAGGGAAATGAAGGTGGGAAAGAGTGTAAGTTTTTCGAGATGAAAAACAAGAAGAAGAAGGGATTGTGAGGAATGAATGTTGATGGGAAATCGCCATTGAGAGAGAGTGTGGATGACGGCGGCGGCGGCGGTGGTTATGGATGATCGGAGCAGTGGTGGTTGGATGGCGGGGAAAAGCTGAGGGGAGGTAAGAACAGAAGAAAAAAAATAGAGTAAACGGAATCGTCCTTGTGGTTTACCCTAATAATCAAGTTTCATCCTTAACTATCTGAAATGACACTGACAGTCCTTTTGAGGAGGATAAGTATCACATCTAGTCCTTTATAGAAACGGACGTTTTCTCTCATCCGTTAACTCACTCATGTGCCTTACAAATGAGGGTATTAAGGTCATTTTATATTTCTAAAGGACAAAACTTGATGTTTTTTAATCTTCAACCAAAAAACCCTAAAAGCAGCGTAAGATCCATCACCCCCAAACCCACCCAGATGGATATCAAACCATAATATGAGAAAGCTTCAAAAATCTAGAATACAACCCAATACACATACAACCACATACATATACATCCATAAAATCTAGGATTTAACCCAATACCCAATTGTTATATGAAAAATCTCCAAAAACACAATTCAAAACACAAAACATTAACGTTATCATTACCATTGACTATAAAAACATACATAAAAAGATTCAATTTCAGATCTATTAAATTTAGATCTACTTAGTTTTTACTAGCAACATAATAAAATTGTTATTAGAGGAAGAAAGCAACAAAACATTAACGTTATCATTACCATTGACTATAAAAACATACATAAAAAGATTCAATTTCAGATCTATTAAATTTAGATCTACTTAGTTTTTACTAGCAACATAATAAGATTGTTATTAGAGGAAGAAAGCAACAACATTAACCCACCGGAGGAACCCACCCTCAGCCAAGTGCGGTGGCACTGGAGAAGCCGAGGACGGCGGCAGTGGCGTGAATCGCCGACGGAGGAGGCTTTGATGTATTTAACAGTAGCATCACTACCATCCCGCCACCTCCATCTAACTCAACACCACGAGAAGCCCCATTACCACCTCCGTATTTCCAGATCTATATCCATCATCACCACCCCCATTTCAGCACCACCGCAATATTCCTTCATCTTGAACTCCGATTTCGTCTTCTTAGTGTGTGTATTATATACATTCGATTTCATCCTCTTATTTGATGGTAACCACTGCCGACGGTGCCAAAATTGGTATGAATGGATGAATGGAAAAGGGATTTTATGAACCAAAATTTGAAGTGGTATGAATTTGTCTCCCAAAGTCTCAATGTTATTGTTGCTGTGCTGCTTTCTTAGTTCCCCACACAAATTTTTTTTGAGGTTTGTACTTGACTGCTTGGTTCCTAGTCCTCCGGCAAACAATTAGGAAATGAAATCGAAAGTAGTGGTAGCTATTTGCTTAGATTTATGTTGTTATTCTTTTTCTTCTTCTTCTTTGGTGTTTGGTTTTTAGATTTGTAATATATATTTGGGTTTTTGTTTGGTTTTCAGATCTGTATATATATTTGGATTTTGATTTAAATTCTTGAATCGTAAAATATATATTTTGATTATATAGATTTATAAATATAGATATTAGATCAGATATAAGATGATAGATGCCCATAAAATATACATAAAGAAAAGAAAAAAAGGAAGGGACAAAACAAAGAGTGTCAAAAGTCAAAAATATCCTCACGTGGATATCTCGTGCGGTAGTTAACTGATGGGAGAAAACGTCCGTTTCTATAAAGGACTAGATGTGATCCTTATCCTCCCCAAAAGGACTGTCAGTGTCATTTCAAATAGTTAAGGACGAAACTTGATTATTAGGGTAAACGACAAGGACGATTTAGGCCGTTTACTCAAAAAAAAAATAGTTCAAGTTTTTAATTTATTTATCTAATACTATCTTATAAAGCATTT
Source organism: Erigeron breviscapus (assembly GCA_034093135.1). Taxonomy (NCBI): domain Eukaryota; kingdom Viridiplantae; phylum Streptophyta; class Magnoliopsida; order Asterales; family Asteraceae; genus Erigeron; species Erigeron breviscapus. The sequence goes on along the minus strand of CM067172.1, from coordinate 7,470,306 downwards.
TGCCATTTTTTTTTAAGAAAAGATAATTTGAACTACCCAAAATACCCCTATTCTTTATTCACTAATTTAAACATCTCTACCTAATATACCTATAATAACCTTAAATCTCAACCACTCATTTTTTATCTCTCCTCAAATCTCAACCACTTATTTTTTTTCTCTCTCATCCATAAATCATTTTATTCCTTTAATTCATTCAAAATCTTTTATCTCAAAAACCGTATATCGATAAATTATAAAAATTGTATGGGTGTTCTTAAAATTTCATGCTCTTTCATTAGAGATGTCATTCGATATACTTTCGACGAATTTTTAAATCCGATGGCGGATCCCGTACAGCTAAGGCATTTGGCTATCATACTCTATGACTTGACCTATCACCCCCACTATCTCACCGCCGCAACGCGCGGACACTATCTCTCGTTATTTTATAATGTTGGAATATGATCGGAGTATCTCATACGGTGATTCTTTAGTAGTTCATCACGAATCAAAATTAGCCGTAAAAGAATTATGTATCGCGTGCTGTCATATCTCTAACGGTCACATTTTCCAGATCTGAGATCGGAACTTGTGCACCGGAGATTGGGATCGAGCTAGAGATTGAGAGTTCGAGATCGAGATTATCACCATCCGGTTAAGGCTTCCACTCCGGTGGATCTAACCCTATTTTTTTTCACCCGGGCCGGAGGTCCCTTCCACCTCGGTGGATCTGGAAGCAGTCTCCCTACCTTTGTGTAGGGGTAAGGTCTGTCTACATCATACCTCCCTCATAGCCCGACTTATGTCGGGATTGAGTACCTTGTTGTTGTTGTTGTTGTTGTGTGTTGTATATATGTTAAGTATCTTTTAGTGTATTATTCATAAATTTATGAGAAATCATGATAAAGTTAAGAGATAATCTTCTAAATTGTTACTCTGTCGATTCATTTAAAATATTACTCCGTACTAAGATTCACTAAAATGTTAGTCCGTCGATTAATTCCAAGACAAGTAGTATTATTTTTTCATTTAAATATCTTTTTAAAGTAGAAGGAAAATGATGGATAACAACCTCACAATAAAAAAAACATACTCCCTCCGTCCCATTTTAATTGTCTTATTTTGACTGGTTAAGTCTTTTTTTTCAACTTTAACCGTAAATATTTTTGTTTTTGTTAAATATTAGTTGATGCAAGTTATATCAATGAAAAATACATTTAAAACTCAATCAATTCATATATGTTCTATCAAGTTTTATATAACACAAATAAAAATATTTACGGTCAAAGTTGAAAGAAAAAGACTAAAAAAGTCAAAATAAGACACTAAATATGGGACGAATGGGGTAAAAAAAACCTCACAACACCTATGCTATGTTTAAATTCAAAAATAGAATGTTAACTTTATCAATTTATTGATAATACAACTTAAAATTTGAGATTATAGCTTAATTACCTAACATGAAAAGGTGAATACGTGATTGTCAAAACATAATGACTTTAAAATCTAGTGTTTATACATCAAGATGTATTTACCTTTTATGATATATAATCTTTTAGAGTCTTGTTAATGACAGTTTTGTGAGTTGTAATTAACGTGCATAAAATAGTTGTATTATTATTATTATAAAATTTAAGTATTGTGGAAAGTATTGTGGAGTGTAATGAGCTAAAACTCAATTGGGCATTGGTGGTGTTGATGAGGCCTAGATACCATTTGGCCATAGGTCCTTTTCAAAAAGGGGGGTTTTCAATTAGCAATTTTTAAAAATCCTACTAACTATGTGATTATTACACTTAATAGAATCAAATGATGAGATTGAGAAAGATAATCAGTGAATTACCCTTGTCATGATTTAAGGTATTTAGGAAAAAATTTAAGCTATTTATTACGAGGGTATATCATTTCCCCATTTCCATTTATTTGGGTTTCCTTAGATTAAACTGGGTGTGAGCAAAATATGCTCCCTACTATATAGACTCAGAAATGAGTTTCTTTTAAAATGAAAATTTGGTATATGAAGAGATATTAAATTTGTTGTTAAAAAAATATTAAATTTGAAGGTAAATAATTAAGAGGAAAAAAAGAGGCGATGCTGATGAGAAATGAACACTAACGTGACAAAAAATTTGTGGGTTAACATGGTAAATAGTTAAAGGGATATACTTATATGGTTCTATCTCCTACTCACATTGATTTTAATCATATGGTTAAATATTAAAAAAAAAAATGTGAGTGAAGAAACATCTATCTATATGTTGCTAGAAGTATATTATTCCCATAGTTAAATGCTAATACAAGTTTGTTCAATATGTAATAGCTACGTTACATCTATAACAGATTTAGTTAACATAGTATATTATATGCCGTCAAATTTTACCCAGTTGTTCATTGCACAAGTCATAACCAAATACTTAAATAATAATAATACAATATATATGTTGCTCTAACTCTAATGGGACATATCTATATCTATAATCTCTTATAAAACAAACTAGACCCCTCAACTTTAAGAAATTAAGAACTTAAAAAGACTATATTACTTCTTCTTTTACATCCTCTATATATCACATACATAATTAGACTAAAATACCCCTAAAAATTTCCAACCACCCAAAACTATCATCACACACACATAAATGGCCTTTAAATTGAACGGTAAGTGTAGAACACGTTGTAATTTGTTAGTGTCGCCGCTACGACCGGACACCCATCTAGTATGATATATCCAAGTGGGTAAAAATAAGGCCTTTGGGTTTGGGTTATATGCTAATCTTTCCAAATTCCAAATACAGATACATAAAGGCTGTAAGATACAACCAGTTAAATTCCTTTACTTTATTTCTTAAAATTTGAATGTACTAAGGATTCAAAGTTTTGATGTTAATAATATTTGAGATTATACTAAAATGACTTGCAAGTTGGTCGTCATCATGAGATAGGCTCGTGCTAAAGGTTGTCAACTATTATATAAAAAAAATGTTTGCGAGTTGGTTTATGCTTTGTTTCGGAGAAAGATTAACATATATATCGATCTGTATATATACTTCAAAACTCACAAGACTTGGTTAAATATTCTTACATCACTTGCTATATTACAATCTAGATTCACATATTCTTACTTGTATAAAATGCATACATTTGAATGCAAAATTTACCTTCTCTGGAAGTTAAGTTTTGATATACAGTACGCGAATAGAGAAGCAAGAATGAGGGGATATAGCGCAAGAAGAACCAATGCAAGTGGTAACTGATCATGATGATACCCAAAGTAATCTCTTAAGAACGCTTCAACGGATTTAGTTTCTCCGAAAACCAAGATCTCTTTCTTCACATCACCATACTGAGATGTAAGCATCGCATTAAGCGACCATGAAGTAGGAGTAAGAAAGTAAAGCCATTTCCACCAAATTGGAATTTTCTGCAAGAAAAAAAAGGTTTCAATTTTATAATGTAATGAAGAATTTTTATTAGCAACTAATGAAAAACTAGGTAATTAAGGGTCATTATGGACTACTTACCGGTCTAGGAATTAAAAATCCACCAAACAAGTTAAAGATGGTGTAAAATGCAGACTGTAGAATGGCAGCTACCGGGAAGCTTGGTGTCATCGCAACAAGGAGCATTCCCAAATAGGTGAAGTACATCAATGTGCACAAGAATGTGTAAAAGTAGCAGAAAACTTTGTAGGCTGACCCATAATACCCAATCATCGGGTATGTGATGCAGATGAATACAAGTGATTGGCCGAAGAGATAAGGAAACTCGATTGTCACCTACAAATAATCAAAATATTTCTTTATGAGTAAGGGATTTAAATGTACATATCTCTACAGCAGAGGATCATTTCCTTAATTAGTGCAATTGACAACTTGAAAAGGACTTATCAACTTAGGTATACCTGTGCAAAAGCATAAGCCAATGATGCATACATCCCAGAAAATCTTTCACGATATAGAACAGTCCGCTCCATTGATACATATGGTATGACCGAAGATGAGTTGTTTATCCCACAAAATAGTACAGCAGCAAACATGGAACCAAGAACAGTGAATAAACTCTGCTGGTTATCTCTGTGACATAGAAAGATTACAATATTTCAAAAATACGATATAGTGCATGATTATTATGTTTACCAGGAATCCACTTAAGAAGAAAGAAACCTAGAAACACAAGAAATGCCACCTTTAACTTACATTTTTCTCCCTTGATCCCAGAAGAGTAAGCCAAAAATAAATGACGCGAATACCATATGCATCGAACGCATCAAGTTGTATGACGGACTTCTCCAATATGACAGATGTTGTTTCCATAGGCATGCCTTGAACTGACCCCAACCATTTTGTGGGAAACGCGTTGGAAAATACAACTCTTTTGATACAGGAGGCGGTTTACTTAATGTGTCTACAAGGTCTTTATTGCTCCTAACATTTTCAAAAAACAAAAACATGAAGTGATGAATAATGGGCTAATAAATAGCTCGTTAACATAATTTTATTTTGTCAACAAGATTGGGCGTTGAAGGTAGAACTTACTGATACAAAGTTGAAGTAGAATAGATTTGTCCAAAATCAATTCCAAGTTGAGCTTCCACTGATGACGAAGTAACTTCTAGCATCCATGTTGCTGGATTATAATTGTCTCTAATCTTTGGCACCCCAGAAATCCTCTGTTTTGTGCAAATTTCATGCGTGTGTAGGATAATAATTAGGATACTATGTATGTATCTAAAATCATAGCATTAGCCCTTAAAATAACTAACCTCAAAGTATTCTATGACCTTACTCGAGTTCTGACCTAGTGGCCCACAATAGATCATACGTCCACCATTTTTCAATAGGATTAACTGCAAGAACATTGATATGGCATTATACGAGATTGTATTGTTACATTTAGAGTTAATATTGAAGTAAATCCTATTTACCTCATCAAAGGCCTCAAATATGTCAATACTCGGTTGGTGAATGGTGCAAACAATTGTTCTTCCTGTCTCAACAATATTCTTGACTGCCCGCATGACAATGGCAGCTGATCTGGCATCCAGTCCAGTTGTAGGTTCATCCATGAAAATAATGGAGGGATTAGCAACAACTTCCACAGCAATTGTGAGCCGCTTACGTTGTTCTGTTGATAGACCACTAACTCCCGGAATGCCAACCAAGGCATCTTTTATGGAATATAGCTCAACTGTTTCCAGAATCTCTTCTATGAATTTCTGTACATGAAATCAAAACAAGTTATACAAAAATGATTACCAAAAAGATGAATATGCTAATGTGCTAGAAACACATCACATACATATTTTGTTTTTGAATCAATCTCGGGATGGAGGCGAAGCCAAGCAGAAAATATGACTGATTCTTCAACTGTAATCTGGGGAGAATGTACATCAGTTTGCTCACAGTAACCTGAAATCCTAGCAAAGGTATCTTGGACTTTAGAATAACCCCCGATTTTAATCTCTCCTTCAACAATGCCACTGGTTTTTCTTCCAGCAAGAACATCAAGAAGCGTCGTTTTCCCGGCACCACTTACACCCATCAATGCTGTAAGAACACCAGGTCTAAATGCCCCTGTGATATCACGAAGTAATTGAAGTCTTTTCCCAGTGAAGCCATGTTCTCTCATTTCCTGACATCAAATGAGAAGTATAAGATACACTTTCACATATAGCTACCATAATGTGCTGACAATACAAACTTAATATAAGAGGATTATGACCCATTACCGGTGGGGGTTCCACATTGTATTGTAGATCTTGAAAGGTTATCGTGAGCGGCTCAAAAGGTAACACCAATTTTCCTGTAAGGTAAGATGATTCATAATTGTTAGTAACAAAAATTGTTGCAATAGAGCCAATTGAAGCATTTTATATACAACTGAAAAGGGAATCAAAACTGCCACATGAAGGAAGAATCCTAACCTTCATAAGGCTCTGGGACAATATTATTGGAATTTATATCCTTCTGAGTGTCGTGTTTAGACCCTTCACCTTCATGTACTTCAGATAGCTTTTCTTTTGATATAATGGCACGTGTACCGGGAGCTGAAGTAGCAAACAACATTACCAATAAACGATGACATAACATGCTTTATGTTCAAAGTTGACATCTATAATAAAAGATGAAATTACCCTTAAAGTAGCTTAAAGCCAATATGAAGCCTATGTTGAAAAGTAATGCAAAACCAAACATGGTACCAAGTGATATCCAGTAATAGTATCCTTCAAAGTCTAACCCACGACTTATTAGTGTTTGTCTACCTATCGTCGTGTTTGTAGCCGTCATCTGCTTGGAAGTGTTTTTAAAAGAATGAATGACATACCAGTGAGTGAAATATAATCACAAAACCTATCTTTATTGATTTACCTTGTTCCATCGGGGAGAAAGGAATTCATTAACCGCAAGGCCAATTTCACCATATGAAAGGGGACAAAACCAAAAACCCCACTTTAACCAACCAGGCATTGAAGCTGCAAAAAGTTTCCATTCCTTTTAGTTAGATTTGTAAGTATTTATAGTGCTATACAAAGAAGAAATAAAGGGAACTTACGGTGTGGTATAATGAAGCCACCAAACGATAACAGAAACAATATTGATATACTTCCTGCAGTTGTAGAAGCAACCACAGTTTGGAAAACCGAAGCCATGAATCGAAACAAGGATACTGACGTGAAGTGTGCCGCAAAAAGAATCATTAGTTGGCGGAAAAACCTATAATCCATATTGTAAAAGCTTATTAGATGAAAAGTGTTCTTAAATTCAAGAGAACGATGATATGGTTTATCAGATGTTCACCTTCCGGGTTCAGGGCTATATCCAATAACATAATAAGTGAGGCATGTCCAAATAGTGGCTTCCAAGATTGACAAGGGTATCTTAAGAATTGATGCAGGAATAGCATATGCCCAAGCAGGGTAGAAGTACATATCCCTCTGTTTGTAGAAGATTGGAAGTCTTGCAACTGTCATAGCCGACTCTGGGAACCCATCGACTAGAAGAATTGTGAGTGCATAAAAAAGTGAACCAAGATAATAATTTGCATCAATGATATCAACCTTCAATCTAGTTCGCAAAAATACAGTCATTGTGATCACTGCAATTATGATGAGCTGCACAAAAGTAATCCCACATAACTAGATGTTCGGTAAATGGCCTATATAAACATTATCCATAACAGTAGATTTAGAATACCTGGACTGTTTTGAAGATATATACAAAAGAATTCCTTTTCATCAGAAGAACTTCCTTAGACATGCATGCTTTAAAAAGAGCCCATTTAGAAAGAGAATACACATCGAATGAAATGGCATCCTCATGGCTCTTTGTTCTGGTGAAGGGTTCGGATATTTTGTCATTTACTTGTTTTCCCAAATCAGATTCCTTATATTTCATGGATAAGGTGTCCACCGAGACATAAGTATATGTTTCTTTATTTCGGCACCAGTAAGTTCCTTGATCTTTTCTTGATACAACCTGTGAACAAGTTCTTTTTGCATGAAAACTCAAAATGTTCAAAGAAACTATTTACAAACAAATGGTAGCATTACCTCTTGGAGGAAGTCTGCTATGCCTTTTCTCTCGGGACATTTAAAGCCAAGACCCTCAAAATACTCTAGAACATTACTACGGGGGCCATGATACACGATCATTCCTTCGGCCATCAACATAATGTCATCAAAGAGATCAAATGCTTCTGGTGCTGGCTGAAGAAGTGAAATGAGTACAGAAGCATCTGTTATATGTGCCAACTGCTGAAGGCAAGAAATTATCTGATACGTAGTCGAGCTGTCTAGGCCATTTGATATTTCATCCATAAATAAGGCTTTTGTGGGACCAACAATCATCTCCCCTGCAAAGAACCATAGAAATTAGATTCTGTTTACATGTAGTAGATTAATATATGCAAAACTTACCTGTAGTCAATCTTTTCTTCTGACCACCGGAGATTCCTCTCCTCATGGCATCCCCAAACATTGTATCAGCACATATATCAAGGCCTAGAATCTGCAATAACATGATAATTAAAGAAAATGATGCCTATCCTAATATGTAAGCTCACTTATTAGAATGCCATTACCTTCAGAATGTAGTTTGTCTGAAGAGTAGTTTTTTGTCCTTCCACGGAGATTGCCTGAGAAATATAAGTGCAGAGTACGCCATTACAGATCACTGAATGAAACTGTATACTATTACTAATGGGGCAAATGCTCCCTTTATTCCTCACTGTATCTGTTTCTTTTTTTCCTTCCCAAAATGTAAACAAATAATCATTTGATATGTTGATATTATCTTTTAACCTGAATTTGTCATACAGCACTGTGTGCATCTGATATGTTGATATTATCTTTTAACAAATCATACATTATGAAACTATTTTTGGATGAGTAAAAAGCCATTTTGATGATTCCTTTTATGACAAATAATCATTAGACAGTATAATAACTCTAATAGTACATCATCCTATGATAATAATGAAACATTAGTCACAACTCACAACAAGTTATTATATTAGTCGAGATTAATTTCAAGAATAGTAAACGCCGACTTCCAACTGCCATATGATTGCATTATTCTAAGCTTTATAAGCAAGACTACAGAAGTTTAATGAATTTATAGCTAAAGAGCTAAAGGGCTTCTTGTGCATTACTAACAATAATGCAGAAATACACCGAATAACAGAAATCAATATTTACCTTCATAAATATATCTATATCTGGATCTGGAATGATCCTACCTTCTTTCTCCCTCCTGTTAACCTCCATCATAATCTCTTCATGAGTAGGAAACAGTTACCATTTAGTTCTCGAATCATCAAAGATTAACATTTCACATTCATAATTTATAAATCTATTTGATGTTTGTGCACGAAGCAAGTAATCAGGCATACCTGCACGGCTTCCAGTACCCTGACAACGGGCCGAGAAATCTAGTGTTTCCCTCACTGTCATTTCAGGGATATGCAAATCATTTTGGCTAATATATGCAGAAGTTTTCTGAGGGACAAATTCTTCTAGTTTGTATCCATTGTAAGAAATTTCACCACTAGTCTGTTATATATATTGAATGAAAAACCGATTAGTGTGTGAAAGCGAAGAACAATTTCCCAACATTGCTGTAAAAATAATGTGGTCTATTTAACTAATTTCGGTCTTTTGACTAGCCAACTTTACCAGCCAAAATTTTTTGTTTTGGTGAATCTATCACACACCTTTCTTTAATTATATAGATACAAATATAGTCAAACAATTCATTCCATTGATATACAATGCTATTATATAATCAGTAAAAAAAATGGCAGTTTCAAACCTTGAGAGATTTGCTAAGGTTCCCAGAAAGTGCTTTCAACAATGTGGTCTTCCCACACCCCGGAGGACCAAGAAGCAGAGTCATCCTGAAACGATAACAAAATTGCAACACTAATGAATAAAGCCAAAAATCGATTAAACTAACTGTGCAGTACAAGCTTTCAATTTCTCTTGAATCCTACCTTCCTGGTTCAATGACACCAGTAACATCATTTAAAATGGTTATCTTAGCACGTTTAGACTTTAAACCAGGTACCGCAACAATCCCCTGTTGCACAAAAACAAAGTTCGGAATATTACTAACAGAGCAACAAGTATCACCAATACATCGAACCCACTAACTGAATCACTAGATGCTTTCAGTTCAATCTATATTTTAGATCATCTGCACCAACTAACACAATAAACAGCCCAGATTATCTACTGTTAATCTGTTTTCGTTATGATCCTTACATTGTTATAACATAAAATTGTGGCCCTAGTTCGAAGATTGTGCTAACACTATAAAGTTAGCCAATATTTAAACCGTAACAAGGTAAGTTTGAAAAGATAGAATTGTACCACATTCAATAATCGTGTTAACTGAAAATTAAGTTGGACGACCCACAAAAACTTAATATGTTCTCTGTTAAAATAACTACATAATTGAGACCAATGGTACATATTAAGGGTCACATTTAGATACTTACAGAAAGCAAACTTTGCAAAGAGTTCCAAAGAGTTGGGAGGGGCTTTCCATGAACAACTTCACACTCAGCTTCTATGCGAAGATTCTTATATCTCACCTCCACAGAAGGCAATTTCACACCAACTCTATCAAAACACATTGAAACATAAGCTTACATTTAGATCATCAAATTATCTTCAAAACTGAAAGGAAAAAAATAACAAACGAAACCTTACTTATCTGTTCGTTTTCTAAGTTTCTGCAACAACTGAAGATTATCATTCTCAATATGTTTGATGAGCTTCTCAATAAACATGTGCCTTTCAGGAGGAAGTAGTTTTGTGACATCTACCACCTTCTTTCCTAATTTAACATCATCTCCATTTTCTTCATCAAACAAAGATGATCTTAAACGTTCAAATGTCGGTAATCTATCAATTGCAGCCCACTCTAGAAGAAGATTCTCGTCTGTCTCATGATCATGGTCGTTGTTCGCATAATATACGTCTGAATTAGCACGCAAACTAGACGTACGACGACGAAATGATGATCTTAAACTTCTTCCTATTTCCACCAACTCATTTCTAAATGACTCGATTTCTTCCGACCCAACTAGTTGAGCCATTTTGACTCACTGGCTATATCTATATATTTTTTACTTTGCTTAAAAGCAAAATGTATATACAGACATTATGTTTATATATTTAAATGTATATATATGTATACAGACACACACCAAACACATATGCATAAAATGGGGGACTTTCTTCCTTCATAAGATGCTAAGGTAATGCATCATGCATTACGCATTCACATGTTAGATAGATTTTTATATACCATTATTACTTTGAAGCAACTGTATAAGGATATATATAATAAAGTTTGTGTGTGTGAGACAGACAGTTCTACTACATGGTCAATTGTCATGAGTCATGACATATAGAGAGAGTTGACTTCATTTTTTTTTAACTAATGAGGAGTATTAATTTAATTTAATTATATATTAAAATTAAGTGAGCCTTAACTTCTGTGCAAAAGGAAATCCTAAAAAACCATTTATCCACCAACTCCCATAGACCTGCAACAATACTACAATAGCATCTTTTAATTATTATTTTTTAACGACAAATTTGAATCACTAACGAACCAAAGAATACCATTGTACCACTAGAGGAACCATCCGATCATCTTCTCACTATAAACCAATTCAGGAAGAAACTCAATAGATATGAGAAAACCCCAAGATGCCACTAAGCTATTAACTCATTGACATCTTTATGAATTATGAAATTTTTGGTTTTTTTTTGTTTTAACTATTAAAGTTTTCTAGTTTTTAACAACAAAACATAATAAATAAAATAAGGGATAAACATATATGCTTCTACCTTGATCTCACAATGATTTCAATCACATGGTTAATTTTTTTAAATTTTTTAAAAGATTGTGAAAGGAGAAGCATCTATAAACATGCTGCTAGAAGCATATTAGTTATCCCCAATAAAATAAAAACAAACAAACAGTTCACCCCAATAAAATAAAAACAAACAAACAGTACAATTAGCGAAAAGTACAATTATATTTACAATCCAGAAGATAAACACAACCCCGGATTCCAGACTCCAAAGAGATTAAAAAACTCGTACCAATTACAGCAAACCAAAATACGAGAAAAAATCTCCATCCACGATAACCAAGCTACCGATTTCCACTCTCTAGTGATTTTAATGTAATCCCATACAAGCATTGGGGAAAGTAACAAATAGTAGAGGATTTTGGATCCACAGACCCACTAAGAGCACCCCCAATGGTCATTTCCAATACTAACCAATACACTGCCACATCAGCGTCACATCAGAAAAACCTCTTTCCAATACATTTTCCTCAATTCACCCCCAATACCCAATACATCCAATACACTCCAACATATTTATTTTCAAACTTTTAATAAATAAAACCACAAATATAATTTATAAAATAAATACATAATATTATATAAAATCCTAAAACACCATTTTATTATTAAAAAAAAAGTAACAACACGTAAAAAAAAACATCATAATGCAATAAAAAAAACATAACAAGTAAATCTACTCGTCGTTGCCTTCGTCTTCATCATCGGACACCTCAACGAACCCCTTGTACTCGTCCAACACCTTCTCCATCGCCTTCTCGATAAACTTTCGTTGTCGAGGATTCGGATTTGATTGACCCACAAATGAAAAGGCCGCGTACATGGTACGTTTTTTTTCTTCCTCGCGAATGGAATCGAGGGCGTCCGCTTTTTTGTCAATAAACGCTTGTTTGGAGCTTCCAAGTTGTTCGAGACGCGCGGCCAAGTCGGATGCACTTGAACGAGATGAGCCCGCATCCGAGGATCCCGATGTTCGTGGCGTTTTCTTTTTCGACTTTGTGGGGGGGCGTGGAATCGCATCCGGGCCGAAGAGGTCGGTGTCGAGTGGCTCTTCTTCGTCGAGGTTCACGGGCGCTTGGTCTTCATCACTAGACTCGATCATGCGGGACATCCGTTTCTTCTTTAACACCATGCCATCGACACCGATAAAAGATAGAAACTTCGGTTTATCTTTTAAAACGTTCCATGCATCGTACATTGTAAACTTCCCACCCGTTTCCAAAGTATACGCTTGCCTAGCTTGTTCCATCACTTGAGCATCATTTTCGCCACTATTGCGGTTAGTATCATACTTATTGTAAATAGAGTTAAACTTCCCGACTTGCTCCTTGATGAGACGCCATTTACCCGTGATTTGATCGGGTCGACGCTTGATTTGAACCTTGGCATTGTACTTATCGAACACTTTGTTCCAAAAACAATCACCGGTTTGTGAATTGCCGACGATTGGATCTTCAGATACATCGAGCCAACAAAGAGCTAGGTGTTTTTCTTCCTCCCCGGACCACGCCATTTTTGGCTTCTTAATGACTTTCTCACCCGCGACATGCTTCCCTTTTCCCTTCTTACGTCTCGTACTACTTTCGGGTTGTGTTTCGGCTTGTGGTTGGGGTTGTGCTTCGGGTTGGGGGACGGGTTCGGGTACGGTTTGTGGTGTCTCGGGTATGGGTTGGCATGGAGGGGTCGTACGACCTTGTTGGGATAGTAGCCATTGTTGGTATTGTTGCCATTGTTGAAAGTTTGGATCGTTTTGGTATGCCGGGTAATAAGGTTGTATGAAAGTTGGTGGCGTAAATGGTGGATATTGTGGTGTGGATGGTGAAGTATCGGATGAATATGCACCCGTTGATGAGTTAGCGGGAACGAAGTTGTGTACCGCGTTGTAGAAATCGTCGGCGGGGGAACGGTTGTATGCCATTTTTGTGTTTGTAGTAGAAGAAAGGGGTTGAGAGGTTGAAGATGAAGTTTGGTGGGGGAAAGGTGGTGGATGTTTAAATAAAGAAAAAAAAAATCCTAAACTAGCCGTTTGATTGAATGTGCAACGGTTACATTTTTGGGTTTTTTGAATTTTTATGCCACTTTCAATTAAAAAAAAACAAAAAACAAAAATGCACTTGAGCTCCGTATTCACCACCACGAAACCCACCAATACGTAAACCAATACACTCTAATACGGCCCACACCCAATGGTGTGGACCGTATTGAAGGTCCAATACGAGCTCCGTATTACTACATAAGGGGTGCTCTAAAGTACTAAACCCTTGTCACATCTACTAGAGTACCATAAGTAAGATTGAGATAAAATAAAGTCGAAAAGTAGTTCCTTTGCTGCTTACCTAGACAAAAGACTCCATCTTTCCGATATTTCCATATTGCCCACCATATACAAAACACTATAGATTCAATAATCTTTTTCTATGGTGTCAAATTTTTGGATCACTGGCCCAAATTTGTAAGTTGACCAATATATATATATATATATAATATCTAACCATTTAGCAATCAGCAAACACACTTTACAATACGTTGAACATGAAGCAAAGATATATGTGGGACACAATCTCTACATCATTATCATACAATGGACATAATCTATACCAGGTGAATTCCAAGAATTAAAAGAGGTTGGATCGTGTAGATTGTTTTACACTTTTACCGCAGGAGAAGTAACATACCTCCATCTCCATTTGAGTAAAAGGAATCTGGTTTAACGCGTCCGATGAACCAAATTCCAAGGCCCCCAGCCCCCCATGATCCTTTTAACTACTCGTATTAAATTTTTTACCTTTTCATTTTTAACCTAAAAATTTTGAGTCTTTTAATCATGTCATTTTTGTTACTAAACTCATAAAAAAAATACGAACAAATCATATTTCACAAGGTACTTTCCATTATATCTCAGTGGTTTAGCATTAGATTTACATGTTGGAGGTCTCGAATTCGAGACATGATAAAGACATTTCAAAGAATTTCACAAATAAAGTTCTCCAGTAAAGCAGATTTGAGTCTTGCAGAGGGGGCATTTTTTATCCCAATTAAATGTCACGTTTTCGGGCGGTTTAGTCGGGAGTTTCTCTTCTTACTAGGTATTGAAGGTGAGGATGCTCTCTAGCGCGGACCCGATTAAGACAACGTAAGCTAGATCCCATGTTACGAGCAAATGTTCCACACCTTTTAAAAAAAAATCTATAAAAAGGTTTTCTAAAAATATTGAAAACATTGTTTTTTACTTTTCAATGAAAAATTTGAAAATACTTTTTTATTGTTCACTTTATTTTTCATTTTTCAAAATTTTAAAATTTTCAAATTATATTAACTACCCTTGTGACCCCACCCTTTCGTTCTGTCATCTCTCGCCTCCGCCAGGACCGCCACCCATCCGTCGCTTAACCAAATATATTGGAACATGTTTTTTATATAGATAATGAAGATAACATTTTTTACTTTTGAATTCGTTCTCAAATTTTTTTCATTTGTTATTTAAAATTGAAAAAACTTCTTCCATTTTTTGATAAATTAGAAACGAAAACTAAAGTGCCTTAAGCTTTTTGTTTGTGTACCAAAATTTTAATGTTTTAGAATTTATAATGTTAACATGTTGGGGTTTTCTATAATAATCTATGCTTTTATATTATATTATAAAAAAATAACACTTTATTTTTTAAAGTGTTAAAAAATATGTAAAACTTTCACCTAGCACCCATTAAAATATCTTCACATACACTATCCCTTTATATTGAGAGAAAATGTCACAAATGGTCCCTGTGGTTGTTCATATTAGCATTTTGCCCCTTATGCTTTTTTTTCGTTGCTAACCGTCCCTTGGTTTTTCATTTTCATTGTGAGCAGTCCCTGGGACTAACTTCTGTTAATCTAAGGCCGTTAGTGAAGGTATAATCGTCTATTTATATAATAAACACCCTTCTTCTTCTTCCTCTTCCTTCTTCTTCTTTTTCTGGTCACCACCACCAAAATCCGGCCAAACACACAACTCTAAATCCAGATTCATATTTCTTTCTCTGTAAATCCTTCATCTCCATCCTCCTTATTTTTAATCATTATCTATGAATCTATTATGAAGCAACAAATATACTTGTATGTATATCACAAGCCCAACATATTCTATAATCTATACAAACCATTGTTAAAAAAGCACGCTAAAAAATACGTACATAATTGCTTACCAGAAGCATATTTTTAGTCCGAGGCATCTTCAAATTGAATATCACAAATCTTCAAATTGCTATTAAATCTAAAATACCACAAATTAACAAAAAGAAAATCTAAAACTTATATCCAAGGATGATGATGAATTGTGTGTCATGTAACAAAGCTACAAACATATGCCCACAAATTGAACTGTTTGTTTTTTTAATTTGATGCATTCTTTTTAGCACATACAAAAAAATTCACCGTATTTGGCATCTTTTGATTTCCGGCAAGAGATTATAGCGGGCGGGGGCGGTGCTTCTTTCCGGCCGCCAGTCCAATCAACCACCCAACACCGCCACCTCCATTTTCCTATTTTCCGGCGCATATATATACTCGATCGGGGTTTTCTATATCTATTTGTATTGCTTAAACATTGTTGATTAAAACTCAGAGATAACTTCAAGAATCAAGATTTGATGAACTTTTACAAATGGGTTTTGATTTATGATGAGAAACTTGATTAATCCAATTGGGTTTCTATTGCTAAGTGATTATAGAATAATGATATTGGGTTTTTGAATGATTAAACTAGTTGGGTTTTGCTGAGTGATTAAAGAATCAGAACTTTTTCTTGTTAACAAATATATATTATAGAATCAGATAGGCAGGGTTTGGGGTATTGTAAAACAAATAAGACAAGATCTTGACCTTTAAATCATGGTTAAATTGATGCACGATGATTTTTATGATGCACGGTGATTTTCAGTGTAAAGAACCTATTGTTTTATTTGTTTTACCTTAATACTTGTTTTATTTTACCTTAAACCTAGATAGGTATGTTAGTATGTATATATAGAGGTGAACAAAAACCGGTTTCTACCCAACCCGACCTGAACCCGAACCGGTTTTTTAATGATGCACGGTGATTTTCAGTGTAAAGAACCTATTGTTTTATTTGTTTTACCTTAATACTTGTTTTATTTTACCTTAAACCTAGATAGGTATGTTAGTATGTATATATAGAGGTGAACAAAAACCGGTTTCTACCCAACCCGACCGAACCCGAACCGGTTTTTTGGTCAACGGAACCAAAACCGGGTTTGACCCTACCCGACCCGGTTTGAAACCGGTTTGGGGTCAAACTTTGACCGGTTATTGACCAGGTTTGACTCGGTTTTTTTGACCAAAAACCGAACCCGACCCGATCTCAACCCGGTCTCTAACCGACAATAGAAACCGAAAACCCAAACCGGTTAGTAACCGCCGGGTTGGGTCAAACCCGAACCGGGTTGGGTCAAACCCGGTTGTTGACCAGTTTCGGGTTCGGGTTCGTTTTCGGGTTCGGGTTCCAACCCGGTTTTTTTGTACACCTCTGTATATATATATAGATCTGGTGTAAAATAAATAGAGATAGAGATTAGATGGATATAGGTATAAATATATAAATATTAAAATGATTTATTATTACAAATAGTTCTTGTGATTGGCAAAATGACGATTATACCCTCACTTTGTTAGCACGTGAGGGGTTTAAACGGTCAAAACTAACAGAAGTTAGTGCCAGGGACGTCTGGCAACGAAAATGAAAAACCAAGGGACGGTTAGCAATGAAAAAAAAGCACAGGGGGCAAAATGCTAATGTGAACAACTACAGGGACCATTTGTAACATTTTCTCTTAGATTAATGATTTAATTACATTATCAATACTTTATCTTCATTGACCCTTTAAATCAATTATTTCTACATTAATAATCTACACCACTCGACGTCGCCTTCACCACCAACAGTCACTCCCACCATCACACTGTCGCTGCCACGACCACCGCCACATTGCACGGATGAAATGCTAGTAATAATAATGATAAAGATAATAGAGAAAATTACATTTTTGGTCCCTCAAGTTGGCAGGATTTTCAGTTATTGCCCTTAAGTGAATTAATTACAAAAAAAACCTGAAGTTGGTCAATTTTTTCACTTTTCACTCCGTGACTAACAGCCGTTTCTTAAGTCCGTTAAGTGAGAGACAGATTCATCATTTCACTGTGGTCCCTTCTTCTTCTTCTTCTAAACTCAAACACAAACTCAGATTTTGAAAATCACGGCGGCCGGAAACGAAATGTCAACTGAAAAACACACACCGAGCACACACACACAAACAAACACACACTCGAAACACACACATCTGAGATCTGAAACAAGGGTTTTTGGATTCGGAGTTGCTTGGATCGGGATCGGTTTTGGCTAGATTTGGTTGGATTCGAAGTGCAATTGCTTTGTTCTCTTTTGTTTCGATTCAAACAAGTTTTTCCGGCGAAGTCTAGATCGGATTTATTTTGGCTAGGGTTCGTGCGCGATTGATTTCTGAGTCGATTGCAACCTGTTTCGTGTTCTGATTCGAAGAAACAAGAGATAAATTTAGATTTTAATTTTTCCAGCGTGATTTTCAAATTTCCGGCCGCCGTGATTTCAGTTGACATTTCGTTTTCTCCAAAACCTGACGAATTTGGGATTGTGTTTGAGTTTGGAAAAGAAAAAGAAGGGATCATGGTGAAATGACGAATCTGCCCCTCACTTAACGGACCTAATAGACGGCTGTTAGTCACGGAGTGAAAAGTGAAAAAATTGACCAACTTCAGGGTTTTTTGTAATTAATTCACTTAAGGGCAATAACTAAAAATTCTGACAACTTGAGGGACCAAAATTGTAATTTTCTCAAGATAATAATAATAACAATAATAAAATGAGTTGACTGGTGAGCTCAACTCTACAAGACACGTAACATATATGGCCATCAAAATTTTAAGCCCAAGGCCTATATCTGGTATACATGGAATATTATGTGTGAGCCCAAAGTAAAAACCTATTCACCAAGATGAAAGAACATACTAGACGTATGTGACACATCAAGGGTGTACTCAAGTATATTTTGCGTCGAAAAAGTTATTTCGACTTTTGAATAAATTTTATATTCCACTACATTGAAATTTAAGGCAACAAAATCATATTTATTTTTTAAAAAGACTAAGAAATGTTGGATATAGACATACATATAAATATATTATGGATATAGAGCTAAAGAACAAGAAATGTTGTGGTCGCACAATGCACACATTGTCTTGCTTTACGAGATTCCTATAAATACAGGCTCAATGTTTTTGCTACAAGGACTAATATGTTTTCTTAATGTACCCATTATATATATAAGAGGCTCCCCAATGGTGACCACTCATCCCCCTAGGACTAGTCCCTGTCAGCGCCACATCAGCAAAAAAAGCTCCAAGGACTAATCCCCCCAAAATGCACCCAATGGACTCATCCCTCAAAGACTAGTCTTGGACCCACCAATTATTTAATTTTACCCATTTATCTAAACTATAAATAAACTTTACACTTTTAACCCTCTAAACTATAAATAAAATACATTTTAAGCCCATTAACACAAACTATTAATAAAACACCCAACTTCATTAAAATTAAAAATACAATACATTTCGAACATAAAAATAAAAAAAACAAAGTACAATAAAATAAAGCGCACAACCAAAAAAAAGAAAAAAAAAAAAAAAAAAAAAAAAAAAAAAAAAAAAAAAAAAAAAAAAAAAAAAAAAAAAAAAAAAAAAAAAAAAAAAAAAAAAAAAAAAAAAAAAAAAAAAAAAAAAAAAAAAAAAAAAAAAAAAAAAAAAAAAAAAAAAAAAAAAAAAAAAAAAAAAAAAAAAAAAAAAAAAAAAAAAAAAAAAAAAAAAAAAAAAAAAAAAAAAAAAAAAAAAAAAAAAAAAAAAAAAAAAAAAAAAAAAAAAAAAAAAAAAAAAAAAAAAAAAAAAAAAAAAAAAAAAAAAAAAAAAAAAAAAAAAAAAAAAAAAAAAAAAAAAAAAAAAAAAAAAAAAAAAAAAAAAAAAAAAAAAAAAAAAAAAAAAAAAAAAAAAAAAAAAAAAAAAAAAAAAAAAAAAAAAAAAAAAAAAAAAAAAAAAAAAAAAAAAAAAAAAAAAAAAAAAAAAAAAAAAAAAAAAAAAAAAAAAAAAAAAAAAAAAAAAAAAAAAAAAAAAAAAAAAAAAAAAAAAAAAAAAAAAAAAAAAAAAAAAAAAAAAAAAAAAAAAAAAAAAAAAAAAAAAAAAAAAAAAAAAAAAAAAAAAAAAAAAAAAAAAAAAAAAAAAAAAAAAAAAAAAAAAAAAAAAAAAAAAAAAAAAAAAAAAAAAAAAAAAAAAAAAAAAAAAAAAAAAAAAAAAAAAAAAAAAAAAAAAAAAAAAAAAAAAAAAAAAAAAAAAAAAAAAAAAAAAAAAAAAAAAAAAAAAAAAAAAAAAAAAAAAAAAAAAAAAAAAAAAAAAAAAAAAAAAAAAAAAAAAAAAAAAAAAAAAAAAAAAAAAAAAAAAAAAAAAAAAAAAAAAAAAAAAAAAAAAAAAAAAAAAAAAAAAAAAAAAAAAAAAAAAAAAAAAAAAAAAAAAAAAAAAAAAAAAAAAAAAAAAAAAAAAAAAAAAAAAAAAAAAAAAAAAAAAAAAAAAAAAAAAAAAAAAAAAAAAAAAAAAAAAAAAAAAAAAAAAAAAAAAAAAAAAAAAAAAAAAAAAAAAAAAAAAAAAAAAAAAAAAAAAAAACAAAAAAAAAAAAAAAAAAATACAAAAAAAAAAAAAAAACAAAGTACAATAAAATAAAGCACACAACCTAAAAATGGAAGAAAAAAAAAAAAAAAAAAACACAAACGAAAAAAAAAAAAAAAAAAAAAAAAAAAAAAAAAAAAAAAAAAAAAAAAAAAAAAAAAAAAAAAAAAAAAAAAAAAAAAAAAAAAAAAAAAAAAAAAAAAAAAAAAAAAAAAAAAAAAAAAAAAAAAAAAAAAAAAAAAAAAAAAAAAAAAAAAAAAAAAAAAAAAAAAAAAAAAAAAAAAAAAAAAAAAAAAAAAAAAAAAAAAAAAAAAAAAAAAAAAAAAAAAAAAAAAAAAAAAAAAAAAAAAAAAAAAAAAAAAAAAAAAAAAAAAAAAAAAAAAAAAAAAAAAAAAAAAAAAAAAAAAAAAAAAAAAAAAAAAAAAAAAAAAAAAAAAAAAAAAAAAAAAAAAAAAAAAAAAAAAAAAAAAAAAAAAAAAAAAAAAAAAAAAAAAAAAAAAAAAAAAAAAAAAAAAAAAAAAAAAAAAAAAAAAAAAAAAAAAAAAAAAAAAAAAAAAGAGTAAAAGTGGTTCAGTAAAAAAAAAAAAAAAAAAAAAAAAAAAAAAAAAAAAAAAAAAAAAAAAAAAAAAAAAAAAAGGGCATCGTTCTCACCACTAGATCGATGATCATCATAGCCTTTCCAGATTGCATTGAACTTGTTTACATTTGTTTTGATTTTTCTCCACTTGCCACTAATCTGATTGTGATTTCTTGGGTTGTTGGGGAATCTTGCATTATACTTCTCTCTGATTTTCCCCCAGAAACAATCAAGCGATTGGTCTTTGCCAACTATTGGATCTTCTGTAGCATCGATCCAACACTCAGTGAGAACTTTCATTTCAAGCTCGCTCCAATGTGACGAGTTTGCAGCAGGTTCTTTTGGTTGCTTGCGGGCTTTTGGTTGTTGTGACGAGTTTGCAGCAGGTTCTTTTGGTTGTTTGCTTTTCTTGGTGCGTTTGGCCATGCTTTTGACCCGGCCCTTCTTTCGTTGTGTTTCAGGAATGGATTGGGGGGTGGGAACAGATTCGGGTGTGGGAGCGGAGTGTTGATCAGGTTGTTGAAAACATGCTGCTGATGATGACCCCCCATGGTAGAAACTAGGGGGTTGTGTAGCGGCAAGTGAAGCATAATAAGCTGCCATGAATTGAGGATAACGGGGGTCATTTGGTTGTGGGATGAACGGTATTTGTGATGGGTTGTTAGTATACGATTGATTAAATTCGTTCACGGCGTTGTTCCAGAAGTCGTCGGCTTTTTGGTTGTTGAAGTTCGACATGATTTGTGCTTAAAATGGATTTGTATGTGTTAATATATCTGAATAATGAAAGTGTGGTGTGTTCTAGTGCTTATGAAGTTGTATATATAGGCTTTTTCAAAAACTAGCCGTTAAAGGACTAAAAGTGTACTATATTTTATATATATATATATATATATATATATATATATATGAGAGATATATATATATATATATATATATATATATATATATATATATATATATATATATATATATATATATATATACAATTTAAATATATATATATACAACATATATATATACATATATATATATACAAACACAACTCATAAACCATCAATCTTGAATTCTTGATTAACAACCGGTAACAGCCATAGGTATCACTGGAAAAAATACCGCCAGAAATCACCGCCGGTAACCTTCAATAAGCATTACAATTCTCTACTTCAAGGACTTCACCACTACAAAGTCAATACAAGTATAAGTTAAGATGAAACCTATATCTCTTACCGACTCATTGACTTCCTTTGCCTCCATTTTTCCTCGACAAGGTCGCACACCATCAAAAACCGACAAAGATTCTGATGTTAGACACACAAAACATTGTACGTATGACCGAGCTCAGCCATCTACGTCCACCATCGTGTTTAAAAAGCTACACGGGTCACACTTAGTAAAACCAATGTCTTCATCTGTGTCTGTATTTTGTTATAGGATGGTGGAAAATTGAATTTTGTGGATAAGAAACTAGGGGGAATGGGGGAGTAGGTGGGTGAGTTAAAAGCATTGATTTTTTCCTGGAAACCATCGTCCTCCATGTACTCATAAATATTTGATATGGAAGCAAATTGTTTGTGAGTGGAGATGTAGAAGATCTCTTTCGTTGTGTTTTATTAAAAATTTCTCTTATCTTTTCTACCTGCTATGAATGAGTATATGATATAAAAGTGGGCTGATAAATATGTGGGTCCAAGACTAGTCCTTGAGGGATGAGTGCATTGGGTGTGTTTTTGGGGGATTAGTCCTTGGAGTGTTTTTTGCTGATGTGGCGCTGACAAGGACTAGTCCTTGAGGGATGAGTCATTGGGTGTGTTTTTGGGGGATTAGTCCTTGAGGACGAGGACGAGCGACCCGAACGAACCAGGGACGAGTCCCACCCAACGGTGTGGACTCGTCCCTGTGAGTCGAACGAGCATAGGGACGAACCATTGGGGAGCCTCTAACAAAACACAAAATTGCGGCTGTGAGAGCTTTTACTGTAGCTAAGGCTACTGTAGCAACACTTTGCAATTTCTTTTAAAAATATATACAACATATATATATATATATATATATATACAAACACAACTCATAAACCATCAATCTTGAATTCTTGATTAACAACTGGTAACAGACATAGGTTGCACACATTGTCTTGCTTTACGAGATTCCTATAAATACAAGCTCAATGCTTTTGCTACAAGGACTAATATGTTTTCTTAATGTACTATTATATAACAACAATTCACAAATGTCGGTGTCCTCAGTTTTACTGTAGGAAAAAAATATTTTTTTATTGCTTAGCAAACACTGTAGCTCTATTTTAGGAAGTCGATTTTCTGTTTATCAAGTAAAGTAGTTGATTAAAGGTTTAAATTATTACTTTTATTTTGCATTTTTCTTATTATATAACAACAATTCACAAATGTCGGTGTCCTCAGTTTTACTGTAGGAAAAAAATATTTTTTTATTGCTTAGCAAACACTGTAGCTCTATTTTAGGAAGTCGATTTTCTGTTTATCAAGTAAAGTAGTTGATTAAAGGTTTAAATTATTACTTTTATTTTGCATTTGCAGAAATGAATGCTATATAACAACAATTCACAAATGTCGGTGTCCTCAGTTTTACTGTAGGAAAAAAATATTTTTTTATTGCTTAGCAAACACTGTAGCTCTATTTTAGGAAGTCGATTTTCTGTTTATCAAGTAAAGTAGTTGATTAAAGGTTTAAATTATTACTTTTATTTTGCATTTGCTTATTATATAACAACAATTCACAAATGTCGGTGTCCTCAGTTTTACTGTAGGAAAAAAATATTTTTTTATTGCTTAGCAAACACTGTAGCTCTATTTTAGGAAGTCGATTTTCTGTTTATCAAGTAAAGTAGTTGATTAAAGGTTTAAATTATTACTTTTATTTTGCATTTTTCTTATTATATAACAACAATTCACAAATGTCGGTGTCCTCAGTTTTACTGTAGGAAAAAAATATTTTTTTATTGCTTAGCAAACACTGTAGCTCTATTTTAGGAAGTCGATTTTCTGTTTATCAAGTAAAGTAGTTGATTAAAGGTTTAAATTATTACTTTTATTTTGCATTTGCAGAAATGAATATATAACAACAATTCACAAATGTCGGTGTCCTCAGTTTTACTGTAGGAAAAAAATATTTTTTTATTGCTTAGCAAACACTGTAGCTCTATTTTAGGAAGTCGATTTTCTGTTTATCAAGTAAAGTAGTTGATTAAAGGTTTAAATTATTACTTTTATTTTGCATTTGCAGAAATGAATGCTATAAAGAAGGCAGCGAAATTGGATGTCTGTTAAAAAAAGGAAGTCACTCTCGGTTGGTACATGAATTTAGTGCGTCCACGAAGGGATATTATCTTCAGTTCAGCATAAGGAGAAATCTAGGGACAATGAAGTGAATATATTAAGCAGATTCGAGTGTAGCCAGAGATTAACGAGTAGGCAGAATAAGCATCTGAATCTATATATTTCTTGCTCCGCGCAATGCGCGGGCCAAATTTCTTGTTTAAATTTAAATGTTCTGACTATAATCAAATACTTTGCATAATGATTTGAGATTTTCAAGAAAATCCATGATCATCTAGCTTATCTGTAGCTATAGATGGAAATTGTGAAATTTATTCACTTTGTTACAATCTACATTGTATTGTACTTGTAACTAACTCTATGAAATGAACGGACTATATTGCATATTTACCTTTTCTGGAAGTTTAGTTTCGCTATACAATATGCAAATAAAGAAGCAAAAACGATGGGATATAACGCAAGAAGAGCAAGCACAAACGGTAATTGATCATAATGATACCCAAAGTAATCTCTTAAGAACGATTCAACGGGTTTAGTTTCCCCAAAAACTACGATCTCCTTCTTCAAATCACCAAACTGAGAAGTAAGTAATGCGTTAAGCGTCCATGAGGTGGGAGTTAGATAGTACAACCATATCCACCAGTTAGGAAATTTCTGCACAAAACCAATTAATAAGAATGTAATCAAGAATTACTATATTTTTTATATAAATTATCAACTTCTAAAAGCTTAGTCAGGTTAAGAGTCAACAGGGGCTAACCGGTTTAGGAATTATGAATCCACCAAACAAGTTAAAGATGGTATAAAGTGCAGATTGTAGAATGGCAGCTAGCGGAAAGCTTGGCGTCATTGCAACAAGAAGCATTGCCAAATAGGTGAAATACATTAATGTGCACAAGAATGTATAGAAGTACCAGAAAACCATAGAGGCTGACCAATAATATCCGATCATAGGATACGTGATGCAGACGAATGCAAGTGATTGGACAAAGAGATAAGGGAACTCTATTATCACCAACCATTTTGTGGGAAACGTGTTGGAAAATACAATTCTTTTGAACCAGCAGGTGGTTTACTTAATGTGTTGACAGTGTTTTTGTTACTCCTAACATAAAAGAGAGAAGATAATAGAAGTAGTCAGACAAAGTAAATGCTTAATTCTATAGGCATATAATAATTGTGACAAGAGTTGGACAGATATATAACAAGGTCATGGTAAAACCAAACAGAATGGTCAATTTGGAATAAGCCAAAAGCAGTGATTACAAAGTATATATCCACTATCAATCTATCATTAACGCTTTTTTTTATGCTTCAGAAACGGGGCTTAAAAATGTGAAACTCGTATGATGATGAGGTGGCATAGCTAGATTTGTCCAAAATCAACTCCAAGTTCAGCTTCCTCAGATGACGAAGTAAACTCTAATATCCATGTTGCCGGATTATAGTTGTCTCTGAGTTTTGGCACCCCAGAAATTCTCTATTTCAAACACATTTCTTGTGAATGTAATTATCATATTTGTGTTGGATCTTATTGTCTAACTAACACCCTTGTAAGGTTTAGCACAAAGTAAATCAAGCTGAAAAACAACGAAGGGTGATGATATGAATGTAAATATTATATTTGTATCCTTTGTAAAGTCTATCTTAGAGGCACAAAGTAACTCAAGCTTAAAAACAAAGAAGGGTGATGTATATCTAAGATGTGTATCTGTTCAGAGGTCAACTAACCTCAAAATTTTCAATGACCCTACTTAAACGGTGACCCAGTGGCCCGCAGTAGATCATGCGTCCTCCATTTTCCAAGAGGATTAACTGCAGGAACATAATAAGGGAAATATATGAGATCTTTTTATGTGGACTCAAGAACGACAGCCATAAGTTCAAAAATCCAATGTCTATTTTAGAGTGAATACTGATAAATATGTTGTAATTCTTTTTGGGAAATCTTAGGCAGAGACATATACTAGATGTGGTATTACTTCAGTTTGATTGTCAAACATATAAAATGAGCATTGGAATCTACTTTTTACCTCATCAAAGGCCTCAAATATGTCAATACTCGGTTGGTGAATGGTACATACAATTGTTCTTCCTGTATCAGCAATATTTTTTACAGCCCGCATGACAATGGCGGCTGATCTAGCATCCAGTCCTGTTGTAGGCTCATCCATGAATATAGAGGAGGGATTGGCCACCACTTCCACAGCAATTGTGAGTCTCTTTCGTTGCTCTGTTGATAGACCACTAACTCCAGGAATGCCAACCAAGGCATCTTTCTTTGCGTAAAGCTCAATTGTTTCCAGAATTTCTTCTATAAATCTCTCTGTGCGCCATAAAATATTAGATTACCCAGACATAATAACTTTGGTAGACGTACCATAAATACATCATACGTATTTAGTTCTTGTATCAATATCAGGATGAAGACGCAGCCAAGCAGAAAATACGACTGATTCTTCAACTGTAATATGGGGTGAGTGTACATCAGTTTGTTCACAGTAACCCGAAATTCTGGCAAATGTATCTTGGACTTTAGGATACCCTCCAATTTTAATCTCTCCTTCAACAACGCCACTTGTTTTCCTTCCAGAAAGAACATCCAGAAGTGTTGTTTTAACGGCACCACTTACACCCATCAATGCTGTAAGAGCACCAGGTCTAAAAGCCCCAGTGATGTCATTAAGTAATTGAAGTCATTTTCCATTGAATCCGTGTTTTTTCATTTCCTGACATTAAATGAGCATAACATAACAATAATGTAGAATATATTCAACAAGATCTGTACAGACATCCAACATTTGATAGTTAAAAAGGTCTTAAAATTTTTTACCACTTACCACTGAGGGCTCAACATGGTACTGTAGATCTTGAAAGGAAATTGTTAGCGTTTCGAAAGGTAATACTATTCTATCTGTATTGTAAGAGGATGGATTAGTATTTTATTCATGCACAACAGACTTCTGCTAGTCCAAAAACGTGAGGAAATTGGTTTAAACTTATTATGATGATTTGCATCCACTGCAGATGTCAAAAATTCAAAGCTAGCATTCAAATAAGTTTACATTTATAAGTTTATTGGTGAGTGTTGGAATCTTTGAAATCAAGATGCAATTTCATATTGAAATGTAACATGGAACGAAAGAAAGCATTCTAACCTTCTAACCATATTTACGAAAAATTAGTATTAAATTGCAAAGTACGAAGAGATCAGTATGAATACATACTGCTTAATGAAACACGTGTTTAAAATTTTACAAGTCTTCCATGAGCTATACGAGCAGGGCATACTAAAGCTTGTTCCACTTCCTCGCTAACCTATTCACAAAACTGGTTTGTTAGTTGGTCAATGGGCAGGGATAATAATAACAGATACTCCATGCAACATGTAATAAGATGCATATTGAGTGGAGGTGGTCAAATGGGGAGATAACATGAAATAAATCATACTACCTCCTACCAAGATTGATTTATATTTGGTCATGTTTGTACCAACTGGAAAACCAAAGAGTTTACAGAAGCAAAATTTTGAACTTGTAATAATTGATGCTACCATCCATACGCCCTATCTATAGTCTCTCCCTATTTCATAAAGACAATAACACATGTGATATTCCGTTTTTGCAGGAACAAAGAGTCTCTCGACACTTGCCTAACCAGACAACAACTGCCAAGAACCGCCTAAGCTAAAGTTCAACATGGTGGAAACTGCGTTCTTCACTTTCTTCCAAAAGCAACACCATTACCATTATACTTTCCAATTTACATGATGATAGTCCCTGATACAAAACAACTGCTCAAACATGCCATGAATGAATTTGTAACAATCAAACATGTCTTAGAACGTGCAACAGCAAAGCCAATATTACATTAAAAACTTGCCGTATGGATTTCTGTCTACAAACTCTCCTTTGTGCTTGGCAATTTCAAGTCTTCAGGTGCCTTATACTCACATTAGTTACGTCTAAAGACTCCCCTAACGACTCTGGTTCCTTTTTAAGATCTGTCTAAAATTCTTTTGCTGTATTTATAATAGAATTTCATTGATTTCATTCCCCAGTTTGTTTTCTTACAGATGGCCATTCAAGAGTTACAGACATTTTTCTTATCAAAGCATAGCATGTGAACTTACATATAAATTGGTCAAAGGAATGTAAAAGTATTACCTCTACAGAAAAAATGTTGTCTGGGTTGATATCGATGCTAGGGTGCACGACAGCCAGTTTCATTGTTAAAACTGCAGAAAACAAATGGTTTCAGAATCGATCAAAAGCATTGCAGGAATGGTTATATGACTTCCAGTTTTAAGATTTCACTTGAGCCAATGATTTCACCTATACAAATACTTATTTGAAGTTTAAGTTATGCAGTGGGAATTCCCACTTGAGCCAATATTCACTTATACAAATATATATTTGAAGTTTAAGGTATGCAGTGGTAACAAAATCAATACACTGGAAGCGATACAATATATGTCATAGAAGCGACAAATTTAAGCCATTTACTTATTGTAACACCCCAACTTGGCGGAATCTAGGGATGTCACGCGAAAAGCATAGCACGACATGGAAAATTAAGTAGAGACAATACTACATGCAAACAAGGATTTGGGCAATCCATAAATTAAGTTCAAATACGAGTACAAGTACAACAAGGGATCACAAGATGCATAAGGAGCACATAACCATCAAATGTTACAAAAGGAACAATTCAAAAATGATGGCCATTAATCCTAAGCATAACCCGTCAAAGGGATCAATGAATCACAGATCCAATAGTCAAGCCCAAATCCTAGCAAAAGTCATGCAATCATCCATTTCGTCCTTGATTAACTTGATTACCTGAAAAGTGTACTAAAACGGGTCAACATAAAGTTGGTGAGTTCGTAGGTTTAAACGTTGAAATCATAGTGTCGGGATAACAACCGTTAACGATACACGAGGATTAGAATACCAATTCACGTTCCAAGGGAAACCCTAAAAGGTTTCACGTTATTACAAATCAACACCTAACACAATCATCACATATCGGCACGACTTACATATATTTCAAAGGCGTGATCATATCGGCATGACTTACATATATTCCAAATGCATGATCAACGGCATGACTTACGTATATCTCAACGGCATGATCATAACGGCATGACTTACATATATTCCAAATGCATGATCAACGGCATGACTTACATATATTTCAAATGCATGATCACAACAAACATTCATAGATACATTTACGGAAAACAAAGCATTTACGTTCACAAATCATCGTTTAATATCAAATCATTTCAAATAAATCGTTAAAACATTTACGTGAAACAAGTACACTTTCCACCCCAAATATAAGAGAAAACGGGCTACGAAACTCACCTTGATTGGATATGCAAGCTAAGTACAAGTTATAGTCAAGTTATAAACGTCCAACGATCGCTTAGCGTTCACCACCTATTAACATATACATTACAAATCACGTGTCAAACCCTATCTAGGTTTTAGAAGAGCAAATCAACTTTGGATGACAATTGGGACTCAACTCGGTTACGTCACAACTCTCAAGTGTCTTAATGGTTCAACCGAACATAAACAAGGACACTTTAACACGAAATTTTTGGAAATGGTGATGGATTCAGGATATAAGGGTTATACAATGATAAAGTAGACTCTCTCACGATTACAACGATAGGTCATACGTCTAAAACGGACTTACGGTTCAAAAGTTATTAACGTTTGAAAACTGACGCGCGAAACAGACAAAACTCGCGGCACGAGGATTCAAGCTCGCGGCGCGAGGTGTGGCACAAGAAAGTTTCTGACCAAAGGGGCACCAAACTCGTGGCACGAGTTACCCAGGTCGCGGCGCGAGGATCTGCACACCTGCAGATTTTCAAGCCAAAACACGATCCAAACTTCACCCAAACCCCATTTTTGACATCCAAATCGACTTGGGAGGTTCTATAACTCATTTTGAAGCTTAAATAAACGTATTTCAACATAAATAAACATAACCCATTGCATAAATTCGATTCATAACAACATAACAAGCTTTAATCCGATTTTGACCTAAAACAAAACCTAGTGAAACCCTAATTGACTCAAATCCGTTTTTGACTCGAAATCAATCCAAAACTTGTAAGATTCGACTAGGAAACAAGTTCAATAACATAAAATGAAGAGATTTAGCTAAGTTTCACTTACCAAAACAACCCGGATCTTAAATTTCAAATTCTTGGAAAACTTGAAAAGGATGAACACTTCAAAACCCTAGATTCTTGCAAGATGATTATTATTATTATGAAGCTTTATGTTACTTAGTTAATCTAGCAATGAAACAAGTAATTATTATGAATTTATGATGATTAGAAGTGGTGGGTGAAGAAGATGAAAAGAGGAGTAAATGAGGGAGAGAAGGATAAGGTTTTTGTTAAAGTGAAAATGAATGGATGGATGGGTGAAAGGGGCCGGCCTTGGGGTCTCCTTTTTGAGGCCCCGCTCCGCTAATTTCGACAAATAGCTAAACGTTAACCATTTAAACGTTAAAACAAACCCGTAAACACAAATAAATTCACGTTATATTAGAACACGATAAAACGTTCAATAATTCATATAAATTCACGTTATATTAGAACACGATAAAACGTTCAATAATTCATATAAATTCACGAAATCGTTTACATTCATTTACGTTAAATTACAAGTTAACGGAAGTCAAAATTCACGGATGTTACATTATTCCCCTGTTAAAAGAATTTCGTCCCGAAATTTTAAGTTAATTAGACTTGCTAAACAAGTGGGGATACTTAGCTTTCATCGAATCCTCTCGTTCCCAAGTGAACTCGGGTCCACGTCTCGCTTGCCATCTAACTTTAACAATTGTATACCGAGTATTCTTTAACTTCTTAGTTTCCCGATCTAGAATTTCTATCGGTTTCTCCACGAATTTCAACGCTTTATCGACTCGAATTTCATCTAAGGGCACGTGAAGCGTTGGGTCGGCCAAACACTTCCTAAGATTACATACGTGGAAAACATTGTGAACTCCACTCAAGTTTTGAGGAAGTTCCAAACTATTCGCTACTGGACCAATTCGTTCCAAAATCTTAAATGGGCCAATATATCTTGGACCCAACTTACCACGTTTCACAAAACGGACTACTCCCTTCCACGGAGACACTTTGAGTAGCACATAATCACCAACTTCGAATTCAAGAGGTCGTCGTCTAACATTGGCATACTTTAATTGTCGTTCCCGGGCCACTCTCAACTTCTCTTTGATTTGAGTAATCACTTTAGTCGTTTCAACAACAATCTCGGGTCCAATGAGTTGGCTTTCACCAACTTCCGCCCAAGCTACGGGTGATCTACAATCTCTCCCATACAAGGCCTTAAATGGGGCCATTTGAATAGTTGCATGGTAGCTATTATTATAGGAGAATTCGACCAACGGTAAGTGTACATCCCAATTGCCACCAACTTCGATGGCACAAGCTCTTAACATATCTTCTAACGTTTGAATTGTCCTTTCACTTTGACCATCGGTTTGTAGATGGAACGCCGTACTCATGTCAATTCGAGTACCCATCGCTTGTTGGAACGCCTTCCAAAACTTTGAAGTATATCGGGCATCCCGATCGCATATTATGGAAATTGGCATTCCATGCTTGGATATAACTTCCTTGATGTACAAACGTGCCATGGTTTCAAATTTGTCGTCTTCCCGGATGGCTAAGAAGTGAGCCGACTTAGTCAACCGGTCAACAACCACCCAAATGGTATCCTTGCCACTACTCGTTCTTGGCAACTTCGTTATGAAGTCCATGGCAATTTCTTCCCACTTCCACACCGGTGTTCTCGGTTGAACTAGCAAACCGGGTGGTTTCTTGTGGTCGGCCTTTACTTGCAAGCATGTGATACATTTACCAACGTATCTAGCAATGTCTCTCTTTATTCCCGGCCACCAATACAAACCCCTCAACCTGAAATACATCTTGTCGGAACCCGGGTGAACCGAGTAGGCCGACTTATGAGCTTCGTTCATCAATTTCAACCGCCATCCACCGAGTACGGGAATCCACAATCGTTCGACAAAATATAAACCGTCATCATCCTTTCTATCAAATTGTTCTTCTAAGCCATGTAAAGCTTAATTGATGAAGTTCTCCGGTCTAGTTGCCAACCTTTGTGCTTCAATAATGGAGTCACGGACGCTCTTTATCACGGTAAGGCTCATTGCTCGAATTCGTCTCGGTTTCACACGTTCCTTTCGACTCAATGCATCGGCCACCACATTGGCTTTACCCGGATGGTAACGAATAACACAATCATAGTCGCTAAAGAGCTCCAACCATCTTCGTTGTCTCATATTTAATTCGCTTTGGTCGAAAATGTGTTGAAGGCTTTTGTGATCGGTGTAGATCACGCTTTTGGTGCCATACAAGTAGTGCCTCCAACACTTTAAAGCAAACACGACCGCTCCCAATTCCAAGTCATGGGTCGGGTAATTCTTCTCATGCACCTTAAGTTGCCTAGATGCATAAGCAATCACCTTACCCCGTTGCATTAAGACACAACCCAATCCTTGCCCGGATGCATCACAATAAACAACAAAATCATCGGCTCCATCGGGCAAGCTTAAGATGGGTGCGTCACACAACTTGTCTTTCAACAATTGGAATGCTTGTTCTTGTTTTTCGCCCCAATCAAACCTCCTTTCTCTTTGAGTTAACAAGGTCAAGGGTTGGGCGATTTTTTAGAATCCCTCAATGAATCTTCTATAATAGCCCGCTAAACCAAGAAATTGACGGATCTCGGTTGGTGTCTCGGGCCTTTGCCAATTCTTTACCGCTTCAATCTTGCTCGGGTCAACGTGTATACCTTCTTTGCTCACCACATGTCCAAGGAAATTGTAACACCCCAACTAAGGCGGAACAATGAGGTATACAGAAAGTCGAGTATTCAAAACAAAGGATAATAGATAACATTCACCATAGCTTTATTTGATAAAAGAGTTTACAAATGCACAAGCATGTGAACCAATCCCCAAGTACAATGCGTCCACCGTACTTGGATGTTAAGTCCACGAAACAAATAACAAATACATGAAATTATATACTACAATGATCAAGGCGGATTCCATTGCCCATCCCAAGGTTTGATCTTTGACTCCAAAGTGCAATGCAAATAATCATGATGCATATAATTCCTCAAAGCTAATGCTAACTCCTGAATAGCATGAAGAAAAAGTGTCAACTACGAAACGTAGTTGGTAAGTGCATAGGTTTTTAAGTAAATTTCGTTACATATTCATTGCAAAACTTGGAAAACATGTTATTACATATCAATATACCCAAACCACATGACCGACAAAATTACCATCTCAAACTATCAAGTTCTTCCAAATACCATAATGTCATTTCAAGACTTTGAAAATCCATGGTAAATCATAAGTTCTCATTGATTAAAATCATCATGAGAGAAAAGTATATATATCAATCGATTAATCATATATCACACCCAAACCGTGTGTTCAAACCATCATATCCATCCATAAATAATATCAATAACATTTAGCCAAAGGCATAATTTGATGAGTCTGTGCTTGAGCCACTACTAAGACCGGTTATGTCCAAGATAATAAGAAGCACATGCCGTCAATCATGTGCAATAATAATAATAAAGGGGTCGTGCCATGGAGACGACCAATAATAGAAGGGGGCGTGGCATGACCACTGATATAGTAGCTAGAGCACCGCGTGGTCGGACTGGGAATGAAGGTCGTCACAAAGGCAACCAAACATCCCACCGTTACTCGTTGGGTGAGGGGACAAGTCCTAGTTGCGCAACTCTCATACTACAGGCCTCTCAAGGAGTTAATAGTAGTGAACCGAGGTGAAACAGTTTTGACAGAACTCAAGCTCATCATATAATATATAACACGTTGAACATACAATAATTCCCATATCATAATCATTCTTTCAAAGGATCAATTCATAAAAGAAAACAACTTTATTTATCATGTTTTTCACCCCGAAAGTAAAACACATAAAAGAGTTTGAAAGGGGCTATGACTCACCTTGATATGCCGCATATTATATTCACTTATCCAAAATGGGTACTTCCCATCTATCGCTTCCTTGATCATATATCCGTCATATTCCTCAATCACATTTCAAGCCAAGACTATCCCTACGAGAGGACTAATACACATAAGTTCCTATCTTAAGCCATCACTTAGAAATGCCACTATCATTAAGTTGTCATCAATTATGGAATCCAAGTGTATTGCTAATATTCGTATCTTTTTTGTTGTAGAGAGTGATGGTGTAAAAGGTTACTTTCATTATACATGTAGTTATAAGTTGTTAGAATTTCGGTAACTTGCCTTCATTTGTGGTTTCGTTTGGCATCTTAGGTTATCATATGGGAATGCCATATTAAGTTATATTATCCTTATTCATCATTTGATGTGTAACCGATTTTAGCACGAATTAACATTTGTGATCAATTTATAGTTTGGTTAACGTAATTACTTATGTCCATTCCACTTAATTATCTTTTGTGTTACTTTGATTTCGCTTATCTTTCAAACTCACATACTTCTCGATATGTCTTATGATTATCTGGGTTTATGAAATTCGTTTAAGTGTTAGGGGTCATCACCAATTGGGCCTAAGTGTCATGGGCTTCATTTAGTTATTGGGCTTAACCTTATTTGGGCTAGATGCTTAATGGGTTATATTGGTTATTGGGCTTTATGGTTTTTGGGCCAGTGCTAATGGGCTTATATTGGTTATTGGGCTTAACCTTATTTGGGCTAGATGCTTAATGGGTTATATTGGTTATTGGGCTTAACCTTATTTGGGCTAGATGCTTAATGGGCTTATATTGGTTATTGGGCTTAACCTTATTTGGGCTAGATGCTTAATGGGTTATATTGGTTATTGGGCTTAACCTTATTTGGGCTAGATGCTTAATGGGTTATATTGGTTATTGGGCTTAACCTTATTTGGGCTAGATGCTTAATGGGTTATATTGGTTATTGGGCTTAACCTTATTTGGGCTAGATGCTTAATGGGTTATATTGGTTATTGGGCTTAACCTTATTTGGGCTAGATGCTTAATGGGTTATATTGGTTATTGGGCTTAACCTTATTTGGGCTAGATGCTTAATGGGCTTATATTGGTTATTGGGCTTAACCTTATTTGGGCTAGATGCTTAATGGGTTATATTGGTTATTGGGCTTAACCTTATTTGGGCTAGATGCTTAATGGGTTATATTGGTTATTGGGCTTAACCTTATTTGGGCTAGATGCTTAATGGGCTTATATTGGTTATTGGGCTTAACCTTATTTGGGCTAGATGCTTAATGGGTTATATTGGTTATTGGGCTTAACCTTATTTGGGCTAGATGCTTAATGGGTTATATTGGTTATTGGGCTTAACCTTATTTGGGCTAGATGCTTAATGGGTTATATTGGTTATTGGGCTTAACCTTATTTGGGCTAGATGCTTAATGGGTTATATTGGTTATTGGGCTTAACCTTATTTGGGCTAGATGCTTAATGGGTTATATTGGTTATTGGGCTTAACCTTATTTGGGCTAGATGCTTAATGGGCTTATATTGGTTATTGGGCTTAACCTTATTTGGGCTAGATGCTTAATGGGTTATATTGGTTATTGGGCTTAACCTTATTTGGGCTAGATGCTTAATGGGCTTATATTGGTTATTGGGCTTAACCTTATTTGGGCTAGATGCTTAATGGGTTATATTGGTTATTGGGCTTAACCTTATTTGGGCTAGATGCTTAATGGGTTATATTGGTTATTGGGCTTAACCTTATTTGGGCTAGATGCTTAATGGGCTTATATTGGTTATTGGGCTTAACCTTATTTGGGCTAGATGCTTAATGGGTTATATTGGTTATTGGGCTTAACCTTATTTGGGCTAGATGCTTAATGGGTTATATTGGTTATTGGGCTTAACCTTATTTGGGCTAGATGCTTAATGGGTTATATTGGTTATTGGGCTTAATTATTTTGCATCTCTTAACATCAAATATACTGATTTCAAACAATTTCAAGATCATCAATTATCATCTATACTTGAATTTTCACCAAACAAAAATCAATAAACTTAGTTCTTACAAAAATCATCCAAAAATGTGATTGCATGTGACCATCTAGCCATTTTATGAAGAAATCTCTTAACAAGTCTTTCATACAACACAAAAATAAGTTTATTTATGAAAATCACAGGAAATAAGTCTCATCCATACCAACAAAAATCGATTTTTATGGAGATTCATCAACTAGTTTGAAAGCTTTCTCATGAACCATCACTTTTGGGTCTTATTTGAGTTGAATCCTTGAATCTTTCCTCTAGATCTTGACATGCAATGGCATGAAAGGAAAGATCCTATCAACATGCCCTCATTAAGTGTATTTTCAAGAAGAAAATCAAAGAAAAACATGGTTTTTGATAAAGAACTTTTAGTATATACAAAAACAAGATAGATTAAACAAAGAGATGGAGATTTATACCCTTCTTGAACGCGGTTTTGAAGATGATTTTGGGCAGAAATTTCGTGGCCTATATGCTCCTAAAAACCCTTAATCCAAGCTTGAAACAACCCTTAATCTAAGCTTGAAACAACCCTTAATCTTATCTTGAAACAACCCTTGCTTAACCCTTTATAAACCCTTATTATTATTATTGATTATACTTAAGTTTTGTTCTTGTTTTTTTTTGTTTGTTTAGGTCGAAATGAAGAGGAGGAAGGGAGGGGAAGATGCAGAATTTTTTTGAGAGAAATAAGAGAGAAAAGTGTGTTTTTGAGAGAGAAGTGTGTGTGTGTTGTGTGGGAAAGTGTAGAGAAAGATGATGGAGTGAAAGGTTGGAGTGTAGGAGTATCCAATATGCCTTGGAAGTGTAAGAATCTAGTTTCTAGTTGAATTTTGATTGGTCACTTGGTTGTGGAGCATGGGGGCCGAATTTTTGTGTTTAAAATTTGAAAAGTGGTGTTTAATTTTTGTTAGTTGATTGATATATGTGTATATGTTGTATGTATATGTCCATGCATGAGTATTAACTAGCTATGTAGGCTTTTAAGGTACAAAGTGTGTTTCCATTTATATATATATGGCCGTATATATGTATGTGTACATATATATAGTTGTGTTTTTAATTGATAACTTAACTCTTTGTTTATAAACTTGTATTTATATTAGACATATATATATACTTATTATTATTTAAGCTCATTTTCATGTACATAATAGTTTATAAATAAATTTTGATATGGTCATTATATTTTTGTGTCCAAAGTACTTTAATTAGCTTGGTGTTTGGATTATTGGATATTTATAAGAATTTTTGGTTGTTATCTTAGCTTGTGAGTCTTGCATAGTTATTTATATAACTTAACTTCTTGAAATAAAATTTTTTAGTTCATTGACATTTCGTCAAGTTCAAATAGAACAAATTTATAGCTTGAGATTGTCTTCAATATTTATAGTTATTGTTTATGGCATTTCTAAGATAACTAGTCATCTATGGTATTTCATTGAACTAGAAGGCAATTATCATTATGCCTTAAATGTCTAGAAGGTCAATTCTCTTAATCAACCTCTAGGGATAGATACCTAGATAAGTCCAAGTAAATTAACCTAGTCGGAATTTGAGGGTTGTTACAGAAATGGACTTCTTCTAACCAAAACTCACACTTAGAAAACTTGGCATATAGCTTTTCCTTCCGGAGTAACTCCAACACTAACTTCAAATGCTCCGCGTGATCATACTACATCTTGGAATAGATAAGTATGTCATCAATGAAAACAATGACAAACTTATCCAAATATGGATCACACACCCGGTTCATCAAGTCCATAAACACCGCCGGTGCATTAGTTAGACCAAAGGGCATGACCGTGAATTCAAAATGCCCATACCGAGTTCGGAAAGCCGTTTTTGGAATATCATCTTCATGTACCCGCAATTGATGGTAACCCGACCGCAAGTCAATCTTTGAGAAGTATTTAGCGCCTTGGAGTTGATCAAACAAATCATCAATTCTAGGGAGAGGATAGCGATTTTTCACCGTTAGTTTATTCATTTCTCTATAATCGATGCACATTCGGAAGAACCCGTCTTTCTTTTTGACAAATAAGACCGGTGCTCCCCACGGTGATTGACTAGGGCGGATGAAGCCCTTTTCTTGAAGTTCCTTGAGTTGGGTAGCCAACTCTTGCATTTCGGTCATGGCTAGGCGATAGGGTGCCTTGGCCACGGGGGAGGCGTTAGGAACAAGATCGATACGGAAATCGAGTTCACGAGAGGGAGGCAAACCCGGTAAATCATCCTGAAAGACATCCACAAACCCATTGACTACTGGCACGGTCTTCAATTCAACCTTGGTGACGTTAACATTATACACTTTACTTTCCCAAGACTCGGACTTTTCACCTTGAACCACTAATTCCCCACCATTCTCTAACGGTATTCTAACTATTTTATTACCACAATCAATTACCGCGTTAACGGACGACATCCAATCCATACCAACGATCACGTCAAAACTCCCAATGTCAAAAGGGACCAAGTTGATGGAAAACGGGTATTCGTTCAATTCTAAGACACAATCACGAGCAACTTGACTAACTCTAGACAAACCGCCATTTACCATTTCAAGTTCGTAATAATACGTCAACGGGCTAAGACTAACATTAATCAACGGAATAAAATCATGGGATATGAGGCTAAAGTCGGCTCCGGAATCAAATAACACGGTGGCATATTGGTCATTGAGAAGAAAAGTACCTGCCACAACGTTTGGATCAACATGAGCCTCGGCCGCATTCACGGCAAAAGCTCTACCACGAGGGGCCAATTGTTGACGAGGAGCTTGTTGAAGTTGTTGTTGTTGTCCTTGAAGCCCTCGGTTTTGATTTGGACCGGCAATTTGCAATTGGTTAGGATGCACGGTCACTTGGACTTGTTGGCCAATAAGGTTAGGGCACCGGTTGCGGTAGTGGTCTTGGCTACCACATTCATAGCAAGCACCCGGAGCCTCCGGGGGACGCATTGCGTTGAGAGGAGCAACACTCAAAGGAGCATTTCGAGGGTTAGTTGGAAAAAACCTTGAGGTGTGACCCGATTGATTACAACTGAAGCAAACATCGCATCTCATGGTGGGTTGATGGTGACGATTACACCTAGGGCATAAAGGATTAGCCCCGGCATAACCACCCTTTGGAGGACCCGCCGTCGGTACAAC
Organism: Erigeron breviscapus; assembly: GCA_034093135.1. Taxonomy (NCBI): domain Eukaryota; kingdom Viridiplantae; phylum Streptophyta; class Magnoliopsida; order Asterales; family Asteraceae; genus Erigeron; species Erigeron breviscapus. The sequence goes on along the minus strand of CM067172.1, from coordinate 7,431,036 downwards.
CGCCGCAAAAACCTTTCCACCACGACCATGGCGCTTATTATCACGCCTAACATCTTTCTTGGTGCCGCTTGACTCGGCCACCTCTTTCCTTTTGTTATCATTTTTGCTTAACTTACCACCCCTTATAAGTTCCAATGTCACACTAGCGGTACGAGTGGTTGCCTCTTTGTATGTCAAAGGCATGGTGGGGTGAGAAACAAGCATCCTCACCTCATGGGGCAACCCCGCAACATACTTCTCAATTTTCACATCATCGGGTCTCTCGGATATAGGCAATCGAATTATCTTTTGGGAACATAAAATACTAGCCTCATTTCTAGCCAACCAATCCATACCAATCACTACATCAAAACCACCTAAGGTAGTAGGCAATAGTTGGACTGGAAAAGAACGACCTTCAATCTCAATCTCACAATCGTCATAACCCACACGTATATTATTAACCGTACCATTAGCAATTTCTACCTCTATTGAACAATCTAAGGGAGTAGTGACTCTTTCTAGCTTAGGAGCAAATAATGTGGACACAAACGACCTATTTGCACCTGAATCAAATAAAACAGAGGCAGGCTTTGAGTTAACAAGGAAAGTACCACATACCACTTCATCGTTGTTCCTTGCGTCATCAACCGTCATTTGAAGAGCTCTCACTTTTGTTGCTGTCGTGGCGGTCTTCTTTCCAACATTCTTCATCTGTGGACAATCGGCAATGAGATGACCCGTTTCTTGGCACTTGTAGCAACGAGTCTTGTCCCTACATTCAGTGGCAAGATGTCCCGACTTCCCACACTTATGGCACCTTCTTGTCTTGTCGGTACAATGCCCTTCATGAATTGTCTTGCAAAATGTACACCATGAACCATTCTTCTTTTTATCCTTGTCACCACTCGAACTACCACTTCCACGGAACTTCTTATTATTATTGTTATTGGAAGACCAATTTGACCTTCTTTTAAACCCCGACTTCTTATCATCACTCTTCTCAACCTTCTTGTCCGAAGCGAAATCATCGTCAAGCTTCTTAGACTCCTTGATAGCTTCAGTCAGAGTCTTGTGCTGCCTGCAGATACCTCGATAACTCGGAGGCAAACCATCAACATAGCAAGCAACCTGATCCGCATCAGTACAGAATAAATGACCCACGAACTTCATCTTCTCCATGAAGGAACGAGCATACTCGTTAACCTTCCCGACTTCAGCTGTCAAGGCACGAAACTCCTTTTCCATCTTACGCTGCTCATGAACCCCAATATATTCCTCAATGAATTTCTGCTTAAAGTTAGCCGACGAGATAGCAGATACCATAGCTGGAGTCATCGAAATAGTAATGCTCTTCCACCAATCCCGAGCACCTTCTTTCAACATTCGACTAGCGCACAACACCTTCTTATCCTCGGGACAGTCACAGGCTTCAAAGACCATCTCCGTATCATCGAGCCATTCCATGCAACCCACTGCATTAAGGGTTCCATCAAACTTCTGACCTCCACACTTCTGGAAACTTTCAAACTTAAACCGAGGGGCTTGAACGACATTAGGAGGAACCATAACAGCATTAGCAGGGTGAACAGCAACAACATCGACCAGTGGCTCAGAGTGGTGAGAAGGCACTGAATAGTTGCCATCAGTTCCTTCAGCATTTTCAGCAAGCGCGTTGTTCAATTGTTCCTGTGTCTGGGCCAATTGGGTCTGGAGAGTCCGTACGAGATTGTACAACTCAGCCGCGTTAGGGATTTGTTCCACCACTTCCTCGTTAACCCTAGGTGGATTGCCGGGAGGTGGAGACATAGGACCCAATGAGCCTTGCTGATTGACCTGGCGGGGATTTCCTCGATTTCTATTTGCATTGGCTGCAACAGCAGCAACAGCATTTGCAGCGCCTGCACCTGGATGGACAGGTGGGGTAATGCTAGCAGTAGCTCCATCACGTCGGAAGTTGCGGTTGCGAGTGTTAACCATTTTCCTTTAATAAAAAGGTAGAGTCGATAAGCGCAAATTAAAGCAAAATGCTTGTTAAGATAAGGCTAAAACCTATCATCGTAACGTAAACATCTCATAAGCCCTATCACACTCGCACTCGTCCCAACCCATCCTATATCATCTTTCATTAAAACTAAGGCATCCTACAAATACCTAGCATGCATATCTTAAGTTTAAGTCCAAATCCTATGGTTAATAGGCCTTGGTTCACTTAAACCACTTCTCTGATACCAACTTGTAACACCCGTCGTTTAAAAATATGGGTTTTCAAAACTTTTCACCTAACGGTGTTAAATTGCGGAAGTAAAGACTGTAAAAGTCAAAACCGATAAAAACATTTCGGTTTCTGCATTTATTTGGTGTTACATGCCATATCAAACAATAGTTCAAATGAAAACCTAACGGTTGCCCAACATAAAACAACCGTTCACAAGTCACAACATAAATTCGACATTAAGTACGAAATGTAAATAAATGTCTAAGCAAAGAATCGTCTATGGATAACTAAGGCTCCTTCAATGAATCTACCCAAGCTCACGCATCCTTCATCTAATTCCATCAAGCTAAACCTGAGGGAACAACCACATTAAAGAAGCAAGTGTTAGCTATAAGAATAGCTAAGTAAGATAACACTTAATTAAAAGCATTTGTCCAATTAAAACAATCTTCATTATTAGACAAGTTTTATTAGGCACAACACACATCACACGTTCACACATATACTACATTTCGACTTCATATTAATTAGGATAATCATCCTAAATGTGACTATCCTGCATTAGTTCACACATTGTCACACGTATCTTTGTTAACTGCATATAAGTGTGCCCTGCATCACACCCGACTGGATGATCAGTCAAAAGACTACTCATCTTACGTCGTTAAGGAGTGGCAAGCCAATCCAAGAGTAATCCGTATGTGGAGGTTGGTCAAACCTCTCGTATTACTCGCCCTGCGTTATAAAGACCATGTTGCGAGGAGCCACCCAAGCAACAACTGCATCAACGCACTCATCTGGCTAAGACAAGTACGGGTTAAGCTTAACACTTTCCCTGCATTAGTTTTATGAGCTCAATTTCACACATATACTACATTTCGACTTCATATTAATTAGGATAATCATCCTAAATGTGTCTATCCTGCATTAGTTCACACATTCACACATATACTACATTTCGACTTCATATTAATTAGGATAATCATCCTAAATGTGACTATCCTGCATTAGTTCACACATTGTCACACGTATCTTTTCGACTTCATGTTAATTAGGATAATCATCCTAACTGTGCCTATCCTGCATTAGTTTTCACACATTCACACATATACTACATTTCGACTTCATATTAATTAGGATAATAATCCTAAATGTGCCTATCCTGCATTAGTTCACACATTCACACATATACTACATTTCGACTTCATGTTAATTAGGATAATCATCCTAACTGTGCCTATCCTGCATTAGTTATCACACGTTCACACATATACTACATTTCGACTTCATATTAATTAGGATAATCATCCTAAATGTGACTATCCTGCATTAGTTCACACATTGTCACACGTATACTACATTTCGACTTCATATTAATTAGGATAATCATCCTAAATGTGACTATCCTGCATTAGTTCACACATTGTCACACGTATACTACATTTCGACTTCATGTTAATTAGGATAATCATCCTAACTGTGCCTATCCTGCATTAGTTTACATCACACGTTCACACATATACTACATTTCGACTTCATATTAATTAGGATAATCATCCTAAATGTGACTATCCTGCATTAGTTCACACATTGTCACACGTATACTACATTTCGACTTCATATTAATTAGGATAATCATCCTAAATGTGACTATCCTGCATTAGTTCACACATTGTCACACGTATACTACATTTCGACTTCATGTTAATTAGGATAATCATCCTAACTGTGCCTATCCTGCATTAGTATCACACATTCACACATATACTACATTTCGACTTCATATTAATTAGGATAATCATCCTAAATGTGACTATCCTGCATTAGTTCACACATTGTCACACGTATACTACATTTCGACTTCATATTAATTAGGATAATCATCCTAAATGTGACTATCCTGCATTAGTTCACACATTGTCACACGTATACTACATTTCGACTTCATATTAATTAGGATAATCATCCTAAATGTGACTATCCTGCATTAGTTCACACATTGTCACACATATACTACATTTCGACTTCATATTAATTAGGATAATCATCCTAAATGTGTCTATCCTGCATTAGTTCACACATTGTCACACATATACTACATTTCGACTTCATATTAATTAGGATAATCATCCTAAATGTGACTATCCTGCATTAGTTCACACATTGTCACACGTATCTTTTCGACTTCATATTAATTAGGATAATCATTAAATGTCACTACATAGACATAATTTCTTCATATTTCACACATTTATACTACATTAACATTTAGGTTTTCAAACCTCACACATAACACACATTAACTACGTATATACATATATTCACACTAGACTTAACGACACACATGAGGTTGACCTAACAGCGTTAGTCAAATCTTAAAGAAAAGTTTGGGATGTTACACCTTCTCCTCCATCCTCACCGTTTATATTCACATCTTCATCTTCGTTTTGAACATGAACCGCTTCATCTTCCGGTTCTTCTTGTTCATTTCTAGCTTCCATGGCCGTTTGGAGTCGGGCCACAAGATCCGGCATGAGATCATTTAGAGCTTGAGTGATAACCTCGGCGGTTACCGGGGTATTGGCACCACCCCGGCCACCTCGGCCACCACGACCCCCACGGCCTCCACGACCTCCTCTACCACCACGTCCACCTACAATTTCTTCTTCCTCTTGAGCACGAGGGCGGCGAACAACTCTTTTTGGTCTAACCATTCTTCCCTGAACACACGTGTTAGATTAGCAAGTTAATTCTCACACTTCACACACGAATAATCGAAATCGGCCGTCATATAACAAACAACATATACCTACTTCCTTATAAACCGTCACAAGAACATAAAATTCTACGGGGATATTATCATGGCAATAATCTAAGGCATCATCGTTTCATGCAAATTCATAATCAACATCACAATTACAAGCCAATTTGTACAGTTTTAAAAGGGGTCAAGTCACAACAAGGTGAGTAAAGTATAGTCCGAATCTTAACTTCAACATTCAACTCATTAAAAGTGTTTGTATACAGGGTGTACCAGCGGCTAACCCTCCACATCGTTAATATATTGAATGGATGTCAAGACTCGGTTCCGTTATACTCTCTAAGTATTGGCCGGGTATGTATACAGGGTGTACCATCGGCTAACCCTCCACCCAACCAACACTCATTAAGCATACCGGGTTACCTACTATACTTCATCCACAATGCGCAATCCACGAGGTCATTAACTTTATATGACATAGGGTAACCATAGATTTGTTGATCAGGCGCCTCTAGGGTTACCGAGTGTCATACTCCGTTAATGTCATCGTTTCACTTTGCTAGGGTTTACAATAAAGATTCAAGAATATACGTCAATGTTCATTCGGTAGGTCACGGTGTATCCCGACACTAACACATACGTCAAACAAGTCATCACATAACAATCAAGTCACAAGTCAAGGAAAACCTACGAACTCCACTTACACAAGTCTCATGCTTCACACAATTCACGTTGCACACATAGTTTCCTATCATGCATGCTAATTATGAAGATGTGGGTGCAATGGCTATAGACTAGGTCAAACCACCTAATTCTCTACAACCATGGCTCTGCTACCATTCTGTAACACCCCAACTCGGCGGAATCATGGGATGTCACGCGAAAAGCATAGCACGACATGGAAAATTAAGTAGAGACAATACTACATGCAAACAAGGATTGGGCAATCCATAAATTAAGTTCAAATACGAGTACAAGTACAACAAGGGATCACAAGATGCATAAGGAGCACATAACCATCAAATGTTACAAAAGGAACAATCCAAAAATGATGGCCATTAATCCTAAGCATAACCCGTCAAAGGGATCAATGAATCACGGATCCAATAGTCAAGCCCAAATCCTAGCAAAAGTCATGCAATCATCCATTTCGTCCTTGATTAACTTGATTACCTGAAAAGTGTACTAAAACGGGTCAACATAAAGTTGGTGAGTTCGTAGGTTTAAACGTTGAAATCATAGTGTCGGGATAACAACCGTTAACGATACACGAGGATTAGAATACCAATTCACGTTCCAAGGGAAACCCTAAAAGGTTTCACGTTATTACAAATCAACACCTAACACAATCATCACATATCGGCACGACTTACATATATTTCAAAGGCATGATCAACGGCATGACTTACATATATTCCAAATGCATGATCAACGGCATGACTTACATATATTCCAAATGCATGATCAACGGCATGACTTACATATATTCCAAATGCATGATCAACGGCATGACTTACATATATTTCAAATGCATGATCACAACAAACATTCATAGATACATTTACGGAAAACAAAGCATTTACGTTCACAAATCATCGTCTAATATCAAATCATTTCAAATAAATCGTTAAAACATTTACGTGAAACAAGTACACTTTCCACCCCAAATATAAGAGAAAACGGGCTACGAAACTCACCTTAATTGGATATGCAAGCTAAGTACAAGTTATAGTCAAGTTATAAACGTCCAACGATCGCTTAGCGTTCACCACCTATTAACATATACATTACAAAACACGTTTCAAACCCTATCTAGGTTCTAGAAGAGCAAATCAACTTTGGATGACAATTGGGACTCAACTCGGTTACGTCACAACTCTCAAGTGTCTTAATGGTTCAACCGAACATAAACAAGGACACTTTAACACGACATTTTTGGAAATGGTGATGGATTCAGGATATAAGGGTTATACAATTATAAATTAGACTCTCTCACGATTCCAACGATAGGTCATACGTCTAAAACGTACTTACGGTTCAAAAGTTATTAACGTTTGAAAACTGACGCGCGAAACAGACAAAACTCGCGGTACGAGGATTCAAGCTCGCGGCGCGAGTAGCACAAGACCTCGCGGCGCGAGGTGTGGCACGAGAAAGTTTCTGACCAAAGGGGTACCAAACTCGCGGCACGAGTTACCCAGGTCGCGGCGCGAGGATCTGCACACCTGCAGATTTTCAAGCCAAAACACGATCCAAACTTCACCCAAACCCCATTTTTGACATCCAAATCGACTTGGGAGGTTCTATAACTCATTTTGAAGCTTAAATAAACGTATTTCAACATAAATAAACATAACTCATTGCATAAATTCGATTCATAACAACATAACAAGCTTTAATCCGATTTTGACCTAAAACAAAACCTAGTGAAACCCTAATTGACTCAAATCCGTTTTTGACTCGAAATCAATCCAAAACTTGTAAGATTCGACTAGGAAACAAGTTCAATAACATAAAATGAAGAGATTTAGCTAAGTTTCACTTACCAAAACAACCCGGATCTTAAATTTCAAATTCTTGGAAAACTTGAAAAGGATGAACACTTCAAAACCCTAGATTCTTGCAAGATGATTATTATTATTATGAAGCTTTATGTTACTTAGTTAATCTAGCAATGAAACAAGTAATTATTATGAATTTATGATGATTAGAAGTGGTGGGTGAAGAAGATGAAAAGAGGAGTAAATTAGGGAGAGAAGGATAAGGTTTTTGTTAAAGTGAAAATGAATGGATGGATGGGTGAGAGGGGCCGGCCTTGGGGTCTCCTTTTTGAGTCCCCGTTCCGCTAATTTCGATAAATAGCTAAACGTTAACCATTTAAACGTGAAAACAAACCCGTAAACACAAATAAATTCACGTTATATTAGAACACGATAAAACGTTCAATAATTCATATAAATTCACGAAATCGTTTACATTCATTTACGTTAAATTACAAGTCAACGGAAGTCAAAATTCACGGATGTTACACTTATGATAGCTATGAATGGGTTGACTTTGTTTAAGCTTTATCTCTAATGGGTCAAAAAGGTGTAAAAGACATTTAGCTCAAAAAAACAGCCACGATTCAGACGGGTCATAAGTTGCACACACTCAGACAGTGTATTTTCAATGTATAAAATGTCCTAAAGTTGCCAATGGGTTGGTGGCCCATTAGTAAGGTCTTAGACCTTGGGGAAAACCACCAGGGTTCGAATCTCACTTCCTACATTTGTAGGAGTGGATTATTAGGGGGGTTTTCGAGAGTCATGGGTTTCATCCCAGGCATGCGTGGTTCGAGCACCGCATACTGCCCACTTGGATGTCACTGTGGTGTCTCGAATGTTAACTGCTAACTCGCTGTTCAAAAAAAATATAAAAAAATAAAATGCCCTAAAGTTTTTTATTAAGAAATTTATATTATTTTCATGTACACAAATTCTGTACCAATTGTTATATAAAAAGAACCCAATACATTAATTAAAACTCAGACAAAGGGGTTGTTTCTGATTGATCATCCCTTTGAACCCAGAGACAATCGACCATCACTAACCTCGGGGAAACTGACCTTACGTTGTCTGCTTGGTAGATCACAATAAAGCTCATTCCAATTTTCGACTGATCATCCCATATGTTGTAGATTGCTTCAACCAAAAGTAACCCAATGAGTGCATCACCAGGATCTTGATTGATCAGCCTACTGACTGCACATTGCCTCTTAGCGGCATTTTGCTTTTCTACATCTTCAAAAACAAATTTAGTTTCAGAATCAAACGAAAGAAAAGATTAAGAACAAATAAAAACAAAAGAGAAGAGCAATTTCCCAACATTGCTGTAAAAATAATGTGATCTATTTAACTAATTTCGGTCCCTTTAATTGGCCAACTTTACCAGCCAAAATTTTATGTTTTGGTGAATCAATCACACACCTTTCTTTATATATAGATACAAATATAGTCAAACAATTCATTCCATTGATATACAATGCTATTATATAATCAGTAAAAAAAATGGCAGTTTCAAACCTTGAGAGATTTGCTAAGGTTCCCAGAAAGTGCTTTCAACAATGTGGTCTTCCCACACCCCGGAGGACCAAGAAGCAGAGTCATCCTGAAACGATAACAAAATTGCAACACTAATGAATAAAGCCAAAAATCGATTAAACTAACTGTGCAGTACAAGCTTTCAATTTCTCTTGAATCCTACCTTCCTGGTTCAATGCACCAGTAACATCGTTTAAAATGGTTATCTTAGCATGTTTAGACTTTAAACCAGGAACCGCAACAATCCCCTGTCGCACAAAAACAAAGTTCGGAATATTACTAACAGAGCAACAAGTATCACCAATACATCGAACCCACTAACTGAATCACTAGATGCTTTCAGTTCAATCTATATTTTAGATCATCTGCAGCAACTAACTGTTTCAACTATAACTTTACATTTTGAGTAATTTATTGTTATAACATAAAAATTGTGCCTCTAGTTAGAATATTGTATTAACACTATAAAGTTGTTAAACCAGATAGAGCCAACATATAAACATTAACAAGGTAAGTTTGGAAACACAGAATTGTACTACATTTCGTGTTAACTGAAAATTAATTTCTACGACACACAAAAACTTAATATGTTCTCTGTTAACATAACCACATAATTGAGACAAATGGTACATGTTAAGTGGATTAAGGGTCGCATTTAGATACTTAATAGGAATTTGGGCATAAGTCATTTTTCGTGCCCTTGAATCTCTCTTGTTTAACTCAAACCACTGGGTGAACATGGTGTCTTTGATTCCTGGTTTGTTCAGTAGTGCTGGCAGGCTTTCGGAATCACGGAATGTGATCATGTGTTGCTCTGGCAGATGGAATGTTAGTCTGATCACTGAGGGATAAGAATAGTGGATTGGAAAAGCCAACATGCGCCAAACTGCTTCACAAGGTGACAAGTAACGACAGTCCAGGTAATTTTTGATCTCATCAATCTTGACTATTTTTTTGAAGAACCTGTACCATCATCCTTAACATTCTCCTTGACCACAATTGTAGCTCGGTCTGGACCTTTATTAAGATATTTGATTGCCCGAGATCTGTTACACCACTCGACGTTAATATGGGCATTGTATTTAAGCAACAGGTAACGATTATACGGCACAACAAACCCATTGTGGAGTATAGCTTTATTTTTCACCACGTGAGCTTTATTGTTTCTTCTACGATATACTGGATAGCCATCTTCATCAATCGTGGTTTCTTGGTAAAATGGTTTTGGGAAATGTTTTGTACACTTTTGTTCAGATGTACACTGTGCTCCTGGTGGGTGGTCATCAATGGGTTGACCCATGACCCATAACCTATACCCATGACCCAACCTTATCCCCTCACATTCTTCCAACCATTCTATCTATACAATCATTTCTCCCATCTCTTTCTCTCTCTAAAGTGCAAGAACTCTTGCACACACATACATCTCACTCTCTCTCTAAAATTCTTGCACCAAGATTATTGTTTTAAGTAAGATTTGTGTAGGAATCATTATTAGCATCATCATCTTCATCACATATCAAAATTTTGGGTATTTTCAAGTGCAAGAACTTCCATTTTAGCTCCAAAAATCGGATTGAGATTCCGGATAAAATTGGTAAGTGTTTCTTAGCTCAAAATCATCTTTATATGTTGTTAATCGTGTTTCTTGGTCATATCTAAACATCTTTGGTCATATTGGTTGCTAAAATTGGAGATTTTGTCAAGTTAGGGTTTTGGGTGAAATTGAGTATAAATTGGTCTTGGATTGTGAAATGAAAGAGTTTTTAATGATGGGTTTTGTCCAAAATGTGTTGGGATTTTTATTTCATTAAGGTTATTATAGGTATATTAAATGAAGATGTTTAAGTTAGTGAATAAAGGAGAATGTTTAAATTCCCATCCACCACGTGACCAGCCCAATGTCAACAAATCTCATTCAACCCATCAATTATATTAATCTTTTTAATAAAAAGAAAAACAAAACTCAAGTGCAGGCATCGACTTTTTTTATGATTCACGAATATTAATTGGGGATTTAGACTTTTAGGGTTCTTGCGTTTCAATTATGAGCCACCATTCGGTTCAATTGTCTTCCCCCAAATCAACACAATTAATCTCTTCTCCAACAAATCAACAGATCTCTTTCTCCAAATTAATCACTTTATAATCCCCAAATCAATCACTTTATATTCACCGGAACCCCCCCCCACACCACCACCACCACCAGGTCCACCAACAAGATGAACAACCAAATAGTCGGATATGATTTGGAGAGAGACGTGACCAATGGTTTCCATCAAGTCGTGTTTCGACTTAGAAGACTGAAACGAAAAAGGGTAGTAGCTCCACTTAAAAAGTCTGATTGGGAAGATGTCGATCTTGTTTCCAGAGAGAAAGAATCCGAATGAAAGTCAAAATGGATGATATTTATTTTTTTGCTTACCAGAAGTTCGAAGATGGTCGTGAAGGAGATATGTGGGAAGCCCGCACCAATGATGAAGATGAAAATAAGAAACTCATTCCCTCAGCCAAGTCTTTGAACTTTTCCGTGAATTACGCAGGCGGTGTCCCTGATCGAATGGTAGGTATTAAAGCGATAAAAGACAAGTCGCTTCTTCCTTCCCTTGCAAGAATAATAACTTGTTACAATAGAATCTATAGAATTAGGAAAGTGAACGCAAATGAAAACAAATTTAAGATTACCTTTAATATGCGGTATTCTAATGCAGCATCGCGCAAAATATACCGCTGCATCATTTAATTTAGGGTTGAACATCATCTCATAGTTGTTGTAGTTCTTGTAATCCCTTATAAGCTTCGCATCTATATCCCTCGGCAGTTGCTTCATCATTATTGGGAGATCCTCTTTTGCAGTATCAGACATCTTCTCCCAAATGTTAATCATGCGACTCATCCATGGTGGAACCCGCGTCTTTATTCCCTCTTCGACAACATGGTGAACCTTGTGATGACAAGGTTGAAATCCTCCCAGCATGAAAATCGAGGCGGCATTTAAGACCTTAGCTATAAATTTCTGTGAGGCGGCGAAATTTCAACCTTGTTATCACAAGGTTTACCACGTTGTCGAAAAGGAAATAAGGATGCGAGTTCCACCATGGATGAGTCGTATGATTAACAATTGGGAGAGTCTAATACTGCAAAAGAGGATCTCACAGTAATGATGAAGCAACTGCCGAGGCATATAGATGCGAAGCTTATAAGGGATTACAAGAACTACAACAACTATGAGATGATGTTCAACCCTAAATTAAATGATGCAGCGGTATATTTTGCGCGATGCTGCATTAGAATACCGCATATTAAAGGTAATCTTAAATTTGTTTTCATTTGCGTTCACTTTCCTAATTCTATAGATTCTATTGTAACAAGTTATTATTCTTGTAGGGGAAGGAAGAAGCGCCTTGTCTTTTATCGCTTTAATACCTACCATTCGATGAGGGACACCGCCTGCGTAATTCACGGAAAAGTTCAAAGACTTGGCTGAGGGAATGATTTTCTTATTTTCATCTTCATATTTGGTGCGGGCTTCCCACATATCTCCTTCACGACCATCTTCGAACTTCTGGTAAGCAAAAAAATAAATATCATCCATTTTGACTTTCATTCGGATTCTTTCTCTCTGGAAACAAGATCGACATCTTCCCAATCGGACTTTTTAAATGGAGCTACTACCCTTTTTCGTTTCAGTCTTCTAAGTCGAAACACGACTTGATGGAAACCATTGGTCACGTCTCTCTCCAAATCATATCCGACTATTTGGTTGTTCATCTTGTTGGTGGGGTGTGTGTGTGGGGGGGGTGTCCGGTGATTATAAAGTGATTAATTTGGAGAAAGAGATCTGTTGATTTGTTGGAGAAGAGATTAATTGTGTTGATTTGGGGGAAGACAATTGAACCGAATGGTGGCTCATAATTGAAACGCGAAGAACCCTAAAAGTCTAAATCCCCAATTAATATTCGTGAATCATAAAAAAGTCGATGCCTGCACTTGAGTTTTGTTTTTCTTTTTATTAAAAAGATTAATATAATTGATGGGTTGAATGAGATTTGTTGACATTGGGCTGGTCACGTGGTGGATGGGAATTTAAACATTCTCCTTTATTCACTAACTTAAATCTATATATATATATATATATATATATATATATATTAATAATATATATATTTAATATACTAGTCCTAATACCCGTACGATGTACGGTAGCTATATAGATTGTATCATAAAGAAATTCGAATATGCCTCATACATGATTCGTGAGTATGAAATAAATTGTGTTAAAGTAAATCGATGATCGAAACTAAATTATAATAGACAATAATGATAAATATAATATATGTTTAATTGGAGTTTTGGATTTACCTTAAATTTTTAGAACCACATCAAAATCGAAACTTGTAAAGCATAGTGGATGATGGCAAATAGCCTTGTGATTTCGGATCGTAAACTCAAATTTTTGAAGTCTTACATGAAATAAATTTTTGTACTTAAAAACTTCTTTCAACCAAAATATCTAATTTTCTACTAGATTTAGTTTTGTGTCAGATACACGAGTTATTTACAACATATTTAAAATAAGATAGTATATATATGTAAATTCAAAAAGCCTTATAAATTAAAACGTAAAAATATACTAAAAACAAATCTGTAAATTCAAAAAGACTTATAAATTAAAACGTAAAAATATACTAAAAACAAATCTGTAAATTCAAATGTAAAGACTTTAATTATAATCAAAGTAAAAAAATTGCAATAATGAAATATTGACAAAAATTGTTTTAAACGCGGTTCAATTATTAGTGTTATGCCAAAACTCTATGGTGCAGTTGTGTTTTTATAAGAGAAAAAAGCTTAATGACATGGGTTAAATAATTTTTTTCTAAAAAAAGAATTAATATCTAGATATTATAAAACCCGTGAAAAATATATCTAATATATATGTATTACTGCTTGAAATGATATATTAACATGAGATATATCTAAAACCTATCAATAACAATTAGGTTAGTTGTCTTATACTATATATTTATACTATCTAATAAAACAAATCACCTTTTTTTATCCTTAAACTTTCTACCTTTGAAAAACCAAAAACATTCTCCTTTATTCACTAATTTAAACATTTTCATCTAATATACCTATAATAACCTTAATGAAATAAAAATCCCAACACATTTTGGACAAAACCCATCATTAAAAACTCTTTTAGTTCACAATCCAAGACCAATTTATACTCAATTTCACCCAAAACCCTAACTTGACAAAATCTCCAATTTTAGCAACCAAGATGACCAAAGATGTTTAGATGTGACCAAGAAACACGATTAACAACATATAAAGATGATTTTGAGCTAAGAAACACTTACCAATTTTACCCGGAATCTCAATCCGATTTTTGGAGCTAAAATGGAAGTTCTTGCACTTGAAAATACCCAAATTTTTGATATGTGATGAAGATAATGATGCTAATAATGATTCCTATACAAATCTTACTTGAAACAGCAATCTTGGTGCAAGAATATTAGAGAGAGAGTGAGATGTATGTGTGTGCAAGAGTTCTTGCACTTTAGAGAGAGAAAGAGATGGGAGAAATGAATGTATGGATAGAATGGGTGGAAGAATGGGAGGGGATAAGGTTGGGTCATGGGTATGGGTTGGGTCATGGGTATGGGTTATGGGTCATGGGTCAACCCATTGATAACCCACCCACCTTTCTAGTTTAATTAAACACCATTTAATACCGTAAAACTAAATAAAATGACCATTTGACTTAAATAAACACATTGCACATAAATGACTTGCCAAAATGACTCCAAATTATATTTACTAACTAAAATTGTTAGTTGGATTGTACATTAGTGAACGGGTCAAAATCACAAATGTTACATCAAATACCCGCAACACGACAAGTGGTGACTCGACGAAAGCGCTTACCGTGGCATAGAAAGTATGTCAATAAAAGATGATGAAGAGTAATCGTAGCAAACTAATGTATTTCGTGTTTTTAGCATGTAATGTATTTTTTAATTATGTGTTGTCTTTTATTTTTAAGTACGTAATGTGTTTGTTTAATAATAAAATGTGTTTGTTTAATAATAAAATGTGTTTGTTTAATAATAAAATGTGTTTGTTTAATAATAAAATGTGTTTGTTTAATAATAAAATGTGTTTGTTTAATAATAAAATGTGTTTGTTTAATAATAAAATGTGTTTGTTTAATAATAAAATGTGTTTGTTTAATAATAAAATGTGTTTGTTTAATAATAAAATGTGTTTGTTTAATAATAAAATGTGTTTGTTTAATAATAAAATGTGTTTGTTTAATAATAAAATGTGTTTGTTTAATAATAAAATGTGTTTGTTTAATAATAAAATGTGTTTGTTTAATAATAAAATGTGTTTGTTTAATAATAAAATGTGTTTGTTTAATAATAAAATGTGTTTGTTTAATAATAAAATGTGTTTGTTTAATAATAAAATGTGTTTGTTTAATAATAAAATGTGTTTGTTTAATAATAAAATGTGTTTGTTTAATAATAAAATGTGTTTGTTTAATAATAAAATGTGTTTGTTTAATAATAAAATGTGTTTGTTTAATAATAAAATGTGTTTGTTTAATAATAAAATGTGTTTGTTTAATAATAAAATGTGTTTGTTTAATAATAAAATGTGTTTGTTTAATAATAAAATGTGTTTGTTTAATAATAAAATGTGTTTGTTTAATAATAAAATGTGTTTGTTTAATAATAAAATGTGTTTGTTTAATAATAAAATGTGTTTGTTTAATAATAAAATGTGTTTGTTTAATAATAAAATGTGTTTGTTTAATAATAAAATGTGTTTGTTTAATAATAAAATGTGTTTGTTTAATAATAAAATGTGTTTGTTTAATAATAAAATGTGTTTGTTTAATAATAAAATGTGTTTGTTTAATAATAAAATGTGTTTGTTTAATAATAAAATGTGTTTGTTTAATAATAAAATGTGTTTGTTTAATAATAAAATGTGTTTGTTTAATAATAAAATGTGTTTGTTTAATAATAAAATGTGTTTGTTTAATAATAAAATGTGTTTGTTTAATAATAAAATGTGTTTGTTTAATAATAAAATGTGTTTGTTTAATAATAAAATGTGTTTGTTTAATAATAAAATGTGTTTGTTTAATAATAAAATGTGTTTGTTTAATAATAAAATGTGTTTGTTTAATAATAAAATGTGTTTGTTTAATAATAAAATGTGTTTGTTTAATAATAAAATGTGTTTGTTTAATAATAAAATGTGTTTGTTTAATAATAAAATGTGTTTGTTTAATAATAAAATGTGTTTGTTTAATAATAAAATGTGTTTGTTTAATAATAAAATGTGTTTGTTTAATAATAAAATGTGTTTGTTTAATAATAAAATGTGTTTGTTTAATAATAAAATGTGTTTGTTTAATAATAAAATGTGTTTGTTTAATAATAAAATGTGTTTGTTTAATAATAAAATGTGTTTGTTTAATAATAAAATGTGTTTGTTTAATAATAAAATGTGTTTGTTTAATAATAAAATGTGTTTGTTTAATAATAAAATGTTTTGTTTACTTCAAAATGACACTGGTAGTCCTTTATACGCGGAAAATGGTCATGTTTCGTCCTTTAATCTAACGGATGATGGTCACGTTTCGTCCTTTAATCTAACGGATGATGGTCACGTTTCGTCCTTTAATCTAACGGATGATGGTCACGTTTCGTCCTTTAATCTAACGGATGATGGTCACGTTTCGTCCTTTAATCTAACGGATGATGGACACGTTTCGTCCTTTATACGGATGATGGACACGTTTCGTCCTTTAATCTAACGGATGATGGACACGTTTCGTCCTTTAATCTAACGGATGATGGACACGTTTCGTCCTTTAATCTAACGGATGATGGACACGTTTCGTCCTTTAATCTAACGGATGATGGACACGTTTCGTCCTTTAATCTAACGGATGATGGACACGTTTCGTCCTTTAATCTAACGGATGATGGACACGTTTCGTCCTTTAATCTAACGGATGATGGACACGTTTCGTCCTTTAATCTAACGGATGATGGTCATGTTTTGTCCTTTAATCTAACGGATGATGGTCACGTTTCGTCCTTTAATCTAACGGATGATGGTCACGTTTCGTCCTTTAATCTAACGGATGATGGACACGTTTCGTCCTTTAATCTAACGGATGATGGACACGTTTCGTCCTTTAATCTAACGGATGATGGACACGTTTCGTCCTTTAATCTAACGGATGATGGACACGTTTCGTCCTTTAATCTAACGGATGATGGACACGTTTCGTCCTTTAATCTAACGGATGATGGACACGTTTCGTCCTTTAATCTAACGGATGATGGTCATGTTTTGTCCTTTAATCTAACGGATGATGGTCACGTTTCGTCCTTTAATCTAACGGATGATGGTCACGTTTCGTCCTTTAATCTAACGGATGATGGACACGTTTCGTCCTTTAATCTAACGGATGATGGTCACGTTTCGTCCTTTAATCTAACGGATGATGGTCACGTTTCGTCCTTTAATCTAACGGATGATGGACACGTTTCGTCCTTTAATCTAACGGATGATGGTCACGTTTCGTCCTTTAATCTAACGGATGATGGTCACGTTTCGTCCTTTAATCTAACGGATGATGGACACGTTTCGTCCTTTAATCTAACGGATGATGGACACGTTTCGTCCTTTAATCTAACGGATGATGGACACGTTTCGTCCTTTAATCTAACGGATGATGGACACGTTTCGTCCTTTAATCTAACGGATGATGGACACGTTTCGTCCTTTAATCTAACGGATGATGGTCATGTTTTGTCCTTTAATCTAACGGATGATGGTCATGTTTCGTCCTTTAATCTAACGGATGATGGTCACGTTTCGTCCTTTAATCTAACGGATGATGGTCACGTTTCGTCCTTTAATCTAACGGATGATGGACACGTTTCGTCCTTTAATACGGATGATGGTCATGTTTCGTCCTTTAATCTAACGGATGATGGTCACGTTTCGTCCTTTAATCTAACGGATGATGGTCACGTTTCGTCCTTTAATCTAACGGATGATGGACACGTTTCGTCCTTTATACGGATGATGGACACGTTTCGTCCTTTAATCTAACGGATGATGGACACGTTTCGTCCTTTAATCTAACGGATGATGGTCATGTTTTGTCCTTTAATCTAACGGATGATGGTCACGTTTCGTCCTTTAATCTAACGGATGATGGTCACGTTTCGTCCTTTAATCTAACGGATGATGGACACGTTTCGTCCTTTAATCTAACGGATGATGGACACGTTTCGTCCTTTAATCTAACGGATGATGGACACGTTTCGTCCTTTAATCTAACGGATGATGGACACGTTTCGTCCTTTAATCTAACGGATGATGGTCATGTTTTGTCCTTTAATCTAACGGATGATGGTCACGTTTCGTCCTTTAATCTAACGGATGATGGTCACGTTTCGTCCTTTAATCTAACGGATGATGGACACGTTTCGTCCTTTAATCTAACGGATGATGGTCATGTTTCGTCCTTTAATCTAACGGATGATGGTCACGTTTCGTCCTTTAATCTAACGGATGATGGTCACGTTTCGTCCTTTAATCTAACGGATGATGGACACGTTTCGTCCTTTAATACGGATGATGGACACGTTTCGTCCTTTAATCTAACGGATGATGGACACGTTTCGTCCTTTAATCTAACGGATGATGGACACGTTTCGTCCTTTAATCTAACGGATGATGGACACGTTTCGTCCTTTAATCTAACGGATGATGGACACGTTTCGTCCTTTAATCTAACGGATGATGGACACGTTTCGTCCTTTAATCTAACGGATGATGGACACGTTTCGTCCTTTAATCTAACGGATGATGGACACGTTTCGTCCTTTAATCTAACGGATGATGGACACGTTTCGTCCTTTAATCTAACGGATGATGGACACGTTTCGTCCTTTAATCTAACGGATGATGGACACGTTTCGTCCTTTAATCTAACGGATGATGGACACGTTTCGTCCTTTAATCTAACGGATGATGGACACGTTTCGTCCTTTAATCTAACGGATGATGGACACGTTTCGTCCTTTAATCTAACGGATGATGGACACGTTTCGTCCTTTAATACAGCTCAATGTTTTTGCTACAAGAACTAATATGTTTACTTAATGTAACCATTTAAAGTGTTCGGACTATAATCAAATACTTTGCTTAATAATTTGAAGTTTCAAGAAAATCCATGATCATCACTAGCTTATATGTAGCTATATATGCAAGATGGAAATTGTGAAATTTATTCACTTTGTTACAATCTACATTCTATTGTACTAGTAACCAACTTTATGATATGAATGGACTTCACTGCAAATTTACCTTCTTTGGAAGTTTAGTTTCGCTATACAATATGCAAATAAAGAAGCAAAAACGATGGGATATAACGCAAGAAGAGCAAGCACAAACGGTAATTGATCATAATGATACCCAAAGTAATCTCTTAAGAACGATTCAACGGGTTTAGTTTCCCCAAAAACTACGATCTCCTTCTTCAAGTCACCAAACTGAGAAGTAAGTAATGCGTTAAGCGTCCATGAGGTGGGAGTTAGATAGTACAACCATATCCACCAGTTAGGAAATTTCTGCACAAAACCAATTAATAAGAATGTAATCAAGAATTACTATATTTTTTATATAAATTATCAACTTCTAAAAGCTTAGTCAGGTTAAGAGTCAACAGGGGCTAACCGGTTTAGGAATTATGAATCCACCAAACAAGTTAAAGATGGTATAAAGTGCAGATTGTAGAATGGCAGCTAGCGGAAAGCTTGGCGTCATTGCAACAAGAAGCATTGCCAAATAGGTGAAATACATTAATGTGCACAAGAATGTATAGAAGTACCAGAAAACCATAGAGGCTGACCAATAATATCCGATCATAGGATATGTGATGCAGACGAATGCAAGTGACTGGACGAAGAGATAAGGGAACTCTATTGTCACCTACAAGATACAATCAAAAGCAATCTGCTTCAGATACCGAAACTTGACCTTTTTAGAAGCCTTAATTATATGTGTAACCAATATTGTATATTTTAATAAGGAAAGAAGGATAGTATACCTGTGCAAGAGCATAAGCCATTGATGCATACATTCCTGAGAACCTTTCTCGATACACAACAGTTTGCTCCATGGAAACATACGGTATAACTGAAGAGGCATTGGTTGCGCCACAATAAAATACAGCAGCAAACATCAAACCAAGGATATTGAATAGACTCTGCTGGTCATGTCTGTTGCAGAAATACATATCAGATGGAGTACGTATATGGAGCATGTGTGCACATATATAAACTCAAAAGTGAGTATATGCATGGGTGCTTATATATGCATTCCTCATGTATATGTACATATATAAATATCCATATAGATTACAAGGAGTCCATAAGGAACCGTTTATGCAGATGCATTCGTGAGTATTTTCTACCGAGCATGAGTTTATGCAAAAAGAATGCTAGGAACACATACTTACATATTTTTCCCATGGCCCCAAAAGAGAAACCCGAAAATGAAAGACGCCAACAGCATGAGTAAGAGACGCATCAAGTTGTATGTAGGATATCTCCAGTATGACAGGTGTTGCTTCCATATGCAGGCCTTGAACTGGCGCCAACCATTTTGTGGAAACGTGTTGGAAAATACAATTCTTTTGAACCAGGAGGTGGTTTACTTAATGTGTATACGGTGTTTTTGTTACTCCTAATATCGAAAAGATGAATAGAAGTAGTTAGACAAAGTAATGTTTTAATTTTCTAGGCATATATCAAATGTGACAAGAATCTGACAGATGTATAACAAGGCCATGGTAAAACCAAACAGAATGGTCATTTGGAATAAGCCAAAAGCAGTGATAACAAAGTATACATCCACTATAATTACATCTATAGAAAAAGAATGAAAAGCATAATTAAGCCCGCCATCTATACCATTTTAACGTTTTTTTGTTTATGATTTAGAAACGGGGCTTAAAAATGTGAAACTTACTCATACAATGATGAGGTGGCATAGATTTGTCCAAAATCAACTCCAAGTTCAGCTTCCACAGATGGCGAAGTAACCTCTAATATCCAAGTTGCCGGATTATAGTTGTCTCTGATTTTTGGCACCCCATAAATTCTCTATTTCAAACACATTTCTTGTGAATGTAAATATCATATTTGTGGTCGACCGTATTGTCTACCAAACATCCTTGTAAAGTCTATCTTAGAGGCAAAAAGTGTTTCGAGCTTAAAAACAAAGAAGGGTGATGAATATCTAGGATGTGTATCTGTCAAGAGGTCAACTTACCTCAAAATATTCGATGACCCTGCTTGAACGATGACCCAGTGGCCCGCAGTAGATCATGCGCCCTCCGTTTTTCAACAGGATTAATTGCAGGAACATGGAAAGAAAGATATATGAGATCTTTTTATGTGAACTAAAGAAAGATATCTGGTCTTCTTATAAGATTAAAGTAACATCAAGAACCACAGCCATCCATAAGTTCAAAAATCCAATGTCGATTTTTGAGTGAAAATCTGATAAATCTGTGGTAATTCTGTTTGGCATTACTTGATTTACTTCAGTTTGATTGTCAAACATACAAAAAGAGCATTGGAATGTACTTTTTACCTCATCAAAGGCCTCAAATATGTCAATACTCGGTTGGTGAATGGTACATACAATTGTCCTTCCTGTATCAGCAATATTTTTCACAGCCCGCATGACAATGGCGGCTGATCTAGCATCCAGTCCTGTTGTAGGCTCATCCATGAATATAGAGGAGGGATTGGCCACCACTTCCACAGCAATTGTGAGTCTCTTTCGTTGCTCTGTTGATAGACCACTAACTCCAGGAATGCCAACCAAGGCATCTTTTATTGCGTAAAGCTCAATTGTTTCCATAATTTCTTCTATGAATCTCTGTACATGCCATAAAAAAACTTAGATTACCCGGTTGCCAAAACTTACAGACATAATAACTTTGGTAGACGTTCCATAAATAGATCATACGTATTTAGTTTTTGTATCAATATCGGGATGGAGACGGAGCCAAGCAGAAAATACGACTGATTCTTCAACTGTAATATGGGGTGAGTGTACATCAGTTTGTTCACAGTAACCCGAAATTCTGGCAAATGTATCTTGGACTTTAGGATACCCTCCAATTTTAATCTCTCCTTCAACAACGCCACTTGTTTTCCTTCCAGAAAGAACATCAGAAGTGTTGTTTTACCGGCACCACTTACACCCATCAATGCTGTAAGAGCACCAGGTCTAAAAGCCCCAGTGATGTCATTAAGTAATTGAAGTCATTTTCCATTGAATCCGTGTTTTTTCATTTCCTGACATTAAATGAGCATAACATAACAATAATGTAGAAGATATTTAACAAGATCTGTACAGACTATCCAACATTTGAGATTTTTAAAAAAATACCACTTACCACTGAGGGCTCAACATGGTACTGTAGATCTTGAAAGGTAATTGTTAGCGGTTCGAAAGGTAATACTATTCTTCCTGTATGATAAGAGGATGGATTAGTATTTTATTTATGCACAACAGACTTCTGCAAGTCCAAAATCATAAGGAACTTGGTCAAAAATCATTATAATGATTTGCATCTACTGCAAATGACAAAAATTTAAAGCTAGCATTCATATAAGTTTGCTTATCTGTGAGTGCTGAAATTTGTGAAATCAAAGAAGAAATTCCATATTAAAATGTAACATGGAACGACAAAAAGTGTTCTAACCTTCATTACTTTTAACTGTTTAATCCTTGTGACTCTGATGTTTGGATAATTCACTTCCATGTATTTGAGATAACATTTCCTTCGAAATTATGGCACGAGTGACAGGAGCTGAAGAATTATATTACATGATTAAGTATGAAACAACCATTAAATGGATCTCTCGACTTATTTTTACCCAATGTCCAGTACATCATTAACAGATGATATCTCATTAAACTGGATTATCAGGAAGCAAAGTTATTGCACTCTGTGTTCAACTTGACCTTATCTATTTAAAAAGAATAAGTTACCATTCAAGTAGGTTAAAGCTATGATGAAGCCTATATTGAGTAGCAATGAAAAACCGAACAAGAACCCAAATGATATCCAGAAATAGTATGCATCAAAATCTAGCCCGCGGCTTTGAAGTGTTTGTAGTCCTATGGTTGTGTTAGTAGCCATCATCTGCTTGAAAATATAAAGACAATGAACAACATACCAGTAAGTAATGTATATCTGCTAATCCACAATCCATGAGACGTGGAAGGCATGTATTATTCATCCCACCTTTAATTGTCACACAAATATTGTCATTCCATTTGTTAAAGATAGTCTAATAATTGAATATAGTTTCATGTAGAGGTGGCAAAATGGGCGGGTTGGGCGAATTTGGGTAATGGGTCAGAACAGGTTCGGGTTAATATGGGCCCGAGTTAAAACGGTTAGTTACTTATACTCGTGTGGGGACTCCTCAATAAATGATACAATACAAACCTTAATAATGAAGCTTATGTAT
This sequence comes from Erigeron breviscapus, assembly GCA_034093135.1. Classification (NCBI taxonomy): domain Eukaryota; kingdom Viridiplantae; phylum Streptophyta; class Magnoliopsida; order Asterales; family Asteraceae; genus Erigeron; species Erigeron breviscapus. The sequence goes on along the minus strand of CM067172.1, from coordinate 7,407,390 downwards.
ATATTGCAAAGTCAGTAAACCTCAATCTTGTGTGCTGCACGCTGTGTAAACATGGGCCGGACTCTCACGACCACCTATTCTTTGATTGTGCTTTTTCTTCTCAGGTATGGTCTTGTATTAAACCTTTGATGGGAGCTCATCACCTCTCGACGAAGTGGCAGGATGTTCTAGCGTGGCTGATTCCCATGGCTAAGTCGAATTCAATTAAGAGTGTACTTGGAAGAATTCTTGTTGCTGCTTCGGCTTATGTTATATGGCAAGAAAGGAACCAACGGTTGTTTTCAACTAAAGAGCGAAGTGTTGACCAGATTGCAAGCATCATCAAGGATACTGTTAGATTGAAGATGGCTTCTTTGAAGTTTAAATCCTCGGCGGCTGATGTGCATCTGTTGGACGTATGGAGCTTATCCAAATCCAACATTGTTTAGCCATTTTATTATTATTTTCTTCCTGCATTATGGTTTGTTTAGTGTAATGTAGGATAGGTGTTGGTTATGCTGTTTAGCTTGTTACTTGTAAGTTGTTTGCACAAACGAACTAATGTGGCAATTCAGCCATATTACTTGTACTGATTCTATTATGTTGTTATAAAATTCACAGGGGTAACCTTTACCCCAAAAAAAAGATAAAAGTTGATAAGAATTAAAAACAATAAAAGGAAATAAAAAAGGTAGGTGACGATAGTATAAAAAATAGAGAAGGCAGGGAACATGTTTAAATCCAGAACAGAGATCGGGTTAGGCTGTCGTCATGTAATTTGTCAGAAACCTTGTCATTTAACGCACGCAACAGACAGCCATTGTGCTAACTTGTAGAACTATGCTACTATTTCCAAACCCCAGATACACTGACTTACCTTGTTCCATCTGGGAGAAAGAAATTCATTCACTGCAAGGCCTATTTCGCCATATGATAGTGGACAAACCCAAAATACCCATTTTAGCCAAGTTGGCATTAAATCTGCAATTATTTCCTATTCTTTAGATTGACTTGAAAGTACTTACAAATGTACTAAAGAGTATATGGAACTTACTGTGTGGTAAAATGAAGCCGCCAAATGATAACATAAACAATATTGATATACTGCTTGCAACAGTAGAAGCAGCCACAGTTCGAAATACTGATACAAAGAATCGGAACATAGATGTTGACAGAACATGCATCATGAATAACATCAGTAACTGATGGAAGAACCTAAAAAACACATGCAACAGTAAAAGTTATATTCTAGAATCATAGTTTCGAAATGAAAATTTTGGCAATTTTGATTTAGATTGAGGATAAGGAACATGTTGCTACTAGAATCTGAAGGCTATTCTTAGATGATCCATTTCGTCCTTGACATGTCAAATATGCTTATAGATGACAGCCACTTGTATAAATAGAGAAAGATATGGAGAAAACGGTGAGCATATTTTCCTAAATACTCACCTCCCTGGCTCAGGGCTGTATCCAATAACATAGTATGTGAGACATGTCCAGATAATGGCCTGCACCATTGACACCGGAATCTTAACAATGGATGCAGGAATTGCATATGCCCAAGCAGGATAGAAGTACATATCCCTTTGTTTATAAAAAACTGGAAGTCGTGCAACTGTCATCGACAGTTCTGCGAGCCCATCAGATAGAAGAACTATGAGCGCAAAGAAGAGTGTTCCAAGATAATAATTCGCATCAATGACATCAACCTTCAATCTAGTTCCCAAAAATACAGTCATTGTTATTACTGCAATTATGAAAAGCTGCACATAAATATAACTCATATAATTAGACATTCAATAACTTAAAAGAACTTTTTCACATCAAGTGTAAGGATCGATATTCCAAATGAATGATTCGAACCTGGCCTGATTTGAACATGTAGACAAAACAATTCCTCTTCATAAGAAGAATTTCCCTAGACAAACAAGCTCTAAAAAGATCCCATTTAGAAAGAGAGTACAAATTGAAGGATATGGCAATCTCGTGAAGGGTTTGGAAATATCCTCATTTAAACTTTTTGCAAAATGAGATTCTTGAAATATCATTGATAAGGTGTGTACTGAAACATAATTATACACTTGCTGAACTCGGCACCAATACTTTGCTTGATCTTTTCTTGAGACAACCTGTGAATCAGAGTCTTATGTAAAAACATGCTAAATGAGCATGAGCATCACAGTAAGTTATGTTTTGAAATTTTGAGGTTGTTTCCAAGTGTTCTGTTTGGTTTTGCAATGCTGTTCTGGCATTCACCGCTGGTCACAAATAGGTCACTTGTGGTGGTGGTGTAAGAGAGGGTGGGGAGAGTGTTACATCATGTTCTTAGTAGGTCGAAAAGTCAAGGTGAAATGACACATTTTTATTTAAATTTAAATAAAAATTTACCTCTTGGAGGAAATCGGCGACGCCTTTTCTTTCAGGGCACCTAAAACCAAAGCCCTCAAAATACTCTAATACATCATTTTTCGGCCCATGATAAATAATGACCCCTTCTGCCATCAACATAATGTCATCAAATACTTCTGGTGCTGGTTGAAGAAGTGAAATGACACATTTTTATTTAAATTTAAATAAAAATTTACCTCTTGGAGGAAATCGGCGACGCCTTTTCTTTCAGGGCACCTAAAACCAAAGCCCTCAAAATACTCTAATACATCATTTTTCGGCCCATGATAAATAATGACCCCTTCTGCCATCAACATAATGTCATCAAATACTTCTGGTGCTGGTTGAAGAAGTGAAATGACACATTTTTATTTAAATTTAAATAAAAATTTACCTCTTGGAGGAAATCGGCGACGCCTTTTCTTTCAGGGCACCTAAAACCAAAGCCCTCAAAATACTCTAATACATCATTTTTCGGCCCATGATAAATAATGACCCCTTCTGCCATCAACATAATGTCATCAAATACTTCTGGTGCTGGTTGAAGAAGTGAAATGACACATTTTTATTTAAATTTAAATAAAAATTTACCTCTTGGAGGAAATCGGCGACGCCTTTTCTTTCAGGGCACCTAAAACCAAAGCCCTCAAAATACTCTAATACATCATTTTTCGGCCCATGATAAATAATGACCCCTTCTGCCATCAACATAATGTCATCAAATACTTCTGGTGCTGGTTGAAGAAGTGAAATGACTACAGAAGCATCTTGTATGTAAGTTCACATCAACTATACAATTTATCGATTTACCTTCAGGATGTAGTTTGTCTGAAGAGTTGTTCCTTTGATTGAAATTGCCTGTGAAAAATACAAATGCATTTTTGGTCCCTGTGTTATCACCTCATTTGCAAGAGTAGTCCAAACATGTGCAAAGTGGCGTTTTTGGTCCCTGTGATATCAACTTGGTGGTGATCTCAGTCCAAATAGACAGAACCGTCTATTTTCTACCGTTAATGACATCATGTGCCCCTCACGTGAGGGGCACTACTGTCTTTTCATATAAAATAAGACTATTCTTGCAACTAACCCAAATACATATGTTATTATCATCATCAAATCACTTATATTATGTCTCTATATCTAATACATATATGTATATATATATATAGATCTGGGTAAAATATATATAAAAAATATATCTATATATTATTTGAGTACATTTATACTCATTTTTTCTGGAAATAAATCCCCAAAGCTTTATCATCTTCATATATATATGCTCCATTTCTTTCCATTCCTCATCATCAACATGATTGCTATTAGATCTATATACCAGCCCACCCTTTTCTTTCCAATCCTCATCAATCATTATCACACCCATGTTGCTCTTTTGCTCCTGTATGAAAAGGAAAGAAAAACCAAAAAGGGTTTGGTCCCCCTTTTTTTGGTTGCTCCTCTGCGCCCCCAACACAAACCTCCTTCATAAAATTAACATATCTTCATAAAATAATTTATTTGCTCATTTAATTTATTGAATGAAACCCATAGAAAAATGAGAAGTTCTAAATCTAATCAAAAGACAGTGATAAAAAGCCAATCTCTTGCCATTTTTTCCCTTGTGATATACATGTGAGCTTCTTCTCTTTTATGTGACGGCATCGGAGGCCCGACATGTGTGAGTGGGGACAGTGTTGGTTGTGGTGGTGAATCGTGTGGCAGCCAACGGTGGTGATGGTGATCGGAGTAGATGGAAGCCTTCTTGTTTGGACAGATCTACAAGTGTATATATACATGCACATCAGATTCAAAATCGGACCCAAATCGAGGCATTTTCTTCTTTTGTGAGCTCATCTCCGATTCAAAACTCTAGTTGTATGTGTATATATCTCCATTTGTATTGGAATTTTAGTGTTTTTGTAAAGTGATTATTATTTTTATTTATTTTAAGTGATTATTATGTATATATATATTGTGTGTGTGTGTATGTGTGTATATATTTGCATCAATGATGGTGGTTGGTAAGAGGGGTGACTGTGGTGGTGCTCGGTTTGGAAGAGAGGTGGTGGTCGCTCTCTTGGGAAGAAGATAATGCTCAGATATGATCCAAACTGAAAAGGAGAATTTGGATGGTAGTATAGAGATGATGATGAAATTATTTGGTCAAACATTGAAAGCAGAATCAATATGATTTCTCATTTCCTATGTTACATTTTTAGTTAATTTTTTAAAACAAAAAAACATAAAAAAAAGTTTTAGCAAGAATGGTCCTTTTGTGTATAAAGACAATATTACCCCTCATGTGAGGGGCACATGGTGCCCTTAACGGTAGAAAATAGACGGATCCGTCTATCTGGACTGAGATTGCCACTAAGTCGATATCACAGGGACCAAAAACGCCACTTTGCACATGTTTGGACTAATCTTGCAAATGATGTGATACCACAGGTGTGACAACCACCAAATTTGAGGTTAGCTAAACTTAGAAAGTTTGCTATTCATGTGCTATTTATAGAAAGTTAAATTTAAATATGCAATATTTAAATTCTTATGTGTCAACCATGAACAAACGTCGTTAGAAAATAACGATGCCGACACACATTCATCGGGTTGATGAACCGGCCAAGGAGGGCCTCCATAATATGCATTTGGTGATATATGATTTTATTGTGGCAATGTGTATCTAGTTAAGATCACTTTCGTTAGTGAAAGTGCCATATGAAATATATGTCGTTATGTATTTACTAAATTGTTAAAGACCGCTCTTATGCAATAATAATAATTGATACAACTTATAAAAACATGAATTATAAAAACATGACATATTATTTTTAGTTTCCTAACTAAAAATTTATACAAAATAATATACATGATATTATAAAAACTTATGGGCCAACTAACTGATGTAATTAAAAGAGGCTAAATAAAATAACTAGTCAAATAAGCCCACCCATCCTTTAGCCCATGCCATTTTCGGACCAAATAGCCCATGCACCCCTAGCCCATGTAATTTTCGAATGTAAGCCCAGCCCATGACCCAAGCCCAGTAGCCCAATCACTAGCCTATAAGAATTGTAGTGTAAAAACTCCCTGCCTCTTTGTCTTCCCCTCCCCCCCCACGTGACACTTATATATATATAAACAAGATTCAAGGAAAAGCAGACAAAGCAAAACAAGTACACTGACACAGCCCCTTCCCCTCCCCCACGTGATACTCTCTCTCTCTCAAACAAAAAAAGAACAACTCCCAAAAACAAAACCTTTCATCTTCTACCTCTCCCTCCCTTCTCTTTCCCACCGCCGCCTGCCACCCTCTCTTCACCAGGAAAGAATCCCGGCAGCCACCCCCATCAACCCCCTAGGGTTTTCTGCAACCCTAAACAACCAAACTCTCCCACCGCTGCTGCTGGCCGCTGCTCCTGCTGCTGCCCCGCCGCTGCTGCTGCTGACCGGAACTCCAACCACCACCATTCGACTCCATTGACATCCAGGAAGGTGAGGAATGTAAGTAAATGCCTCCTAACGTAAACCCACTTCTTATCTCTCTCTAAAAACCCTAACCGGTTTTCCTCCTTTTCTTTTTCTTCCCGTCGCAGCCGCGCACCACCACTCCACCACCACCTCGCGACGACCCAGGAGGAAGGAGGAGCGTACAGGTACCATTTCAGGTCGCTTCATGGCTGCCCATGCTTAGTTTTAGTGCCTTAAATCTCAAAAACGTTTTTCACTTGTTTTTCTTTTCGCAGCCGCTAGCCACCGCGAACCACCGCCAGCAGCCACCATATTCAGACTTGCTAACCTTCCAACAGGTTGTTTACTTGTCCCTAAGCCTTCTGTAATGTCAGGTTTCGACCATGCTAAGTTTCTAGCACCTTTCCTTCCTTTTCGGTTGAACACCACCGCGAACCGCCACCCTCCACCACCTTTCAGCCCACCATGAACCATCTCCATTTTCCCACTGTTTAGGGACCCTTAATGTCGACCCTTGGGCTGTCAAAAACTCAAAAAGTCATTCCCTTTAGCCTTGAAAGTTTCGGCCGAGTGGTGAACCGAAACCGAAACCAAAAATGAGACTTTTGAACTTCCACCAATTTTATCAATTGTACAGCCAACATGCATGCATGATATTGTTTTGAAAATATAAGTTATTATTGGAAAACCAACAGATTCATCACCAAAAATTTATTTAATTAATTTAATTAGTTGTTTAGATTAATAACTATCACATGCATTTAATACGTGTATATTTCCTAGGTGGATTTTCCCTCTTCCAAGTAATACCTTTATGACATAAATCCCAACATGCATAATGATTAATTTTTCTTGGAAATATAAAAGCATGCTTTAAGTATAATCATTTTCGTGATAATCTATGTTAGTGGAGTTTGGAAAACGTGCTAGTTAAATGCCCACTAAATAACTATGTATATATATATTAATATATGTTATATACGTAAATATATATATATATAATATATATATATATATATATATATATATATATTAAAATAGCTTGACCCACCATGCCCACCTCCTATTTAGGACATCGGTGCAAAGTGTGCGGTGACTTAGCACGCTTCGGGTGCAAACATGACCTATATGATTATATTATATTTATATATAGACCCACCATGCCCAGCTTCTATTTAGAATGTTGGTGCAAAGTTGTGCGGCGACATATTTATATTTTTGTACTTTTAATTCGGGGTTATTCCAACTCACAACCATACTTAATTGACAATTGCCCAACTCCTATTATGGAAACCGGTGCACTCGTATGGGTTGTGGGGGAGAATGATCGCGAATGCCATATTATGATTTATTTCAATACGCAACCATACTTCTTTGCCATTTCACGTGTATAGGTTGTGTGGGAGAATGGTCATAATATCGCTATTATTTTTATTACTATTATATAATATTAATATATATACACCCATGAAAGACCAACTCCATCTAGCACGTGGACAGCCCTAATGATTATCACATAAGAAAAACATTATTAAGAAAATGTATTATAACAATATTATTTGGAAGGATAAGGGAAATTCACTAGGAACATAATAGCATAAATCGTTAAGACAAGTTTATATTTTATTTCCATAGGTTAACACATTCGAGAAGATCCTCTATTTGCTAATTGTTGCTACTCGAAACTAAGGTGAGTTCATAGCCCACACTTTCTTACTATTTTGGGTGAGATGCATGCTCTATATTTTATATGTGGAACACAAGTACCAAAATTATGTATATGATGATTGTCTAAGTCGCTTGATCCCATTAAAGTCCTCCCATCATGAATTGTTAGTTATGGATTTAAACGTGATATGATGAATAGTACTATTTGGGTTGACACCCCCATTCGGGTTGGTCGCACCAACTTGACCGATGATGGTCGAACGAATGCATGCATATTTGGATTCCCAAGTATTATGGATCAAATACTTGCCGAGGCACAATGTTACTTATTACCGTCGAGTTTCAATTCATGAGCTTAGTACAATATATACATTATATTTTTCATAGCATTGTTTTTGAACAATGGCTACACGACATTGCGGGTTAGCAATGGTCACACTTAAATCTTGTGGTTTCATGCAAATTACTCATTTACCACTATGAATTCACCAACATTATTGTTGACCCATTTTAGCATGTATCTCAGGTCCGTAGGATGCACGGTAGGATTCACATAAGGCTTTTCCGCCACTTGGAGTTGATGTTTCGTTTTTATCATGGAAAAGACTTTACTTTTGTTCAAGTTATCATTGTTGTCGAAACCAATGATAGCACCACCTACCGAGGATTTAGAATTCCTAAAAACACTCTTTAAATTATTGTAATGTTTTTCCTTAATGTATTTCCAATATTTCAAGACAATGAACTTATGTTAAATGAAATGTTTTCAAAACGACTCCTTTATAGTCGTTCATTATGCCTTGTGTTGTGATTTCATGAATGTTGCACCTCGTACCCTTCCGCATTATTATGGGGTGTGACAACAGGGCCCAAAAATGCATTTCATTCTATACGTTTATTATAAAAAGTTCGGTAATCAACAACATGTGACAAAATAAAAGGTATCAGTTATTCATGGTGCATACGAGGATCAAGTTAGATACTTACCGAAAGCAAACTTTGCAAAGAATTCCAAAGAGTTGGGAGGGGTTTTCCATGAACAACTTCACACTCAGCTTCCACACAAAGATTTTTATATCTCACCTCCACAGAAGGCAATTGCACACCAACTCTATCGAAACAGATTGAAACATAAGCTGGCATCTTAATTTACATAAAACTCAAAGGGACGAGAAGTTTCATTCAGTACCAAGTATTGAAACAGTAAGTGCGACTTTACCTGGCAGTTCGTTCTCTAAGTTTCTGCAACAATTGAAGATTGTCATTCTCAATGTGTTTAATGAGCTTCTCAATAAACATGTGCCGCTCCAGTGAACAGAGCTTTGTGACATCAATCACCTTCTTTCCTTTACCATCTGCAATTTGTTTATCAAACAAAGATGACCTCAATCGTTGTTCAAACGTGGGCGATCTATTGATTGCTGCCCACTCCTCATGATTGTTCACAGAATTTACTTCTGAATTAGCATGTAAACAAGATTCATGATGACCAGAAGTTGGTCTTAAACTCCTTCCTATCTCCGACAACTCGAGCCTCGCAGACTCTATATCATCCGAACCCATAAGTTGAGCCATTTTCTTTGTAGAGCCTTGTTACTTATTACCGTCGAGTTTCAATTCATGAGCTTAGTACAATATATACATTATATTTTTCATAGCATTGTTTTTGAACAATGGCTACACGACATTGCGGGTTAGCAATGGTCACACTTAAATCTTGTGGTTTCATGCAAATTACTCATTTACCACTATGAATTCACCAACATAATTGTTGACCCATTTTAGCATGTATCTCAGGTCCGTAGGATGCACGGTAGGATTCACATAAGGCTTTTCCGCCACTTGGAGTTGATGTTTCGTTTTTATCATGGAAAAGACTTTACTTTTGTTCAAGTTATCATTGTTGTCGAAACCAATGATAGCACCACCTACCGAGGATTTAGAATTTCTAAAAACACTCTTTAAATTATTGTAATGTTTTTCCTTAATGTATTTCCAATATTTCAAGACAATGAACTTATGTTAAATGAAATGTTTTCAAAACGACTCCTTTATAGTCGTTCATTATGCCTTGTGTTGTGATTTCATGAATGTTGCACCTCGTACCCTTCCGCATTATTATGGGGTGTGACAACAGGGCCCAAAAATGCATTTCATTCTATACTTTATTATAAAAAGTTCGGTAATCAACAACATGTGACAAAATAAAAGGTATCAGTTATTCATGGTGCATACGAGGATCAAGTTAGATACTTACCGAAAGCAAACTTTGCAAAGAATTCCAAAGAGTTGGGAGGGGTTTTCCATGAACAACTTCACACTCAGCTTCCACACAAAGATTTTTATATCTCACCTCCACAGAAGGCAATTGCACACCAACTCTATCGAAACAGATTGAAACATAAGCTGGCATCTTAATTTACATAAAACTCAAAGGGACGAGAAGTTTCATTCAGTACCAAGTATTGAAACAGTAAGTGCGACTTTACCTGGCAGTTCGTTCTCTAAGTTTCTGCAACAATTGAAGATTGTCATTCTCAATGTGTTTAATGAGCTTCTCAATAAACATGTGCCGCTCCAGTGAACAGAGCTTTGTGACATCAATCACCTTCTTTCCTTTACCATCTGCAATTTGTTTATCAAACAAAGATGACCTCAATCGTTGTTCAAACGTGGGCGATCTATTGATTGCTGCCCACTCCTCATGATTGTTCACAGAATTTACTTCTGAATTAGCATGTAAACAAGATTCATGATGACCAGAAGTTGGTCTTAAACTCCTTCCTATCTCCGACAACTCGAGCCTCGCAGACTCTATATCATCCGAACCCATAAGTTGAGCCATTTTCTTTGTAGAGCCTTGTACTTATAATAAGACCAATATATATATATACACACAACCGTTTGTAGACAAATAATTTATGACTTTATATATACAAACAAACACATGCATACAAAAGTGAATATTTTTCCTTCATAATTCATATGATGTAAAGATAGTGCATCATACACATTAATAGATTTAAAACTTCATTTAAAGGAAAAAACATTTAACTTTTGTACCTTAAATAAAGGTAGCATGGTTGGATCAAGTGATTGTTGATTCTCACCTCATGCAAAGGCCAGAAGTCCTTTTAGTACTTGGAAGCAATCTCTTTACCTAGATAGAGGTAAGGTTGTCTACATCTAAACCTCCCCCGTACACCGTCGAGGTATTGGGACCCAAAACCCATGAAGGACGGCATTGGGTGTTTAATTACTTACTTACTTAGCTTAGCTTAAGCTATAAATAGGTAAACTAATGAGATTTTCCGTGTTCAGGTCATCCGTAGAAAACAAGTCATTGACGCAAATGTAACTGTCCTAAGTCCCAACCAGGGTATCCCTGAACCGTTTCCTAACCATTTTCCCTAAATGACATTCAAACCTGGGACCTCTTGTGGGGACATGAAGACGCATAACTACTAGGCCACCTTGGTGGTAGGAAGGTAGTAGGAGGAGTGGGGGTTGCCCCCTCCAACTATACCAATTTCCCATTAAATAAGTTTCAGCCTATAACTAAAGTTCATAATGAAATTATACAATTCATCTCTCCCAATCAAACAATTAATCATGAAATCATATCATAACAGAAGATAACAAATCAACAAACATCATTTAAGAATCCTTGATTAATCCATCGACTATAAACGATCATTAATTGTTCTATAGTTTTTTTTCCCGAACATTCAGTCGATATGCGACATCAGGGAAACCTCACCGTATAATGGTGAAGCCTTGCACGTACCCTAGACAACGAGATGTTGACCATGGGCCGTTACAAGTATTCGGAGGAAAAAACCCCAAGACTTGCCATCCCTAAGGATCGAACTCAAGACCTTGGGTAAAACCTGGGATGCCTCTGACCAGTTAGACTAGTCATCATTGGCATTGTTCTATAGTACTTTCATACTTTGTTGTCATTAACTTATTACTAGTTTTTAACTTGATTCAAGCATGAAGTCGGCCCCCTTTACATTAAATCCTTTGATTCACCTGAGATGCAAACAAACAAGTGGAACCTAATCACAAGAAACGAATAAACATATATATTTAGCATGACCATATAATACATTCACCATGTTGTCTTTCCATTTGGCCTTTTTCGACAACTTGCGTCTTTCTAGGCATAAAATCATTAGTCAAATATAATCTTATTAAATAATGTGTGAAGTCTGACATTTTGTTTCACCTACAAAAAAAAATGTAACTTTGTTGTCATCTTATCAAACAAGTACTAAATAATTATTAGTCAAGTAATATCAGTTTGAATCTACCCATATACCAAAGTTTTCCACACGATTATTTCATACATCATGATTCATGACGTATGTCGATACAATGTGGTTTATGAAATTAATAATGTGTGGTCTAAGAATAACTATCCTAATAAAATAAATTTACAATAACTTATATCAATAACCTACATTACTTATCGCCAACACCAATTACCACATCATCATGCTGCCGCTGCCGTTACCACTATCGTCGTTGCATTGCGCCAGTACTCGTCTAGTACGTGAAATAAAATCATCACTTGATTGGGTTTATTGCTTTCCTTTTTCTTCTACATGTCGAGGTCATTTGAGCAAAGGGTCATGATCCCACTTCACTTTTAAGACTTTATGTGCCATCTCTCTTTGGTATTATCGAACAAATGGTGTATGTATTGGCTTTTCAATTGTGGAATTAAAGTTTGCCTTTAATAAAAGTTATAGATTGCTTTATAATAAACTTCACATTCAAAAACTCCACAATGTCATATTCAACAGTTTCGGGGAAGGTAGTGATATGGTGATTGAGATTAGTTTGAAAGATCAATGCATTTAAACGAGTATAAAGTTGGAAAGATGATACGTTCGTACAATAGAAAAAAGTTCGTTATTTTTTCAACAATTGATTCAACAACTATAATCCCTTGCAATTTCGTTAAATCTCTTCTCTTTTTTTCAGAATTTGTAAATATTTACTACCCCTAACCAATTAAAAAAATTAGACGGTTAATCATAATTGGCAATAATAAATATTTAAAGAGTATTTAGGGCATGTTTCTTTTTTTAGAGATTAAGTATTGAGTGTATTAAGTGGTTAAATGTATAAGTAATGTCTGTATGTATTAAGTAAAAGATATGTAATTGACGGTTATTTTTGTTTATTAAGTCAAAAAAAAACATGAAATTTGACTTAATTATTAAGTTTTTAACTATTAAGTTTATTAAGTAAATAGTAAACGGGGCCTAACATTGTTATAAGTCGGTTATTTATTTATAATAATAAATTAAATTCTTGGTAAAAAAAAATACTTTAAATTTTTAATTATTAAAATTACATAAACAATATTTTTAGACAATTATTTGAAATTCTCACAATTTTATATATATGTAAAATATTATTAGCTATTTATAATTTAGTTTGCTTACGAAAGTATTTAATATCATTATTTTATTAATTATTGAATGAAAACTCTAATATTTTTTCTTTTCTTTTCAAAAGGATACATATACCATGTTGTATAACAATTCTGATGTCGGTCAAGTTTTTAGTGATTTGGGACATCTTAGAAGTAAGACAAAATTATCTACAATTGTGTGCAATAACCATTTGAAGCTGGAACGTGAGAGGTTGTCAAACAAGCTTGACTTTTGGGCTTCATAATTTTAATACTTGATGAGTTTGTGATCATAAATTATTCGGTTATTGAATAATAATGGAGGTGAAATTAAATACTAGTGTGACTATATATATGTGGTTACAATGCTTTGTAAAGTAGTTTTTGATCAATATATAAATTTCGTTTTTCCTTCCTATCACAAGTGTGTTAGTGTGTGTGAATTTTTCAAGTTGTCGGTATTTGATGTGTGAAATCGAGTAATAAAATTTATAAACACGAACTACCAAAAGACTGACTACAACACACTCACAGACAGTGAACCCGATCGTATGCAGTATAGTAAACTTGGTAAATCCGAGGTCAATCACGAGGACTATAGTAAAGTAATTGTTCAAATAAAGTAATTCAAGTAAAGAGGGGGTTTTGTGACCGAATTGTCACTTTGCAATTAGTTAGAAAATTGTTAGTAATCCCTCAGGATTAATCGAAAAGAGAGTTTTTTGTTTAAAACAATAATTTAAAAGGCATCCATCTTGAATCCGCTCAACAACATGTTCAGATTGCACATAAATGAAGTTCAAACTCAATTAAGTTGACAAAGATAATCGTGACAAAACAAAGACACAAACTGGTACCACCAACGTTTGTAAAATCATTTCAATCACCTAATTAATTAATCAGTTCTTTTGTAAAAGCCGGTACCACCAATGCTTAAAACAATTTCCCTAACCAACTAGTTTATTTGATTATCAAATTAACAATTGTATCTATGTGAGATAACGTGGTACCACCAACCGTTAATCAACACGTTGACAAAATGATTTCTTTTATTAAAATGACATTCACTATCATACCATGAACTAGTGACAATTAATTGAAATCACATATATGTTCAACTAGTACCACTAACGAAGAACATACATATCACCAATGTCAGAAAAATAATTAATAAAGAATCAGTTCGTCAAGATTTCGACACAACGATAATTGAAATCAACTTTGAATTAATAAATAGTGCAATCCTTACATATTGTCTCACTTCATCAAGATGGATAATAAAGTGATTAGCTACATAAATAACACTAACAATTATTAATATAAAATAATTCATACTAATAATGTGTGATAATAAAGTCTTGTATTAATATAGCTAACAATTAAGATAAAGAAAATTAAAAAGAATTCGAACGAGATTGGCTGCTGTTGTGATTTGATGATCCGCGGCTGGTGCTTACCAAAAACCAAAGAGAATAATCCCTTTCTTTCTTCTGCCGCTACCACTCTCCAGAATATCTCCTATATTAATCTTGTTATATTATTTATATGTAGATAAATATTAGATGTAGGCTTTTTGACTTCATCTAAATTGGGCTTTTTGCTCGTCTTTTCTTTCTAGCACCACCGACCTCTCTTTGAATGCTAAAGCCCAAATTGCACATGTGAGCTAGAGGTGCAAGAAAAAACCGATTAACCGAACCGAACCGATTTGTAACCGGTAACCAAAACCGGTTAGTAACCGGAATAGTAAAAACCGATTATAGGTTACCAGAAACGTCGGTTACTAACCGATTACTCTTTTCAAAACCAAAACCGATTATTAACCGGTTAACCTATAACCGGTTAATCACATATTATATACATATTATATATATATATATATATATATATGATCAATCATATATACATATTATATATATATACATATATATATATATATATATATATATATCAATATCAATCATATTATATACATACACTGATATATAACCGGAAAGATCGCACCATCAGATGATTTCGTAAGCTTTCAATATATCTATACTATATATAGATTAATGTTTCTTTCATCAGATCCAACATCAATTTTTGGTTGTTTTTGAGATTTGGGATGATGAATTTTGTTTTGTGTTTAGAAAATGATGTTTATTTGGAATATGGGTTCGTCGCTCAGACTTGTCGGAAATGATTGTTTTCCCCATTGTTCACCACTTTCTCAATATTATAATGGGCGGTTAAAAAAACCGAATAGGTTAACCGGTATCACGTTTCAAAATCGAAACCGGTTATTAAAATTAATAACCGAAATCGGTTAGATAGGTTCCAGTTTTAAAACCTAGAAACTGGTTATTATTAATCGAAATCGGTTAGATAGGTTCCAGTTTTAAAACCTAGAAACCGGTTATTACTGTTTCAAAAAATAACCGAAACCGGTTATTAAAATTAATAACCGAAATCGGTTAACCGCTTCTTGCACCTCTAATGTGAGCTGCTATCTTAAACAAATTGGCCCACCTTTTTTATTGCACTACAGAAGAATTTATAACACTTTTGTCTTTCTCGGCTTTTCACCTTAGACCAAATCCGTAGATCATTAAAAGCTTAATTAGTCTAAACCCACATATAATAAGACTTGTCTTTTCCAGCTGAGCCCTCCAAATTCATTCTCGTGCCTTGTAAAACTTTCGTAAGCACTCATTTCACTTCAAAATGTCGTTTTCTCCAGAAATTATGCTCAAGTACCTGTTAATATCCTGAAACACTAACAAATACCATAAACGCACCAAATGTATACGAAAATGACTCGAAAACCATTTAAAACAACTAAATACATCGTGGGAAATGGGTATAAAATAACACATATCAGTACTCATTGTGAATCAACGATAATTTAAAGAGTTGTTTTTGGGTATTCTTTGAATCAACAGGTTTAATTATTTATCTCTTTTTTTCTCGCTGCATCAAATTCTCACTATAAAACCACATGTGAGAATAACCACTGAAAAATCATCGAGCAAACTACATCGATGGAAAATATTATCCTGACATATTATGCGGACATTATGGTAGTTTGTAATAGTATAACCTCACTTAATAATCCAAAACAGTATATCCAATAAATAGAAAAAAGATTTGATAGACAATACAGTTAACGTATTGACATTTTTTGTTAAATTGTGCTAAATACAAATCCTCACAGACTATGTATTTATAGTCATGATTTTAGACTTTAGTGATTATAGATACCTTCTAATCAAGCTTTAGATCGACTAATTGACACAGCCAAAGAAAGTCACTTTTAAATTTTTATTTTAAATTTAAAAGTAGATCCATTTTTACAATTAAAAAAGATCTTTTTGTGATATGTATCTTCATGAATAATATATTCTGCACCATGTTAATACGAAGTTATATAATAATTTGTTTGAGATGAATGTATAAGTGTGTCTACGAATATGATATATAAATATCAAAATAAAATCTATAAATAGCCAAGTAGGCATGTGCATAGGTTGAAACCCGGACCGAATCGGCCGGGCGTATACCAAAACCCAAACTTGAAAAAAAAAAGCCAAAACCCGGCCGGTTAACCTGTCAGGCGGTTGAGTTCGGTCTCGGGTTTAACCGAGACAGATTTGGGTTCAACCGGGTTGGCCCAAATTTTTATAAACCAAAAAAATAGAAGTGAAGAAAGCATTGTTTTTGAGTATGAGAAGTCAATTTAAAAAATCGGATTTTGTTTGATCTTTGGTGGCATGGCGGAGTTTGATTGAAACCAACCATTGAATTTTGTTTGTGAATTTGTGGACTAGAATTTGTACTAATTTGTGAACCAGGTCGTCTGTGTATGTGACAAGATATAAATAGATATATGGTGTAATATATAAATATATGTGTAGATATATAGATATGTGACAAAGACTAAAAAGAAGCCGGTTCGGGTCAGGTACAGGGTTGAAAATGGGTTTCGGGTTTCCGATCCATATACTTATCCCTATGGCCAAGTACTTGGATTGGGACCATAATAACAAAGGTCGAACTAGTTATTTATATCTATATCTTATATCTATATATATACTACCTATAAAGATTACAAATTATACCTGTTGTAGATCACAATTTTGAAATTTAATAAAATATCTTTAATAATTAAATATCCTCAAAAAAATTTAAATGGCAAAGGAACCAATGTTACACTTTTGTCTAATGATGATAAAAAGTTTTAGTCTACACAAGTCACGACAACTTTTGTCTTAGACATTGGGCCTTGTAAATCCACAACAACAATAACTCTCTCCCTTGACATTGGGCCTTAAGAATCTACAACAACTCTCTTGACATTGGGCCATATAAATTGATCATTTACAACTTTACAAGTCGTTTAAGGTTTCTCCTTTTCTCCATACTCTGCTGGTGTAATATTTTGGTTAGATTAAAGATATTACGTTCTTTGTACATTTAACTATAATATGTTTTTCAAAAATCCGTGACCAGAACCATCATAATTCAGGGCATTTCAAACTTATCAATTTCAATTCAGATCTTGTATAAAAAATGATATAATAATTCAGCAGTTTACAAGAAAAACAAATACATCAGAAAATGAGATAAATAAAGAGACGACAAACGTGTAAGAATAGGAACATTAAGTTTTTTTTCTTAGGTGAAGAAGCACTCGGCGTATGAATGATGTTCCGTTTAATTAGTATTGTGGCTTGGAACATTCAGGAGCCATCTGCCAATGAAAACGCTCATAATCCGTACAGTAGTTATAGACCATGTAGTTATCTTGAACCCACTTCATTTTACCCTGTTGATCCCAGCTCAGTTGCTTGTATTCCGGGCCTGTCCACCAATTAGCCTTGTTTGGATACGCACATTGGAATATGCTAACTGGCCCGTTCCACTTACAAGCTCTCGGGTTGAATTTACGCAACCCAGCCCTGAAAGGTGCACAGCTCCAGTCAATTTTGACTAAACCACCTCTTGTTGCCCAATTATCCGCATTCCATAAACTGGAATAGACCTGCATTCCTTGTTGGTTCGGGAAGCCAATTCCTTCGTTTTTGTAGTTTCTATAGACCCTAATGGGTATACTATCAACAAACCACCTGCATATATACATATATGATCAAACAAGAGGTTATTATTATTATTATTATTATACTAGACTTGTCCACTTCTAAATTTTCAAAGTCAAACTTTATAAACTTTGACCATAAATATTCTTGTTGTGTTATATAATATTTGATGAAAGTTATATGAATTGATTGTGTTTTAGATGTTTGTTTCATTGGTATAACTTTTATCAACTATTATATAACACAAATAAAAATATTTAGGGTCAAAGTTGGTAAAGTTTGACTTTGAAATTTTAAAAGTGGACAAGTGTAAAAATTTCCTACTGTCTTCGTGCATCATGGAACGTACGTTTTTCTTTTAAATTAGTTAGAAGTAAATAATATACGGTAAGATGTTTAAGAAAACTTGGTTAACTTACACAACTGCGGAGGGGTTCCAGTGAATGGTGTAGTTGTGGAAATCGGCGGTTGGGTCAAACCATAACTTAAACTGTTGCTCCCTATTTCCTTTCCCTTCGGTAAAGATGTTTGTATGCATAGTGTAAGGTTCTCCAGACGAGTTCCCTAAGAACTCAAAGTCGATTTCATCATGATAGTCACCAGTCGAGGAAAGCTACAACAATTATTATAAAGTTAGCAATATATATTCATTTCTACCTTGATTATTATATGTTAAGTTTTTCATCCTTGGGCCGGGTTAGTACTGCAACTTACATAATATGCTGTGACGGTTCCTGCAGAGTTCCCTGGTACTAACTTGATTAGCAATTCAATGCTTCCGAAAAGGTATGACTTGTGTGATTGAACACCAGATCCTGTAATATATTAATTACAGTAGTTATATCACTACTCGTTCATGTTTGATCAATCGCTTTTTATGACTTATATATAATGGCAGCAAGATATGTTATATAAATACCTGAAGACTGATCCAACACCAGATTAAGATCATCACCATTGCCATGGATGTAGGAATGCTTGGCACCCCAGTTGAAATACGTGTCGCTGTAAAAATTTCCATGGACAAGACATGACTGGAACGCAATTGCCGAGATAAATATAGCTGTTACCAAACCCTGGAAGCTTGTCATCTTGATCAGCAGATGGTATTCTTGTTTTTCTTTACTCTGTATTTAGTTTGTAATGGATTGTTGTTCTCATTGCTTCTTGACTCCTTATATAGCCTTTCTCCTAGCATATAACTAGTCCTTGGCCATGATCATGACTCTTGCTCCATTATTTTATGTCTTTTCAATATTAAAAGGATATTAAGAATTCATATTTCTTGACCATGTCTTGCATTTTGACATTCTTTTTTCATTGTATTTTATTATACAAATCCTGTTATAGGCCACCTTGGTCTTTAAGTTAATATGTATGATTTGGTATATACCTGGGAGTCTGGGACTAGGGTTGAGAATCGAGCCGAGTGGTACTCGAGCTCGTTTACACCGAGTTCGAGATTAACTGTTTCGAGCTCGTGCCGAGTTATTGAACTCGAGTAGTTAAACAAGTGAGCTTAAAGACTTTTTCTTTGGGTTCGACTCATTCGAAAGATTGTTTAAATGTTTAACAAGCGACCTGAATGAGCTGCTCAAATGAGTCGAGCGTTCCTTTATATGGTTTAAATACACATTATATATCATGTTAGTAAGTAGCTAGATTGAAACTAAAGACCCCCAAAATGTATAAAACACACTGTTAAAGCGATTTTTCTGATTTTTTAAAGTACAATATACATGATCATAAATGAGATTATTCGACCTCGAGTTCAAGTGATTAGACGAGTTTATGAAATTTGAGGCACTGAAATTTATATAGTTACATAAAATTTCTATTGAAGATAAACGACTTGAGCACATTTTTTAATATTTATACGAACTTAAGCTCGATTCGAGTAATAAATAAACTCAATTGGAGTAATAAATAAACGAATAACTTTACATTGTATAAGTTACTATGTTTTAATATTAACTAACTAGGTAAGTTTGGACCGCTAAAATTATCGCGATTACGTTTGTTATTGGTACGGTTTTGTTATGTCACTTTACTGAAGTGGAATTAACGACCCTTATCTGAAACCAGTCCATCATAGATATGTTTGGTGAAAAAAATTGTCATATAAAATACAGATTTATTTAGAGACAATAACACAATCATGAATACATTTGTTTATTTTGTGAAAAAAAACAAAATTAAAAAAACAAACGATTTTTAGAAAATAAAAATGTAAAAAACAATAAAACCAAATATAAAAGAAGTGTTTTGGAAGAGTTTTGAAATCATGACCCTTTATTAAAAAGTAAAAAAAAAAAAAACAAAATTAAAAAAACAAACGATTTTTAGAAAATAAAAATGTAAAAAACAATAAAACCAAATATAAAAGAAGTGTTTTGGAAGAGTTTTGAAATCATGACCCTTTATTAAAAAGTAAAAAAAAAAAAAAAATATAAAAAACAAAATCAGCGCTAAGGTCTTTATTTCTAAACGTGGATTCTTTCTTTTATTTGTGTCAAAATCAAGTATAAAATATATCAAAGTCTAAGGGGGGTTTGGGATTACTTTTTAAAAATAGATTATTCGTTTTGAATAATCATAATCAGATAATCAGCTGTAACAAAATGTGTTGTTGAAAGAAAGTGTTTGGATTTGATTATGTTGTTTGAATTATCAATTTATTGATGTTTGGTATATCTAAATCTAAATACTTATAAAGAGTAAACAAGTAAAATGACAAAATAAGACATTAATTGAATGGTTATTATTGTGATAGACACATTAGTAATAGAAAAGTATTACGCAGTATACATATGAAATGCACATCGACATAAAGAAAACAATTACAAAGTAATGTTTGGTAGTTTAATGAAATACTTAGATAATATATAAAATAAAAAAAACAGTTGTTTAATCAAAAAGACCATAAAAAATAAATCACATTACCAAGTTTTGTTAGAGCATCTCCAATGGAGCTTTTTGTAAAGCTTTTTATAATGCTTTTTACTATTCAAAAAAGCTTTTGCATAAGCTTTTTTCCATTGGAGTGAAAAGCTTTTTATCAATAGCTTGACAATCCTCAAGTATTTGAAAGAATATAACACTCTCTTTCCTTCTTGTTTTGTTATTAAATAATACTTAAAAATATTATAATGTTTCATATGGGGGTGTGTTGCTACATATAAAAAATAGAGAAGGGAAGTGGTTCATGTTTAAGGGGAAAGTTACGTGCATAGGACTAACAATGAGGAGTCTAGTAGACTAGTAGCCAGCTGTGAACAAAGTTGTAGACAAACAAAAGGGGATGAATGGGAGAAAAGAGAAAAAAAACATTTCGTGTATTATTTGGTACCATTGATCACGTCTTTATGTGTTTACAAATTAAGAACGATTACATATCTATCTACTATCTACCGATCTGACAATATAATTAAAAATTGAAACATTTTATTAATACGTGCCATTTTTTTTATAAACACGTAGTTTTATAAACAAGTAGGGCCCAAAAAACAAAATCAGCGCTAAGGTCTTTATTTCTAAACGTGGATTCTTTCTTTTATTTGTGTCAAAATCAAGTATAAAATATATCAAAGTCTAAGGGGGGTTTGGGATTACTTTTTAAAAATAGATTATTCGTTTTGAATAATCATAATCAGATAATCAGCTGTAACAAAATGTGTTGTTGAAAGAAAGTGTTTGGATTTGATTATGTTGTTTGAATTATCAATTTATTGATGTTTGGTATATCTAAATCTAAATACTTATAAAGAGTAAACAAGTAAAATGACAAAATAAGACATTAATTGAATGGTTATTATTGTGATAGACACATTAGTAATAGAAAAGTATTACGCAGTATACATATGAAATGCACATCGACATAAAGAAAACAATTACAAAGTAATGTTTGGTAGTTTAATGAAATACTTAGATAATATATAAAATAAAAAAAACAGTTGTTTAATCAAAAAGACCATAAAAAATAAATCACATTACCAAGTTTTGTTAGAGCATCTCCAATGGAGTTTTTTGTAAAGCTTTTTATAATGCTTTTTACTATTCAAAAAAGCTTTTGCATAAGCTTTTTTCCATTGGAGTGAAAAGCTTTTTATCAATAGCTTGACATTCCTCAAGTTTTTGCAAGAATATAACACTCTCTTTCCTCCTTGTTTTGTTATTAAATAATACTTAAAAGACTTTTTTATAACTTTTACCATTGAAGCACCAACTTGATCAAAAGCTTTTCTAAAAAAGCTTTTAACAAAAAGCTTTACCAGTGGAGATGCTCTTAAGACTATGTGGAGTGAGGGAACTCTTGCCCCGACGCCGCCCCTTTCCGCCTCTTTGTCGCCCAGCACACCGCGCCGGAGGGCGCCTTTGGCCAAAAATGTATCCGCCCGTCATATTTATGCCGCCTGCGCCCCTTATATTTTCAAACGAAAATAGCCGTTAAACGACTACTTATTGTAACGTCACGACTCGACCATATTATATTTTTTTATATATGACTTTGTGCTGCTGCTGCTGTGATGTTTAAAAAAAAAAGTTGCCACCGTGAGAAAATATTTTCCGGCGAGAGAGAGGGGAAGAAGATGATAACATGAAATGGGTGACTAGCAAGTGGGGAGGAAGTTGCCATTATTATTATTATTATTATATTTCATTTTAAACCTTATATTTTTATGTTTATCACAAAATACCCTTAAATCCTATATTGTTATTTTTATAATTATGTAATGTTTTTTAGTTAATTTAGTTTTAAGTTTTATTCAAATTTTATTAAGTTTAGTTATATATTAAGTTCTTTAATTTATAAAAGTTGTAAAAAAAAATCTTCAAAGGAGCCCCAAAGGATGCATCACTCCAAGAAAATGGGGGGCATCTCTTTGGGGGAGCCCCCGCCACATAGCGGAAGTCGCGCCCATATTGGGAGCCCCAAAGTCCCCCCACTCCTCATAGTCTAAGAAGAAAGCAAATGAAAAGCACAAAGTGCCTACGTATTGTAAATATTTTATATTATATGCCGGAAAGTGGTTTTTAGATAATCACGTTTTTGTGTCGTATGGTATCTTGGGGAAATTTATTGAAGGGTATATAAGGGACTTTTAGGAGCATTGGTGTAAAAGATAAAACGGAAAGTGGTTTAAGATAATCACGTTTTGGTGCAGGTAGGGAGTTGCTTTTGGAAATCTGCGTTTTGACACCATCTAAACGCAAATAATCAATTTTTGAAACTTTTTTTACCAAACACTAAAAACGAATTATTTGCGATTTTAAAATGCTATAATTTAAAATTTTATTTCAAAACTCAAACCCAAACACCCTTGTTGGTTTATAAGTTGTTGGTAGATCTCCTCTCTAATACATTGATCCGCCTATGCGTTTGGCTTTAAAAATCCCCCACACTTCTTTTTCTTATAACAAAATTCCTTACTAAATATGTATAATTACTTACACACTTTCCTAATTCATATAATCTTAACCTCCTATAGAGTACTAGCACGTTATCCGCGCAATGCGGCGGTGCTCGTGGCGGCGACAGTGTGGTGGTGGGGGCGACTGTTAGTGGTGGATGCGGCATCGAGTGATGTGGATAATTGATGTAAATAGTAATTGATGTAAAGGGTTAATGAAGCTATTTTAAAAGATAAATAATTGATAGTGTAATATATTAACTAGGTTAAAACCCGTGCGATGCACGGCTCACTAATTTAAAAACGACATTTGTTCTTTGGTTGTTATATAGTTGACATGTGGATCTTGCTTGCTATTTGAATGAGTTATTCCATACGGTGTATGTTTGTATACCAATAATCAATATCAATAATCGATATTTATTGATCATCAATAAAAAAGAAACATATAATACAGTAGCATTAATATACACTAAGCTATTGAATGAAATGTAAATAATCAATATCAATAATCAATATCAATAATCAATATCAATAATCAATATCAATAATCAATATCAATAATCAATATCAATAATCAATATCAATAATCAATATCAATAATCAATATCAATAATCAATATCAATAATCAATATCAATAATCAATATCAATAATCAATATCAATAATCAATATCAATAATCAATATCAATAATCAATATCAATAATCAATATCAATAATCAATATCAATAATCAATATCAATAATCAATATCAATAATCAATATCAATAATCAATATCAATAATCAATATCAATAATCAATATCAATAATCAATATCAATAATCAATATCAATAATCAATATCAATAATCAATATCAATAATCAATATCTTGCTATTTGAATAAGTTCTTTCATACGGTGTATGTTTATATACCAATAATCAATATCAATAATCAATATTCATTGATCATTAATAAAAAAAACACATATAATACAATAGCTTCCTTATATTCCATTAAATAACAACAACATTGCTACATCTACATCTACCTATCTATTAAAGGAACATACCCTATTTTTCAATCAGCTTACGTGGCAAATTATTAGCCCATATCCAGCTTTTTAATTTCCCTTAATTTATATAGCAATCCTCAGCTTATACTTATTTTACATATTATTCCCCTAATTTACATACAAGTCTCCAGCATATACTTATTTTACATATTAAAAGATTTAAAAATAGAAGTTACAAAAACAAACCTACGCAAACTATCACCCCAAAATCGCTGGCATCGTTTATTTTTTTTTATTTTTTTTCATTTATGACCAAAGTTTGAATCTTCTTTTTCAAATCTTTTTTATCATTTTTTATTTCAAATCTTTTAATTAACTATAATGGCCATCGAGGATATATAATGATTGCCCAAAAAATAAACCTACAATTGTTTAACAAAAGATGGAATCAAGTGAGGTTATTTTCTTTTTATTTTTCAGTTTTTTTTAGTACATACTTTGTATATATATATATATTTTTTAGTGTTATATAAAATTTGATGAAAATTATAACAATAAAAACACTTTTAAAACACAATCAATTCATATAACTTTCATAAGTATAATCTAACACAAACAAAACTATTTAAGGTCAAAATTAAAAAAGTTATACTTAGAAAATTTAAAACATGACACTTTTAATGAAACGAAAGGAATATTATCTATCTTCTAATTTAATATCGATAGGGTTTGTACTTTAGAATACAAACCACTGGCTCAACTTTTGAAAACATCCTATTTTACTTTGCAAACATTTGACACCGAAAGTTAACATGTAGCCGGTTCAGAGGTCATCTAAACTCATGTTAATCTTATGAAACCCGTGTGTTAACACGGGACATAATCTAGTAATTAAGAAAGGAACGTATATTATTCAAGATATAATAGGGAATCTGATATTGTGGAAGATTATTCATTAATTATGGTGGAGTACACTAAATAGTTGTGAACCTCATTTAATTTAATTGTGGGGAAGATTATTCACTCTACAATACAATTATTAATAAATAAATAAATTGGAATTGGAGTTGTTTTTCCCAGTATATTAATTTTTGGTTGTCCAAAAGTGACAAACTGTTACAATGGTGTAGCTGGCATAAGGCCTCACCTCTTATTCTGGATACCCGGGTTCGAAACCTCGTATAGGCATATTTTAATTTTTTTAATAAACTCGCATGACAGTTGTTGAGTTACATGCCATGTAACTCTTGATGTGGACACGGTATATGCTTGACACGTAGGACTACTACGACTTTAACGTGACACGTAGGACGGGGCGAGTGACTGCCACATAAGCTGAGCTTTATAACGCGATACTCGTTTCCTAGCTAGTTAAAAATGATGTTGCCGGTTTTAAATAGGAAAAGTACGCGACTGAATATAAATTCCAAAGAAATTCACTTATTAATAGACAAAGTAATCACACTTGTCTATGCCAATATAGTCGCAATGAAAAACCGAGGTCTTCTTTAATTTGTATAGGTTCAAATCCTATGTTTAGCTTACCGATTGATGAACGGTGTGACATTGATGGTTTACCCATCTCCAAGTTAAAGTGTGAAGAAAAAACTGACCCTAAGTTAATGATTGATAGATAATTGCAATCTTATAAATAACTTAGGGTCAATAAGTTAGGAAACCCGTCATGAAAACTAGACATACAATATAGTTAACAGCTTGCTTCAACAATGATCATACATTCATATTTCATGGGTGTTAACCGAGAATTAAGATATGTTTCAAAAATGATTATTTTAAGGGAGCACCAAAAAGACGGGCCAGAAATCGAGCACCTAAATGTCATGTATAAACCAAGCCCAGATAGTTGAAGTAACCAAAAATACCAAGCGAAAATCAAACACTTAAATGTTGGCCAAAAGTTTTTATATAGTCGGATAAATTACATATCACCATATACTTAAAGATCGCCATGTACTAAAAAGCATGAATTAGGCCAATTAGCCATTTCTATTAATACCAAAAAAAGAATTACATACACAAAGCACCATGAACAATTGCAGCTCCAATCTAATGACATCAAAACATCCGGTACCTGCAACCAATCCATATTACCACCTCGAACACTCAGTTACCTTCAAAACTGCCATCAACTTAACCATTTCTTCCTAACATTCAAGCAATTCAGTCAGTATGCAAAAACCTTTTAAGCTCATCAAGTGCAGAAATTGGTTAAAACTGTAGACCTGTGACTCTAAATCAAATCACAATGGTCAACATAACATGAAACGTTCTCAAAATCAATGATACATATCTGTGGTTCGTGAGCTACCCCAATTACACCATGATCACCAAAAGGTGAAAAGCATGGAGGCTTCGGTACAAAACCCATTAATGGGTCAGTTACAGGAGACGAAGCTGGTATACTGTAACCGTGGTAAATGGCCACATACAGGTTAATTGATAGGTCAAAACTGGTTCGGGTCAAAGTGATGTGCCAGTCAAACTTCCTTGGCCTAACAAAGTCCTTTTTGCGTGGCTTCTTTATTGTCAAAAAT
Source organism: Erigeron breviscapus (assembly GCA_034093135.1). Lineage (NCBI taxonomy): Eukaryota > Viridiplantae > Streptophyta > Magnoliopsida > Asterales > Asteraceae > Erigeron > Erigeron breviscapus. Next base: position 7,380,417 of record CM067172.1, on the reverse strand, counting down.
TATGTTCAAACCATTTGGTACAATTTCATTTTACCTAAGTTTTGATATGACCAGCTACCAATAAAACAGAACCTAAATTAACCCTTTCAATTGACACCTCTATAAATATGATGTTTAAAGGCATCATTACTCGTCCCTTTCCAGTAAATGTCTGTCTTCTAGCATGTTCCATGAAGAACAACATGAGGAAGACCTCATAATGAACATGTGGCGTATATGTTTAAAGCCATTAGCTATAAAATGATAGTAATGTAATTTAGAAATTACCTTATAAAATCTCATTTAAGCGTACCATAGTTTCCCATCAGGACTCTGCTTACAGCACGGTACAAAAACACACCCCCATAAAGTAAGTTGCGATGGACATCAGCAACAACCATACTGAAGCACAAAATAAAAAATAATTTGTTTCAGCCACATGCAACAAAATAAAGAACTTGTTTTCAGCAATAGGACAAATACAGAAATTCACAATCGCAGTCAAAACCTTGGTACATTTTTGCCTACCTTAATTGCTTTAAGCAAGAGCTGTCTTTGGAACTGTTGCTCAGGATCTTCCGTTATTTGCAGCAGGATAAAAATCTGAAGCCATTATTAAAAAGAAAAAAAATAGAAATCATAACTATGACACGAACTACTGGATCAAATAACTAAACCATCTCTTGCACAGTGCTTATGGATCAAATAACATTTCAATGCAGCAAAAACAGTGCTTATTGATCAAATAACGTTTCTTTGAAGAAATTACGAGTACAATAAGCAGAACGATATAAACCTTTTGTAGATGTTAATAATATGTGACCCTCAAATCAAACATGGAGTCATGGACTATTAAGTATGGAGAGGCCAAACTTACCTATGTTCACACTGACATCATCGTTCACCTTGATGTATATCTCAGCAGCATACAAATGGTAACAGTGGTTGCAAAATATTGTTTTATCTTTGCGGATAATTCTAAGTATCCTTCTGCATGGTCCTGCAAGTACACCATTTATTATTAGGAATTTTAAATAGAACAACCAAAACCAATAGGTTACCAAGAAAAGATCAATAAGGCGCACCAGTCTCAAGAAATCACCATGCTTTCTAATATTACGCGGTATGTAAATTTCGATATTCTAACCTGTATTGGACACGGATCGAGCAACAGCAATGGAAGCTTTAGTAGCCAGGGTTTGAGCACCTGTTTCGGCTGTCGTTGGATCAAAAATAGATAATAAAGTTAGATTTATAAGTGTTCTGTATGTTGAAGGCTATAAAAGAAGAAAAAAACCCACATAATCAAAATAAAAAAAATTCCAGAGAGGTTAAATATCTAGTGGCTTCCTGTTTAATTTCTTCACCAACTCAAAGCTATGATACTGAATGCAAGCATACTGAATTCATAAACACATACTGAAGAACAAAGTTATCATCTTTCAATAAAATATAAGTTCACAACCCAATGGCATCTAAATTCAAGCATCTATAATAAAAATGGTATAATTATGTTATGGAAATAATCAAGAAAAAACAAAGCATAACCTGTTTATGATTGCGTCTGGCCTCACCCTATCTTCCGGAACTGACTCTATGTAAAAAATCAAAACAAAAACGTAAATTAAGTAGAAATAATGAATATAAGAATGAATTCATCATGGAAAGAAATAATGAACTAACTATTGTGAAAAACACTAATTATCATAAAATATGAAGAAATCAAAACACACCCACAAATTATTTATCCTTTTCCGGCGATGGTGATGGCAAATAAAAGAAACCCATGACGGCGATGGGAGGATAAATAAACGGCCGGTTGAGTGTTGTTGGACGGCGACGCATCACCACCGATGGATTGAAATCGTTTAGATCGAAATCTGTTGACTTTCTCCTCCTCCCACCACCGATGGATTGAAATCTGTTGGATCGTGACGGCATCACGCCGCCGGAAATGTGACTCTCTGATTTGGGGGTATCAATTTTTGGGGGGTTGTATTCTGGTTCGGAGGTGGGATGAGAGACAGATGAGAAAGGGTTACATTACATGCATGTGTTGTGTGTGATAGAGTGATGGAGATGGATTTGAGGGGTCTAAATTTTTCCAAAGGGTAATTTAGTCTAATTGTATAGGTAGGTATGGAGGGAAGAATTAAGGGAAGGGGTATTTTATACTTATCAGGTTCTGAATTACTTAAAAGCTAGAGGGCAGTTCTTTTTATAAAGTAGTATAGATATTAAGATGTTAAAAGGGTAATGTATGTGAAAATTTTTTAAGGGGTGTCATATCTTTTAACATTTCTAAAAATAAAGTGTTATATTTTTTATGTTAAAAATAAAGTGTTATGTTTTTTATATAATATAGTATAAAAAGGTTATGGACTTATGGTTGTGGGTTTTTTAAGAGAATAAAAAGGAAAAGCTATGGATATTTGGGTCTTTTTAAATTTCCTATAGAAAAACCTCTTAGCTTTTGTTACAAACACTTTGTTGGACAACATCTTAAGGCCGAAGAGTCGGCAGAAAATGGGCCATAGGCTTCTTAACTTTGGCTCATATAAATTTAGCTGCTTTTAGCATGCTTCCCCCTTTATAATTTTTAGACTTTTTTTTTTCTCTCATTTAATTATATGGGAGCTTGAGAATAAATGACAGTAGCATGTTGCTAGCAACATTTCTGTTTTTCCCATAAAAATAAACAAAAAAAAACCTAAAATAAATACACAAATAACTTATTAAAAAAAATTCAGAAAACCTAAAAGCCTTTAAATAAAACTTAGGCTAAACAAATAATCAAGAAAAAACAAAGCATAACCTGTTTATGATTGCGTCTGGCCTCACCCTATCTTCCGGAACTGACTCTATGTAAAAAATCAAAACAAAAACGTAAATTAAGTAGAAATAATGAATATAAGAATGAATTCATCATGGAAAGAAATAATGAATATAAGAATGAATTCATCATGGAAAGAAATAATGAACTAACTATTGTGAAAAACACTAATTATCATAAAATATGAAGAAATCAAAACACACCCACAAATTATTTATCCTTTTCCGGCGATGGTGATGGCAAATAAAAGAAACCCATGACGGCGATGGGAGGATAAATAAACGGCCGGTTGAGTGTTGTTGGACGGCGACGCATCACCACCGATGGATTGAAATCGTTTAGATCGAAATCTGTTGACTTTCTCCTCGCCCCTTTCTCCTCCCACCACCGATGGGTTGAAGTCTGTTGGATCGAAATCTGTTGACTTTCTCCTCGCCCCTTTCTCCTCCCACCACCGATGGATTGAAATCGTTTAGATCGAAATCTGTTGACTTTCTCCTCGCCCCTTTCTCCTCCCACCACCGATGGATTGAAATCGTTTAGATCGAAATCTGTTGACTTTCTCCTCGCCCCTTTCTCCTCCCACCACCGATGGATTGAAATCGTTTAGATCGAAATCTGTTGACTTTCTCCTCGCCCCTTTCTCCTCCCACCACCGATGGATTGAAATCGTTTAGATCGAAATCTGTTGACTTTCTCCTCGCCCCTTTCTCCTCCCACCACCGATGGATTGAAATCGTTTAGATCGAAATCTGTTGACTTTCTCCTCGCCCCTTTCTCCTCCCACCACCGATGGATTGAAATCGTTTAGATCGAAATCTGTTGACTTTCTCCTCGCCCCTTTCTCCTCCCACCACCGATGGATTGAAATCGTTTAGATCGAAATCTGTTGACTTTCTCCTCGCCCCTTTCTCCTCCCATCACCGATGGATTGAAATCGTTTAGATCGAAATCTGTTGACTTTCTCCTCGCCCCTTTCTCCTCCCACCACCGATGGGTTGAAGTCTGTTTAGATCGAAATCTGTTGACTTTCTCCTCCCCCTTTCATAATATAGTATAAAAAGGTTATGGACTTATGGTTGTGGGTTTTTTAAGAGAATAAAAAGGAAAAGCTATGGATATTTGGGTCTTTTTAAATTTCCTATAGAAAAACCTCTTAGCTTTTGTTACAAACACTTTGTTGGACAACATCTTAAGGCCGAAGAGTCGGCAGAAAATGGGCCATAGGCTTCTTAACTTTGGCTCATATAAATTTAGCTGCTTTTAGCATGCTTCCCCCTTTATAATTTTTAGACTTTTTTTTTTCTCTCATTTAATTATATGGGAGCTTGAGAATAAATGACAGTAGCATGTTGCTAGCAACATTTCTGTTTTTCCCATAAAAATAAACAAAAAAAAACCTAAAATAAATACACAAATAACTTATTAAAAAAAATTCAGAAAACCTAAAAGCCTTTAAATAAAACTTAGGCTAAACACCCACTTATAATCAAGAAAAGGCCCAAAAAATTGATGGGGCACTCCTATAGTTAACTTACAAAGTTAATTTTCCATCAAAATTGTTGAAAATTTAATTTCAAATTTGATATTACAACTTCCAAGTTATACTATGACTACTTCATTTCTTCTCCTACAAACTCAATCCATATTTATTTACCACCCTCTTTCACATAGTTGCAGAACTTTGATAGCATAAAATCTCTTCACAATTCAAAATTTAAATTTTACAGTTATATTTTACATTTATTTAGTTGAGGTTCTCCATAGCTAAGATAACTCAGTCATGCTCATATTATTATTAGTGTACTTATATGTACCACAAACAAGGAATACCCCTACATAGGGTGAGCAAAAACCGAACCGGAAATCCAAAAGAATAATACTCCTCACCCAACCTTTTCTTCCATCTCCCTCCCATCTCCCTTGAGTGGCGGCCGAACCATTCCCCATCTCCTTCCCATCTCCCTCTCATCTCCCTCACTCACTCCCTCCCCACTTAGCATCCTCATATGTAGGTATTTCTAGATTCAAACGAAATAACATATATTCAGTTTCAGTTAACTAAACACCAATGTTTTAAAAACCGATTTTCTTTTGACCTCGTGTGATCGGTTATAGTTCAAGTTAATCCAAAAGAAATTTATGTTTTAACAAATTATACGAGTAATATATATTAAAAAGAAAGGTATTGATATGCCTGTAAACTAAAGTGATGGGCTTGTGGTTTTAGTCTTACCAAATCTGTTTTAGTTCATTTTGGACCTACCGAAATATGTCACGTAATGACTAATGAATGAAAGACAGTTAAATATATACTTGCAAATAAAATACTTGGAGTGACTCGTGTTTGTCACTTTGTTGTACTCAAAGCACGTGAAATTGTTTACATCTTAATCTCCCTCATACATCATCGAAGTATTAAAACCCAAAATTTGTATAAAACGGTATTAGGTGTTACTTATGTTATTTGGAATCTAAGTAAACAATAACATGATATTAAGAATTTAATCTTTAATTTTTCTTTGTCAAAAACATCATGTTCTAAGTCTAAATTATTTTTCAATTTATTATATTTGTTTCTCTTAAGTGTTTTTTGTTACAATTTATTATGTAAAGTTTTAGGTTTCATTTTTCTTTTACCCTTTATCTATAATACCTAACTAGAAAAAATACTGCGCGTTGTTGCGGATTAATGTTTTTAAATTTCATTGAAAAAATTGAAAGAAATAATACGTATACGTATAAAATTTATCATGGTATTTTTATTGAACGATTAATGTTAGTTGTTAATGATTGGAACCCCATCAGTGACTTCCAAGTAGAGCAGTATACTAGAAGTTGGAACCTGCGCACTCCTGCAGAATATGAGTGATAACACGTATCCCTAGACGCTAAAGAGGTAAATGCTCAAAACAACGGAGAATCAATATTCGACCCCGAATCTCCAAGAACATCCCCTCCGCCAATTTCTCCAAAAAGGGCCCAACCGACCACTTGATATAAAACCAAATGGTTAAAAATTTCTCATCATATTAATGTTAATATTAATATTAATGTATTTACTTCATGAATAATGTTTTTTAAAAATTGTGTTTTGTTTTTCATCTAAATGATTTGGTTATTATATTACTAATTTAGTTATTTTAGATGTAAAATATTTATTCTCATGCAAGCCATGAGAATAAAATCGTTGACCTCCGTCTCCAGAGACAAAGGTGTTAACCGCTTGATCCAAAGATTCAAAGTTTGGATGTAGAAAACTAATTATTCTTTTCTAGATTTTGTACCTCTGAAAAAAATAAGTAAGACTCAATGCCGTCTTCTACGGGTTTTAGGTCCCTATAACCTTACGGTATATGGGGAGGTTGAGATGTAGACAGTCTTACCCTATCTAAGTAGAGAGGCTGCTTACAGGTTTTATATAAAATAAATAAAAAGAACTTTCGGCCTTGTAAGACATGAGAATAAAAAATTGACTTTCATCTTCGGAGGTAAGGATATTAACCACTTGGTCTAAAGATTCAAAGGGCAAAAAGTAAAAAAACCCAAAGTTTAGTGGCAAAAACCCAAAAATTCAAAAGCTTAACATAGATTGATGGCAAAATAGTGGCAAATGTTGGAAAAACAAAAATTTAATGGTCAAAGTTAAAAACATAAAAAGATTACTATAGGTAACTCTTCTTTAATTGTTATATATAATAATAAAGCAAATCTACGTTTTTTTTTCTTATTAAACTTTAAGCCTTTGATATGACTAATGTAACATCCCAAACTTATCAAGTTTGACTTTTGACGTTGACCGTCAACTTGTCGTTAGTGACCGTTAGTAACTATGTGTTGTATATGTGCTTATGTGAATTAAACAAATTACGTGAGTTATGTGTTAAAATGATTTAAAATAATGAAATTAAAGTAGATAATGATAAATGAAGTCATTTAATGTTCCCGATAAGATTTAAGGGTCGATAAGTGTTTCTGTAGGCGTTAAACGAGCCGTTAAGTGCCGAAACGAGTTATAACGAAGTGCGAGGCCTAGATGTAAAATTGAAAGTTGTCTCCAGTATATAAGGCGCCCTATGGTCGACCAAGAACCCTTTTGATCAGTTACAAAACCCTAGAAACACCTGAAAACAAAAGCTTAGATCTAATCTTCAAGTTATAGTTGATTTCGGGAGATTTTGGAAGGGAATTCGAGTGCTTTTTGATCCGTTGATCAAGCCTACAGGTATAACATCACCTACTGATTGTTAATCAGGTTTTCAATTAGGATTTACCCCTGTAGATTCGGCCTAAAGGGTTGGGGTTCCTTGATCATGATGTTTTAGGTCAAAAACGTTGTTTTCGTGATTATAATCGTTAATAGAGTTGATTGATGTTTTCAAATGCTTAATTGTGACCTATTTGATGTCAATTTAGTGGGTGTAAGTCGTGGTGGAGGTTTGGGATCCGTTTGGAAGGTGAATGAAGAGAAACTGAGTTGGTTTTGCTGGTCGGCACCCCAGGTGCGGCGCACCAGGTGGGTGGTGCGGCGCACCACTGCCCAGATTAGGGATTTTGATTTTCGAAGGGAGCCCGATATGCGACGCACCAAGGGCAGGTGCGGCGCACCTATACCTGATCTGAGTTTTCTGTATGATTGGTGCGACGCACCACTTGGGAGGTGCGACGCACCTGATGCCCAGTTTGCACAAAACATTTCGTTTAGCTTATAGATCGATCTTATACTCGTTCTAGGTTGTCGGGAGCACTTAGCAAGCACTGTAAGGCATACGTAACTCATTGCTAAGCAGTACCAAGGTAAGATACATGACTTTTCTCACGCTGGAGGCACAACAAAAAGTGGTTTTCTATAATTAACCTCTTAATTGGATTATCTTATGTGTGTTGGTTTTCCGGGTTATGCGGGAGGTTATGTGGGAATGTATGCATGCTGAAGTGGTTTATTATGTTATGATGACGCTTAAATATGAAGTAGTTATGTGCATATGTAGTACTATGAACATAATGTTGCTGCCATGATATCTTAACGATATTTATTGTGATGTTGATTATATTGATGCTATGATTGATTATGATATATGATGAAATATATGTGGGATTTAAGTGTGTTACACGTAGGAATGCTATGATCTGTACACGTTAGTAGGATTAAACACTAAAGTAGATGTGGGATTAATAATGTTGATGTTATGATTTGACGATGATACGTGATGAATTATATGTGAGACTTAAGTGTGATAATGTCTAGTTCACTAGATATACGTAAGAAATGTTATGAGTTGTGTACGTTAGTGATTAAACATTAAAGTAGATGTGGGATTAATAATGTTGATGTTATGATTTGACGATGATACGTGATGAATTATATGTGAGACTTAAGGGTGATAATGTCTAGTTCACTAGATATACGTAAGAAATGTTATGAGTTGTGTACGTTAGTGGGATTAAACGTTAAAGTAGATGTGGGATTAGTTAGGTAATGAATATACCTAATGTTAAAGTAAAGTGTGAAATGTTGGAAATCGTTCTAGCCTTAGTGTTAGTGCGTAAAAGTAAGAAAGATATAAATACGTGGGAAATGCTATAGCTAAATACGTGAGATTGATGTGGGAAGTGTTAAGCTTAACCCGTGCTAGTTTATGCCAAGCTAGTGCGTACGTGGTCGCTTGAGTGTCTCCTTGCGGCATAGTTACGTGGGACTAGTATTTCCGGGTGGAGTGACTAACCACCAATGTTAAAAGCATGACGGGATACTATGGAAATGGCTTTGCCTTTCCTAAAAGTTAAGACGTGGGAAATCGTGCTAGTTGTAAAGCTAGTGCGTAATATGTAAATTGATTAAAGATGTAAGATGTGGGAATAAGTTGATTAAGATAATTATAAGAATACGTGAGAAAGATGTACATGTAATTTAAGACGTGGGATTACAATGTGATGTGGGATTTAATGGGATGTGTTGAGACGTGTGATAAGAACGATGCATAGGCACAATTAGGAGTATATATCCTACATGTGCTATACATATATGTGCGATATGTTTATGTGTGATATGTAAGACGTGAGATGAAGTTGATTAAGCTGATTAAGTTGATAATAAGATATGTGTGAAAGAAATATATGTGCTTTATGTTGTGAGATCACGATGTGACGTGAGAATATGTGCTAATATGAATACGTGTGACAAGTTTATGTGTGAAATGCCAAGATATGATATGAAGTTATGTTTAAGTGGTAAGTCTATGTTGATATGATATAAGATATTGATTAAGAAGAGGGTATATGATGATATGATGTATATGTTGATATGAAATGAAATGTGATACAATGTGGGCAAAGGGATGTATGGGTTGATCTATGATTGTTGTGGATGATATGTAATGTGGTTACGTTTGATAAGTAAAATCTGACGAAGTTTTATGAAAGTAAAATGAAGAACGTTTTATCAAAATGTGTGTATCTTACTTAGCTAATTTTATTAGCTAACACTTGCTTTTATGAAAATGTTGTGTCCTTCAGGATAAGCAGGTATAAGCTAGTGAAGTGCGTGGATCGTGAGATTGGTAGAAGAATAAAGGAAGATTAGCATTAGTCTCCCTATGATTAGACTTTACCCATAGCCATATGTTCGACTACTTTATTTATGATTTACGTCTCTTGTAGTGTTGATGGCAATTATGTTAGTGCCATAACTTGATTTTACTTTGACTATTACGATGATGCTATTAGTAACACCAAACTTTAATGAAAGGTACCATCCGTTACGGATGAAGCAGTTTTTTTAAGTGATCCTATTTCCGCTACGTTTTAAACGCCGTTTGGCAAAAGTTTTTTGAAATCCAGGTTTTTAAAATGACGGGTGTTACAAGTTGGTATCAGAGAAATGGTTTAAGTGAACCGAAATTCGACCAAGACCTTAGGATTTTGGACTTAAACCGTATGAGAAATGATAGGCTCAAGTAGTAATGCTTTAGCTTTATGATGAAAGTGCTCTTAGGACGGGTTGGGAAGAGTGAGAGTATAAGATTAAGGTATTATAAGTTATTTGTGGATTATGCATAAAGAAGGTTGATTTGCCTTAATTTCTTTACCTCTTGTTGAGCCTGTTGCTAAATATTGATGCTTAATGGTATGACGATATGTTATTAAAGAATTATGTGGAATATGCTTGTAGTATTATTATATGTTGAAACTTGATGATGTCTTATGTGACAAAGAGCTCGGAGATACACGAATTTATGGATTGTCATGAACGAAGTGATATGCTATGTGGTATTACATCCTTACGTGATATATGTGATGCAAGTTGTAGTGGTTCAAGGTGAGAAGTGTTTGTTGAAGTAAATTATGTTGGTAGCCCATAATCCTCTATTTTTCTCGATTTATCCGTTGCAAGATTATGATGATAACGTGAGATCAATTAAGATTTGTTTATGATGGATGTTATGTACGTAAGGAAATGTACATTGATGGAATAGGTGGTCACCCATAGGAAGGGTGCAAGACATTGTGATACACGAATATGGTATGCGGCGTAAGTAGTACATATTGTTTCATTTTGTGTTATATGTGTATGTGCAATGTGCGATTATTGTGTGTTTTGTAGTTAGTATAATTATGCTATGATGGATTGAGATGGAGATTTTGGACATTAAGATGTGTGGATATAGTTAAAGGTACACATGTGAGGAATGATATAGTTAGTATAATTATGCTATGATGGATTGAGATGGAGATTTTGGACATTAAGATGTGTGGATATAGTTAAAGGTACACATGTGAGGAATGATATAGTTATAATTATGGTCCGGAACATAATTATAAATGTATCATGAGGCGGGCGTGTTCATTTGACGGTAATCACATTGACTAATGAAAGACATTAAAGGAAAGGGAGGAGGTGAAAAGAAAATGAGTGGAAATGTGCTTGAATTTTAAGTGGTAAAACGTTGACAAATGCGTGGAAAGTAGTGAGAAGATGAAATGAGGTGTTGATGTCGTGAGATGATTCTGAGGACAGAATCCTATTAAGGAGGGGAGAATTGTAACATCCCAAACTTATCAAGTTTGACTTTTGACGTTGACCGTCAACTTGTCGTTAGTGACCGTTAGTAACTATGTGTTGTATATGTGCTTATGTGAATTAAACGAATTACGTGAGTTATGTGTTAAAATGATTTAAATAATGAAATTAAAGTAGATAATGATAAATGAAGTCATTTAATGTTCCCGATAAGATTTAAGAGTCGATAAAGTGTGGTGGAACATAAGGCGCATTATCTTGAATTTCTGGGGGAGGAGGGGCGTTTGCGAGGATGGGGGCTGGCTCAGAATCAGATTGATTCGCCTCCAATAAGCCCTCGTCAAACTCAAAGTCAGCAAGAGAATCGAGATTCTCCTGAGGTAGCTCATCGTCATCCCAGAAAGCATTCACTTTTGCGATCTGGTCAGATATGCCCTGGTTTGGGTCACTAGTACCCTCACCAGATTCTGGTTCAACAGCTGCAGAAGCAGTTGCATCGTCACCAGATTCAATGATTTCAACCGTAGGTACACTAACGGGTCCCACATTCTTTTGTGGCCCACTTAGTAACCTTTCTGAACCAGCTAGTGTGGCTGAGACAGTTTTAGCAAATACCTGAATCATAGCAGAGGAGAGTTCAGGCTCATTTTCAGTAATTGTTGCCTTTGAGAATCTCTACTATATTCTGGTACCGAAGCTTCAGGTCCAGCTTGATCATAAGCTTCTCCAAGTATATCTTTAAAACACAAGCTCAGAAATCTTGGGAAGGCAACATGCAGACTTCTCTTCCCTTTTAACTTTGTAATCAACTGAGAGAAGAGAATCTCAGCAAAGTCCACTTGCATCCCATTCCAGATATAATACCCCATCTCCACTTGGGGTAGTGAAAGTTGATCCAACCCTCCATGGGTGCCACCAAGACTTTCCACGATTTGAGTCCAGAAGAACCTCCAACAAATACAAAAACCAGACATGAAGATGTGTCCAGAGGTCTTCAAATTTCCATCAGCATCCTCCATATCACCATGACCAGTGGCGACTAGAACCTCCCTAAAATTAACTCCTTTGAGTCTTTTCACAAACACCTGGGGAGGTTCGAGGTAGTTCAGATGAAGGGAAGTTCTGAACCCCTCAAGAGTGATGACACATTTCTTGGTGCCTTCATTGAGAGTAAAGGAGATGGATTGTTCATCCATATTCACCACTGCTGTATACCAGAATTCAAGCAAGTATCGATGATACATTGCCTGCGGATTAGCGGTCAGCGCATAATGGAAAGGGGATTGCTCCCAAAAACTGTTTAATCTTCCATTAAGGTTTCAGATTTTACATTCAATTGAGCCAAAAAGTTGCTCATATTGAATCGGATTTGTGATGGAGTGAAGTTCTTTGGCCATTGAGCAGATGTTTCACATCATTAGAAGGAGTGTATTCAAAGTTTATAAGCGACTTATGAGACATTTTAGATTTTGAAATTGAGAGTGAAAATGAAAAGGAATATGAGGAGTTAATGAATTTGAAAGTAAAGATGAGAGAGATTGATGATTAGAGAGTAAATGAAAAACGAAGTAAATGAAAGAATGAATAAGGAATTTGTATTTAGGATGGAACAAAAGGATTTTTCCAATTAAAAACAATTTCTGGGGTCACGTCCGCATTTAATGCAGAGACGTTTGAGGGACCCCACCCTGTACACTTTTTCAGTAAAAGTACTCATTTTCTTCTCTTTTACGGCGCCACTTGTGTGACACATAAGCATGACCAATCCTAAGTTCAAAACCTAGTATGCAGTATGCCACGTGTACACACAATTGACCAAGTATCAAAGATATTTTGAAAAGATTTTTGTATTTCAGAGATGACTAAACAGATTCTGAGCATGGTCAGTTCCAAGGAGATCTGAACCATCTCAGTCATTAAAATTCAACTGAAATATTTTGATATTCTGAAGTGCTTCAGTTAAATACATTTTTCTGAGCAAAAAGGTGCGGCGCACCTATACCTGATCTGAGTTTTCTGTATGATTGGTGCGACGCACCACCTTTTCTGTATGATTGGTGCGACGCACCTGATGCCCAGTTTGCACAAAACATTTCGTTTAGCTTATAGATCGATCTTATACTCGTTCTAGGTTGTCGGGAGCACTTAGCAAGCACTGTAAGGCATACGTAACTCATTGCTAAGCAGTACCAAGGTAAGATACATGACTTTTCTCACGCTGGAGGCACAACAAAAAGTGGTTTTCTATAATTAACCTCTTAATTGGATTATCTTATGTGTGTTGGTTTTCCGGGTTATGCGGGAGGTTATGTGGGAATGTATGCATGCTGAAGTGGTTTATTATGTTATGATGACGCTAAAATATGAAGTAGTTATGTGCATATGTAGTACTATGAACATAATGTTGCTGCCATGATATCTTAACGATATTTATTGTGATGTTGATTATATTGATGCTATGATTGATTATGATATATGATGAAATATATGTGGGATTTAAGTGTGTTACACGTAGGAATGCTATGATCTGTACACGTTAGTAGGATTAAACACTAAAGTAGATGTGGGATTAATAATGTTGATGTTATGATTTGACGATGATACGTGATGAATTATATGTGAGACTTAAGTGTGATAATGTCTAGTTCACTAGATATACGTAAGAAATGTTATGAGTTGTGTACGTTAGTGGGATTAAACGTTAAAGTAGATGTGGGATTAGTTAGGTAATGAATATACCTAATGTTAAAGTAAAGTGTGAAATGTTGGAAATCGTTCTAGCCTTAGTGTTAGTGCGTAAAAGTAAGAAAGATATAAATACGTGGGAAATGCTATAGCTAAATACGTGAGATTGATGTGGGAAGTGTTAAGCTTAACCCGTGCTAGTTTATGCCAAGCTAGTGCGTACGTGGTCGCTTGAGTGGCTCCTTGCGGCATAGTTACGTGGGACTAGTATTTCCGGGTGGAGTGACTAACCACCAATGTTAAAAGCATGACGGGATACTATGGAAATGGCTTTGCCTTTCCTAAAAGTTAAGACGTGGGAAATCATGCTAGTTGTAAAGCTAGTGCGTAATATGTAAATTGATTAAAGATGTAAGATGTGGGAATAAGTTGATTAAGATAATTATAAGAATACGTGAGAAAGATGTACATGTAATTTAAGACGTGGGATTACAATGTGATGTGGGATTTAATGAGATGTGTTGAGATGTGTGATAAGAACGATGCATAGGCACAATTAGGAGTATATATCCTACATGTGCTATACATATATGTGCGATATGTTTATGTGTGATATGTAAGACGTGAGATGAAGTTGATTAAGTTGATTAAGTTGATAATAAGATATGTGTGAAAGAAATATATGTGGGATTTAATAAGATGTGTTGAGATGTGTGATAAGAACGATGCATAGGCACAATTAGGAGTATATATCCTACATGTGCTATACATATATGTGCGATATGTTTATGTGTGAAATGCCAAGATATGATATGAAGTTATGTTTAAGTGGTAAGTCTATGTTGATATGATATAAGATATTGATTAAGAAGAGGGTATATGATGATATGATGTATATGTTGATATGAAATGAAATGTGATACAATGTGGGAAAAGGGATGTATGGGTTGATCTATGATTGTTGTGGATGATATGTAATGTGGTTACGTTTGATAAGTAAAATATGACGAAGTTTTATGAAAGTAAAATGAAGAACGTTTTATCAAAATGTGTGTATCCTACTTAGCTAATTTTATTAGCTAACACTTGCTTTTATGAAAATGTTGTGTCCTTCAGGATAAGCAGGTATAAGCTAGTGAAGTGCGTGGATCATGAGATGGTAGAAGAATAAAGGAAGATTAGCATTAGTCTCCCTATGATTAGACTTTACCCATAGCCATATGTTCGGCTACTTTATTTATGATTTACGTCTCTTGTAGTGTTGATGACAATTATGTTAGTGCCATAACTTGGATTTTACTATGATGCTATTAGTAACACCAAACTTTAATGAAAGGTACCATCCGTTACGGATGAAGCAGTTTTTTTAAGTGATCCTATTTTCGCTACGTTGTAGACGCCGTTTGGCAAAAGTTTTTTGAAATCCAGGTTTTTAAAATGACGGGTGTTACAACTAAAATACCCTTACATAAAACCAAAAATCTTCACACATATCTCATAATCCACCAATGTCTCTTTATGGAAACACACGTTTTTTCATTAACTTGATTAAGTTGATAAAGTTGATTAAGTTGATAAGTTTATTAAGTTGATTAAGTTGATTAAGTTGATCAAGTTGATTAAGTTGATTAAGTTGATAAGTTGATTAAGTTGATAAGTTGATTAAGTTGATTAAGTTTATTAAGTTGATTAAGTTGATTAAGTTGATCAAGTTGATTAAGTTGATTAAGTTGATAAGTTGATTAAGTTGATTAAGTTGATTAAGTTGATTAAGTTGATTAAGTTGATTAAGTTGATTAAGTTGATTAAGTTGATTAAGTTGATTAAGTTGATTAAGTTGATTAAGTTGATTAAGTTGATTAAGTTGATTAAGTTGATTAAGTTGATTAAGTTTATTAAGTTGATTAAGTTGATTAAGTTGATCAAGTTGATTAAGTTGATTAAGTTGATAAGTTGATTAAGTTGATTAAGTTGATTAAGTTGATTAAGTTGATTAAGTTGATTAAGTTGATTAAGTTGATTAAGTTGATTAAGTTGATTAAGTTGATTAAGTTGATTAAGTTGATTAAGTTGATTAAGTTGATTAAGTTGATTAAGTTGATTAAGTTTATTAAGTTGATTAAGTTGATTAAGTTGATCAAGTTGATTAAGTTGATTAAGTTGATAAGTTGATTAAGTTGATTAAGTTGATTAAGTTGATTAAGTTGATTAAGTTTATTAAGTTGATTAAGTTGATTAAGTTGATCAAGTTGATTAAGTTGATTAAGTTGATAAGTTGATTAAGTTGATTAAGTTGATTAAGTTGATTAAGTTGATTAAGTTGATTAAGTTGATTAAGTTGATTAAGTTGATTAAGTTGATTAAGTTGATTAAGTTGATTAAGTTGATTAAGTTGATTAAGTTGATTAAGTTGATTAAGTTGATTAAGTTGATTAAGTTGATTAAGTTGATTAAGTTGATTAAGTTGATTAAGTTGATTAAGTTGATTAAGTTGATTAAGTTGATTAAGTTGATTAAGTTGATTAAGTTGATTAAGTTGATTAAGTTGATTAAGTTGATTAAGTTGATTAAGTTGATTAAGTTGATTAAGTTTATTAAGTTGATTAAGTTGATTAAGTTGATCAAGTTGATTAAGTTGATTAAGTTGATAAGTTGATTAAGTTGATTAAGTTGATTAAGTTGATTAAGTTGATTAAGTTGATTAAGTTGATTAAGTTGATTAAGTTGATTAAGTTGATTAAGTTGATTAAGTTGATTAAGTTGATTAAGTTGATTAAGTTGATTAAGTTGATTAAGTTGATTAAGTTGATTAAGTTGATTAAGTTGATTAAGTTGATTAAGTTGATTAAGTTGATTAAGTTGATTAAGTTGATTAAGTTGATTAAGTTGATTAAGTTGATTAAGTTGATTAAGTTGATTAAGTTGATTAAGTTGATTAAGTTGATTAAGTTGATTAAGTTGATTAAGTTGATTAAGTTGATTAAGTTGATTAAGTTGATTAAGTTGATTAAGTTGATTAAGTTGATTAAGTTTATTAAGTTGATTAAGTTGATTAAGTTGATCAAGTTGATTAAGTTGATTAAGTTTATAAGTTGATTAAGTTGATTAAGTTGATCAAGTTGATTAAGTTGATTAAGTTGATAAGTTGATTAAGTTGATTAAGTTGATTAAGTTGATTAAGTTGATTAAGTTGATTAAGTTGATTAAGTTGATTAAGTTGATTAAGTTGATTAAGTTGATTAAGTTGATTAAGTTGATTAAGTTGATTAAGTTGATTAAGTTGATTAAGTTGATTAAGTTGATTAAGTTGATTAAGTTGATTAAGTTGATTAAGTTGATTAAGTTGATTAAGTTTATTAAGTTGATTAAGTTGATTAAGTTGATCAAGTTGATTAAGTTGATTAAGTTGATAAGTTGATTAAGTTGATTAAGTTGATTAAGTTGATTAAGTTGATTAAGTTGATTAAGTTGATTAAGTTGATTAAGTTGATTAAGTTGATTAAGTTGATTAAGTTGATTAAGTTGATTAAGTTGATTAAGTTGATTAAGTTGATTAAGTTGATTAAGTTGATTAAGTTGATTAAGTTGATTAAGTTGATTAAGTTGATTAAGTTCGCTCTTAGGAGTGACAAGTCTGTGGTTTTTTTTCCCTGAATCACCTGTAATGGCTTATGGTCTACATCTCGTAGTCTAGAGTACGTGCAGGGCTTCACCATTATACGGTGAGGTGTTCTCTGATGTCGAATACCGACTAACTGTTAAAAAATAAAATAAAATAATCATACCGTTAACGCCGCCATCACCCGTTGTCGTTCCACCACATAATTGCGCAGGTACCCTCTCGTAATGAATAACATGTGTTTGAGACAATATCCAATTTTTTCATTTTAGCTTTGAATACGTGTTTATAACTTTTATTTTATTTTTTAAAGATGAAGGACTCCTATTTATAAAAGACTAAAAATTAACAATTAGAAAGCATTTTCACAACTAAACGCGACAAATTTTTTTGACTAAACATCACATACACGTAGACAAAAGAAAGCCAACTACAACAAAACCCGATCCTAGAAATGTAGAAGAAGGACCAACTTCATAAATATCTCCATAAAAACACAATTATCCGTATAATATAATATCATCATCATCAAATAAAATAAAGCTACCACCTTCCAATCCCCACGCCCCCCCATAGCCGTGAAAAAAAACACACACACAAAAACACACAGTTAGGGTTTCTACTTTTCATAAAAAAACCCACACTATCCCCTGTGATCATTTTCCCTAATTTTAAAAGGTATGTATTTTCATATTCCATATTTATACTTATATTATTATATTTTAATTTAAAATACAATTTTTCTAGGGTTTCGTGATGACAGATAGCGATTTTGAATTAGGAGCTGATAATACAAACCCTAGAATAGATTCAGAAAATATAATTGATGTTAGTAGCTTAGAAAATACAAACCCTAGACTAGATTCTGCATCTGTAAATTTAATAACTGATTCGGGTGTCGAAAATGTTTCGGATGAAGGAAATGATGTAAATAATGATAGTCGACCCGAAAATGATGAGGTGGTTAGTGATAGGAATGTAAAGAGTGTGAAAAAGAAAGGGAAGAAGAGGATGGAGTCGAAAACGGACTTGTTGCCTGTTTATGATTCGATGATTTCGCAGTTTGATGAGTTTGCGGCTAAAAACGGTGTTGTGATTGTAAGTGAGGAACGGTCACCGGGAGGGTTGGGTGAGGGGTTAACGAACGGTCATGGGTTTGAGGTTGGGGATATGGTTTGGGGAAAAGTTAAGTCTCATCCGTGGTGGCCGGGGCATATATTTAGTGAAGATTTTGCGACTCCTTCGGTTAGGAGATCGAAGAGGGACGGGCTTTTGTTGGTTGCTTTTTTTGGAGATAGTAGCTACGGGTGGTTTGATCCTTCGGAGCTTGTACCGTTTGATACTGATTTTGAGGAAAAGTGTCGTCAGACGAATGCTAAGTCGTTTGTTAAGGCTGTGGAGGAGGCGGTGGATGAGTTGAGTAGGAGGAGTGCGCTCGGGTTGGCTTGTATGTGTAGGAGTAAGGAGAATTTTAGGCAGACTGATGTTAAAGGGTATTTTGCTGTTGATGTGCCGGATTACGAGCCTGGAGCTGTGTACTCGGTTGATGCAATTGGTAAAGCTAGGGAGGGGTTTAAGCCCGATTTGGCCCTCGATTTTATAAGACGGTTGGCTTTGGAACCTACAGGTGGCGAGAGTACTGGTATCGAGTTTATAAAGAACAAGGCAAATGTTGTTTCTTACAGAAGGGCAGTTTATGAGGAATTTGATGACACCTATTTACAAGCATTTGGTTATGATACTGCCCGCTCATCACCTGAATCTTCAAAAGAACCGGCTTCGCGAAAAACACCAGCTAAAGGTATAGATACATATTTTGTAGAATTTGTTTACTTCTTTTTAGTTTTTATCTTTCTCATACACATCATTTTTCCAGTTAATTGCAAGTGACTTGTAAAGCAAAAAGTTTCATTTTTTGGAATTAGATGTTCTTTTGGACCTTAAAAGCGAACTTCTATGGACAAGTTGATTTTGTGTGTGTGTGTGTGTTGTTTTTTGGTTTATTAGTTTGTTGAATTAATGTAAAACAAGGTTTTAAAGTACGTAGGTTCAAAATATAAATGAAAGGTTATTTATGATAGAGTAGAAACAACTAATCTGGGAAAGTAACTAAGACTAGATCTCTGCATTTAATCATATGATAATGATCGAGAGAATCTGTATTTTTATGAGCTTAATTATGCTACATACATCGCGATTCAAACTGGAACAGCCAGCGTCGTTGCCAGCAGTGCCACGAGATTAGGACAATCATCAAAACATTGCATCATATTCTCTTGCATGTGAAAGATTTGTTATCTGACAACAAATAACTTTGGGGATGTACAGTTTATCTTTTAATGTGGGTTAAACATAACTAGATATAATGGTTGGAAACGGATGGATTAATATACAGTTCAGGAAACATTAAGGGGCATAATTAGAATGGTTCAGTTGTTCTGAATTAGATGATTGATTTTTCTTTGATGGGGATGGCAAGGCCTGTAGCCCAACATATTCATCGTATATGTAATAATGTCAATGCACTTTCTTAGAAATTTCATCTTTTAAGTTTTAACCAGCTAATTTTTTTTGTAACTAAATATGTTATTTTAATACAGTACTATTCCTTATAGGCCAAGGCTATAGGCATACTCAGATTTGAATAATAAAACAATAATAGTATACATAGTATCTTAATTGCAAGGTGATAACTATGGTTGAAGAAATCAAATGATTGATTTTTGTATAAAAATGATGGCAAAGCACATAGCCCAACATTCTTGTCACATCTACAAGAATGCCATCACACTTTTGCAGAATACTCACCATTCATCATATTGGTTTATGTTAGTTGTGACCAAAGTTTGGTAGAAGGGGTACAGCAATAATGGTCTTTATATCCATTCTGAATTTTGGAAAATACAATATTAGCATACATAGCCTGTTATCGCAATATGATAGATAAGTTTGATATTATAGACCGAGTTAGCACGGAGTTGGCCATTTTTTGTCCGAGGTGACCATGTTTTGACCGAACTTTTTGACCAAATTGTGGACCATGTAGAATTACTTAGAAAATTTTCAACCCGCTTCAGTCACTGACCTTGTAACGATTACTCTGCCTTGTAATAAGATTTTTACAACACTGGATTTTTTTCAAGTGAGGGAATTGTTTCATTTTGTGGTTACTGGTATTCATAATCATTTGATTTAATTGATCTTAATAGTTTATGACCGAGTATATCCAAGTTTTTTTTTTTTGTTTAATCAGATACTTACAATCAGAGTGTCGCTGGTAAAGCATAGTTGGGTAGATTAGAGAAGGGTAGTTGTTTGGTGCATCTTATGAATTTTTCAAAGTCGGAATTCTTTTGACAACTAAAGACTGTTGGGAAATATTTTTAGTCTATGTTCTGGTCACCACTCATGTTGAACCGTCATTGGAGCGAATCAGATTTTTTTGGTGTCTGTCTGGTTGGGGAGAAAGTTGAAGTTTTTGACCCTTCGATTACTGGACTTGAAAAGCTAGGTTGCTAATTTTACATGACCAAATTTTTTGCTAATTTCATTAATTACATCTGTGGCAACTGCATGTTGTATTCTGAATGCTTATATTAGAGACTTGACATTTGAGGTTGGCCAAGTTTTGTATGTTAGGCATTCCGCACATGTTGTGGACTAGTTGGGGGAACTTTTTGAACTCTGTGTTCTTATCCTATATAGCCTTGAAACATGTCAGACCTTCATGCTTCTTTTTCTCGTTTTCACCTACGTACTTGATGCATTAATTTTTTTTAATTTCTTGGTATTTATTACTATAGTCATCACAATTTATAGCCGCTGATGCCATGACACTACAACTCTGACCTCTCTATTTCGGCATCCTAATATATTCTGTAAATTTGATCGAGATTATTCATAATATCTAGCTGATGATGTTGTTTTTACAGCTCCATTGAGTGGGCGGCAGGTGTTTGCTGACACTTCTGGCAAGGGAAAGAGTTCCACAAAACCAAATAAGCCCAAAGACCATGCTAAAAAGGATAAGTACCTCTTTAAGCGTAGAGATGAACCTAAACAAGTTAAAGGGAGCCAAAAGGAGAAGGGCAAGGTGGCATTATCTCCCCAGCTTGGCCATATTGAAGATTCCACGACAATTGCTGCTGGTGACTTTGTGTTGCAAAAGAGAGTTTCAGCAGCACATGAATCAGTTGGGTTAGATATTGCAAATGATGGAACACCTTTAGTGGATATAAGTGAAAAAGGTGCAAGTATGGAAGACAAGCCTATGGACCTTGAATCTGGAGAGCCTGGTTTTCAGACCATCAATAGCAACGTTGATAATGATGACAAAAGGATTGTGTCACAAATGGAGGACAGAAACACAAGTTCTGATTTGGTAGATGACAAAACTTCAAGTGACAAAATGGTTATTACCCACAATGATATCCGAAATTCAGGAGCCCAAAAAGATATTGCTTCTCAAAGTGCGGATAAAGGGCTAAAGAAGGTGAAAGTCTCCAAACGTCCATTCGTCTTGCCTGAGAAGAAGAAAAGAAAGAAAGAACGGTTGATTTCTGATGGTACGCAGGGAGCTCCTTTGATGAAAAAAGTTCTAACTAAAAAGCATATTCAATCAACAAACCCCATGGTTAAAGATCCACATGGGACTGATAGTAAAAGTACCACTTCTTCTTCTTCTTCTCATACAGGGACACAAGAGACGACTGGTCTGGCCAATCATGAAACAGAACTCCCACAGGTGCTTGGTGATTTGCATTCACTTGCTCTTGATCCTTTTCAAGTGCTTAGCAGAGGAAGAGTCGCTAAAACAAGGCAGGTCTTTCTAAAATTTCGGTCACTCGTATTTCAGAAAAGCTTAAACTTGTCTGCACCAGCTGAGGATGATTCTAGTAAATCTTTTGAGAATGGCGTAGGAGTGACACATGTAAAACTACAAGCCAGCTCTTCTGGGAAACCTGATGATCCCACGAAAGGTGGGCGAAAGCGGGGTCCGTCTGACCGTCAGGAAGAAATGGCTGCCAAAAAGAAGAAGAAGCTTGGTGATATTAGAAATTTAACAAAGGAAAAAAAGGCAGTCAAGAAGAATGATGAACCACCCACACGAGATGTAAAGCCGCCGGTTACTATGATAAAGAAATCAGGACCCGATTTTGTCAAGAAAACAGAGCGACGACCAGAACCTACTATGCTAAATATGAAGTTTCCACCAGGAGGATCTCTACCAAACACTAATGAGCTAAAGGCACGGTTTGCGCGTTTTGGAGTAATGGATCATTCAGCTACTCGGATTTTTTGGAACACCTTCACATGTCGGGTGGTTTACAGGTACAAGGCTGACGCTCAGGCTGCTTATAAATTTGCTGTTGGAAATAGCACTCTGTTTGGAAACAGGGGTGTAAAGTGCACTCTTAAGGAGGTCGGGGTTGTGGGTTCGGCTGAGCCTGAACCAACAGCTAAAGTCCCTAAAGAAGACCACCAGCCATCAATGGAGTACAGGCCACCTTCTATGGTTCCAGCCTCACCAGGTGTGCAGCTGAAATCAATTCTGAAGAAATCTGGCAGTGAAGAGGCGGCAGGGAACGGTGGTAGGGGGCGTGTAAAATTCATGTTAGGTGGGGAAGAAAATCAAATGAAGAATATGGAGAACAAAAATGGTGCATCTTTTTCTTCTTCTACTTCTTCTCATGCAACAATGGATTTTAATAGTAAGAATTTTCAAAAGGCTGTTCTTCAATCATCTACTAATCCATTGCCACTTCTTCCACTTCCTAATTCTAATCCTATTACTAGTTCAACCACTCAATTTACTAGACCATTACTCCCACCGCCTCCACCAAGTTCTAAGCACTATAGTACACCACTAGCACCACCTTCGCTACTGCCACCATCACGGTCTTTAAATTATGCAAATGAAATGCCAAAACCAACCCCGACACCACCACTACTACCGCCCCCTGGGAACTTTGTTCATAACTTACAAAGACCAAATATTGTCCCAATACCCACAATCCCCAAAATCGATATTTCACAACAAATGTTAAGCCTTTTGACGAAGTGCAATGAAGTTGTTACCAATGTGTCAAACACATTTGGCTACGTGCCTTACCATCCCCTTTAAACATAACTTAAAACATACAAAGTGGAGATTAAAAAAACTAGCAAACTCGATACCAAAATGATGAAGTCAGGCATGGCATCATATTTGGAAAATGTTGAGGCTAAGTTGTGTAGTTGCGAAGGGAATATAGACAGAAACGAGAAATCAGTGTACTGTTTTCTTTCTATAGTTGCAATTTTTGGTTTTATCTATGTTAGAATTTTTTTTTTTTGCAACTTATGTTTACGGTTATTGTTGTCAGTTTTGGATGGATGTTTTTTTTTTATCATGTTGTATTCCGCTATGATTGCCCGTAGTAGAAGTTTGTATAAACCAACTATAAAGTTGATAGGCACGATATGACTATATCTCCTCGCTATATTTGTGAAGTTGAACTTAGGAATGGTTCGAAAATGCTTTGTAATTAAACCAATTAATAAACGTGGTTAATTGGTTTTGAAAGAGAGTGTTAGTTGTTAATTAAGCTCTATGTATTGTATATATGGCTAATGGCGTGGAAATTAAAAAAATAAATAAAATGGAAAAAGCCTTTCTCTGGTCCGTCCATGAGTGAGTGAGTGAGTTTGAATTGATTTGAGGTAATCGGGCCGTTTTGTAAACATATTATTTTAGGGATAATCATGGCTGTTTTTTTTAACGACTGCCAACCATAAATCCCTACTAGGCAATTATACATTTGCACCAAGATTAGGTGAAGTTAAGTTGAAAAATCGGATGTAACTGTGGTATTAATAATTTGGAAGTGTCATATTGTAAGTTTTTAATGAGGAACTTCTTTGGAAAAGGATTATTGGGTGTAGTTTGCTCCATACTTGATTTGCCCATTATTTTATGTATATATTTATTTTAAATTTTATACAAATGTTTTCTAAATAAATGTAACTGGTTTAACTTTATAACTTTATTTCAAACAATAATATGAGATGTGTTCTAGTTTGGGTCTTTTTTGCTTTAGTCGAAAGGATTTTAAAAGAAGTATGGATGTTGGCTGTCTTACGATTTAAACCTGGGTTTATCACGTCTAACTATCACTAATAACTAGATGGGTGTCTGCGCGTTGCAGCGGCAAAAATAGACAACGTTCGAGGTGTTGTGACAATTTTAATTTCAAATCAAATACTTAATCGGAACTTTAATTTGTATGATAGTTTTCGACAGTAACAAAAAAAAATTGACGAACAAAGAGAATTTTAATAAAGTCTGAAACTTTTGTAAGAATATTTTAGTCACAATATATAGAATGGAAATAGGGATATATTAAGATGAAGGATAAATTAGACATATCAGGTTTTTAAAAATTTAAGGAGGGGGTCAGTTTCTTTTATAAGGGAGTATAGATAAGTATGTATATATTTTTACGAATTACTCGTACTATTCATCTTTAAAATGATATTTCATTGGATATCGGTTTAGCTTTTGCACTAGTTGTTGAGCTTAAAATAAGGGAACGCCACATTATTTCATACAAAAACTCAAAACATTTCCTTCTTAGACAGTCTTTGAATAATTCCTCCATCTAGAAAATTTAAATTTATATGTAAGTCTTGCTAAGTTTTGTATAAACTGATTTTTCTTTTTTGAGTTGTTTTATATCCCTGTAAATATTAGCCATGAGCTTTAGTCCCGGAAACCCGAAACCGGTTTCAATCATGACATATATTATCATCAATTTATCATTGTTAAGTGGCCTAGGCATGTCGAACTCGCAATATGTTAAATAAGCCAAAAAACCTAATAAGTTTATTGATATGTTAAACTTCATTTCTATTAGTTCTGCAAAACCATAATTGCCCAATATATTAAACGAGAAATGCTCATTGAATTGCGGTTTCAAATTCAATGTACTACACAGTTTAGCCAAACCACCGTTCTGCCTTGTGCTTTCGAATTTGACCAAGCCATCTAAGGGAAATCAAAAGAAAATTATTACCTTTTTTAACAATTAAATTAAAGGTTTTGCTAAATGCATATATTATACCCTTATCATAAAATTTAAAGAGTGAACTTTTGATATAGATAATACAAATTTTCCGTGCATTTAACATTTTTCTTTAATTAATGAGCTTACATCAACATACCTTAGAGAAACCCAACCTATCAATCTTTAATTGGATGTTCTTTCTAATTAAATCTATTACTAAATTAAGTGCTTCTCTCTTCTTCTTTTTTTGGCAAATTGCCAAACTTTCATTAATATTTGGAACTTGTATGTCGATATCAAAACATGATTAAATGCTTAAATTAATTACCATAATTCACTATAATTATATAAAAAAATATGTGAAATTTTTAATATTTTTTTACAAAAACATATATGCCTACTGCCCATAACTTTATAATTAATAAAAACAAAAATAAATTAAGAGGGAACAAACTAACTTGAATGAATACAATGCAATCCAATTATGGTGGGCAGATTATGGGTTATTAAAAGGGTAAAGGTCACACATGTTAGGTACACTTTAATAATTAAGAAAAGTTGAGAGTCAACATATATACGATAAGTGAAAAAGTTTGAAATTAGTTCTTGGGAATAATATCATAGCCTCACCTTTAGCGAATCTGACTTCAAATGGAATGCTAGAACGGACATGAGTGAACAATGACCTTAAAACCTGTGAATTCCCATAAGCAGGTTAAAAGAAAATAGGTTGATCGGAAAGCACTTGCCTTTTGACTACTTTTTACTTCAGCAGTATATGGTCATTACATGACCTTTGATAATACCTTTGATTTTAATCCAACGATTGAAATTCCTTTAACTTGACTAGTCAAGTTAAAAAAACTTTAGAAAACCCATATAAGTTGTCACATGTAAGTTTTGATTGGTCGGATTCATCTACTAACATAGATTTGAAAGTTCATTACATAACATATACATTTTACTAAATTTTTACATAAAATAGACATTTATTCATAGTTACTTATATCCACATGTAATAATCTTTTACTTTATCTGTTTAAACAAGATATGAGATCCAGGATTTTATGAATACCCTTCAATACCATGCATCAAGTATATTATATTATGCAATGATAATAGTAAGTAACTTTGAAACTTTTTCACTTCATGTTTGACTAGTCAAACCGGTTGAACCAGTCTGACCAGTTCGACCGTTTCCAGATATTTTTCCAATTAAAAAAAATCGATTTTTAAACATTGATTAAATAAATTTGTGAAATGAATGTATAGATATAAAATTCGAATGTAATTGTAGTTAAAATGATAATGTTGTAGGCTTAGTGTATCAAACGCTCAAAAATGAAAAACAAAAAGATATCGTGTGATGTTAATGCCAGAGTAAAACTAAGGGGGTGTTTGTTATTGCGATTACAAAACAGATTTTGCGTTTTCAAAATAGATTATGCGTTTTCAAAACTGCGTTTTGAAAAAGCATGTATGGACATGCTTCTCCAAAACTGGATTTTCATAGCTTATAATCACTTTTTCTACAAATACTTTTCTAAATTATTTGCGTTTTACAAACGTAATAATCAGATAATCACTTCAAAAGGTAATCTCAAACACCCTCCTTACAAATATTACGGGGACACTTGTTAAATAAAGAACTCATGCTTATCATTTAGTCTCCATAAAAATGCCATTTATTATTTAAAACATTAAATTGTAAACTTGCGGCTTAATTTAGTAGTGTCGTATAAGCTTAATTAGTTGTTTGGAGAACGACACATGGCTGATTAACAGAAAGCCCTTTGCTTAGCTACCATTAAACCCGACTTCTAATATTAATCGACTTCACGAAGATACATCAAGTGTTGGGAACACACAAAAATACTAGAGGTACATGAAATGTTGAGATCACATAAATGGCTATGTTTGTTTGACTTTGAAGTCTATTATTTATGCTCCCAAATAATAACCTTCTAAGAGTTTATACTAGTATATACTAGAAAAATACAAGCGCTTAGCATTATCATTTTTAAAAAAAATTTCTATATGATAAGTCATGAAATTTATTTATATAGGTTTTTTTTATCAGATAATTATTTTAGAGTTAAGTACTTTTTTCGTCCCTGTGGTTTATGGTTTTATCACTTTTCGTCCTCGCCGTTAACTTTTGGCTAAAATCATCCCCGTGGTTTGCATTTCGTCCCTGCCGTTATAACTTTGCCGTTAACCCCCTCACATGCAAGTCACGTGAGGGGCATTTTCGTCTTTTCATCAATTTAAGTGCAAAAATCATCCCTGTGGTTTGTCGTTTTTGCATTTTTCATCCTCGCCATAAGGATGAAAAATGCAAAAACGACAAACCATAAGGATGAATTTTGCACTTAACCATGGGTGAAAAGACATAAATGCCCCTTGCACGTGAGGGGTTAACGGATCCAGGGACGAAAAGTAAACCACAGGGATGATTTTAGCCAAAAGTTAACGCCGAGGACGAAAAATGAACAAACGATAAACCACATGGACGAAAAAAGTACTTAACTCATATTATAAGTATTTTCCAAATAAATAAAATAATCCAACTATTTTATTGATGTCACGATGTAAAAATAATAAAAAAAAATTACAAAATTACAAAACGATCTTGTCATTAAGTGAGCATATCAACCACACAAACTATTAATATTCGTTTTATATATGTTTTATGTTAAATGTGTTATGTTTATATCAACGACCCGATCCGACTCTCAACCATGTCGTCGAGTCAAGGTGGGCAGGACCTATGTGACTTTTAGTTCTAGATTCGGTACTGTGAAAGACGAGAGATCAAAAACCGGATAGTGCTCTATCAGATCATCTCGCACAATCTTGCTCTCTTTCTCTCTCTCTTTTGTAAATTTTAAATTTAAAAAAGTGAGAGATAAAAAATGGAAAGAAATG
Source organism: Erigeron breviscapus (assembly GCA_034093135.1). NCBI lineage: Eukaryota > Viridiplantae > Streptophyta > Magnoliopsida > Asterales > Asteraceae > Erigeron > Erigeron breviscapus. The sequence goes on along the minus strand of CM067172.1, from coordinate 7,352,308 downwards.
ATCATTCCTTTTTATAAGATGGCTAACGAGAAAGAACTTGAGAGATAAAGAGATGAGATGATAAAACATTAATTCCCTCCCTCCATCCTTATGTATGGGCTAAACGATATGTGGATCCCTTACTAGCAACTTGCCAGTATTCATATTATCAATAAAAGTTAGAATGTTCAAAAAAAAGATATGTAGATCCCTTCTTTATTTAAAGCAATGAAAAGGCCATGGATACCGCCACCACAAACACAAAAGAAATATAGTTAGCCATGGTACTAGAAAACATCCTATGCATGAATACTGGTAATGGAGAATCAAGCTATGCTAACAACTCCTTTCTTCAGGTTTCTTCACAATTCCTCAATATATCTTATACTCATTATATTTGCATGTGTTTTTATTACTTAAACTTGCATGAAATATATGTATGTAATAATCTTTTCTTTCTTGTAGGAAACAGTGATACAAAAAGAACTACCGATTCTAACGTATTCAATAAAGGCCATTGTTAATAATCATGATACTCTTTTCGGACAGTGTTTTAGAATAGCAGATTTGGGATGTTCCTCTAGCAAAAATACACTATTGGTTGTACATAACATTATCAATATAGTGCATCAAATGTGTGAAGAAAAGAATCTTAAAGCACCACAGTTTCAAGTGAGCTTAAATGACCTCTTTGGAAATGATTTTAATACCCTTTTCAAAATGTTACCGGATTTTTATACAAAGATTAAGAATGAGAAAGGAGAAAGTTTTGGGCCTTGCTTTGTTTTGGCTATTCCTGGTTCCTTCTATGGTAGACTCTTTCCGGACCAAAGTTTGCACCTTGTTCACTCATCATATTCCATACATTGGCTTTCTCAAGTAATAACCAACTCAATAATCCTACAAATATTACCTATGGGCGGGTTGGTGACCCATTGTTAAGGTCTTTGACCTTAAGGTATTCTACCAGGGTTCGGGTCTCACTTCTTACAGTCGTAGGAACGGATTATTGGGGTGGGGTGGGGGGGTTTGGTTCCATCTCAGACATTCATGTAATTTTAGAGTACGAGTAGATCGGTTTGTCGTCTCCTAAAAAAAATAGTCCTACAAATGTTCAATTTAAACTAGGGTATCTAGACTTCACATGAACCAGATGGTTTCTCTTTGCATATTGTAAGATTTTGTACAAAGATAGAAATTCCAATTTTTATATAATGCACCGGGTTCAAACACTTGGTGTAAAACTATATATTAGTTCGTCCATTACATCCTTACTTGTTATCATGGTTCCGCCACAAATTCAACCTATTTATGTTATAGATACCTGAAGGCATTGAAAATAATGGATCAAATATATACATCACAAAAACAAGTCCTCCGAATGTGCTTCAAGCATATGGAAAGCAATTCCATAGCGATTTCACAAAGTTTCTACAAATGCGTTCTGAGGAAATAGTACCTGGTGGAGGCATGGTTTTAACATTTATTGGTCGAAGTGTCATTGATCCTACAAGTGAAGATGGTTGCACTCTCTTTGAGCTATTAGCGCAATCACTCCTCGACATGGTCAAAGAGGTATATATGATGTGCTTTTGTTTCAAAACCTCTACTCCAATTTACGATACCCAAAAAAAAAAAAAAAAAAACAGTTTATGCTTTTACTTATTCTGATTTTCTTCATCGATTAACCATTTACAATTATATACAAATTCTAAACAGGGGATGGTTCGAGAATCAGATATTAGCCCCATCCATTTGCCAATTTATCATCCATGCGAGGAGGAAGTTAGGAATGTTATTCAAAACAAGGGATCGTTCTCTCTTGATAACCTGGTTGTTTTTCGATTAAATTGGGATCCAAATGACAATGATTACATAAATACAACTGATGTTAATAATGAGACCAGCCAACGTCATGGCGAAAATGCAGCAAAGGTTCTGAGAGCTGTCACAGAACCGTTGTTAACTTGTCAATTTGTCAATTTCATGGACAAACACATGGAAAGCTTTTGGCCAAACATCTATAGCTCATAAAAAAACATGACACTTTCAATTTATCGATTTCATTGACCAAAAAGTGAAAAAATCATGTCTTTAAAAATCACTTTATCTGTTACATTATCTATGTTGGATAATTTATGTTAAATATTTCATGTGTTGAAATATACAATTATATTAAACATCAATTGATCAATGTGAATAGATATCACATCTTTGAATATATCAACACTAAATCATTCCATTTGTCAAAGAATTCATAACTCTCACGAGTTATTCACACCTAAAAAATCTATTATCTAGTGATAATTATAAAATCACCCTAAAGCGACAAAAACTATAGCCTTATGGGTTATGTAAAGAGCTAAACGTGTCACGAAACCATCTTTTAGTTGAAGGAAATCGAAAAGGGAAGTACGATGACTATAATGGGACAAATAAGAAAGTACGTTTGGTTGGTATTTCATCAAGAATTAGGGTGTGTTTGGGATTGCGAATAAGCAGTATATTTCAATGTAGATAAGCACTTTAGAACAAACGATATCAGCCACTTCCTAACTAATTTGAGGTAAGTTATTACTTTATGAGGCTGGAAACTTTTATGGTGTAGACGTGTAGTTGTAGTACCAGTGGCATAGTGTGTTTTCTGCAACACTTATATGGCTGCAGATATACAAATGAGGGTGTCTTTAAGTCTTAATTGCTAAAGAAAGTAGAAACTATGCACTAGAGGTACCTATTCCGTATCTTGTAGAGGTGTAGCAAGAAGGATGGGCTAAGAGGATTCGTGACCAGGTCAAAATCGGGCCAAGCTGGCCTGATCCACAAACACTGTTTTAAATTTTCCTTTTCTTGAATTTTATTAACGATTGATGCTCTAAATATGATTTAAAAATTAGGAGTATTTCCCAGAATGATGGTCTAATTGCATAAACTGAACAGTTTAAGAAATGAGTATTTCCCAGAAGTATACGCTATCCAATACCAGTTATGAAATTTATGCAAAAACATGGGCATGATTGTTGATTATCAATCTGCAGATCAAGTATGTTTGTATGGGAAACATGGCATGATAAATGAGCTTGATGATGTTTGGCAACATGATAAAGTTATAAAGGTGAAACTGAAAAACGGAAGGCATTGGTAGTGACTGAGAGTAGAAATGGACGCTTGCTCAATTAATATTGCAACTGGTTTGATTTGGACATTTGAGTCAAGTCATTTTAGAGCGCGTAGAATTCCTTTTTTTGTTTGTTTGTTTTCTGGATACGAGTGTAATGCCTCTATCATCTTAGCTGAATAAATAGAGCCTCTTTTCTTACCCTTGGCGATTACAATGAATTCTTCTGTACCTGAAATGCTTTGAAATATTTTGATGGAATAGATAAAAAAAAAAGGGAAGTCCTTTTATCATGCAACAACAGTACTTAAGAGAGGATTCATACAAAGACAATGCTCTATATGCAACTTCTGTCAGGATAAGCATATTATCATATAAACAATCACGAGTACACAGCGGAAAGAAACGTATATACAATAATATTAATTAACAAAGTAAAGAATCAGATGTGTACCTTTTAGCGTAAGCTTCCAATAATATTAATAATAATATAATTATTATTAGTTAGGGTTTAAAGTAAAACCCCTCTACGATGCACACTTGACACCCCTATGATGTATGGTAGTACGATCAAAAGTCACTAAAGGACAAAAAAATGTTGCTTTTTGACTTTTTCAGTCAAAAAACATTTAGAGACGACAATGTCGTCCCTAGGTCGTCTCCAAAGAAAATATATAATTTCATTTCCATTTTTTTAAATGCAAAGAAAAAAATAAAGGATGGAGGGAGGGAATTAATAAATGATCTATCATCTCATCTCTTTACTCTTAATTTCTTTCTCTTTCGCCATCCTATTTAATAAAGAATGATCATTTCTTTCCATTTCTCATCTCATTTAAAAATTACTCACCCGTCCCATTTTAGTTGTCCACTGTTGACTTTCAAAGTTTTTTTGCTTCAACTTTGACCGTAAATATTTTTGTTTGTATTATATAATACTTGATGAAAGTTATATCATTGAAAAGTTCGTTTAAAATCAAATTTATTTATATATTTTATATCAAGTGTTATAAAATATAAACAAAAATATTTGCGGTCAAAGTTGAGACAAAAAGACTTTGAAAGTCAACAGTGGAAAACTAAAATGGGACGGAGGGAGTACAAAAGAGAGAAGAGAGAGAGAGAAAAATAGAACAAGATTATATTGTGCGAGATGCATTGATAGAGCACTATCCGGTTTTCGATCTCTCGTCTTTCACAATGGCGAATCCAGAATTAAAAGTCACATAGGTCCTGCCCACTTTGACTCGATGACATGGTCGAGAGTCGGGTCGGGTCGTTGAAATAAACATAACACATTTAACATAAAACATATATAAAACGAATATTAATAGTTTGTGTGGTTGATATGCTCACTTAATGACAAGATCGTTTTGTAATTTTATTATTTTTACATCGTGACATCAATAAAATAGTTGGATTATTTTATTTATTTGGAAAATACTTAAAATCTTTCTAACTTATCTGATAAAAAAAACCTATATAAATAAATTTCATATAACTTATCATATAGAACTTTTATTCTTTCTAAAAATGATATTGCTAAGCGCTTTGTATTTCTAGTATATACTAGGTCAGTAGTTTGTGATAAAAGAGCATAAACGCTTAGAAGATTATTTTTTGGGAGCATTAATAAAAGATTGACATTCATTAGTTTCGAATGAAAAGTGCTCTACCGTACCTAATTGACTAATTCTATCAAAAAGCAAGACTTTACTAAATAAGAAAGTCAAAGGTTACAAAATGAAAACTTTAAATAAGGCTAATCTATATCTATACTCCTTTATCATAATTATCAATCCTTTATTTTTGGAAAGTGTTAAACAATGGTTAGATGAAAAAGTACTAAATTATCCTTAATAAACACCTCTATGAAAATGGTTATTAGAGATTACCAAATTTGCCCTTAATGAATTAATTTACACTTTAAACCCTTATCTTGTAAATTTACACTCTAAGTCCTTATCTTCTAAAATATTTCCACTATCACCATTACATCAACTTACACGGTTACACCACTCGACACCAATTGTCGATGTCATCACCACCCGTCACCGTCACCGACACCACTAAACCGCTGTCGTCGTCACCGCCGCCGCATTGCGCGAGTACCATGCTAGTAAAATAAAAGAATTAATAAAAGTACAGATGGATCAGCTCTTACCTCTCTTATACCTTTCAACACTTTGACACTGGCTGAACTACTTACAACCTAGGGGTAGCCCGGGCTACGAGTCCACTAGATCTATGTAGTACAATTTTTTTTGAAAAACGATGTATACTTTATTAGTGCTACGTGTCAAACAAATATAAGATACCCGTCAATGTAACTAATTCCAAACTTTCGAAAGATTATCCTAATAATAAAACTTATATCGACGTACGTGTGCAATTAAATGATAAATGGAAACTACCAAAGTGCCAAAAGCTCTTTAAAATTATTAAAAATAGCCAAAAATCCTAATAAAAACGCTAAAATTCGTAACAATTTAGTCGGTATCGTCAATTCGTAACAATTGAGCGAATTGGCCTGGTGGTTCATAATGTTTTCCATATTTGTAATTCCGGAAGTGTTTGGCCGATCCAACACTTCACGTGCCTCTTGAAGAAATTCGTGTTGATAAAACGTTGAAATTCGTGGAAGAGCCGGTAGAGATTCTAGACCGGCAAACTAGAAAACTAAAGAATACCCGGTATACACTCGTTAAAGTGAGATGGCAAGCTAGACGTGAGCCCGAATTTACTTGGGAACGTGAAGACTTCATGAAAGCCAAGTATCCTCATTTATCCGACGAGTCTAGTTAGATTTAAATTTCGGGACGAAATTGTAACACCCGTTCGTTTAAAAATATGGATTTCCAAAAATTTTCGCCTAACGGCGTCAAAAGATAGCGGAAACAACTTTAAAAGACCAAACCAAAAGGATCTGTTTGGTTCATTTATTATTTGGTGTTACTAGCCATATCATCAAAATAAGTTCAATTGGAAACCCATCGGTTGCCCAACATTAAACAACCGATCACAATATCAATTCAAGACATAAACATCTTAACATAAAACAAATGTCTAAAATGAGCAGCCACTATGGGTAAACTATAGCCATCCTCAAATGCAATCTACCCATGCCTCACACTTTATTCATCATCTAGCTCTAGCTTGCTAAACCTGAGGGAGCAACACATTTCAAGAAACAAGTGTTAGCTAACGAATTAGCTAAGTAAGATAACACATAGTTTATAAATCATTTGTCCATTTCAATATTTGAAAGAATACATTATAATCGTTAAGGCACAAGTCATAGCATGAAATCATCTCACATTACATTAAACATCATAGGATTATCAATCCTAATTGTGCCTATCCACATCAAACATCACACACCTCACGTTTGCATCACATATCATATCTCACGTTTACATCACATATCATTTCTCACGTTTACATCACATATCATTTCTCATGTTTACATCAAATTATGTGCGACTTAAGCCCCACATCTCACGTTAGGTGAAAGTTTAAGTGTTGGCGGCCATAAGACCTCACAACAACCCTCACACCCGACTCGATGGTGAAACCTTTCGGCAATCCATCTTGGTCGTTAAGGAAAGGCAAGTCGATCCAAGAGTAGTCCGTATGTTCAAAGACATTGGTGGCTAGTTAGGCCTACTCAGAATTACTCATCTCACGTTAACTATGTTGCAAGGAGCCACCCAAACAACCACATCTACGCACTAGACGGGCAAGGGCAAGTACGGGTTAAGCTTAACACTTCTCACATTAATAGCTCGAGCATTTCTCACATATAGTTTAGGTGTTCACATTACCTAAACATTAATAACATATCACATCACATCACATCTTATTAACATTTGGGCCCTTAAACGTGCACGTGTCATGACAACTTACAAAGTCTAGTGAGCTAGATGTACAATCCATTCAATCATCATATCTCACATATACACATGCACATATACACATTAAGCATCATTACATATCATACATTGTTACATCTCGTACCTCATCATATATCTCATATCGTTACCCATCATATGTCATTGCATATCGTATATCATTACATATCATCTTTCATTGCATAACATAGTTTATTACATATCGTATTTCATAACATCTCAAAGCATTTCATATCATTTCACATCATATCATATTATCTCATAACGTCACATATCTTTGGGGTAGCATTTCAGGCTTCAATATGCATATACATAGCCCATATCACCTCCCGTGTAATCCCGATTAACCATAAGTAAACAAGATACCATTTGGGGAAGTTATTATATGAAAACTATGTTTTTGAACCCTCAGCGTGTCAAAGTTGTGTATCTTACCTCGTTGAAGAGCACAACAAAGGATAACGTAAGTTATCGAGCTTTACAAGTATTCCCGACTACCTATAAGCATTGAACGACCATAATGAGCTAAACAAGTACCTACTTACTTATGTTCATGAATCAAGCCTATATATCTATAAACATGACCCATGACAAGGCTTGATGCATCGGACATTTGATTAATACTTTAGAGCGTTCATAACTCGACGGAACTCGGAATTCACTCACTAAATTAACCTTTCTGGAAACTTGACATCATAATCATCTTTTTGAAAACATTACCATTAGAAAGTAGACTCTCTCACGATTCCGTGGATAGCTTATTTGTCAAAAACGGAGTTACGGTTCAAAAGTTATGGCCTTTTGAAAATTCTGTCGCTATTGCGTCGCAATGGGATAATTGCGTCGCAACTTAAGTCACTGCATTTTTGTTGCGCCGCAACTAGCCCCGATTCTGCACAAACCTCATTGTTTAACCTCCAAAACTTAACCAAACACACCCCAAATGACCCCAAACCTTATGAACGACTTTTGTACCTCAAAATTCATCATTTTAAGACCATAATGATGCAATGAAATCATTGATTAACCCCTACTTGATTTGCATCACAATAACAAACGTTGTAGGTTACCGAATCGATTAAAACACACGATTATGACTCCAATCAACCCTCTAAAGACCTAGATCAGTTATGGAACGAATCAAGGGATTGAAAGGATATGAAATCAATGTAATAATACCTCAAATACCTGTAGATTACAAAGGATGCAAACTATGGATCAAAACCTCTTCAAATCATCAAGAAACGAGCAAAACGCGTGAGGATTGATCAAGGAATTGGAGGGGGCGGCTAGGGCTTGCAAAAGAGAGGCTAGGAACTGAAATGAGAATGTGATTAGGGCTTAATGAACCCTTAATCAGCTGGAGCATCTTTCCTAATCTCACACTTAGGTCCCTCCACTATTAAACATCACATTTAAGGCTTAAACGACTTAGCGGGAATACTTACCGACACATTAAACACCTCTTAATCATCTTAAACACATTAACACATGAATCATTAAGCCTTTAAAACCTTACACATAAACACATTAATCACACATAAACATTAAATCTCCTGGAGACTTAACGGACACGTGGTGTTGACTTAACGACTCAAGTCAACCGTTAATCAAAAAGTTCGGGATGTTATAATTACCTCCCCCTTAAGTGGATTCCGTCCTTGGAATCACTTCAGCATCACATAGGTGAGGATAGTTCTCCCGCATCATGGACTCGGTTTTCCAAGTTAAGCTTTCTCCACGAGTATGCTTCCATTTCACAAGCACAAGGTCGATGTTCTTCTTACGGAGTTTCTTTTGCTCCCGACCAAGAACTTCAACCGGTTCATCTACAATCCTCTCTTAGCATCAATGCTCACATATTCCAATGGAGTCTCGGTGGTTTCATCATCTAGGCTTATGCTCAATAGCACCCATGAGAGTACTATAGATACCATCCACAAGAAATACACACGCACGTATAATACATCTTCAAGATTTTGAGACAAACCTCTTATCTAGTTCGAAAACAACGGATATGGAACTCCATGCTTAGTTCACCTTTTTGCAAAATGGCAAGCTTCAACAAGCGCGCACTCCCGCGAATAGCAAGAAAATGAATACTTTTCGTTCAATGGCTCACGATGACCCATATCATATACTTTCCTCTCAATGCCGAGACAACTTAGACACATATTCCATATTAATATAATCACATTTCTACTTTGGGATATCCAAACATTGCATCTTTTCATATGGCTTTTGGTTCCTATCTCTAACTTGAGCACAAGTCACACCTTTTGAACAATCATCGCAATATCCATTTTCAAGATTTGTCACCAACGGAATGCCCTTAATCTTGCAACATCATTCTAGAACCGACATGAACCGAACTTTGAAGGTCCAAAACCCATAACTATTCATTTGACTTGTATCTCTTTACCCACATTGCCATCAAAAGGGGCTTTAATTTGGGTTGACTTGATATGCTCAAGTAACCTAAACTTAGCTTAAGCAGCTACATCACATATTATACTAGTAACACTTTGCTCTTTTTACGGCTTAGTGCGCTAGCAGCCACACTCTCATTACCAAGATTTTATGTACTTCGCATTCATAGTCCATTAGCAACTCCATCATTCTTCGCTGATTTACATTCATATCCTTCTGAGTAAACACATATTGTGAGCTTTTATGATTGGTAAACAATGTCCACTTAGTGCCATAAGGATGATGTCTCCACAACTTCATTGCAAAGACTATCACAACAAACTCCATATTATGGGTAGGATAACTCTTCTCACGAGGCTTCAACCGAAGAGAAGCATAAGCGATAACTTTGTCTCGATGCATAAGCACACAACTCAAACCCGTAGCGAAAGCATCACTATACACAACCAAATCATGAATGCCCTAAGGTAAGGATAAAATAGGAGCTTCACATAATTTCTTTTTCAACGTCTGAAAAGCTCTTTCTTGTGAATCAGTCCACAAGAACTTCACTCCTTTCTTCGTCAATTCGGTCATAGGCTTAGCAATCCTATAGATATCTTGAATTAATCTCCAGTAACCAGCTAAACCAAGAAACTCTTGATCTCAGTAGGAGTCTTAAACTACTCCCACTTTAACACGACTTCAATCTTTGAAGGATTAACTTTAATTTAAATCTGAAAAATGATATGCCCTAAGGGAATGAACTTTCTTAAGACAGAATTCGCATTTAGAGAATTTGGCATAAAGCTTCTTCTCCCTAAGGACTTCAAGAACAACCCTTAAATGCTCACGATGTTCAACTTCAATCTTTGAATATACCAAGATATTATCAATAAAAACACTCACGAAACGATCCAAGAATGGCCGACAAACACGATTCATAAGATCCATAAAAGCAGCCGGCACATTTGTCAAACCAAAAGGCATGACCAAGAACTCATAGTGACCATATCGAGTACGGAAGGCTGTCTTAGCTACACTTTTCTCCTCAACTTTCAATTGGTGATAACCCGAATGCAAATCACTCTTTCAAAAATAAGGAGCACCTTGAAGTTGATCAAAAAGATCATCAATACGAGTAAGAGATACTTATTCTTGACCGTATGCCTATTAAGCTCGCGGTAGTCAATATACATACGCATAGAATCATCTTTATTATTTACAAACAAGATAGGAACTCCCCAAGGCGAGGAACTCGAATGAATAAAGCCTTATCAATCAATGATTGAATCAGAGACAATAGCTCCTTCATTTCTGTAGGAGTAAGACAAATAAGGTGTTATAGCAACAGACCAGTCAAAGCTCAATAGAGAACTTGACCTCTCGGTCAGAAAGAAGATCAAGGAGATCCTCAGGAAACGTATCATAAATATACGAATGATATCAACCAGAAACGAAAGGTGAATTCAATCACACACGCGAGAGAATAACATTTCATCGATAGAATAACTTGAGAATCGTTGTCAAGGAAATGACCTTTCTACAAAGCTTTATTAAGCGTCAGTAAAGATAAAACCCTCTTCCACATAAACTCACGATTTGATAAGAATATAGAACAACATCAACATCTTTCAATTACTCTATCATTAGCATCAACTCGTTCCTAGCGTAGAAGGAAAATAGAATTAATAGGAAGGATCCAACTTCAATCTTGGGGAAGTAACCGAAGTATCCTTCACGAACTAATGTCAACATGACCATTACTAGTCAATCATCTTAGCATCAAATTCACCATATAAAATGAGACCTTGCATACATACTCAACCAATATCACCTTCATTTCCTTTAATAAGATTCATGCGATAAATTCATTCCACTACCATCATGTCTTAACCTATAGATAGCACTTTCATCACATCTTTAACATCATCTATCGGGTATTCGCATATAACACCTAAAATGAAACAACAAATACGCCTTTCATTGTCGTGAGTAAACAATTCCGCACATCACAGGCATCGACGTCATTAGAGCTATAACTTGATATCCACTCGCAACATATAAAATATAAAGCTAGATAGAAATCACACCAACTTCATTACTTTTACACCGGTCAACACAAGCATGGCCACACAAACACGCTCGCGTCGTGATACACTTGCAATTATGTTCCGGACCATAATTGTAATTGTATCCTTTCACATGCATGTTCGTTACCACATTTGTGTATCGCCTCTTTTTTCACCAAATCCATTCACGCGACCTTCTTCACGCATACAACATCTCATTTCCTTTACGATCCTTGTCACGAACCCCGTGGGTTGGACATTAATGGAATACCATTTCACCTAATCCTCCAACTTTCTTTCATTTCAATCACTTCACACATAATTTACAGTGCACGTTCATCAAATTCAGTAGGGAAATAGCACATCACCTCGAGGACCGTCTATCGTAGCAATTGAATAATCTAACGACGGAGAAGCGAGAAACATGAGAATAAAGGCTAAAATACATATTCACATATCAACAAAACAATTATCATATAGCCTTAATCCTACACTCTCACTCATCCCAAACCCATCCTAAGGCATTTCATCTCAAGGCTAAAGGACTACTACTTAAACCTAACATGACTCACCTTACGGTTTAAGTCCAAATCCTATGGTCATATAGTCATTGGTTCACTTAAACCTTGCTCTGATACCACTTGTAACACCCGTCGTTTAAAAATATGGATTTCCAAAAAAATTCGCCTAACGGCGTCAAAAGATAGCGGAAACAACTTTAAAAGACCAAACCAAAAGGATCTGTTTGGTTCATTTATTATTTGGTGTTACTAGCCATATCATCAAATAAGTTCAATTGGAAACCCATCGGTTGCCCAACATTAAACAACCGATCACAATATCAATTCAAGACATAAACATCTTAACATAAAACAAATGTCTAAAATGAGCAGCCACTATGGGTAAACTATAGCCATCCTCAAATGCAATCTACCCATGCCCTCGCACTTTATTCATCATCTAGCTCAAGCTTGCTAAACCCGAGGGAGCAACACATTTCAAGAAACAAGTGTTAGCTAACGAATTAGCTAAGTAAGATAACACATAGTTTATAAATCATTTATCCATTTCAATATTTGAAAGAATACATTATAATCGTTAAGGCACAAGTCATAGCATAAAATCATCTCACATTACATTAAACATCATAGGATCATCAAACCTAATTGTGCCTATCCACATCAAACATCACACACCTCACGTTTGCATCACATATCATATCTCACGTTTACATCACATATCATATCTCACGTTTACATCACATATCATTTCTCACGTTTACATCACATATCATTTCTCACGTTTACATCAAATTATGTGCGACTTAAGCCCCACATCTCACGTTAGGTGAAAGTTTAAGTGTTGGCGGCCATAAGACCTCACAAGAACCCTCATACCCGACTCGATGGTGAAACCTTTCGGCAATCCATATTGGTCGTTAAGGAAAGGCAAGCCAATCCAAGAGTAATCCGTATGTTCAAATACATTGGTGGCTAGTTAGGCCTACCCGGAATTACTCATCTCACGTTAACTATGTTGCAAGGAGCCACCCAAGCAACCACATGTACGCACTAGCCGGGCAAGGGCAAGTACGGGTTAAGCTTAACACTTCTCACATCAATAGCTTGAGCATTTCTCACATATATTTAAGGTGTTCACATTACCTAAACATTAGTAACATATCACATCACATCACATCTTGTTAACGTTTGGGCCCTTAAACGTGCACGTGTCATGGCAACTTACAAAGTCTAGTGAGCTAGATGTACAATCCATTCAATCATCATATCTCACATATACACATGCACATATACACCTTAAGCATCATTACATATCATACATTGTTACATCTCGTACCTCATCATATATCTCATTTCGTTACCCATCATATGTCATTGCATATCGTATATCATTACATATCATCTTTCATTGCATAACATAGTTCATTACATATCGTATTTCATAACATCTCAAAGCATTTCATATCATTTCACATCATATCATATTATCTCATAACGTCACATATCTTTGGGGTAGCATTTCAGGCTTCAATATGCATATACATAGCCCATATCACCTCCCGTGTAATCCCGATTAACCATAAGTAAACAAGATACCATTTGGGGAAGTTATTATATGAAAACTATGTTTTTTGAACCCTCATCGTGTCAAAGTTGTGTATCTTACCTCGTTGAAGAGCACAACAAAGGATAACGTAAGTTATCGAGCTTTGCAAGTATTCCCGACTACCTATAAGCATTGAACGACCATAATGAGCTAAACAAGTACCTACTTACTTATGTTCATGAATCAAGCCTATATATCTATAAACATGACCCATGACAAGGCTTGATGCATCGGACATTTGATTAATACTTTAGAGCGTTCATAACTCGATGGAACTCGGCATTCACTCACTAAATTAACCTTTATGGAAACTTGACATCATAATCATATTTTAAAACATTACCATTAGAAAGTAGACTCTCTCACGATTCCGTGGATAGCTTAATTGTCAAAAACAGAGTTACGGTTCAAAAGTTATGGCCTTTTGAAAATTCTGTCGCTATTGCGTCGCAATAGGATAATTGCATCGCAACTTAAGTCACTGCATTTGTTGCGCCGCAACTAAGGAGGTGCGCCGCAACTAGCCCCGATTCTGCACAAACCTCATTGTTTAACCTCCAAAACTTAACCAAACACACCCCAAACGACCTCAAACCTTATGAATGACTTTTGTACCTCAAAATTCATCATTTTAAGACCATAATGATGCAATGAAATCATTGATTAACCCCTACTTGATTTGCATCACAATAACAAACGTTGTAGGTTACCGAATCGATTAAAACACACGATTATGACTCCAACCAACCCTCTAAAGACCTAGATCAGTTATGGAACGAATCAAGGGATTGAAAGGACATGAAATCAATGTAACAATACCTCAAATACCTGTAGATTACAAGAAGGATGCAAACTATGGATCAAAACCTCTTCAAATCATCAAGAAACGAGCAAAACGCGTGAGGATTGATCAAGGAATTGGAGGGGGCGGCTAGGGCTTGCAAAAGAGAGGCTAGGAACTGAAATGAGAATGTGATTAGGGCTTAATGAACCCTTAATCAGCTGGAGCATCTTTCCTAATCTCACACTTAGGTCCCTCCACTATTAAACATCACATTTAAGGCTTAAACGACTTAGCGGAATACTTACCGATACATTAAACACCTCTTAATCATCTTAAACACATTAACACATGAATCATTAAGTCTTTAAAACCTTACACATAAAGCACATTAATCACACATAAACATTAAATCTCCTGGAGACTTAACGGACACGTGGTGTTGACGTAACGACTTCAAGTCAACCGTTAATCAAAACGTTCGGGATGTTACAGAAATTCCTTTAACGGGGGAATGATGTAACATTCGTGATTTTTGATTTGTAATTAACGTAATTCAACGTAATGTAACAATGTTGACCCGTTGACTCGAACGTGCTAAATGATTTAATTGTTCTAGTTAATTTAAATTATTTATTTATTTATTTATGGATTAGAGACGTGATATATGCTAGACGAAGCTATGTGGTCGTTTTGGTCGGTTTAGGACATAAGACGACGTATAAGTTAACTAGAGATGTGATCGGGTGATCCATGGGTCGACCCATGACCCATGCACCACTACTCTTGACCCAACCCTATCCCAAACCACCCAACCAAAGTCTTCCACTCTTATCCATTCATTTCCTTTCTTTCCTTTCTCTCTCTATATTGAATGCAAGACTCTCTCACTAAATTCTTACTTCATTAAATGTGTTTCAAGATAAATTAATACTAGAATAATCATCTTCATCATCATTGGATCATCATATCAAAATTTGGGATTTATTGGTGCAAGAAATCACCATTTTCGGGTTAAATTCGGATTTAAAGCTTGTTGGAAGGATTTGGTAAGTTAAACTTGTCTCAATATTATCATTTCATGTTTGTAAACTTATTTCTAGTTATAACAAAGTAATCTTGGGTCAAAATGCAAGCCAAATCGATTATGGGTTGATTTTAGGGTTTTTGATGAACAAAGTGGGTCAAAAACGGATTTTTCACTTGTTTGTTGAAATGAGTCAAATTCTTAGAGTGGGTCATGTTTAAAAACATGTTTCTAGTTCAACCCAATCAACTCCTGGTCGAAAATTAAGGTTAAATCCATTAAAAACCAAAATCTAGGGTTTTGACTTTTAAACTAGGTCAAAATCAAATTCTAAATTTAATGATAATTATGGGTCGATTTTGAAAGAGGATTGGAATTTGTTAACGATCATTGAGGTTATCAAAGCAAAAAACATATCTAGAATCAAACTAAACCATTTTGTATGTGAAAATTAGGGTTTCTAAGGTGAAGGGTCGAATTTGACTTTAAAAGTCAACCTTTGTTCTTCCCTAAATTCGCCCAGATTTCTGGCCTTTCTGCTTCACCATCCTGTATGCCATCTTCATCGTCCAAGACGTTTGCAAATCCTCCCCGCCGTCTCTTATGGTTCCACTCACCGTCTGGGACGGTGCCCCCCATCTCTCATTTCGACCTTACGGTGACTTTACGGTCCATTCCTCTGTTTTATGCCAAGCTACACCCCGCCTTCTCTTTTTCCAGACCACCATCTGGGACGGTGCCCCCATCTCTCATTTCGACCTTACGGTGACTTTACGGTCCATTCTCTGTTTTACGCCTAGCTGCACGCTGCTTTCTCTTTTTCCAGACAACCATCTGGGACAGTGGTCCTGACCGTCTGGCACGCTGGTACAAAGTAGGCCCACCGTCTGGCCGTCTCTTACGGTGGCTCATATATATCACTTTCCTGATTTTTGCTAGTTCAACTTTTCTTTCTCCTTGCTTTGAGTCCAGCCATTTGTGGGTCCTTTCTCATCTCTTGTGGGTCGAATTTAGTTCAGGGGAGTCTTTGAATGTCGGGGAAGACCCTAGTCTATTTGTTGTCTAGCAAGTTTAAAGCATTATGTATATATATATGTGTTCATATATATATATATATATATATATATATATATATGTATGTGTATATATTATGTATAAAAGTTATGTATATATATATGTGTGTGTGTACATATATATATTAATGGTAAACTTAACAATAAGTTGTGAACGATAAGGACTTCCAGACGTTAGTAGCTCGTTAAATACTTATAACTGACCCATTTTGTGTGGGATATGAATTTAATGTGATCCTTGATGAGTGATTTATTTGTGACTTTTTCCCCATTCGTTTGACACGTATTTAAGGTATAAATGAATCGTTAGTATGAACTTTATGGTACTTAATGGAATTAGGTTTGTGAACAGGTTTGATGTGAGAGATTACTGATTGTGAGAGTAGAAATGAGCTAAGAAGGTTAAGAATGAAGTTCGGGAGATTATCGAAGGAAGAATTGGAGCTGAAACAAGAAATCGCGAGCGAAGCGGAGCTGCCAGCGCCGCTGGGAAGTTACCCAGCGCCGTTGGATCCTACAGAAAAAGCCCAGCGCCGCTGGAACCTGCCAGCGCCGCTGGGGCTAGGTCGGCAGAATTAGGGTTTTTCGTTATTTGCCTATAAATACCCCGCTATAAAGTATAAACCTTAAAAAGATAACCAGAGCACATAGGTCGAAAGTAACGGCTAGGGATCGAAGAATAGGGTTTCTTGAGCACTCCAAAGCAGATCCAACTTCATCAGACGTCAAGGAATCCAGCCTTGTGATTTATAATCACCCGGTTTTAATTCTTTTTCTCTTTCCGATATCTCTAGATTTCTATGTTATTTTATTTTATCAGATTGTTCATGGCTACTCAGTCTATGAGTAGCTAAGTTACTAGACATTCGTTTGGACGTGATGTAAACATGACTTGATTGTTGATTATGGTTGATTGTTGAACAGTTTCTATGCTAAATCGCAGATCCATATTTATTTGAATCTGATTTGTTATTAGTTTTCATATACAACTGGTTTTATTGATTTGTTTGAGTCGGATTGGTACCGAGGCTCTAGAGTCATTTAATCTGTTTGTGAAACATTGGTCGGTCTTTAATCAGTGTAATCATTTGATCTATAACTGGACATTTGATTGGAAATTAATAATTGGTTCAAACGAGTATGTGTTTAATTAGGTTAATCTAGTTGATCTGGCGAACGGAAACCGGATCCGGGTGGCTAGGGTAATCAATGTCTTTTGACTTTAACAAGAATTCAGACTTACATAAAAAATTTCAGTCATAGTTACAGGCTCAGTTTTTAAAGCTCAGTGAGCGACCTTAACAGGAACTCATAAAGGGTTTGACCAGACGAAAGGCAGTCAAGCTAATTTATTTAGTGAATCTAACGAGAATCTGAATGTGAAAAGAGTCGTTCAACAACTTCAACTGTAACACCCGACATTTAAAAACATGGGTTTTCAAAAATTTCACCTAACGGTGTTAAAAGATGCGGAAGAAAACTTTAAAAGTTCAAAACCGATAAAAACTGTTCGGTTTCTGCATTTATTGGTGTTACATGCAATACCATAAAAAAAGTCTAAATGAAAACCCAACGTTTGCCCAACACAAAACAACCGTCTACAAAGTACTTCACAAATTCAGCAACATGACAAAATATAAATAATGTCTAATGAGGTGTAGCATCTATGGGTAGCTAAAGTCATCAGCAAGTTATCTACCCACTCCTCGCTCTTCATGCCTCATCTACCTTTCAAGCTAAACCTGAGGGAACCACACATTTCAAGAAACAAGTGTTAGCTAACGAATTAGCTAAGTAAGATAACACTAAAGTTATAAAGCTTTGTCCAATTAAAACACTTCTACTTTATTGACATAACGTTAAGGCACAACACACATAATACACACACAAATAAACTGCATATCAACTTAGGATGAATCACCCTAAAAGTGCCTATTCTTCATTTAGTTCACACATTTACACACGTATCTTCGTTAACTGCATTAAGTGTAACATAAGTCACACCCGACTAAATGAACAACCAAAAGGCTAGTCATCATACGTCGTTAAGGAATGGCAAGCCAATCCCGGAGTAATCCGTATATGGAGGTGGGTCAGGCCCCTCGTATTACTCAAACTGCGTTTTTCTATGACCATGTTGCAAGGAGCCACCCAAGCAACCACACGTTCACGCACCCGCCGGGCTAGGGCAAGTACGGGTTAAGCTTAACACTTTCCTGCATATCAATTTTACGAGCTCGGTTTCACACATATAGTTTAGGCAACACACAACCTAAACATTACACACATAATCTTCATTACGTTTGGGCGCTTAAACGTGCAAGTGACATGGCAACCTAGTAAGTCTACTGAGCTAGGTGAACAAGCCACATAAGTATGCACATATCAAGAATCAACGTCATTTCTACATTTCATGCATAACAAGATACTACATAACATTGCATAACAAATCACTACATTATACCATACTTCATTTCATAACATTTGGGACTGCATTTCAGGTCTCTTGGTCAACTACATATCCCACAATACCTCCCGTGTAACCCCATATGCTCACATGCAATATAAAGATACCAATTGGGAAGTTATTATTTGAAACCATCTTTTGTTGAATCCCCCAGCGTGTCAAAGTAGTGTATCTTACCTCCAAGTAGTCCACAACAATCAACAACTAGTTATTGTGTAAAGCAACTATGCTCGTCTACCTATAATTAGTAAACGATTATTAGACAAGCTACATACTCATGTCATTAAGGTCACAAACTAGACCCACACACTTTAAAGGCTCACTTAAGATTCAGGTCTAATCTATGTGTCAAAACGAAGTTACGATTCAAAAGTATAAATCTTTTGAAAACAGTCTGAGTTGCGCCGCAATGCCCCTCATTGCACCGCAACTAAACTTCTCTGCATTTGGGTTGCGCCGCAACTCGACCCTTTTTTGTTGCGCCGCAACTCCATTTTAAGCGTCGCAATTTAACTTACTGTATTCCCATTGCGCCGCAACACTTTTACAAAAATCGTTTTCACCCCAAAATCGACCCCAAACGACTCCAGGTCTAAAATACATATTCAAACCCTATAATTCTTCATATTTAGGTCATTACAAAGCATTTCAACCTTTAATTAAACCATACATGACTTATATCCTTCAAAAACACCATTAAATCATCATTAAACGATTCTCCCATAACCCCATTAAAATCCCTAATGACTTATACAATTAAAAGGATCTGAAATCAATGAGATATTACCTTCTATACACGTAGATCACACTAGGGATGCAAAACACTTGACTAAACACACCCGAATCACACGTTGGAAGGCTTTTCGGCTTACAAATTGATAGAAGATTAATGGGAATTCACTTTGGGCGGTTAGGGCTTGCTTAGGAGGATGAAATTCTGTAATTAACACTCTAATGACAGCCCTCTAAGTCCCTAAACCCGTTTTTGACTTTGCTCCTATGTCAAAACTAGTCCCTAAGCTTCCTAATCCTTCATTACTAGTCAAAACTACCATATGGACCATATATAACATAAATACTTCTTTAAATACCACTACATAGGCATTTAACTACATTTTTACACACATATACTACATTATACATTTAGGCTTTCAAGCCTCACACATATCACACAATAACTACATATAAGCATTAAATCTAATATAGACTTAACGACACATTATGTTGACTTAACGACACTAGTCAACTGTTAAATAAAAAAGTTTGGGATGTTACAATTACCTCCCCCTTTAAGAGGATTCCGTCCCCGGAATCTCATCAGAAAGGAATAACTCGGGATACTTTTCCTTCATTACTGCTTCAGTTTCCCACGTTAAGCTTTCTCCATGGTTATGCTTCCACTTTATCAACACCAGGTCAATCACTTTTCGGCGTAACTTCTTTTGCTTTCTTCCAAGTATCGCCACTGGTTCATCTACCATTCTCTTCATTGGGTCAATACTCACATCTTCAATAGGAATCACACTTGACTCCTCGGCTAAGCATTTCCTCAAGTAGGATACATGAAAGGTGTTGTGAATTTCATCCAATTCTGGAGGCAATTCCAACTGATATGCTAAGTCTTTAATGCGCTTCAAGATCTTAAAAGGTCCAATGAAACGTGGACTCAACTTTCCCTTCTTTCCAAATCGAATGACTCCTTTCCATGGTGAGACTTTCAACATCACTAAATCACCAACATTGAACTCAATCGGTCTCCTTTAGCCACATTAACCTTCTCAGCGGTGACTTCAATGATTTCGGGACCGGTCAATTGTTTCTCACCGGGCTCCATCCAACAACTTGGAGTCCTACATCTTCTTCCAAATAGCATCTCAAATGGTGGCATTCCAATGCTTGCATGGTAACTATTGTTGTAAGCAAACTCAATTAACTTCAAATGATCATCCCATGCTCCACCATACTCTAGTACACACGTCCTCAACATATCCTTCAATGTTTGAATAGTTCTCTCACTTTGCCCATCGGTTTGAGGATGATAGGCGGTACTCAAATTTTTTCTACTACCCAACTCCCGTTGAAGACCCTTCCAAAAGTTTGACACAAATCTCGAGTCTCGGTCCGAAACAATAGATAAAGGAACTCCATGTTTTGAGACTACTTCATCAATGTATATCTTTGCCATCTTTGTTAAGGGTACATCTTGTCGGGTTGCTAGAAAATGTGCACTCTTCGTCAATCTATCCACAATGACCCATGGTAGCTTCGTTACAAAATCCATGGTGATATGATCCCATTTCCACTACGGGATCTCTAATTGATGTAACAATCCATACGGCTTTTGATGGTCGGTTTTCACACATGCACAAGTCAAACATTTTGCTACAAAATGAGCTACTTCTCCTTTGATATCCGGCCACCAATATATCGGTTTCAAATCTGCATACATCTTGGTAACACCGGGATGGACTGAGTATCTACTTCTATGAGTTTCTTCAAGGATCAATTCTCGGTTACCACCAAGCAATGGTACCCAAATTCGACCCTTGTACTATTTGTCTCCATCACAAGGTTTCTTCTTTCCAATACTCTCTTTATCAATATTATCCTTCATTAACGCCTTGACTTGAGCTTCTTTAATACGGTCCAATAGTCCCGACTTTGCTTGAACTTGCATACTCACCAATTTGCAAGAAGAACTCTGCACCTTCCTACTTAGTGCATCCGCCACTACATTGGCTTTACCGGATGGTATTTGATCTCACAATCATAATCCTTAAGTAGTTCCATCCATCTTCTTTGTCTCACATTCATCTCCTTCTGATTGAACACATACTGTAGGCTCTTATGGTCGGTATACAAGGTACACTTAGTGCCATAAAGATAATGTCTCCACAACTTCAAAGCAAATACTACCGCCGCTAATTCAAGATCATGGGTCGGGTAATTCTTCTCATGCGGCTTCAACTGGCGTGAAGCATAAGCAATCACCTTGTCCCTCTGCATAAGGACACAACCCAAACCCGTAATCGATGCATCACTATAAATAACCAAGTCATCAGTACCTTCAGGTAAGGCAAGTATAGGTGCTTCACACAACTTCGTCTTCAATGTTTGGAAAGCCTTCTCATGTTTTTCGGTCCACTCATACTTAACTCCTTTCTTCGTCAATTCAGTCATTGGTTTAGCTATTCGGGAGAAATCCTGAATAAACCTTCGATAATAGCCAGCTAAACCAAGGAAACTTTTGATCTCTGTGGGAGTCTTTGGCTGCTCCCACTTTGAAACAGCTTCAATCTTTGTAGGATCCACTTTAATGCCTTCTGAAGAAATGACATGTCCGAGAAATTGAACTTCTCGCAGCCAAAACTCACATTTGGAGAACTTAGCATACAACTTCTTCTCCCTCAACACTTCAAGGACGGCCTTTAAGTGCTCACGGTGCTCGGCTTCAGACTTAGAGTAAATCAAAATATCGTCAATAAAAACAATCACAAAATGATCTAGAAAGGGACGGCATACCCGATTCATTAAGTCCATAAACGCGGCTGGAGCATTAGTCAACCCAAAAGGCATGACAAGGAACTCATAATGTCCATATCGAGCCCGGAAAGCTGTCTTTGCTACATCTTCCTTCTTAACCTTCAATTGATGATAGCCGGACCGCAAGTCTATTTTAGAAAAATAGGAAACACCATGTAGTTGATCGAAAAGATCATCAATACGTGGGAGAGGATATTTATTCTTAACCGTTCGCTTATTCAGCTCACGGTAGTCTATGCACATGCGCATAGATCCATCCTTCTTCTTAACAAAAAGAACCGGAGCTCCCCAAGGCGAGGAACTAGGTTGTATGAACCCTTTGTCAAGTAACTCCTGAAGTTGGGACATTAACTCTTTCGTTTCTGTAGGAACTAGTCGGTATGGTGCTTTTGCAACAGGTGTAGCACCGGGTATAAGATCAATCTGAAAAGTAACTTCATGATCGGGAGGAATACCGGGAAGATCATCGGGAAACACGTCAGGAAAATCAGAAACTATATCCACACTAGCAATAGAAGGCTTCTCCTTTCTTGCATCAATGACATAAGCAAGGAAATGGCTTTTATTCTTTCGTATACACTTAAGAGCCTTCATCATATTGATAACCTTTATCCCCCATCTCTTCTTATCTCCATAAACTGTAACGACTTTACCATCGGGTGTAGAAAACCGAATAATCTTTTGTGAACACAAAATGTTAGCTTCATTCTGAGACAAACAATCCATACCAATCACTACATCTAAACCGGCTAAAGTAGTAGGCAATAGTTGGACCGGAAACGAACGACCTTCAATCTCAATATCACAATCATCATAACCCACACGTATATCACTAATCGTACCATTAGCAATTTCTACTTCTATTGAGCAATCTAAAGGGGTAGTGACTCTTTCTAGCTTAGGAGCAAATAAAGTAGACACAAATGACCTATTTGCACCAGAATCAAATAGAGGCAGGTTTTGAATTAACAAGAAAAGTACCACTTACTACCTCATCATTGCTTTTTGCATCATCCACTGTCATCTGTAGGGCTCGAACCTTAGTTGCTGTGGTGGCTGTCTTCTTTCCATCATTCTTCATTTGAGGACAATCGGCTATAAGATGACCCATTTCTTGACACTTGTAGCAACGAGTCTTGTCCCTGCATTCCGTTGCCAGATGTCCCGTCCTAGCACATTTGTGAAACCTCCTTGTCTTTTCAGAACACTGACCATCATGAAAAGTCTTGCAAGATGCACACCACGTACCACTTTTCTTCTTATCTTTGTCCCCACCCGAACTAGAACTTCCCCGGAACTTCTTCTTATTATTATTATTAGAATTAGAAGACCAATTAGATCTCCTCTTAAATCCGACTTCTTGTCATCAACTTTCTCAACTACTTTTTCAGTTTTGAAGTCATCATCCAACCTCTTTGACTCCTTAATCGCCGCCGACAATGTCACATGTTGCCTACACAAACCTCGATAGTTAGCTGGGAGGCCATCACAATATGCCTCAACTTGATCTTCATCCTCCGAACCAAATGTCCTACAAACTTGAGTTTCTCCATGAATGAATGAGCATACTCCGTTATAGCATCGGGCTTGGCAGTCAACGCCCTAAGCTCCTTCTTAATTAGCCTCAACTCTCTAGTTCCAACATACTCTTCCAGGAACTTCTCCTTAAAAGTACCCCAAGGCATCACCGCTAGTACCTCGGGAGCTATTGACACCGTAGTAGCCCTCCACCAATTACGGGCATTCTTCTTCAGCATACGAGTTGCACACAAAACCTTCATGTCATCAGGACAATAACATGAAGCAAAGACCACCTCAATGTCTTCTATCCACTCCATAGCACCAACTGCATTCTGAGTACCATCAAAGTCTTTAGCTCCACATTTCTGAAAGCTCTCATACTTAAAATTGGTGGTACGAGGAGCAACCACCACATGAGGCTCCACCACATTTCCCCACCATTCACACCTGCAACAACATTCTCAGGAGCAACTTGTGACCTCACATTAGATAGCTCAGCGTCATTAGAGGGATTGGAATAATTCCCCTCCGTGTGCTCCTCCCTACGCAAGTTAGCTTCCCTTTCAACATCTCTTTCGGCCCTTACTCGAGCCAACTCTTCTTCAGTCCTGCTTAAACGAGCTCGAATAGCCCTCAGTTCTTCCAACATTTCTGCTTGAGTTGGAATCTGCTCAATTACCGGGTTAGCCCTATCAATCTCAGATCTAGTCGGCCTTGCACCAGATTCAGCCTTCGTGGAGGCACTTGATTATTCACATTTTCAGCTACATTCCGGTTAGCAGGAGCATTACTAGCGGTAGCTCCTTCATGTAAACTATTGGTACGGGTGTTAACCATGTTGTCTACAACACAATGACAACAATTAGAAAGAATTAGAGTGAGAACCAAAAGATTAAGGCTACACAACTTCTACTTAACTGCATATAACACAAATAAGCCTCAACCTACACTCTCACTCAATCCCAACCCGTCCTAAAGTACTTCATCTCAAAGCTAGGCACACCTACATAAGCCTAACTTACCCTTCGGTTTAAGTCCAAAATCCTACGGTCAAAGTCGAATCTTGGTTCACTTAAACCATTGCTCTGATACCAACTTGTAACACCCGACATTTAAAAACATGGGTTTTCAAATTTCACCTAACGGTGTTAAAAGATGCGGAAGAAAACTTTAAAAGTTCAAAACCGATAAAAACAGTCCGGTTCCTGCATTTATTGGTGTTACATGCCATACCATCTAAAATGTCTAAATGAAAACCCAACGGTTGCCCAACACAAAACAACCGTCTACAAAGTACTTCATAAATTCAGCAACATGACAAAATATAAATAAAGTCTAATGAGGTGTAGCATCTATGGGTAGCTAAAGTCATCAGCAAGTTATCTACCCACTCCTCGCTCTTCATGCCTCATCTACCTTTCAAGCTAAACCTGAGGGAACCACACATTTCAAGAAACAAGTGTTAGCTAACGAATTAGCTAAGTAAGATAACACTAAAGTTATAAAGCTTTGTCCAATTAAAACACTTCTACTTATTGACAACGTTAAGGCACAACACACGAATACACACAAATAAACTTCATATCAACTAGGATGAATCACCCTAAATGTGCCTATTCTTCATTTAGTTCACACATTTACACACGTATCTTCGTTAACTGCATTTAAGTGTAACATATGTCACACCCGACTAGATGAGCAACCAAAAGGCTAGTCATCATACGTCGTTAAGGAATGACAAGCCAATCCCGGAGTAATCCGTATATGGAGGCGGGTCAGACCCCTCGTATTACTCAAACTGCATTTCAATGACCATGTTGCAAGGAGCCACCCAAGCAACCACACGTTCACGCACCCGCTGGGCTAGGGCAAGTACGGGTTAAGCTTAACACTTTCCTGCATATCAATTACGAGCTCGGTTTTCACACATTATTAGTTTAGGCATCACACAACCTAAACATTACACACATAATCTTCATTACGTTTGGGCCCTTAAACGTGCAAGTGACATGGCAACCTAGCAAGTCTAGTGAACTAGATGAGCAAGCCATACAATCATGCACATCAAGAATCAACGTCATTTCTACATTTCAACATTTCTAGATACTACATAACATCGCATAACAAATCACTACATTATACCATACTTCATTTCATAACATTTGGGACTGCATTTCAGGTCTCTTGGTCAACTACATATCCCACAATACCTCCCGTGTAACCCCATATGCTCACATGCAATATAAAGATACCAATTGGGAAGTTATTATTTGAAACCATCTTTTGTTGAATCCCCCAGCGTGTCAAAGTAGTATCTTACCTCGGCGTAATCCACAACAATCAACAACTAGTCACTGTGTAAAGCAACTATGCTCGTCTACCTATAATTAGTAAACGATTATTAGACAAGCTACATACTCACGTCATTAAGGTCACAAACTAGACCCACACACTTTAAAGACTCACTTAAGATTCAGGTCTAATCTATGTGTCAAAACGAAGTTACGATTCAAAAGTATAAACGTTTTGAAAACAGTCTGAGTTGCGCCGCAATGCCCCTCATTGCGCCGCAGCTTATCTTCTCTGCATTTGGGTTGCGCCGCAACACCTCGTTGCGCCGCAACTCGACCCTTTTTGTTGCGCCAACTCAATTAGTTGCGCCGCAACTTATCCTACTGTATTTCCATTGCGCCGCAACACAGTGTTGCGCCGCAATGGGCCTTCGACCTGCACTTTTACAAAAATCATTTCACCCCAAATCGACCCCAAACGACTCCAGGTCTAAATACAGATTTCAATACATCAAAATCCTTCATCTTTAGGTCATTACAAATCATTTAAACCTTTAATTAAACCATACTTGACTTATATCCTTCAAAAACACCATTAAATCATCATTAAACGATTCTCCCATAACCCCATTAAGATCCCTAATGACTTATACAATTAAAAGGATCTGAAATCATGAGATATTACCTTCTATACACGTAGATCACACTAGGGATGCAAAACACTTGACTAAACACACCCGAATCACACGTTGGAAGGCTTTTCGGCTTATAAA
>CM067172.1:7304247-7324216 GCA_034093135.1 Erigeron breviscapus | reverse complement strand
AAACCAAGATTTCCATTATAATTATTATATTAACAATCGAGTTGTGAAATTTGTTTTTGCGAAAGGTTTTCTTGGTGTCTAGTTTCATGGATTGTTATTTTTATATCTATTTCTTTTCACCGTAAAATACTATAACTCCTTTCATTTCAAGAGTCATTGTTAAATGACATTTAATTGTCCTTTACCATTCTTTAAATATCCATTGATATTAAATTGATAGTATTGGTATTAATATTAATCAGTTAGTATGCATATTTCTATAGCTTATTTCAACACCATCGATGTACAAGTTCTTAATTTGTTTTATCAATATCATTATTTATCTTATTAACCATAATTAAATGTTACGATTGTTTCTAGCTATCGATCATCATTTTTTTTTTACCCATTTTTAAGCTCCAGAAGTACTATTACTTAACTAACATGATTCATGTATATATATCTTTACATCATATCTTCATCATATTACAAAGCAAATTTATATTAGCTTTTATTCTAAATTTTATTTATATAGCTTAGGATATAATTATAATTATATTAAACTTAGGATAACTTATCTTTTCAACTACAAATAGTGTCCCCATAAATATATGTCTTACATATTATCTTATTTATAATATTTTAATTTTGTGATATTAGGTGATCAAGCGGGCTTTGGGAACGAGAGAAGAGAGTAGATAGAAGTGGACTTAGCACCCCTTTGCTTTAGAGTTTTATTTCAAGCTTTAGAAGTATTTATTTTGATTTATCAGGTTGACTTTGGTTTGATTTTGAATAAGATTAATGCCCTTTTGGCCTTTAAGTCCTTTGATATCATTTTGTATTGTTTAGAAAATTAGGGGCGTTACATTCATTAAGCCCCATTACGTTTCTTTGTCATTCAATGACCAAATAGATAATGTGTGCTCGTCTTCCAAACGAATATGACTAATATTTATATGGTTAACGTATAATTATCTATTTAACACATTATATTTTTAAATAATTAACAAACAATATAATGTATTATACTTAATTCATAAATATAATATAAATTAGTATTTAAAACTTATATATAGTTTTTGAAATTATATATCATCTTTAAAATCAATATATTTAAAGTTAAACTTTAAATTAATATTTAATAAATTAGTATAACTTTTTATTTAAAATTAATATAGTTTTTGTATAACTATTTATATAACACATTATATTTTCAAATAATTATATTTAAAATTAATATATTTAAATTTCTATATACTTTAAGGTATATTTAAAGTATTTAAAGCATAAAAAAAACGTTTGTGACGACTTTGGCGTCGCTAATAACGTCGCAAAAAGAAGCGGGAATTTTTTTTCGGTGGAGGGAAAGAACGAAATACCAAAAAATTTAATAAAAAAAACTTGCAACGACTTTGTCGTCGCTAAAAGCGTCGCAAACAAGTTGGCGGGAAAATTTTTTGTTGGAGGGAAAACGAAAAAAGAAAAAAATTAATTAAAATTAGTTAGCGACGACTTTAGCGACGCCGTTAGTTTTCTTTGACCGATCTATAAGTTAATTCGAAATTAAAATAAAAAAAGGTTGGCGACGCCGTTAGCGACGACTTTAGCGACGACCACTTGAAGTTTGACTTTCAAAGTCTTCCGGCCGATTATTTTGTCGTTTTGTGGCCTTTGGCGACGAAAATCTTGGCGTCGCTAATTTGTTTGGTCGCGAAAAGTGACATTTCTTGTAGTGTGTATACATTTAACCTCCCTCATACACCGTCGAGGTTTGGGGCCCAAAACCTGTTGAAGACGACAGTGGACAGTTTCTTTACATATATTTCTGGAAAAAGGTTCCTGAGCTTTTAGGGGTTCCTGAAATAACTGTTCAATATCTAGGGCAAAGTGAGTGTGAGGTTGTCACACACCCAACTTAGGTGAAAAACCCCTCACATACAAGTTTTTAAATATTTTTTGTATAATTAATAAATGATTGGGCCCCATGATTTTTATGAAATAAAAAAATTAAGATGTGAGAAGTTTTTCACCCAAATTGGGTGTGAGACAACCTCATACTCACTTTTCCCTTCTACAAATTGTGAAATCAGCTTTGTTGAAAACAGAACATAACTTATGGTCTTTAATACACCTAGACAAGACTTCAATTTGTTGAAACTTTAATGTTGGATAAACAATAAAGTTTTTAGAATGCATCATCATATCAGTTGCATTTACACATGTATACATTTATATATGTAATAATAATATAAATAAATATATCAAATTTAATTAAATTCGTGTTAATGGATGACATCCATAGATGACAAATTTTCATTCGTATCCGCTCCACATCCAATATTTATCCACTTAACGTCATTCATATCCACCAATAATAGACCGGATCAGGTAGATGTTCATTAGATCAGATTACCATTGTTATCCCTAAGTTAAAGTATCATCTTGGTTAAGTTTTTGGTGAAAAGTGTTGGAAAATTAAGAATGTGTTGGACAGGAGTTCAAGACGTGAGCTCAAGTTCGGAGACCGCGACTTCACTTACCTTTTTGGCGTTTTGTTTGTTTTAAAATGATCAAGATAGACAGCTCCGTTGTCAACGAATATGATATCGTCAAAAAGGGGGAAAAGTCTAATGGATACCGCGTTTAACGCTAAATCAGAAGTTAAGTGTGTCCAATATATGGGTTAAGATCTACTTTTCATTTAGTTAGTCGTTTTTGATTAGTGTTCGATTATACACATCTTCATCTCAGATATCTAAATGAATTTTAAAATGTTGTGAGTTGAATTATGACGTCTCATGTTTTAGAAAGATTGGTAGTGCGTTACAAAACAGAACCTTTTTTGAAGACAAGTTTGATTAAGAAAACAATTAACAATGCAAAACATAGTTATTTACGACTATGACAACCCTCTTTACAATATGTGTAGTTAGGCTTGATATCCAAATACCGTAACATCCTTAAACATATTATTTGTAAAAGAATAAAGTGTGATGAACATTAAAAGATAACTCCAATACAAAACACATCACATATGTCATCGCATATATACAACAAAAATAACTTTAAACATATAAAAAAAATTATACAGCACAAGTTGCAAAAAAAGCTAATTACTTCTAACATCTAGGATGAATAGATACAACAGTTGTTCACCTTATGTTTTCAACAATACATAACTCAACAACTGAAAGACAAATTATCTCCTTTTTGGCCTTGAAAAACTCGGAGACCCATAACCTTGTTTGGCTCCAATCTTGCTTGGAGAGTCCATTGATCCTCTAAGTGAGCCATAAGCAGCTACTTTCATTGTTGCAGAAGCCGGATCCACCGGAAGTGACTCCACAAAACACGCTGTGTTGATTTGGGTCCTCTTGAGCTCTGACTGTAGAAACTCATTGCTACACTGTTGGGCGAGGGCCTACAAGAACATAACACATGATCAAATTTAGTTTAACTTACCCTCACTTGGTTTTTAGTCTACTTTTGAAATGGCTAGTAGTAAGTTGCCTCATTTGCTTTTTTGTTTACTTTTGAGGTGGCAGATATGACAAGTTTACTTATGAGCGGATATATGGGTTAACTTGAATCTCAAAAAGGGTCAAATAAAAAATTAGCTCCAAAAAGATGAATGGGATGGACATCAAACCAGTCAAATATTTTGACTGTCGCTCAAGGTGTATTTTATATTTTGACCTCCGATATCAACTTATTAGTAGTTCAGGTTACCATTATACAATAATATAATAGTCTGCAATCATATTTAGTAACTTTACCAAAAAAATAGGAATATGGATGAGGGAAGAGTCTTACAATCAACTCATCAGGTGATACAGTCCCCAGTTTGTCATCTTCGGGCAGATCATCACTTCCACGTGTTGCACGACGACGGTGCTTTGGAGTATCACTAGCTTCAGAAGAGCTCTCGGTGGCCTTCTCCAATATCACCCCTCGTAGCGACTTGAGAGATTCGCTAACATCGGGAGTAAAATATTTATTTAATATGGTCTCAAAGTATTCAAGCTGCAAAAAAAGATGGGTCCCGTATCTGTCAGATTATGTAACAGTAGCATCGGTTCTATTGTTGGAGAAATCGTAAAGCATGATAACATTGGCAACATATTTGTTAATCCAGTTTAGCAAATAAGTTACTAACTAATTATAATTCTTATAATTGAAACTTCCAAAAATATTTTGTCATCAGTAAACGACAACTTCATAACATGATATATGCAAGTTAGATTGATTTACTTATAAAGGGATAACTTTAGGTAATCTTTTTTATCCCTCATGGGTCACGGATGAAACAATAAAGATCGGGAAATGGGTCGACCCAACACGATTGAAATAACATAATTATTGAATTAATATGATTTTTGAAACCTTGTTTGGCACGCCATCTAGTTTGAAATTTCTAGGTAAACACTGCATCAGGTCAGACCCAACCCTATTTGATCCAAACCAATAACCAATTTGACCCATTACCAAACCACCCATTTTCCATCCCAAATTACTAGTACATTTCTTTCACTTCTTCTGTCCCGTAGAAATTTTTGCCCTTGCGATTTGGCATGTGTACCTTTAAGCTTTTCTTTCCATTAGAAACAGCATTCATAGTAAATATATTTTCAAGTCTTCAATAGAACGGATCAAAGGCTCTAAAAAAAGCTAAAACTGTTTTCCACAATTTTTCTAAGGACGAGGGGCACAATGAAATGATAGCTGGGTTATATAAAATGCATGTTCTATAATGTATTTTTATATCGGTGGCTACTACAAGTAATGAAGAAGCATCAAGCATACCTCAAGCATGAGCTGGCAGAAACCATTTGCATCCAATATTCTTATGTCAGTGTCTTTATGTTCATGAAAAAGGCTTAGTAATGTGTCAATTAAACCTTCAACAAGAACTCGGAGTATCTTGTCAAGCAAGGGTTTACATCCAACAGAGACCTGCAATGAAGGTTCGTGTCCATCCTCAAAAATTGATTTACAAAGACACTAGAACTTTATCAAATATGCCTTACAAGAAAAATCGGGCATATGCAGATGAAGAAACCCCATAAGATGTGCAACAAAATGCTACATATGGCAAAATGACCGAGTTGGATAATATTAATAGGTACAAGTTTGCAGAAATCTGGACAGTGTGGGTTGAGTCGGGTAATCCAAAACACCTTTTGCCAATTAAAAAAATATCTTTGTAATCAATTATTGTCAGATTAATAATTTGTACCGTAATCTATTTGTTGGCATATATGATTTAAAAAGATTTGTATTAAAGAACACCTCGGGGCTCGTGCGACCCCTATTCCCTTTAAGCTATTTTCAATATTTAATGTTTGCAGATAAAGTAATAAAATAAATCCTGATTGACCCAGTAATAAGCAAATGTGTTGAAATTGGCTTTATGTAACATGAATAAAAATGAATCCTGGTGATCATACCTCAGCATGGACAGCTATAAGAGTGTGCAGCAACTCCACAGAAGCATCCCGAATACCCTGCAAAGGATGGAAATATAGATGTAAACAAAACAAAACATGAAATGAATCCAACCATAAACAAGGAACAAGTATGATTCCCAAATTCCTCACTTTCACTGCAGGTGCTCCCCCCCACTGTACTCCAGCATCCAACAAATAGTTCACAGCAGCTGTTCTAATGTGATTCGCCTGCAATCATAAGCAAAACGAAGTAAAAAGCGCCTTTAGCATTTTGGAAGCTGTAAGCTGATCTAGAAAGTTAGTCAACCTTTTAGCACGTTGGCATAACTTAAGAGAGTGAATGAGGATACAAAGTGGTTATGTTCTAATACATATAAGTTAACTATATTTAGATAACACACAACTCTTAAACATTTGAAACCCCTTATTTAATAAATATAACCAAACTTAGACTAACAACTTGAAAGCAACAATACAACGGATCTAGTTGTATACCTTTGCCATGGTATACTGTGCAAGGACTTTCTCTTCAAGACCGGAGAATGACTTAACCAAGTCTTCAACATCATTGTCCTCATCGTCTTTCGCCCTGCAAGGAGCAAATGTATAAAATTGCATTAATGAAACTAACCCATATAACAGTGATTTGATTCTCAAAATCCAAAAGCCACATGCACAGAAATATATTACTTCGTATATATAGTCCATCCAACGAACCAAATGAAATGGCAAAATTGGGACGTCCCATTTAATTTGCATATATTCCCCTTACTGGAGATTCCTAATAAAGATATCTAAACTTTAGCTACCTGGTCTGCATCCAGATGTGTTTGTATTTAGCGTGCATCTCACGAGAAAGTTCATCTTTGCAGAACCCAAGGTTACTCAATACCATCAGCAGTTTTTGGTGTGGATTAGTAATACTTCCCGGGAGAGGATCAGATAAATTTTCCACTAGATCACCAGGATATCCATTTTGGAAAGGCATATTCTCGTTGTTTGACATATTTTGACCAAGCTCGCTTCCAATATGTTCCAAGTGTCCTAATCATGTGCATTATAAAACAGATCATAAGTTGACTGAATACATGCATATGGAAAAGGCTGTAAGTGACCCTCTACTTACCAGCAAAATCAAGCAGACAGTTCAAAAACGAAACCCTAACAGATTCTTGAGTTTCTTGAAAGAGTACAAAGGCATCTTCTGACTTAGTTGATTCACTCCCTAAAGACTGCATCATCCTGTAAAAAAGAAGTGGAAACATAATCTTTATCCATGACAAACCAAGTTCCCAATTAAGCATAACAACAAAGGCAAAAATGAAAAACATAAAAATAAAAACAAAACCTTAGGGTGCATTTAGTTGTAGAAACTAGGAGTGTTTCTAGAAAAAACTTCAAAGGAAACATGGAATACAGAAAATGTGTTCAAATGTAAATTTTCAAAATAATTTCATTGAAAACAGAAAACCTTATTTTCCAACTTATAACTAGATTTGGAAAATTCATTTTTATAATTTTTTAAGTATTTACCACTTTATAAATGGAAAACTCCTTGTGTTTTCCAAACTTGCAACTAAACGTGTTTTCAAAACTTGTAAGGGTTTTCTAGGGATGAAAAACCCTTCTCATTTTCTTGAAAAATGAAAACGGGATATTAGAACAAGTTTTCTGTAACTAAATGCACGTTAGATTGTTCCAAAAACAATTGGCTATTTCTAAGCAACATGTTAAGAGCTTACATATTTATCTGATCCATTGCCATGGCCACAACTGAACGGAATGCTAAAGGCAGGTGAGAAATGGTGTATGAAGATTTGTTTCTTTCTAAAACAGAGACTGGGACCCATGATTCATTTCTTGATATCTCTTCAGTTGAAGCCCTCATCCATGAACTAAGCCTTTGTATGTATGTTTTTGTGATATCGTACTGAAGTGTTCGCATAGCTGCAACTGTTGTCAGAAACTGAGTCTAATGAGCCAAGCGACACAAAAGGCTGGAGTAGCTGCTTCTATGCGGGTTTGTGTTGAAAGGGTTGACCCTCAAACACTATTTGTCCAACATTGTTTTATAAATAGATAATGAGTTAACTATGTTTACAAACAAAATAAAACTTTAACTTTGTTAGGTACTACAAAGTAGACTTTGGGCAGCGTTCAAACCATATGACCCCTTCCTCTTCAAGCTAACCTTTTCATTTGACCCATTTGAGATAATTTACAACACGATTGACCCCTTCATAACTAAATCAGCGGAACTTAACCCCCTCTAGTAAGAAATAACCAAAATACCTGCAACTGAAGGTGCGGCTTCCTTTGCTTCAAAAGCTTCACATGCTTTAGATATATCTGTTATAGCATCACTCATGTATGGGCGAAGAATATTTGACTCTTCAAGATCAAGAAACGTGTTATGGACCTGAGCATTAAAGGTGATAATTAATCTTATATTCATCAGAAAAATCATAATGGGTGAAGACTCAGAAGAATATATAATTTGCGAAATAATGTGACTGAACGATTCATAACATATAGGAACAATACAAAGTGGTGGTCCCAGCATCTTCTTATACTATATATATATATATATATTCAGTTAACTTAAAAAATATATATATATAACCGAAAAAAAATATAATATATATATTTAATCCCCAGATATCTGTAGGTAGGACTAGTTACTATCATTATTCACATAATCCATACATTATCATTTGTTCATAATCCATACATTATCATTTGTTCATTAACTTGCAATCCAATTGGATATCACTTGACATCATGATTCATATGAATACTCACCCTCAAACCATACAAAATTACCCATAACTCGCTTGAACATGTAGAGCAACCTCAAAATCACAGCCAAGCACATAAGATGAGAAAGATTTCCAAAATTAAAAATATCTCACAAGAATATGTACCTTGGATTCATAAGCAGATAAGGTATTCTGTATCATTCCAGAGACTTCATCAAGAGAGTGACATGAATATTTTTCGTCTCCCACCTGTAAAGAAGTGGTGGGAAAAAATTGGATAAATGTATCAGCTACCAGAAAATCAATAATCTGCTCCACTAGCAAAAAGATAACTTACCTTTGCAAACTTGCCGCTTGAAACAGAGAGAGCGACCTTCCAGAAGACCGGTATATGATGGATAATTACAGCAGTTAATCTCCGTATGTACCTTCCCCGAAGAGCATCAAGTTCTTCAGAGCCCGTATCTCTTGATTGTGAATCTGCCGGCACTAAACCATTCATAAAAGGAAGAGACGCATCAACAGCACCCTGATAGTAGACGATGAAAGAAATTTAGGATCATAAGGTGTTGAGCAGATAGATGCTACATCCACAAAATAATAAGAACTGCTGCTCACAGATTCATTCAAATCATGCTGGATTTTCCTCCACTTTTCATCCGACAGTGCTTTCTTATGTAACTCATTTTGCAAGCTCTCTATCCTTGTTTCATGATCAAATGTGCACTTTTCAAGCAAACCTCGGATCCTATGATTCTGATATAAAGCAAGACAAAAGCAAATAAAGCATTTATGCGAGTGTGAGTTTGCGTATGCATCGATAGGTATATACAAAGTATGATTACATAGATTGCATATGAGATTAAATAATAAATCCATAGCCTACGTAGTTTATTGTAGGCAATCATTCCAAATAAGTATTGAGGAAGGCTCAAACAAGAGGCCTGGATTAGTTTCTCACCTGTATATTTAGATAATGACGTACAGGATCTGACTCGGGTTCCAACTCCAATAAGAGCCTCACGACATTTTCAAGCTACAGTAAACATTATGAAGATTAAAAAAAAAAAAGCCGACTATACAAGAACCTGAAATCTGAAAATCAAAATTATCTATTTCAATAGTTTAACCCAGAACATGTCGAGTTGTATTGAGCTTACATTCGTTAAGTCAATCTGTGGATCTTCCATAGACCGGTAAAGCATGCCTTTAAACTCTTGCATCACTTTTTCAACCTCCTCAAGAACACGTTTCAATATCCCAACCTGTAAATTGAACAAAATATAAATTAAAACAATGAAGTACATGCCCTTGAAAATGAACTGCAATGAATATCATACAAATGAACCCGGGACCTCTTCTGTGTGCATAATTTAATGATGCCTCATATTAAAACTTACTGTAAAACCAAAATGCAGAAGTACCAGATTTGATTTTTGTAGCATGACGTCACATTTATTTATCCTAAATACATCAGATTTCTATTTATCACAACCCAGATAGGACAGGTTATATCAAATTATTAAATGACTTCATTTCTACTAACAATTAAGAAATGTTTTGGGAAAAAAGAGCTACCTTAGTGTATCTCACCACAACTAGAAGCATAAATTTGAATGACAAACCATTGGGCATAATCTTGAATGCATACACCGATAAACTTATTACAGTATGAGAATTATAAAAAATACTATTTAAAAGATATTAAGTTCAGACACGGTACATGAGAAGGGAGGACAATCGACTTTGCTTTCCTGTACTCTCTGACTGCCAGGTCATACTCTCCCTTACTAATGTTGCCACGAATTGCACTTGGTAAATTGAATAAGGTACGGAACCGCTGAAGCATTCCTTGAACT
Source organism: Erigeron breviscapus (assembly GCA_034093135.1). Taxonomy (NCBI): domain Eukaryota; kingdom Viridiplantae; phylum Streptophyta; class Magnoliopsida; order Asterales; family Asteraceae; genus Erigeron; species Erigeron breviscapus. The sequence continues at coordinate 7,314,169 of CM067172.1, read as the reverse complement.
GACCTAATCTTCTCTGCCTGAGCCTAAAGTTTTCGAAGAATGAAGAACCAATACATAAAAAGAAAATTTGAAAACTTATAATGTTACTCAACCAATCCAAAATGTTAAACAGTTCCAACCTGTCGTTCAAGTAGGGGTGCAAAAGCACGATTAGCCACTGAAGTAACTCCTTGGATGGAGCTATATAAATGAGAGGTTCCACAACCTTCAGGATCTTCTTCTATTCTTCTCAATTTTGACTCGATATCTGTGCAATGTATAATAATCATCACTACATATAGTAGGTCCTATAAAAATTAATGACCATTAAAAACATATGCCGAAGATATGAACACACTTTGCACCAGGAACTTAAGACACATAAGTGATCATAAATTACCATCAATCGTTGTTTTACAAGAAACAAAGCAGTCAAAATTTTCTTTGACCAATTGTTTTCTCTGCTGAGTTCGTCCTTTAAGATCAGTTTTCAAAGCCATGGCACCAGCTTCCAAGTCTGCTGCAGATGTATCTTGGTGCACCCGACATAGGAATAATTTTGGATCAAAACTCTCTGAGTAATACATCAACTTATCTGTACATTCAGGTTACTTGGTCAGCATAAGACTATAAGAGATAACAATACTTCCGACCATATGCTGAAAGAAATTGTAAACATTTCTAAAGCGATAATACCTACAGAGGAGACAAAATCATTCATTAGCAGTTTAAGCCATGATTCTTAAAATTTCCAACAAATATTAACATACACATAGTAAAAACAAGGTAAAGGAGTATAAGTTGTGCCACACATGAAAAGAGATGATAACTGTATAGGTCTTTTCACCTAACCGATAGACCACAAAACAATCAATTAATTAATTGTGTTTCGGATGCATGATCTTATAGTAGTTTGGTGTTAAAATACAAAAATAACGAAACATTTATTATTTTGATGACTAATATAATTGAAAAAAACAAAAACACTCCTAAGTTTAGGAAGATAGAATATAAACTTTAAATAGGCCTAAAGGTTCCAGTCCACATTGTTAGGATTAGGGGTCTATTTAAGTTAATAGTGTTTAGGCTTAACTATAATCTTGGCCCATGATCCATAATTCAAGCTATAAGTTTTGTGTTTCATCAATCCATGTAACATGCTTTCTTTAAATTAGATGTATCAGAGCCAGGTTATTTGATACAGTCACCAACAGGCAAAACCCTAGACCATCTCCTTGCTTCTGATTAATTGGTGGGCTAGCTGGCAGATCAACAACTTTGGATTTGGCATGGCAGAATCTATTGATGAGTGTTGTCTTCCTCTCGTATAGGGACACAAAACTTTATTGAAGAATCGAACCTTCTATGATGGCTTCCCATGATTACAACGATGGAAATCTTTCACAAACTTAACCTCTACCCATCAACAATCCTATGTGTTAATACACTGGAGGGAAAAGAAGAAGAGTGTGAATCAACAGATTCTGCCATCATAAACATGTGCCTGTGTGCTAACCAGCCAGCCAACCTAGTGCACCGAGATGGTCTAGCATCTTTTGATATGGTTTCCAATAGTTATTTCGATTCTACAATGGGACTTGCATACAATACCCAACAATTTATCTATGTCCAAAAATTGAAATTTGGAAGTTCTTTTTCCTGGTGAACTCTTGGGATATCTCAGAATGTGAACCTGGAAAATAGACTTTTCTACTTTAAATATTTTATCAGAATCAGGGATGTCCTCATAGTAGGTGATCTACTATTGGATATCATATACTCTTTGTGAATTTTCACACATGGAAAAGAAGGGAAACATCATGTTTTCTTTCACTGGAGTAGCCTAGAACATATAACTATCACAGAAGTTGTATACCCTTGTCATAGGATCACTAGTCTCTATACACTTCTTCACATGTAGTCCCTATTCTGGCTTTCACAGGGACAGAAACTGAACAGCACAGGCTAAGCACATAAGTAGTTGAGGGAGTGCATAGTTGTATGTATGACCAGTGTCAATAATCTGAATAATATATTTGATAAAAAACATGAAGGTTACATGCATCACAATATTATATTATGCCCACGTCATATATAATTACTCCATGAGTCCAATCTGGTTGAATCATATGCCTCATGTTTCCATCACAATAAATTAAAGAATGAACATTATCTGATGCCATATAGGAGATACATAAGAGCCTGAATAATCAGACAATTAACTTAAGTATCATGAGATCATGCAGCTTGTTCCACAGCAAACATATACTTGTAACTATATATAATGCTATTCAAGAAGTAATAAATGTTGGATGAAACAGCAAATATAAGTACCTCGAACATCAGAATCTATTTTCTCAGATTTAGATGGAGAAGTTGCTGCATATTCATTGACCAATCTCAATGTTCTATTATCAATAACCCTGCCATCAGAATTAACCAACATTAGCATGAATTGCTACAAGTGACTGGAATTGCATAAACTAAGATTCCATCTGACAACAAATCTCATATGGAGATGACCTTTGTTAATATTTCATTTGTGATACCAGAGGTCAAGAACCATTATGAAAGTCAGAGAACAGAAACTCGGAAAGAAATAAAATACATATAGAAAAAAAAGAAGAAATATACCCAAGTCCTAGAGGATCTACGCATTCCGTGGCACGAGAGAAAGACTGTACATTATTGAGCCCCTTTACAGCCACTGAAGGTTTCTTCTCGAACTTTTGGGTGGTGGGAATTGTTCTTGCTTCCCTCATCTCACGGACCCTTCTACCAAGCTGCCACAACATGCAGTTGCTATATGATTCAAGTATTTTCCAAAATCAAATAAAAACCAACAGTGAAAGCTAAAAGAATAGCACCTATCATAGGTTATCATATAGAAAGTCACATCTCGAACTACAGAGGACAGAAATTCCCAATATATAGAGCACATTTTAGAGAGGCTTAGACAGGTACATTCCACAAATCCAAACTCAATTTTAATCCATAGCTATCGGCCTAATTTACATTTAAATGAAGCTTTTATAGTATTGAGTGTCAAAGGTAGATTGACAAAGTTGCACATGAACTACAAAGAGATATTTTTAGCAAAAATCTCTTTTGTGCTCAATCACAAGCTTTCATTTGAATCATATACTCCAACTACAAAAATTATTTGAGTTTCATCCGCATTCCCTGGTCTTAAATTATGTCACTACTTTAATTTTTTAGCACTATAAGCTTTAAACATATATCGTGATAGGATATACGCACTGGATTATAAAGTCCATTAACTAACACAAATTAATTCAACGGTGAACCATCATGGTAGAGATCCCTGAACTTCCATGTAACAAGTTAAAGATATATTGTTGCATATATACATAGGTTAAGTTCTCACAATAGCAAGATACTTTACATGTTTCATTCGATAAGAAAGTTACCAATAATAGTAATGTACTTGCATTACGATATCATTCATAGCCCAACAAGGTATTTTTGCTACTATTCATCAAATAAGAGAAGGGAAAATGTATTTTTGGGTAACATACTATGTGTGTTCCTTCAATCTGGGTACATTCTTCTTATTTCCCAAACTAGGGTAAACTGACCATTTTATACGATTAACTTTCTTGTGTCATGCACCACATCATCATAATCAGATCCTCAATTTGGGTAACATGTTGGGTGTGCTTCGCAAGGGCGTTATGGTAGCTTTTTGCAGTTTAAAGTTTCTCGGTTATTTTATAAAGATAAAACTCCTGTTTAAAAATGAAAGCTCTGTCGTTTAGAGAAAAGCCTCGGACCCTAAAAGCTCTTAAATCCCCAAATAAAAGCCACTGACTGATGTTTTTATAAAATCTATAGCTTTAGTCATGTGTCCAGTTACAGATACTTTTTTCAGCATACATGTTATGCATGTTTCTCTAACTTGGGTAATTATTACACGCATATCTTAAGTTTTGGAAAATTTATTTTATACTTCTTTATTTCTAATTCTAGTGAGCTTCCAATGTCACATGCCACATCTTAATAACCATATCCTATTCAGCATTTGCATGTCAAAGTTTACTATACATTACCTTAACTGAAAAAAGGCACGGAAGTATATTGAGAAAATAAGTTGACTAACCAAATGTCAAATATATTATTTTACACTAACCAACGTTTTACTTTTACAGATATCTCTATCTAACCCACAAAATCATGACATTTATGTAACCAATTTCGTGTGAGTTGTGATTCTAAACTTTCTCTGTGAGTTTCTTTTCTCAAAATTGTAACACGATATGGCAAAGTGGCAAAAATTGCAGCCTTATCACAAAAGCACAGTGCCAAAATCGTAGCTGACATCACTAAAATCTAAATTACAGCCATGTCACCATGTCGCAATGAGAATTTAGTTATCGAAAAACTCATTCCAAAATCAGAAGCTTTGCCAAATTCACATGATTAGGGTTGCCATTATGCTGGTCATCTAGGGTGATTTTGTAAAAAGATGGTTACTTTGTGATAATATGTATTAAACTAGGAAACTGATACTATTTACCTAATCTAATGACCATTTCCGAATACATTACATAGCCACCCCAAGATATTTGGTTTATGGTTAACGTTAATCAAAGTAATTTTTCCCAAGTATATCTATATCCAAGTACTCTTTTATTTCTATATTCAAATATTTCACCAACAAATGGCAAAAAATAACTTCAATTTACCGTGTTCTAGACAATCCAAAGCAGCGATCCACCAGCCACCTTCATCCCTTACGCATATTCCGACTAAAGTTTACAAATTTGAGAAACCATTCACCACCAGTACAATTCTACTTGCTATATACAATTGATAACAATATATATATATATAATATATATATATATATACACATTTCTAGTAAGTAGCATCTTGTTCTACGGAATTATTACAACTACTAAAATAAAATCCCATGTATTCCTATACACACCACGCTAACCGGTCAGCCTAAAAAAACTAATCAAGATCAACGGAAAACATCCGGAGAGAGAAAATGCATATATTACTTTTTATAATAATTACTCTTATATATATATATAGGGGCTGGGTATTGTAAAATAAGTATTAAGGTAAAACAAATAAGACAAGATCTTGACCCTTAGATCATGGTTAAATTGATGCACGAAGATTCATGAAACAATTGATGCACGATGATTTTCATGATGCACAATGATTTTCAGAGAACATAAACCTATTGTTTTATTTGTTTTACTTTAATACTTGTTTTATTTTACCTAAAAGTAACTCCCAATGCCGTCTTCCACGGGTTTTGGGTCCCAATACCGTCTTCGACGGTGTATGGGGGAGGTTGAGATGTAGACAGCCTTACCCCTACCAAAGGTAGAGAGGCTGGTTCCATGTTCTACCATAGGTAGAAAAGGCCCTCCAGCCTTGCTGGGCATGAGGATCGAACCCTTGACCTCTGTCTCCAGAGGCAAGGGCTCCAACCACTGATCCAACCCAGCTGGTTAGATCAGTGGTAGGGGTAATATATATATATATATATAATTTATATATAATATTATATATATATATATTAAGTCTGAAATAATATATATTCAAATTTTCCTCTACAAAAACAGCTAAACAATAACTAATAACAAATTAGTAATAATTATAATAATAATGATAATAATACCTCAGCTTCATCAACTCTTTTCCAAGCATCAGGTTCATCCCCAACCCAAACTTTCTCATCACCACCACCACCACCATCTTTATTTCTAGCCCGGTTTTTTAACCCGGCCCGATCGCGAACCGGATAATCGTCATCGTCATCACCTGAGCTAATACTCAACATCTCCACCTCAGAATCGTCATCATCCTCCGTGGCATTCCTTCTATGCTGCTGCTGCTGGCCTTTTATCATATTATTATTATTATTGACAGAATTTTTATTATTATTATTATTATTAAGATTATTATTAGGGTTTTTAGATGTTCGATTTGAAGGAGGTTGAACGAAATTGACAACTGGCTTAGTGGATCGAGTTTGAGAAGTTTTTGTGTAGTTTAAATCACGTTGTGATTGTTCTTTTAATGCCATTTGTAACAGCTCGTCATCGTCACTGTCACTCATTTTTTTTGGATTGAATTGAAGTTGAAAAAAGGAAAGATTTTTGGGGGTTTTTGGAAGAGAAGAAGATATGGATCTTGGTTTTTTCTTCTTTTTTGTTTTTGGTTTTTGGATAGGTGAATTTTTGACAGATGATGGACTTCAGGACTTGTTATTTTCAAGTCAAAGTTGTTCTACGTATACTTTTCTAAAGTTATTTTAGATTTTTAGTTGATTGTTGTATAAAATGAATTAGGAAAATATGGTACTTTGAGTTACTTAGACACAATAATTAATCTTTACACGTAAAAAGTAAGTAATGTTTTTTTTATGGACTGTGAGTTTCAATATCATTTTTTAGAAAAATTGAGATGTAGATAGGTTTATAGAATGCATGATAGGGAAGTTGCTATTGGTATACTTAAGTTACAAAACACCGGCCTTGTAACGAGTAGAAGCTATGACCTTTGAAGACAAAGATAAAAATATTAACCGTTTGATCCAAGTCTTGCTTTTTAACGACATGTCATTTGTCAACAAAGTTGAGTTTATGCATCGGAAATGAAATTTGTAAAATTTTAGACAAATGAAACCGATGCAACAACAAAAGTTCCAATTTTGTACAAATTGAACATTAGCATGGATCGGATGCACAAGAAACAACACATAACACACGATGATATACATTGCAAGCTAAGACATCAACATTGGATCGAACAACAATATAGTTTGTTATGGTGGTAAACTATAAGTGAAATAACAAAACATGGGAACGAAAAACATAGTGAAAAAATTATAAGAGCTTAGCACACAAATATATAATAATCAATAACTAAATTACAAGATATGTGAAATAATTGTTTTAGTATAATTCTCTCACATAAAAAGTTACATTTAGGGGTGTTTGGCTTAGTTTTTGATTTTTGGCTTATATTTTCTTGCTTATGCTTTAATTTCATAAGCTTATAAGCATTTTTATGGTGTTTGGATCAGCTTATGTTGTATAAGTTGATAAGCTATTTTAAAGTGTTTAGTCTAGCTTTTTGTGAGTTAGCTTATGTTGATAAAATGATTTGTTTGATTTTCGTAAAAGAAGGAAAAGATTACCTATTAAGAAAAAAGAGACGATGGTATTGGATTAACAAATTGGTGGATGAGAAGAGGACACAAAATAGATTTCTTTTGTACCGATAAAAAAAAGCCGCTGACTTTTGTTTAAAAACCAATATCACAATGACTTCTATAAAATGACTTTTATAAACCCAAAAGCCATAAGCCAAACACTAAAATAACTTTTATTCTTCAAAATAAGCAAAAAAGCTAAAAACCTTACTAAAGAAGCTAGCCCTAACACCCCTTATTGTACCGCATGGTGTTGAACTTTTGTACCATTGACTTAGTTAACATGTTTATATATTGTTTGTACTACTGTGATACTCTTAGCTACAGTAATTATTACAGTAAAATCACTCACAAACCAAAATTTATGCTTTGTTGTTTTAATATTGTGTAGTTAGGTAAACAAAGACAAATAACGAACTTCAAATACTACTATAATAGCAACCAAAATGAAGTTAAGAGCTTATCGGAAAACTATATCGAACTTAGAACTTTACACAGCAAATTAAACATTACTCCGGTTCTAAACATCAGCTTTCTTACTAAAATTCATACTTGTAATAAGTTGTATATGAATTAAACAAAAATCCATTGTCGTCCAGCGGTTAGGATATCTGGCTTTCACCCAGGAGACCCGGGTTCGATTCCCGGCAATGGAACTTTTTTTAAATTTTTATTTTCACTGTTTTCTACATTGTTATTATACCTCTGTATACGTATAGGAAAATGGTTCCATTCAACTTCTTTTTTGCTGGATTATTGTTTTTGTTGGAACACATGTAGCGAAGTTAATTGTATAAGGATCCATTGTAGCAGATCTCACATCAAATATTATGTATGAGTATATGGAAACAGATTACATAGATGTCATTCATTCGATTGTTGCGTTACACTAGATAATCCACTGCCACTGAATAACACCTCTTTGACACATTTAATTTTGGCAAAATTCATCAGCAACTTTCATGGGCGTGTATAATATACAGAACAACAGATTGTCAGATTATGCTACAGAAGATCAAGAAACATATGTCATATCTTTTCATGAGGGTATTAACCGACATGAAAACGCAGACAAGGATGTCCTAATCTTTTTCTGCAAAACAAGAAGGAACAAAAAATATTAAATAACTTACTAAGTAAAATCCAAGCTGATGTCCTAAATTGCAGTTGCTTCCGTAATCATGATGAATGATACATCTAGAAGTTCGACATTCTCATCTCATCAGCCTTATCTGTTAATTTACATTGTTAAGAATATATATGAATTCACTTCTTCTGCTGCCCAGAATAGTTCCTGATGATTATCAAACTTCTACTCGTATCAAACAAGTACGTTTTATAACACCATGTTCTTGAATCCTTGAGTAGCCATATCGAAATGCACCTATAAAGAAGCAAGAAAAAACAATCACATCCGGGAGGTAACAAGATGACATGATACATTTCATTATTGAAGAGTGTGTTTGCTTGTTTTTATAGAGGTGGCAAAATGTGGGGGAGGGGTTCTGGTCATACCAAGCTCAAGTCAAAATGGGTAACATTTTTACGGCTCAGGTATACCAGAAACACTTTTTGTCAAAACATCACAGTTTTATATTATTAGATTTAGAGTGTGTCGAACACATAAATTACTTCAGTGAAATGAATTGTTTTGTAAGAAAAGGATTTAAAGGTTTTATACTTTACAATTATATTTCACTATTTCAGTGACTGTCCAAGCATTTGACCCTTTTCCTTTTAAGCTACAAATTTTCACCCACTTGACTCATAAGTGATATTTAGTATAAAATTTAACCCAAATCAACCCGTGTATATGTAAATTGGTCAGAATCACTACCACTTTGCCTTGTGTTAATTGCTGTATTTGCAAAACTTCAATCTAAAAGTTGCCTGATACTGTCATCATCACAATATCACATACTGACATACTGTTAATTACGGTGATTTTTTATCATAAGATTCCTTCCATCCTGTCTATATAGATGACTAGTTCCAAGGTTGATTGATGATTAAACATTTCTATTTAAATGTCGGATTAAAGGTAGAAATTCCATATTAGACCAGATGATTCAAGCTTTTCTTTCTTTTAATAAAGATTGAAACTGTCAAAAGGGCAGAGAGGTTCTAAAAGATAAAAAGTCACCTAAAGTATATGTACAGAGCGACGCCCCAACTATACTATATAACTATCAGGTTTTAGGGTAAAAAAAAGGGTATATTAGGCCCGGGATCATTTTGATACCCTCCAATCCCATCCACAAGACACGGACGCCTGTAAATCACCTAATCACCATACCCCAACATGCTAGGCCCGAGGATTGAACCCCGCGGCCGTATAAGGTAAACCCATAGTACGTGCGGTAACAAGGGTTGAACCCGACGATTGATCTATGATCAATTGGTACTATCAGGTTTAACCAACAAAAGGGTATATTAGGCCCGGGATCATTTTGATACCCTCCAATCCCATCCACAAGACACGGACGCCTGTAAATCACCTAATCACCATACCCCAACATGCTAGGCCCGAGGATTGAACCCCGCGGCCGTATAAGGTAAACCCATAGTACGTGCGGTAACAAGGGTTGAACCCGACGATTGATCTATGATCAATTGGTACTATCAGGTTTAACCAACAAAAGGGTATATTAGGCCCGGGATCATTTTGATACCCTCCAATCCCATCCACAAGACACGGACGCCTGTAAATCACCTAATCACCATACCCCAACATGCTAGGCCCGA
>CM067172.1:7167970-7303247 GCA_034093135.1 Erigeron breviscapus | reverse complement strand
CATAGTATGCAGTAGGTCACGTGTACACACAATTGACCAAGTATCGAAATAAAATATCTTGAAAGGTTTTTGTATTTCAGAGATGACTAAGCAAATTCTGAGCATGGTCAGTTCAAAAGAGATCTGAGCCATCTCAGTCCATAAAATTCATCTGAAATATTTTGATTTTCTGAAGTGCTTCAGTTAAATACGTTTTTCTGAGCAAAAAGTTTCCCCTCAAAAATGAAGGTTTATTTTACATTTTGAAAAATATTTAACATTCCCCCTGAAGTGATGATCCATGAATTAATAAGTGCCAAGATAGTATCACAAAGGCGTTCGATAGCTAGGCTAGCAAAAATTACATGGATCGCTCAGACTGGTGAACCAGATCAGTGTCACTGAGGCGTTCATAACAAGATTACCAGTCTAAGGATTTAACATACCCAACTCACTGATTAGATGTTTAAAAGTTTTGACATCTAAGGGTTTTGTAAAAACGTCAGCAAGTTGCTTATCAGTGGGAATAAAGTGTAATTCAATATCTCCTTTCAGAATATGATCACGAATGAAATGATACCTGAGGTCGATGTGCTTGGTTTTCGAGTGCATCACAGGATTGTGAGATATGGCAATGGCACTTGTGTTATCACAAAAGATTGGAGTCTTTGTGTAAGTAACACCATAGTCAGTCAGCTGGTTTTTCATCCATAGAATCTGAGCACAACAACTTGCTGCAGAAATGTACTCAGCTTCTGCAGTGGATAGAGATACTGCAGTCTGTTTCTTACTTGTCCAGCTTACTAATTTGCCACCAAGGAAATGACACCCACCAGTGGTGCTTTTCCTGTCTATCTTGCAACCTGCATGATCAGAATCTGAATAGCCCATTAGATCTAGACTGGAGCCTTTGGATACCAAAGACCCAATCTGGGGACACCCTTAAGGTATCTGAAGATCCTTTTAACAGCATTTGCATGTGCTTCTCTGGGATCAGACTGAAATCTAGCACAAAGGCATGTTGCAAACATTATGTCTGGTCTACTTGCAGTTAAATACATCAGTGAACCAACCATACCACGATATTTTGTATGGTCCACTGGTTTTCCATGTGGATCAGAATCCAAAGTTAATGGAGCAGAAATAGGAGTATCTTTTGATGAGACTGAATCAAATTGATATTTCTTTAATAAATCTCTAACATATTTTTCCTGGTTTATGAAGATACCATCTTCAGTTTGTTTTACTTGAAGTCCCAGAAAATATGTTAGTTCTCCCATCATACTCATTTCATACTCAGAAGACATGATTTTAGAAAAGTTTTTACACATCTTCTCATTAGTAGAACCAAACACAATATCATCAACATAAATTTGTACTAAAAGAATATCACTTTTATCATGCAATATGAACAAAGTTTTATCTATTGCACCTCGTTTAAAACCATTTTTAAGAAGATGTTTAGTAAGAGTATCATACCAGGCTCTGGGTGCTTGTCTCAGACCATATAACGCTTTGTTCAGTCTGTACACCCAATGGGGTTTTTCTTCATTGATGAATCCTGGTGGTTGATGCACATACACTACTTCTTCTAGTTCACCATTCAAAAAGGCACTTTTGACATCCATTTGATAGACTTTAAATTGATGATGAGCTGCAAAAGCTAAGAATATTCTGATAGCTTCAAGTCTAGCAACTGTGCAAAAGTTTCATCAAAATCTATTCCCTCTTCTTGTGCATATCCTTTTGCAACAAGTCTTGCTTTGTTTCTGATGATATGACCATCTTCATCCATCTTGTTTCTGAAGACCCATCTTGTCCCAATTGGTTCCTTCTTCAGGCTACTGGGACAAGGAACGAGTTCCCATACATCGTTTCTTTTAAACTGGTTGAGCTCATCTTGCATGGCTTCAACCCAGCTTGGGTCCTTCATAGCCTCGTCAATCTTCTTTGGTTCAATTAGTGATAAGAAACTGACATTTAAGCATTGATCGCTTGTGGCTCTTCTGGTCTGAACCCCACTAGTGGAATCCCCAATGATTTGCTCGATAGGATGTGCTTTAGTCCACTTAGTGTATTGACCAGGGTGTATAATGATATCAGTGCAAGAACTTCTCTGAGTAACTTCAGGAGGAGCTTCAGAAAATACATCTTCAGCTTCTTCTTCTTCCTGCATATCATGACTTGCATCATGAAATTCTTCAGACTGAGGTTGCTCAGTGGAGTCTGATATCATGGGAGAAGCAGCATGTACATCTGATCCAATAGTCAGTTCAGAAGGTAGTTTGAACCTGACTGGAGGATAGAATGGAATGTTGCTAGTCTTGTTTTTCACTGGTTCTGAACGGAGATGTTCAGAAGCTGGTTCAGGTGACTGATCAGTTTCTGCAATAGGATCAGAATCACCAAAACTGATTGGACTTTCTGAGGGTGGTTCAGAAATGGAATTTTTAAAGATTGCAGAATTGGATTCATCAAAGGTAACATGAATTGACTCATCAACCTTTTCAAGTCTCTTGTTAAAGACTCTGAAGGCTTTGCGATTTGATGAATATCCTAGGAAGTACCCTTCATCAGCTTTTGCATCGAATTTTCCAAGCTGATTAGAGTTATTCAGAACGTATACTGGACACCCAAATACATGGAAGTATCCAATATTAGGCTTTCTATTCCTGAGTACTTCATAGGAGGTCTTCTTATGTCTTTTGACATAAATAGATCTGTTTTGAGTGTAGCAAGCAGTTGCAACAGCTTCAGCCCAGAAATTCTTGGGAAGACCAGATTCATTCAGCATACTTCTAGCAGCTTCAATCAGCGTACGATTCTTTCTTTCGACAACACCATTCTGCTCTGGTGTGTGTGCTGAGGAGAAGTTCTGAGATATGCCAGTTTCAGTGCAGAAGGACTCCAGAGTGGCATTTCTGAATTCAGTGCCATTGTCACTTCTGAGCTGACAAACTTTTCGCTTATGCTTGAGCTCAATTTGTTTGATGAGAGCAATGATTTCAGCAGCAGCTTCACTTTTGGACCTGAGGAAAATCACCCAGCAGTATCTTGAATATTCATCAACGACAACAAGGGTGTACTTCTTTCCTGCTCTGGTCTGAACATTCACTGGTCCAAAAAGGTCCATGTGAAGCATGTGAAGAGGTTCAGTTACACTAAAGCTTTGCTTTGTTTTGAATGAAGCTCTTTTCTGCTTACCCATTTCACATCCTGGACATGGCTTGTCTTTGTTGAAAGACATAGAGGGTATCCCATCAACAAGTTGTTTTCTTGACAACTTATTAATGTTTTTAAAGTTCAGATGGGATAGTCTCTTGTGCCACAACCAATTTGTGTCTTCATCTGCCTTTGAGTAGAAACATTGTTCAGAGATAGATGGATTCATATCAATGACATAAATGTTTCCCTTTCTAGGTGCAATCAATACTACCTTTCCATCTCTGTTGAATATGGTGCCTTGTGAGATATCAAACAAAACCTTGAAGCCATCATCACATAGTTGACTGACACTGATCAGGTTATATTTCAAACCATTCACATATGCAACTCGTGTGAATTTGACTTGACCATTATTCACCACACCATATCCCTCCAGTTTTTCCATTTCCATCATTTCCAAAAACAATTGAGGGCCCTTCTTGCACCCTATATTCCTCTAGCAGGGTCTGATAACCAGTCATGGTTCGGCCAGCAGCACTGTCCAGAAACCATATATTCTTCTTTCGGTCTCCCTACACACAAACAAAGATTAGTTCTTTTTGGGAACCCATCTATGGATGGGTTCACTAGACTCTCCCTTAGCAGTCTCAGATTTCTTTGGTTTATGAGGAATGGAAGGGTCAAATGGGATTTCAGTCATTATCTCAGTTGACACAAAAGTTGTTGTTTTGATGGGGTGCTCAACCTTTTTCTTCTCAGATTTTATCTTGATTTGTTTAGAAAAAGGTTTTGCATTCTGTTTAGGTTGAAGGGGTGTGGTTTCAACATTTTTTAAACGTGCATTACAACTCTGCACTTGTCTAGCCAATAGTTGAAATTGACTTTCTAACCTTAACAAGATTGATTCTTCTTTAGACACCTGAGCCTTACCAGAATCTGAGGTAGATGGCTCAGTGGGGGAGATATTTTTCTTCTTCCTTTGGTCCTTGGGAACCTTAGATGAAGTCTGAGGGGTTGGCTTATTGGTTTTAGGCTTCTTTTCTGAAACAGTTGTCTGAGCTGTTTCAGATTTTCCCTCAGAATGTTCCTTGACCTTATTAGTCATAATTTTTTGTTTGCCAACTTTAGGAAAAATAATTTCCGGTTTCATTTCTTTTGGAAGTGCATCTAAATCAGTGATTATAGATGCCATGTGAAGATCACCAGACTCATATGCTGTTTTTTTGATTTGCAAAAGTGTTTTTAATTGCAGCATCTGGTTTTGGTGCACTCATCCATGATTTGATTATTTTCTGTTCTTTTTCAAGGATAGTTTTTAGTTCTTCCTTTTCCAATTCTAAAGTGGCAACCATAGATTGATAACTTTTTAGGGCCAAATGGATATCTTTCAGTTCCTTCAGTCTGGCCTGACTGGCGTTCAGTTCAGAGGTATTGTTTTCAAACATTTTAAGACTTTCTGAACGCACTGTCTCAACAAATGAGATGTCAGCCTCTAAAAGAACCAGAAGGTCCAGTTTGTGTTCCTCATTTTCTTCATAGCCAAAATTACTGACCTTTTTCATCACTATATCCACCCAGCGACCAGATTCAACATCAGTCTTGACCAAATGACCTTGGTCTTCTTGTGCCATGAAGCACATATCCCTAACTTCCTCTTCATCATCGGATGATTCATCAGAGTCCTCCCATCTTTCAGTTTTGGCAATCATACAACTGTTGCTCGAGTTGTCTTGTGCCATGAGAGCCATATGTGCCTTCAACTTCTTGTATTTGGCCTTATAGCTGTCATCAGATTTCTGAAAGATAGAGTGGTTAGGAGCAGATTGTGATGATGATGGTTGACTAGATCTGCATTCCTTCATGAAATGTCCTTTCTTGCCACATTTAAAGCATTCAAGATTAGACTTATCAATAGAAGTACTGGAAGCAAAAGGTTTGCCAGATCGATTTGATTTGGCCTTAAAACGATTGAACGTTTTAGCCAGCATGGCAACCAGATCATCATTGTCATCCTCATCACAATCATGAGTGACATTAGCAGAGACACCAGTTTTTAACATTTGAGAAACCATCCTCTTCATTGAGTCAAAAATATCACTCTCAGAAGATAGTAGAGCAGTACTTTGTGGTTCAGAATACTGAACCGTACCAGAACTGGTAGAAACATGGTTCTTGGCATCCTGCTCAGCCAAAGCTCTTTCAGCTTTGTTCTCTTCAGTATATCTGAATGCTCCATAAAGGGAAGCAAGAGTATGACTGTGCAATGTTTTGCCTTGCCTCAAGACCAAGATTAAATTTTCCCATTTAGAAGGTAAGATGTCACAAAATTTTTCCAACAAAATTTCTTTATCTTTGGTTACACCTAGGGCTTTCAGTTGGTTTACCAGATTTGTAAACCTGATGTAAGTTTGAGTTAAAGACTCCCCAGGTATAGCAAAGAAAGACTCATATCTTTTGTTTAAAGCAACTTTTCTTGTGACAATTGTCTCATTGGTGCCTTCAAACTGTGTCATAAGTTCCTCCCACATTAATTTTGAGTTTTCAAGTAAGACAAGAGTGGGCATTAGGGTTTCTGGAACTGCATATAAAATCATATTTTGTAGCTTAGTATCAAGGTCTACAAGTCTATGATCTTCTTCAGACCAATGATCCTTCTCCTTAGGTGACTGCCTAGGAGTCCCATCGGCATTTCTGACAACAGTTGAAGCATTCATAGGGACAAAGGGTCCTTCTTTTAGAATGTCTGGTAAATGTCTCTCAACACCAGCAATATATTTTAACATGCATGCTTTCCATGTTTGAAAGTTTTCACTGTTCCCATCAAACTTGGGAACAGGATTGTTTGGAAAGTGTACGTGTACATTATGTGATGGTATATTGTTGTTGATGATAGGGGGTGGGGTAGCATTATTAGGGTCAGGTCGTTCTTGTTCAAAGTCAGCCATCTAAGCAGATCAAAGGTTAAAGAATTTATGTAATTCAACCTTGCTGCTCTGATACCAATTATGAGTCCCAAATATAGATGAAAGACAAACCCGACTGGCAAGTACAACTTATCTTGAATGGACAAGTTAAGTTTACGATCCAGATATGGATAACAAGAAACAATTGACAATGTAAATAAATGCAAGAACTAAATGGCAGAAACTATATAAAGATGTATATAAATATAATCAAGTATAAAGCATTGAGATACGTTGTTTTCTAATGTATTTGATTTATTGATGTATAAACAAATACAAGGATTGTTGCGGAACAAAGATAAACACCCAAGTGTAAATATCTAAACAATCCCGAAATACAAGTGATCTAATTGACTTGGAAATACTCGTAAGTTTACTTAGAGTATATCTCACAAGTTGCAATGCTAAAGTTTCAAGCATTTTGCAAGTTATGAGAAGACTTTGTATTTATAGACTTAGTTCATGATGACATGGACAATGTCGTACAAATGTGGTTGTGAGCATTTAAGGAATTAAGTCATAATTCCTTACATGCTGCACTAGGAAGAGTATATAAGTCACTTGATGTGACTTAAAGTACTAGGTTCCGTACCTATCCTTGTACCTTTTATTAATAGATAAATCTATCAACTTGGTAACTGTGTAAGGTAAAAGTCTTCCTCGTAATCAGTGTAAAGTGTTGTAAATACTTTAATACTGAGATGCTTCAGTCTTCGATCTGGTAGAATCTCTCTGATGCTCGCTTCTGAGAGGATTCTCTTTTTCATACTTCAGTCTTTGACTTCAGAATGAATGCTTCAGATTTGTCTTGATCTGAACTGAAGTGAAGCTTCAGTGAAGGAATTCTGAACTAATGTCTTCACTAAACTTCAAGCTATTTCTGAACAAATTATACCTGGTCGATTTTCGACCTAACATTCGTTGTTGTAGAAAGTTTGCCCTAAATTTGTCTCTTAATTGGTGGAAGCCATCGATGCTTCCAGGTGCCAATTTATCATACCAATATCGGGTCGTTCTGCATAATGTGATGTGAAAGAATCTACACCACGCTGGCTCTGGTAGCTTGTGCACATCCATTGTTCCCATGAAAACAGTGAGATGATCATCGGGATCTGTTGTTCCATCGTATTGTCGCAGGTTAGTCGGAACCTTCAGACCGTCCGGCATGTTGTAGTCACGGATTCGTTTTGTAAAAGGTGAAGCTACCAAATCTCTAACATCTCTTTCTGGTTCCCTGAATATGAAAGGCTCGTGGTAGAAGTCTGCGGTTGGTACGAGCTTTTCTTTGGTGGGAGCTGTAGCCCCCATGACGGTACGAGCTCTTCCTCGGTCCGTGTTGTCACTTTCAACAAACAAGTTATCTTTGGCTTTTCCTAGATGTATGTCGTCTGAACCAGAACTCCATGGTTCAACGACCAAGGGATCAACCTCAATAGGTAAGGGACGAGGGGAAATGTCTTTTAGCTTTTGAGCAAGTTCAGAGTACAGAGTGTGAATTTGGTCAGGGTTTCTAACTACCAACTGTATTACAGGTTCGTTCGAGCCCAAACGGAGGCTAGGTGGCTAGTTCTCCTGTGTCATGAAGAGTGACTGTGGGCTCAATGTTAGGAGTTTCAAGAGCGTTGGTTACAATGATCGTTGGTGTTTGGTCTGGGTTACTCTCATCCATTTGATTGTTACTTAACACGACAATAATGTAGATTTCTTGGCTTTCTTTATCAAAAGGAGAATTAAAACTTCGGTCTCACGGATGGCGCCAAATGATGATACGTTGATTCACATATACGATTTAGGGGTATATAATCTAATATCATTACATAATACAAAGAGTTTACACGGATCCCATACCACCAAGCATGAGATGGTGTGGTTAAGATTAGCATATTCGGGTGGCGATTCCCTGCTGGTAACTCGTATTATGTATACGGTTTTACGCCATCCAATCCTATGAGGGTAAGTTCTTTCGCAATGTTGGAATAAGGAAGATTAAGAGAAATTCTTGCTGCGTTTTAGAGTGTTTTTCTTTGAAACTCTCCTCCCCCTTTTCGTTCTTCAAATCACGTATTTATATTGATTTCATAGATTTCCTGTCATTATTAATATTCCTTTGGATAAATTTTATTTTATATATTATCCGATATAATCTGATATTATTCGATTATTATTCGATATTATTCTTTTGGATAGATATTATTCCAGATATTATTCCCTGGATAGATTTTATTCCGGATATTATCTGATATTATCGATATTATTCGATAATTATTCGATATTATTCTTTTGGATATATATTATTCCCTGGATAGATTTTATTCCGGATATTATCCGATATTATCGATATTATTCGATATTAGATATTATTCCAGATATTATTCCTCCGGATAGATTTTATTCCAGATATTATTCCTCCGGATAGATTTTATTCCAGATATTATTCTGTTTAAATAGGTTTTATTCCTTTGGCGTCGTATGTACACTATGTTATCATATGTATACTATCAAATCCTATTTGGAAGTGTCACATACCCTTCTTCATATGTCCCTCTAGTTTGGTTTTCCATATGTTGTTATTCTTTTTTATTCCTTGTATCAAGATTTTAGTATATTCAAATATTTAATCATCAAATATAGCCGTCCATGATCAACGTTCGGTCATCTACTATGCAGGTTTGATGCAACAACTAAATATAGTCATTGATGTTACAAGTGGTCTAGACTACTATCATAATTGTAAGTTTTACTTTCAAACAAAACTTTTTAGGTTATTGATATAGCTTGTCAGAAACTCATTGAAGGGAGTAACAGTGTAGAGAATCTTATCATCAAATTCACGTACACGATGTCCATCGAAAATGCGGACACGCGATAAACCGGGTTCTAGTGTATAATACACCTGATGTGAAGAACCCTCCATAGAGTCGGTTAGCACACACCTGGTTCACACATGAATATGAATATATAGATATATATATATATATATTAAATATATATATATTTGATATATATATATATATATATATGTGTGTGTATATATGTGTAAATGTAAATGGGACGGAAGGACGTGACGACGTGTAAGTGTGTAACCCTAATTGATGATTTTCATAACTTAGCCCCTCAGTTATAACTATTACTACATCGATGGAAATGTTCAAAAAAAATTTCTCGTGTTTTGGAACACGTTCTGGGATCAAATTCTGCTCGTTCCAAAATGCAAGAAAAAAAAAAGTTAAACATTTACACGAGTATAGTAATAGTTATATAAGTGAGGGGCTAAATTATGAAAATCATGAATCAAGGTTACACACTTACAAGTCCTTCCGCCGCATTTACATTTATATCTATATATATATATATAGGGGTGGGTTATTTGTAGTACAAGGGAAAAAAGTACAAAAAGTACATGTGTAAGTTAACTTACTTCCTTCTTCTTCCTTCTTCTCCGGCGAGACTACCGCCGCCAACCACCACCATGATCCTCCGACGAGACTTACACATGTGTAAGTTAACTTTCCGGCGAGAATCAGGTTCGTTTTCGGGTGGATACAGTACGGGCCAGAGGCCCTTATCCGTTCTAAACTGACCGTCAAGGGACGCATATGGGAATCGTATGGATTTGATGGGTGGCGATCCAAGAGATGGTGACGGTTTGCTACGGTACGGGCGAAGCCCTTGCTGCCGGCGCCGTGGTTGGGGTGGTCTGAGATGATGGTGGCTGGTGGTGGTTGTCTCGCGAAGGAAAAAACCTAGAAATTTTAAACCCTAAAATGCTAAAAAAGTTGTACTTACACATGTGTAAGTCTCGCCGGAGATGGTCGCCGTCGCCGGAGGATCATGGTGGTGGTCGGAGATGATCATGGTGGTGGTGGTGGTCGGAGATGGAAGGAAGAAGGAAGTAAGTTAACTTACACATGTACTATAAAAAGTACATGTACTATAATTATCTTTCCCATATATATATATATATATATTCATGTGTGAACCAAATTTTTGTAACCGACTCTATGGCGGGCTCTTCCCATCAGGTGTGTACCTAATGCCGACTTATCGCGTGTCATCATTTTCGATGGACATCGTGTACATGAATTTAATGATCTGATACTCTACATTGTTACTCCCTTCAATGAGTCTCACAACAAGCTATATGTTGTTAATGCAATAACCTCAAAAGTGTTCTCGAAAGTAAAACTTACAATTATGATAGTAGTCTAGACCACTTGTAACATCAATGACTATATTTAGTTGTTGCCTCAAACCTGCAGAGTTAGATGATCAAACCCTGATCATAGACGGTTATTTTTGATGGTTAAATATTTTGATATATTCAATAAAAAAAATGACTTTCCAGTGAGCCAGAGTTTGATCATGCGGAGAAGGGTATGTGACACTTCCAATTAGGATTTACTTGAGTCAGCTTTGCAATATGAGCTTTTAATGCTATTACGTATTTTACAAGGATAATAATAGTAAACACTTCATACGCATCTTTTATTATACTAATAATTATACTAAAGCACGATTACTCTAATAACTTATCGACCAATCATAGCTCTCGATTTCTTAAAGTTGACTTTTGTTTTCAATTTTGACTTTAATTTACATTTTTTTGTTTTCCATCACAAATTTATACTTTTTACCTTATAGTTTTAATATAATAAATAAATAATAATAGCTAATATATATCATAGAATAATACTATATATATCAAATAGAATAATAACTGATATATATCAAATAGAATAATAACTTATATATATCCAATAATATGTTCTATCATATAAATATATCTTTCATCTAAAGATAAGATATTATTTTCAATAGTGTAAAATTAGAATGTAATACATCATGTGTAACAATAAAGCAAATAAAATGATAGTGACCTATTATGATTTTTTTAATGTTCAAATATCACTAAGTATGTCACAATTTACAACTTTGATGGACATATTATATTTTGTAATATTCAAATATCGCTAAACATGTCACAGTAAACAACTTCGATGAACATATTTTTAAAAAATATTTCAATATAAAACTCAAAGTGTTGATATATAGATCAAGTTTTTATTACTCAAAATTGTATATTAAATTTTAAACTATAATAAATTAACATTCAATATTAATAACATCGTAAGCCCCGTGTATTAGACACGAGCCTAAAATCTAGTACTAAAATTATGGCAACCATAAATCAATCAACACAAACTGAGTGTATGTAATTGATGCATGAACAAAGGGGATAGAATTGTCAAATCAATAAATGTAAAAGATATTTTGTTTTATCATGTAAGTTTGAAATGAAGTGATCAACTAACTAAAAGACACAAAAATGTTGATAGTTTGAACTTTTTATTTGCACTATATTAAGCATATGTTGTTATCCTTAGCAAGATGTCATAGTTCAAATTCTCCAACATCAAATAAGTACAAAGCAAATTCTAGTGGCAAGTAAAGATAAAAGACCGTAAGTTAACCAATCTGTACATGATTAACCAAGCAAAGATTTACAAAGGATGAAAAGTAAATTAAACATAACTGGCTCCTAAGAAAATCAATGAAGAGAAAATTAAGCTCATATGCTCTTAAGAAAATCCGTTAGTCTCTCTATATAACTAAGAGAGTATATTAGGGCTAATGTAGATATTATCTTTTTATGCCACGTCAGATTTTTTTATACGTGGCATTCATAAATTTATTGTATAAATAAAAACAAAAATAAATAATAAATATAATAATATTTTTTATACGTGGCATTCATAGTTTATTGTATAAATAAAAATAATAATAAATAATAAATATAATAATATTTTTTATACGTGGCATTCATAGGTTAGTAATAATAAAAATAATAATAAATAATAAATAAATATATAATAATGTTAGACTTCGCCTATACGCATCTAATATTGTGTTAACTTATCTTTACTCCTATATAATAGAGGAGCCCCTTTTTCTAAATCTCAAATTACAACTTTGAACTACCTAAATTACCCATATTCTTTATTCACTAATTTAAACATCTCTACCTAATATACTTATAATACCCTTAAATCTCAACCACTCATTTTCTTTTCTCTCCTCAAATCTCAACCACTCATTTTTTTCTCTCTCCTTCATAAACCATTTTATTCGTCTAATTTATTCAAAATCTTTTATCTTAAAAACCTTACATCGATAAATTATAAAAATTATATGGGTGCTTAAAATTTCATGCTCTTTCATTAGAGATGTCAGTCGATATACTTTCGAAGAATTTTTAAATCCGAGGGCGGAGCCTATACGGCTAAGGCATTTGGCTATCACACTCTATGACTTATCACCTCCTATGACGTATCACCCCCACCATCTCACCGCCGCAATGCGCGGGTACTTTTTCTCGTTTTATTTATGTGTTGCTGTATTTTATCTTTTAATCTCATAGTTGCCTATTCATCATATTAATGTTAATCAATTATGGCTCTGTTAATTCTTTTTTTCATTAATTTGATTTGATTTTATATTATTAATTGATTAACGATATAGATTATAATATAATGTTTTGTGATATCATGAAATTAAATTGTTGTCCTATTTCATCATATAATGTTACTTGATTGTGGCTCTGTTAGTTTCGTTTTTAATGAACTTGATTTCAGTTTATATCATTAATTGATTAATGATATAGATTATAATATTATAACTAGAAGGTTCGCGTCGCCCGATGGACGGCGTTGGTTTATACTCGTTGTTACGGGTGTCTATTATTTTTTAAATCTAAATGCCATTATTTCTTTAAATATAATACCACAGTCACACAGTTATAGTATTCTGTAAAGACAATACGACAACCGTAATATCCTAGTTATGTTTACTCAAAAAAAACACAAAGAAATAAAATGCTAATAAAAGAAACCAAAAATCAAACTAAGACAAAAAAAACTAAAAGAAAAGGCAAAAAAATTTCAAAAAGATATATGTAAAACGAAGATGTTAAAAAACAAAAAATATTACAAAAGTTATAAAAAAAACTTACAAAATATATATTACAAAATACAAAACATACAGAAAAATATATGTAAAACATAGATGGTAAAAACACAAAAATATTACAAAAATTATAAAAAAAATAGAATTATAAAATATATATTATAAAATATAAAATATACAAAAAAAACTACACCAAAAGTTAGAAAAAAAAATATTAGAAAAAACAAAATGTTACATAACAAAAAATTAATATATGTGATTTTCGATAAAATATAAAACTTTAGGGTTATAAGGAAAGATAATAGAAAACAGGAGGTGACAGGAAACCGAAAAACAAATAGAAGGGGGAGAATTAATAAATTAGGAGGGGGCAAAAAGTAAATTTAAAAAACCAAAAAAAATGACCCAAAATAATAGAGAGGGGGATGCAAGTTTCGAACCCCGACCTCTCACGTAGTAAGCGGCGCACAAACCATCTCCACCGAAGGCGTTTTTGTTTGAATTTTCGCAAACTAAATATACATCACTTCCGTGTTTTTTACTGTTCATTTTCATGACTATTATTAGAGGATCAAATGTTTTGTGATGTAATGAAATTAAAAAATAAGGTGGGTGGTATATAGATATTGAAGTCGGGAAGTTGAGTTTTGAGGGTTTGACGGAGACAATAAGCATTGGGTATGTGGTATACTGGTATGGTGAATTTACACCGTGTTGGTTCCATGGTTCGACATATTTGAGAGTCGCCCCTTCATCAGCAGGGGCGGATCAATATACATCTAAGGGGGGTCATTGGAGCATCTTACAAGAATTTTTTTTGCACAGAGACTATGAAATTTTGATTGAACCCTCTTAGAAATTTATGGTGAACCCCCTTAGAGAAAAAGAAGCCAACTAGATTCATATAATAAGCATAAAATATTGCAGAGAAGACTAGTTGTGAATGCATGAAAAGTGAAAATGGTGAATTCTAGGATTTTCTCTGTCTTGGTGGTGGTAATTAATATCTAGTATGTGATGATGATTATGATGCTCCGGTGGAGTTTTTTTTGCCAAATTGGTGTAATGGGAAAATTTATTTACCAAATTGGTATGGTTTCAAAAATATTTACCATTTTAGTATAAAACCTAATTAAATATTATATTTTATATTATTATATATAAAAATAAAAAAAATCCCTAATGACTAATTGAAAAACTCATCTCACCTCTCTTTATCTTCTTCCATCCTCTTCTTCTTTAACCCCTCCTATTATCAGACTAAAGATCATCTACCATCATCTCTCTCTGCAACGCCCCTCTCTGCCATCGCCTTCATCTGAGGATCATATCAATCTGTTTTTGCTGTTCCAGGTTAGTTTTAAACTTTTTTTGGTTTTTGTTGCTCGCCTCTCTTTGCTGTGATTTTCGGTTTTTTAGTCTATAATCGCCCCCTTTTGTTTTTAATTTCTGTTAGCACAATTAATATGAACCAATTGAATGTGGTCTCTCACATGACTCAAAATGAAGATTTCGATATAATATCTCGGACTGCCGTTGTGAACAATGATGATAATAATATTATAGAAGATGAAATTAATATGGATGATGTTTTTGAGGAAGATGGAATAGAAGATGAAAGTGAAACACAAAGGGAAAAAGATAAAGCATTAGATTGTAACATTGAAATACCTTCCACTTACACCAATTTAGATGAAAATAGTTTGCATGCTGATAACAACTGGTTGAAATCATATTCTAAAAGTAAGAATGATTTTGCTCTTGAGTTGGGAAAAGATTCTTTTAATAACAAAGAAGAATTTATTAGAGCTATTAAGCTCTATTTTATCAAAACTCATAAACATTTTGAGGTTGTTGAGTCACGACCAACCATTTGGTCTATAAGATGTAAGCTGCATGAACAAGGTTGCAAATGGACACTTCGTGGAAGTAAACGTGAACGTAGTGGGTTATTCGAAATCTCAAAGTATACTGGTCCTCACACTTGTTTACATTATAAGATTAGCCAAGACCATCCAAACCTAGACTCAAGCGTGATCGCTCAAGAGATTCAACACGTTATTAAAGCAGAACCTTCTACTAGTATTACTGCTCTAAGAGCCGAAATAATTGACAAGCTAGGGTATACTCCTACATACAAGAAGTTGTGGGTAGGAAAACAGAAGGCAATTGAACACGTCTTTGGGGATTGGGATGAATCATACACTATTTTACCTAAGTTTTTGATGGCGTTACAAACGTTCAATCCTGGTACCATTGTTGAATGGTGTGTGTTGGGAGAGACAGGTCGAGATCAAGTGGAATTTAGACGTGTTTTCTGGGCATTTGATCCTTCTATCAAAGGCTTTAAGCATTGTCGCCCGGTGATTAGCATTGATGGCACACATTTGTATGGAAAGTATAAAGGTAAAATGATGATTGCAATGGGAGTTGATGGCAACAATCAAATTTTACCACTTGCTTTTGCTATCGTTGAGAATGAATCTTTCGCTAGCTGGAATTGGTTTCTTCCACATATCAAGAGACATGTGGTGAAAGATGTTGATGGTGAGGAAAATTTGTGTTGCAGATCATGTAGTTTAATGCGCAGGTATATATTCTGCATTTTGTTAAAAAGCTTTGGTGATGATGGTCATAACTTAGTTACAAGTACATGAGGGGACCATTTTTTTTTGTCTTTCTAATGTTGTATGTATAGGGTTTGCCTTTGCTTAAATCATCTTCTGCAGACTCATAGTATGGTTTCTAGTGCAGACCCATACTATGTCTTTCTAGGTTTGTCTTGTAATCTTTTTAGTAGTTTTGTTTTTTGTATTACAATCATACTCATCTATATTGGAAGAAAAATAAGAGTGAGTGGAATGGTCTACATTAAAAGAAAAATAGCGAGTGGACTAGCAGTTGCTACTGATTCTTTTTTTTTTATTTGTTTTTATATATAATAAATAATTAAATGATTTAATTACACTACTAGAAAATATGGTATTACCGACGGCCAAAATCCGTCCCAAATCGTCTTTAGCGACGGATTTCGACGGATTCTGGCCGTTCCTAAAATCGGCCTCGGTAATATTTAACGACGGATTTTGGGACGGACATAAATTTTACGACGGATTTACGACAGACATATTTAACGACGGATTTGGGACGGTTTAATTAACGAAGGATTTGGGACGGATTCATTAGCGACGGACTAATTTAACGACGGATTTGCGACATGCGTTTTACCGACGGACACATTTGCGACGGATTTCCGACAATTTATGGTCGATGGATCCAGATTTAGCGACGGAAAATTCTGTCCCTAATCCGTCACTAAAATTTTTTCAAAAAAAATAAATTTAAATACAGTATACGTATACAGTAGGTATACATATACTGTATTTATACTATATGTATGTATTGATGTATCCTGCATTCCTGTGTATGCACTATATACATATTTAATAACTATGTATGTATAATGTATTCTTGGGTATATCTATTTTCTCAAACAGAATACAAATTAAAATTAACAAACATCAAGAAATATATATTACAAAAACCTGTTACCATAAACAAAAATATGTATCCATAAACAAATCTGTGATATTATCAAAAAATAGGATGAATTCTATAATATATATAAATATAAATAATAAATAAATAATATATATAAAAGATACATATTAAAAAATTTAACAAATAATTCCATAAACAATATATAGGTACAATTAATATACATTACGAGTATGTTATATAAAGAAGTCAGATGGTTGACTTGTGAGTTAAGCACTAGTGCTCACATTAATGATGCAAGTACCAAGCAACGCCCTATTCAGACTGAGATCTGTATGAATCTTATATATACTCGTATATAATATACAAATATGTATAAGCGGAAGACAAAGATGGAAAAGAGAAAAGGAGTTTTCCGGTGGCTAACGGTGGTAGATGCTTGAAGAAAAGGGACCGATGGGTCTTTTTTCTGGTGGTTGGAGACTGTTCTAGTCAAAGAGGGAAAGGTTTTTCCAGATCGAGGGATGTTTTTCTATTTCCCGGCGAGATGTGGTTTGTCGTCATTTTTCGGCGAACCAGAAAAAAGAAAAGAGGGAAATAAGAGAGGATGGGAGAAGAGGGATAGAGGATTGGAGGGGTTTCCGGCAGTCGGCTTTTCTGGGGACATGAGTTTTCCGGCCGGTGGTGAAGAGAGGATAAGAGAAGAGGGTTGGAGGGGTTCATAAATGTGGGTGTATAATTTTGGGAAAAGGAATAAAATGCAAGGAAGGGGTTGTTTGTTACGGAGTATTTTATATAAGTATTTAATTTAATTTAATTTTGAGTGGAAGTGGTGGATATTTGATTTTTTTTGGGAAGAAAATGGAGGGATATTTAATTTTTTGGGGAAAAAAGTGGAGGGATATTTAAGTTTTTGGGAGTAAAGTGTAGATAAAGTTTATGTACACATAGAGATATATAAGTATATAACTACTTTTTATTTTATTTCGGCATAATCATATAGTATAGTATAGTAGTAGTACTATAGTTTAAAATCACAAAATTTATAGTAAATAATATAAAAGAATAATCTGTTTAATATCACATACAGATATATATGTTGTTATATTTTATAGTATTTTATATGCAGCATAAATAATCTGTTGGAATATTTATCATATTTAATGAATATAATCTATTTATATAATCTGTTTTGAATATATTTTATAAATTAGGTTGTCTTTTAGTTGGAAATGATCGTTAACTTAGGATGTAATTTAGGCTACTTTTTATTAAATAATATACGTATATCTAGCTATAATTAATCTTATCATGTACACTTTGATTAAATTTTATGAGATCATTAATTTTATTTTTAAAAATCAAATTTATAAAGTGTAAAACTCACACAACTCTGCGACTTTATGTACAAACAGTAATTTACATTTGGTCCGTCCCAAATCCGTCCTTAATAGCGACGGATTAGGGACGGCCAATTGAATTTTTATTTTTTAAAAATCAAATTTTCGCGAAAACAAACGAACATTCATTCCTAAATACTGTCATACAACTAAATGAACATATTTAAAATTTAAAAAGTGTAAAACTCACACAACTCTGCGACTTTATGTACAAACATTAACTTTCGAGTATAAAACTACATATACAATCAACTCGGTTGAACGTGTAAACGCTACAAACAAATCGTTTATTGGTGCGTAGATCGTACCATTGGAACTCTAATTGTATAAATATACTTGAACATTACTTGTATATGCAAATCATTGCTCGTATACTCGAAAAAACAAAAAAATTACATTTGGTCCGTCCCAAATCCGTCCCTAATAGCGACGGATTAGGGACGGCCAATTGAATTTTTATTTTTTAAAAATCAAATTTTCGCCAAAACAAATGAACATTCATTCCTAAATACTGTCATACAACTAAATGAACATATTTAAAATTTAAAAAGTGTAAAACTCACACAACTCTGCGACTTTATGTACAAACATTAACTTTCGAGTATAAAACTACATATACAATCAACTCGGTTGAACGTGTAAACGCTACAAACAAATCGTTTATTGGTGCGTAGATCGTACCATTAGAACTCTAATTGTATAAGTATACTTGAACATTACTTGTATATGCAAATCATTGCTCGTATACTCGAAAAAACAAAAAAATTACATTTGGTCCGTCCCAAATCCGTCCCTAATAGCGACGGATTAGGGACGGCCAATTGAATTTTTATTTTTTAAAAATCAAATTTTCGCCAAAACAAATGAACATTCATTCCTAAATACTGTCATACAACTAAATGAACATATTTAAAATTTAAAAAGTGTAAAACTCACACAACTCTGCGACTTTATGTACAAACATTAACTTTCGAGTATAAAACTACATATACAATCAACTCGGTTGAACGTGTAAACGCTACAAACAAATCGTTTATTGGTGCGTAGATCGTACCATTGGAACTCTAATTGTATAAATATACTTGAACATTACTTGTATATGCAAATCATTACTCGTATACTCGAAAAAACAAAAAAATTACATTTGGTCCGTCCCAAATCCGTCCCTAATAGCGACGGATTAGGGACGGCTAGATTTATGGCCGCCGTAAATCCGTCGTAAAAAATTAGATTTTGTCCGTCAAATCCGTCCCTAATACCGACGGATTAGGGACGGCCAAATCGAAGTCCGTCGTAAATCCGTCCCTAATACCGACGGATTTGGGACGGATATATTATATTAATTTATTTGGATTTCTTTTACTATTACTAAATTCATCCGTCGTAAATCCGTCGATAAAATAATATATTAGGGACGAATTTCCGACGGTTTTTATATCTGTCGGTAATCTGTCCCTAATCTGTCGTAAATATTTTTCTATGATTTTAATTGGTTGGTTGTCTGAAATCCGTCGGAAATCCGTCTGTAATTTGGGACAGATTATTTTTCCGTCGCAAATCTGTCGATAATATCAGTTTTTCTAGTAGTGTGAGTTTTATACTAAAATGGTAAATATTTTTAAAACCATACTAGTTTGGTAAATAAGTTTTCCCATTACACCAATTTGGAAAAATACTCTGCTCTGGTGAGTATTGGAATGATGATGATGACGTCATTTAGTATTACATATATATTGGAATAGGATTTAGTATTGGGAAGGAAATTAATGGGATTTTGGAAATAATCTTGATCAAACATTAATAATTTAGTAATGATGATGTTTCTTTACTTTTTACTTTAATTATAACTAAAATAGTTATATAATGAATGATTATGTAATCATAGTTATATTTCTTTTTTTTAAAAAATTGTTGAGTCTATATTAATTACTAATCTCTAATAGAAAAAATACACAAATCTATATTGAATAAACTGCTACTTCAGCTAATAGGTTACTAAGAGATCTAGCCATAAGATTTTAAATAATATAAGTTAAATACGTGGCCTTATTTTAGAATTTAGTCAAAAAAATTTGATAAGCATCAAGACCTATGTATATATGATATAATAAATTATTATTATTGTTTTTTTCTGTGAAAGTTTAATCAATATGAGTTTTGTTTTGTTTCTGATTTTATATATTTTGTTTATGTAAGTACATAACTACATATGTACCATAATAAATTTAGAATTTGGGATAGTTAAAAACATTGGAATAGCATATTATGATATGATATAATAAATTATTATTATTGTTTTTTTCTGTGAAAGTTTAATCAATATGAGTTTTGTTTTGTTTCTGATTTTATATATTTTGTTTATGTAAGTACATAACTACATATGTACCATAATAAATTTAGAATTTGGGATAGTTAAAAACATTGGAATAGCATATTATGATATGATATAATAAATTATTATTATTGTTTTTTTCTGTGAAAGTTTAATCAATATGAGTTTTGTTTTGTTTCTGATTTTATATATTTTGTTTATGTAAGTACATAACTACATATGTACCATAATAAATTTAGAATTTGGGATAGTTAAAAACATTGGAATAGCATATTATGATATGATATAATAAATTATTATTATTGTTTTTTTCTGTGAAAGTTTAATCAATATGAGTTTTGTTTTGTTTCTGATTTTATATATTTTGTTTATGTAAGTACATAACTACATATGTACCATAATAAATTTAGAATTTGGGATAGTTAAAAACATTGGAATAGCATATTATGATATGATCTAATAAATTATTATTATTGTTTTTTTCTGTGAAAGTTTAATCAATATGAGTTTTGTTTTGTTTCTGATTTTATATATTTTGTTTGACGGTGGACGCTTATCGTAGTGTCATACAAAGCGTATAGAACGAGCGAAGAGTGTAGAATGATTTGGACTTAGCACCTTTGGCTTAGAGTTATTCAAGCTTTAGTTCTTTATGTTGGATTATTAGTACTTTGGAATATTTTGTCGGTTGACTTTGACTTGACTTTGGTTTGATTTTGGTTTGATTTTAAATACTATAAACATTTGTAAGTAATTTTTTAAATATCTCTAAATATATATAAAAGAAAAACTTTAATTTCAAAATGGATAAGTTTCGACTCTTAGATGAAGATCAACTTTTAATTAGAGTCATTAGAATATGCTAACGATAATCCTAAAAATTGTCATTAAAAACATATTCTATGGATAAAAGGTTTAGTTTTTATTTGTTAAACTTTAGTTTTTTGTTAATTTACTTGTGATGTCATAAAAATTTTCTTTTTTTAAGATTTATTTCATTTTTACTTTTAAATGTTATTTTTTTTTTAATTTTTTTTGAAAACTCTAGTAATTTATATATGGTCTTTTAAATTTTCATCATTTAAATACTTTTGTCCTAACGGATTTTTAGATTATCATCATATCATACGAGTTAGTACATGGCAATTTAAATTATTGGGAAATTGCATATATCCCCAAATACACTTACAAAATTATATATATCCCAACTAAAACTTTAAATAACAAATATACCCAAACCTATCTTTAGATATGGACTAGACAATTATACCCTTTATTTAGATGCTACTAATTGTGCGGCAACCCAAAATAATCCCGCCTATCATCTTGCTAAATGAAGAGGTCTGAAACCGATATCATCAAAAGGAGACTCAACTTTCTTCATTCTTTAAATTGACAATATATGTGGTGGATCAATCTTTGGTTAAATTGGATTCCAATGAGAACTACAATGTGATGCTTAGCATTTACGACAATGAGAAAAATAATAATAATAGATAATGAACAATGCACAATAAGTAATCTGATCCGTACGCGTTTCAATATGAAGTAATTGGTGAACCAGATGAAATGATCGGTTTTTATGTGCGTTATTACTAAACTGTCTATTAGTAAATTTTTGAATGATTTGGAGTTTAGTTATGAGCATGTGGAGATTGATTCGAATGCCAACGTTAATAGGGTTTTGGCCTTTAAAAAAAATTGTAGGTTTTGATTTTATTGGTTAGAGTACATGCCTGAATTGAAGTTTTGAAAGGAGAAGGGTATAATTGTCAATATATATTTTTTATTTGATGAAATAGATATTAATGGGTAAATTTGTGTTTTCAAAAGATAAGTTTGGGTATATTTGTTATTTAAAGTTTTGGTTGGGTATATTTGTTATTTAAAGATTTTGGGTATATTTGTTATTTAAAGTTTTTGGGTATATTTGTTATTTAAAGTTGTTGGGTATATTTGTTATTTAAAGATTTTGGGTATATTTGTTATTTAAAGATTTTGGGTATATTTGTTATTTAAAGATTTGGTTGGGATATTTGTATTTAAAGTTTTGGGTATATTTGTTATTTAAATTTGGTTGGGATATTTGTATTTAAAGTTTTGGGTATATTTGTTATTTAAAGATTTTTGGGTATATTTGTGTATTTAAAGTTTTGGGTATATTTGTTATTTAAAGATTGTTGGGTATATTTGTATTTAAAGTTTTTGGGTATATTTGTGTATTTAAAGTTGTTGGGTATATTTGTTATTTAAAGATTTGTTGGGTATATTTGTATTTAAAGTTTGTTGGGTATATTTGTTATTTAAAGTTTTTGGGTATATTTGTGTATTTAAAGTTTTGGGTATATTTGTTATTTAAAGTTTGGTTGGGATATTTGTATTTAAAGTTTTTGGGTATATTTGTTATTTAAAGATTTTGGGTATATTTGTTATTTAAAGTTTTTGGGTATATTTGTGTATTTAAAGTTGTTGGGTATATTTGTTATTTAAAGATTTGTTGGGTATATTTGTGTATTTAAAGTTTTGGGTATATTTGTTATTTAAAGATTTTTGGGTATATTTGTATTTAAAGTATTTGGGTATATTTGTGTATTTAAAGATAAGTTTGGGTATATTTGTGTATTTAAAGTTGTTGGGTATATTTGTTATTTAAAGTTTGGTTGGGATATTTGTATTTAAAGATTTTGGGTATATTTGTGTATTTAAAGTTTTGGGTATATTTGTTATTTAAAGTTTGTTGGGTATATTTGTATTTAAAGTTGTTGGGTATATTTGTTATTTAAAGATTTTTGGGTATATTTGTGTATTTAAAGTTTTGGGTATATTTGTTATTTAAAGATTTGGTTGGGATATTTGTATTTAAAGTTTTGGGTATATTTGTTATTTAAATTTGGTTGGGAATTTGTATTTAAAGTGTTTGGGTATATTTGTTATTTAAAGTTTTGGTTGGGGATATTTGTAAATTTGAAAGTATATTTGGGGATATATGCAATTGTCCCTAAATTATTAAACATAAAAACAAAAAAATGACAAATAATCAAAAAATCAACAAGCTATCATAAATGTCAAAAAAATCTAACATGAAAAGTCAGCGACGATTTTTTAACAACAGTTGGTTTGTAGCTACAACGTCCAGTTTTAAAGTACGAAAAATTGTATGTTGCAATATCTCAAGTTAAATCGAAAAATATCTTAATAAAGTGTTGATAAGCAAAAAAGATGTCAAATCAAAATTATAAAGAAATATTATCTATAAAAAAATATTACAGAAGATAAAATAGATATATATGTCTGATGTTTTAGAATTATATTATTTTAAAAATAGATATATGTGTCTGATGTTTTAGATAAAACATATCAATTAAGACATTTCGTATATTTGACACAGACATAAATCTAATAATTACTTATAATATAACGGATTAATGGACACTGCGTTTAATACAAAACTTACACAGTAAATTATTTTTTATAGAATAAGTTGCCAAACAAAAGGAGGGCCCATTGCTTTTATCGTTAAATTGGAATGGTGATTAAAGCACTATAGTAATTGTTAAAGGATTAATTATTTTTCTTATAATTATAAAGCGTATAAAATTCAGATATATAAAGATAAGGTTAATTATTTTTCTTATAATTATAAAGCGTATAAAATTCAGATATATAAAGATAAGGGCATTAAATGCCATATAAAGAAAGGGACTCATTATTCATACCATTTTATTTCATTGGAGCTACCAAAATAATTAAGTCAAACACTAATTATATAGTAATGATGATGTTTTAGTACCATTTTATTTTAGGGTGCTATTATAGCTACCAAATTAAAATTAAAAATATTATTAGTTAATTAAATTGGTCCCACTTTCTGTTTCTGTTTCACCGTGATTGGCCCAATTAGTATTTTTTTTTGTCCCTTCATGAACTAACCATACTTTTCTTGATAATATCAATTAATTGATTACAGTAAACTCCTTTATGTCATTTTATTTGAATATTCATCCACGTATCTTTTTTTTTTCTCTATATCATTTTATGCCCTTATATTTATATATCTTAATTTTATATTTATATCTTTTATGATTATTAATTAATTAACTTTAGTTAACATTTATGAGACTACAACACCTTTACGACGACTAAAACAGGTCCATGTCTTTTTTGATCTTTTTTTTCTTTTTTATAAAACTTACTAAATACTTAATAACTTTAGTATAATTCAAAGTATACATAAATTTAAAGCCTACATAAAATGACAACCAGCGTATGCCCGTTTAATGCAGCGACGGTGGTGATAACGCGGCGGTGGCGGTGGCGGCGGCGGTAGGGGTGGCGGCATTGTTTTTCTGATTAATTAGGTAAAAAAACAAACACTTTTGATGACTTAATAAATTAAGTATTTTTGATTAAATGATGACTTTTTAATTAAACGGCCAAACAAACACTATCGTGGTTCGTTTTATATACGAGTGAAGATGATAAATTGAGAACCTGACGCACGAACAATTATATGTAGCAAAGGTGTTGATATTAGGAGTGAGTACGGTTTGTGTTGATATTAGGCTTTAAATTTATGTATACTTTGAATTATACTAAAGTTATTAAGTATTTAGTAAGTTTTATAAAAAAGAAAAAAAAGATCAAAAAAGACATGGACCTGTTTTAGTCGTCGTAAAGGTGTTGTAGTCTCATAAATGTTAACTAAAGTTAATTAATTAATAATCATAAAAGATATAAATATAAAATTAAGATATATAAATATAAGGGCATAAAATGATATAGAGAAAAAAAAAAGATACGTGGATGAATATTCAAATAAAATGACATAAAGGAGTTTACTGTAATCAATTAATTGATATTATCAAGAAAAGTATGGTTAGTTCATGAAGGGACAAAAAAAAATACTAATTGGGCCAATCACGGTGAAACAGAAACAGAAAGTGGGACCAATTTAATTAACTAATAATATTTTTAATTTTAATTTGGTAGCTATAATAGCACCCTTAAAATAAAATGGTACTAAAACATCATCATTACTATATAATTAGTGTTTGACTTAATTATTTTGGTAGCTCCAATGAAATAAAATGGTATGAATAATGAGTCCGGAAAATATATAGGTAAAATATATAAAATGTCATTAAATAACTTGAAACTAGCAATTCTTCAAAAAGCTGTTACCTATAATCATTTCCATTTCATATTATCAAGACAATAACTGTAACATTAGATATTGTTGACTTGGTAGCTGTAAAGCAGGATTCTGTACGAATATGTTATCCTCTTTTATGTTTAATCACCAAGAAGAATTGTGTGTTTATGTGTTTTAGAATTAAGTATTATAGTTGTAATCGAGTTACTATTTAGAGTTAATTACAGAAATCGTCCCTGTCGTGGTACCCAGCTTGCAGGTTTCGTCCTACCTTTCAAAAATTACAGTTTTAGTCCAAAAAACTTTGCTCCGTCAACACTTTTAGTCCAAAGCATTAACAGACGTTAAAATACCCATCACGTGACCTGCACATGATGGGTAATCTCGTAATTTGGCCTAGAGTTAATTACAGAAGTCGTCCTTATCGTGAACTACCACTTTCAGCTTTGGTCCTTGGATTTTAATAATTTGTATATATCTCTATCTGTACTTCAACTTTCCACCAGTCCACCTCACACATACATACATACAAGTTTGATATAGATCTGGAAACAAATCTATATACACATCACAAAATTAAAACCCAAAATCCAAAATCAATGAAAACAAGTATATATATATACATACATATACTTATCTGCTGTTCCCCACCAAACATATATACATACATATACTTATCTGCTGTTCCCCACCAAACCTATCGATATAGCTCTAAAATGAAATTAGTCCAAAAATATTTATGTACCAACAATGATCAAGTTTTGATCTTTTTAAGTCATAACAAAATACTCAAAAAAACCCATCTCGCCAGTGAAAATTTCCAGCTAGACATCACATTTGCTTATAAGAATAAACAAGGGCATGGGTCAGTTATAACTTATAAGGATATCAACATCACAATGACCGGATCCATAAAAAATCCCTGTATATCACCGGAATCTGGAGGTCATGGCGGCGGCGGGTTATCACCGTTGAATCCTGTTTATATATCCCACCATTTCCCCGATCGCGAACCGTCACAACCACAGTAACAACCTGGCCACTTCTCGTGTTCCTCCGGCGATACCTTCTCACCGGAAATACGAGCAACATCAGGTAAAGATTACATTTGACAAACACTCCGGTGGAAGGAGTGTTGGGTTTGCTGGCGGTGGTTGGAGTGGTGGTTAAGTTGAAGCTGATGCTATGGAGGTTATTGGTTATGTCATATAAAAATGGTGGCGACGGTGGTTCCATTTTCAGAAATAATGTCACTGCGGAAAAAAAAAATCAAAATCACTTGTGAACAAATAAACGAAAAGCTGTATGTATAGATAAATAGATATAGTGGGAATTAATACAAATATAAGAATATTGAAAAACCTGATTTAGGGGGTTTTGTTGTGTTTGTTGCGTTGAATTTTTGATGCCTTCGGCGGTGCTAGTGTTGGTTTGGTTATTTGTTCATCAATCAGCCAGGGAGGGGGTGATGAACTGGCAGGCGTGGTTTTTTTTCTTTTTCTTTAGAGTTAATTACAGAAATCAGGATTTTGGGTTTTAATTTTGTGATGTGTATATAGACTTGTTTCCAGATCTATATACTTGTTTCCAGATCTATATCAAACTTGTATGTATGTATGTGTGAGGTGGACTGGTGGAAAGTTGAAGTACAGATAGAGATATATACAAATTATTAAAATCCAAGGACCAAAGCTGAAAGTGGTAGTTCACGATAAGGACGACTTCTGTAATTAACTCTAGGCCAAATTACGAGATTACCCATCATGTGCAGGTCACGTGATGGGTATTTTAACGTCTGTTAATGCTTTGGACTAAAAGTGTTGACGGAGCAAAGTTTTTTGGACTAAAACTGTAATTTTTGAAAGGTAGGGACGAAACCTGCAAGCTTGGTACCACGACAGGGACGATTTCTGTAATTAACTCTAGTATTTATTTTCTTTTTTTCTTTTTTCTTTTGGGAATAGGTGCTATGCTCATTATGTTTATCCAAGTGTTTAGTTTGTGGCCATGCGTCTAGTTTTTTCGTTATTAAAGTTCTTCTTTACTTAAGGTGTTATCGTTATTAGGTAGCAACAATTCATTTTTCCGTTTCTATTATTCTATATAACTATAATTTATATTATCTATATGGTAGAAAAAAAAACATATAAATTTGTGATGTTACGTTAAGGTGGTTTTACATCCTAGGACGATACTTAATGCTCTTAGTATCATACAATTACATAGATACATCCTGGGACGATACTTAATGCTCTGAGTATCATACAATTACATAGATACATCCTGGGACGATACTTAATGCTCTTAGTATCATACAATTACATAGATACATCCTGGGACGATACTTAATGCTCTTAGTATCATACAATTACATAGATACATCCTGGGACGATACTTAATGCTCTTAGTATCATACAATTACATAGATACATCCTGGGACGATACTTAATGCTCTTAGTATCATACAATTACATAGATACATCCTGGGACGATACTTAATGCTCTTAGTATCATACAATTACATAGATACATCCTGGGACGATACTTAATGCTCTTAGTATCATACAATTACATAGATACATCCTGGGACGATACTTAATGCTCTTAGTATCATACAATTACATAGATACATCCTGGGACGATACTTAATGCTCTTAGTATCATACAATTACATAGATACATCCTGGGACGATACTTAATGCTCTTAGTATCATACAATTACATAGATACATCCTGGGACGATACTTAATGCTCTTAGTATCATACAATTACATAGATACATCCTGGGACGATACTTAATGCTCTTAGTATCATACAATTACATAGATACATCCTGGGACGATACTTAATGCTCTTAGTATCATACAATTACATAGATACATCCTGGGACGATACTTAATGCTCTTAGTATCATACAATTACATAGATACATCCTGGGACGATACTTAATGCTCTTAGTATCATACAATTACATAGATACATCCTGGGACGATACTTAATGCTCTTAGTATCATACAATTACATAGATACATCCTGGGACGATACTTAATGCTCTTAGTATCATACAATTACATAGATACATCCTGGGACGATACTTAATGCTCTTAGTATCATACAATTACATAGATACATCCTGGGACGATACTTAATGCTCTTAGTATCATACAATTACATAGATACATCCTGGGACGATACTTAATGCTCTTAGTATCATACAATTACATAGATACATCCTGGGACGATACTTAATGCTCTTAGTATCATACAATTACATAGATACATCCTGGGACGATACTTAATGCTCTTAGTATCATACAATTACATAGATACATCCTGGGACGATACTTAATGCTCTGAGTATCATACAATTACATAGATACATCCTGGGACGATACTTAATGCTCTTAGTATCATACAATTACATAGATACATCCTGGGACGATACTTAATGCTCTTAGTATCATACAATTACATAGATACATCCTGGGACGATACTTAATGCTCTTAGTATCATACAATTACATAGATACATCCTGGGACGATACTTAATGCTCTTAGTATCATACAATTACATAGATACATCCTGGGACGATACTTAATGCTCTTAGTATCATACAATTACATAGATACATCCTGGGACGATACTTAATGCTCTTAGTATCATACAATTACATAGATACATCCTGGGACGATACTTAATGCTCTTAGTATCATACAATTACATAGATACATCCTGGGACGATACTTAATGCTCTTAGTATCATACAATTACATAGATACATCCTGGGACGATACTTAATGCTCTTAGTATCATACAATTACATAGATACATCCTGGGACGATACTTAATGCTCTTAGTATCATACAATTACATAGATACATCCTGGGACGATACTTAATGCTCTTAGTATCATACAATTACATAGATACATCCTGGGACGATACTTAATGCTCTTAGTATCATACAATTACATAGATACATCCTGGGACGATACTTAATGCTCTTAGTATCATACAATTACATAGATACATCCTGGGACGATACTTAATGCTCTTAGTATCATACAATTACATAGATACATCCTGGGACGATACTTAATGCTCTTAGTATCATACAATTACATAGATACATCCTGGGACGATACTTAATGCTCTTAGTATCATACAATTACATAGATACATCCTGGGACGATACTTAATGCTCTTAGTATCATACAATTACATAGATACATCCTGGGACGATACTTAATGCTCTTAGTATCATACAATTACATAGATACATCCTGGGACGATACTTAATGCTCTTAGTATCATACAATTACATAGATACATCCTGGGACGATACTTAATGCTCTTAGTATCATACAATTACATAGATACATCCTGGGACGATACTTAATGCTCTTAGTATCATACAATTACATAGATACATCCTGGGACGATACTTAATGCTCTTAGTATCATACAATTACATAGATACATCCTGGGACGATACTTAATGCTCTTAGTATCATACAATTACATAGATACATCCTGGGACGATACTTAATGCTCTTAGTATCATACAATTACATAGATACATCCTGGGACGATACTTAATGCTCTGAGTATCATACAATTACATAGATACATCCTGGGACGATACTTAATGCTCTGAGTATCATACAATTACATAGATATCTATTTTTGCTGACTAGACGAGGATTAAGTTGAAGTTGTGGATTTTTATGTTTTCTGAGAATTGTGATTGTTAGTAAAAGAAATAGGGTCTCCTGTGAACCATGTTTCTTGCATGTGTCTCACTTTAATTTATACTCATGTTTTATAGGAATTGAACTTGCATCCAAATTGTGGATTTGAATCTAGGTATTTCTCCTCTGTCTTTAACATATAAGGCAAATGGAAACTTGGTTAAGTAATTTAAACATGTAGAATGTATGTAGTCTTTGTGTACTTATTAATGTGGGCAGTTTGTTCATAGATCTGATATTAGTTAGATTTTCCCCTTTTTTCTACCCTTTTTTAAAACTAAACACTCTACACATTTGAGATTGGCAACTTTAGTGTCTCATGCCCACAGCCCACCCTCTACTGTAACTTTCGTTTTCGTTTCCTATCTACGGTGTACACGTTGATGGTAAGACTCTATACATCTTACCTTCTTTTTATCCCGCTTAAGTCAGAACTGGGTACGGTTGTTGTTGTGCATGTTGATGGTATATATTAACCAGATTTTCATGTGCAGGTAGATATCACTTTCAATTTTTGTATTTTTTCATTTTTTGTACTTATGAAAGTATAAAGGTCTAAACAACTTTTATCGCCCAAAAATATCATAGAGTATAATACATACCTTACAAATACTGACACGGTACCCGTGCAATGCGGCGGTGGTTATGGCGGCGACCATGTGGTGGTGGGGGCGACTGTTAGTGCTAGAGGCGGCGTCGAGTGATATATATAATTAATGTAAAAGTAATTAATTTGAAGGGTTAATGAATATATATTTTAAAAGATAAAAGAGTGATAGTGTTAATTTAATCATTAAAGATATTTTAGGCAATTCCCTATGCAACTTTCAACAAGGAGTTGTTTTCTTTTATAATATGGTATAGATAAAAAAAACAAATTAACCGAATACCCACCCATTTCAAACACTTAGGTCCCGTTTGTTCATAACTTAGTGGACTTAATAAAAAAATATTTAATTCATTAAATGAATCAAAGTTGTTTCTTTTTCACTTAATAAATAAAAATACCAACAGTCTTGACTTAATACGACATTATTTAATTAGTCTGTCACTTAATCCATTCAGTCAGTTACTGTTATAAAAAACAAACAGACTCTTGGCCATTTTTCCACATTCAAAAAACAAATTAACCGAATCCCATATACCGAACCCATTTATCGAATCGATAGATACGGTAAAACATCTCAAGATCAACTTGGAAACTTTTCGAAAACGATCTCGTTTAAGAATTAGAAATTTTTTTTGGTAAAAGTGAAAACGAGATATTTTTTTTATCTTTAGCCATTTGTGTACTAACGGACCTCGTGTGTTTGAAAGCTTTTTCTTCATTCGAATCTCTTTGTGTCTTTGAAGTTGCTTTAATTGATTTCCCGCTTTTCCACACTAACATTTGTTTTCAAAAGCTCTTTCCAAAAACTTTTTTTTTTTTGTTTTGTTACTTGAGATATTGTTTCACAGTTATGTTTGTGTAAAAGAAAAAGGGAAAGAGTGAGGAAGTGAAACAATAGAATGTCATATTTTTGGTGAGAGAAAACAAGAGAAAAGAAATGTGAATTATCTTTGTTTGGCTTTGTAGTAATTATAGCAAATTCAAAAAGGGCATAGTGCTATAAATTCTTTGCACGTTTTGTATGAATATAGTACACGCGTGCTCTGTGTTTGGTTTACCCCTTCAATTAATATGTGTGAAATGGGAAATGATAGTGAAGATTCAAAGTTTCGGAGAAGAGACAGATGGAAAAATGAGATAAAAGTAGGAGAGGGTTTTGACAAATAAAATTTTGAGAAAATTACATTTTTGGTCCCTTAACTTGGCAAGATTCACAGTTATTGTCCTTAAGTGAATTAATTACAAAAAAACCCCGGAAGTTGGTCAATTTTTTCAATTTACACTCCGCTACCAGACGCCGTCTATTTTGTCCGTCAACTGATGGACAAATTCGTCATTTCACCATGCTCATCTTATTCATCTTCCACACTCAAACATGTATATCCCAAACCAAAAACATGAAACCCAGGTTGTTGAACAAGAAACCCAGATTCTTGAACATGAATAAATGATATCCCATAATAGTAGAATTAAATCTAACAATAAACATCAAACATCATATTCATCATCAGGTTCTAATTTCATCAACAGATCCATATATTTGCAAATCTATAATTCACTTATTTTTAGATTTAACAACAAAAAAGAACCAAAATAATATTCCCAAATCACATATACACATATCACTACTGCTTGCATTTTATTCTCAAATCAAATAATAGAAAAGGAATGTATGGCATATGTATATATTCCCACCTCAAATTTCGTCCCACCTCAATGTCAGATTGTTCCATAGATGGATTAAATTGACCAAATTAATCAATTAATCCATAAAAAGAAAACAAATCAGGTGGCTGCCAGATTCTTCTCCTTCGTTGCGAATCTCCGGCTACTACCACTCCAAATCTCGTTTTTATATTACTTGATCTATATAAGATCTCGCTTATATAGTAAAAGGGGAGAGTTCTCATTTTATACAAGATCTCGTTTATCTAAATCTAGATGAATTGAGTTATGGAAACAACAACAACAAGAAAAGAAAAATCGGAGGCTAACCACAGAAACTTTTTGTCGCCGGAAAAAGCCCCAACAGCCACCGGTTTTGCTGCATCTGTCGCCGGAAAAAGCCACCACCACCACCGCATTTTTCAGTTGCAACTTTCAAGAGAAAAACATCACAGATCTATATATACATACATATACTTAATCATGTTTTTCCGACGATGAAGTATCACTCATTTTTTTTCCGACGATAGTGTATCCTCGTTGTGAACTGGGAGTAGTGGTAGGTCGATGATGGTGAATGAATGATATATCAGAGTGCAAACAAGAAAAGAAGCCATAACTGTGGTGGTAGTCGAGATTTGAGGTAGTGGTGGATATATATGGTTGCTGGGGTGGTGATGATGATATATATTTTTTTTTGGTTTTGATATGGGAGATAAATGATGATGG
The DNA here is from genome assembly GCA_034093135.1 of Erigeron breviscapus. Taxonomy (NCBI): domain Eukaryota; kingdom Viridiplantae; phylum Streptophyta; class Magnoliopsida; order Asterales; family Asteraceae; genus Erigeron; species Erigeron breviscapus. The sequence continues at coordinate 7,270,040 of CM067172.1, read as the reverse complement.
AGGTGGGGATGTGTTTCGATCTAGATGTATTTGTTAGGTATATATATGGAGAGATAAGTTTCCCATAGGTTTGTAGATATATATACATACATATATATATTTATCTATTAAAAGAATGATAAGAAGAAGGAGAAGATGAAGAAGAAGAAGACGGTGAAATGACGAATTTGACCCTCAATTAACGGACAAAATAGACGGCGTCTAGTAGCGGAGTGTAAACTGAAAAAATTGACAAACTTCGGGGTTTTTTTGTAATTAATTCACTTAAGGGCAATAACTGTGAATCTTGCCAAGTTGAGGGACCAAAAATGTAATTTTCTCTAAAATTTTAAAGGAGAATGTAGGTTTTATATTCCAAATTAACCTTTTATTGTTTTCATTTAACTTGGAACTCATTGAAATGTATTACTCGTATTATAAGTTAAAAAGTTACCACCATTTGATTTTAGAAATAGACGGCCAAATCTTGTATCAAAACTTGACTTTTATTTAATAGTGCTTATATATATAATGATTTATCTTTCTAAAACTTTAACATAATAATCCTTCTAATATTATAAATTTTGACATGTGTAATCCACTCATTATCTTTCTTTATCACCCCCATTGATTTTTTCATGTGGCTTGATCTTATAATTAGGAGGATAATTAGGCTAATGTTTTAGGAGGATCCATATTATTATATATATATCCAGTCCGACCGGTAAAATATTGTGAACCCGATTCAATTTCTGGTTCGATTTTCAAAGTTTTGTGTCAGAGGTGATGTTCACTTGCGACTCTGGGAGTATTTGTGTTTAATACACATTGGAAATTAAAAAATAAATGTGTCATATAGTTAAAAAATGTCCATTAAACCCGAGAATCGTGTCGGACCCGCCTGAAACTCGTCCAAGACCGACCGAAGGGATAACGGGTCGGATCACAGGTTTGCACGGGTCAGCCCGGGTTTTGACCCGTGCAAATACCTACTTACGGGTCATGCTAATTCACCAATTGGAGATTCTAAGCTGATGATTGGAATGATGCATGTATAGTTTCAAAAAAGGATAATGGTATAAGAATATAGCCAACTATGACAAAATGGTTATGTAGTGTAGTTACTTTATTATCTATTCTTTATCAACCCCTTTGATTTTTCATTTTCATGAGCTTGATCTTATAATTAGGAGGATAATTAGGCTAATGTTTTAGGAGGATCCATCATTACTAAAAATATATGATATAAATTAGAGATATCTAATATATATATATATAATATATATATATATAATATATATATATAATATATATATATAATATATATATATAATATATATATATAATATATATATATATAATATATATATATAATATATATATATATAATATATATATATATAATATATATATATATATATAATATATATATATAATATATATATATATATATAATATATATATATATCCAGTCCGACCGGTAAAATATTGTGAACCCGATTCAATTTCTGGTTCGATTTTCAAAGTTTTGTGTCAGAGGTGATGTTCACTTGCGACTCTGGGAGTATTTGTGTTTAATACACATTGGAAATTAAAAAATAAATGTGTCATATAGTTAAAAAATGTCCATTAAACCCGAGAATCGTGTCGGACCCGCCTGAAACTCGTCCAAGACCGACCGAAGGGATAACGGGTCGGATCACAGGTTTGCACGGGTCAGCCCGGGTTTTGACCCGTGCAAATACCTACTTACGGGTCATGCTAATTCACCAATTGGAGATTCTAAGCTGATGATTGGAATGATGCATGTATAGTTTCAAAAAAGGATAATGGTATAAGAATATAGCCAACTATGACAAAATGGTTATGTAGTGTAGTTACTTTATCGGGTAGCTATGTGATGTTTGGACCTATATCTTTTGGGCTATGTGATAGAACGGGTGATGGTGAAGATTAATGATATATCATTATACTGACATAAGTTTCGAATTTTAATTGTTTAATTGAATCTTTATTATCACGTTATACTAGCATTAACTCAAATGAGGATAGTGATATAGTGATGATAGTGTTAAGGATAGTGTTGATACCAGGAGGCGAGTTACCTCAATCTTCAAAGTTCCGGTTTGCTTTTTGAATTTAAAAAAGTGAACGTTTTCGTGCAGGGTTTTTTCCCCCGGTTTTTCTTCGTTTTCTGCACAATTTTAATTTTAACTTAATAACTTTGAGTTTTGACCTTAACATTCACTTTTAGGTTTCAATGGTTTCATATTAGTGCTCAATGTAAATAATCTTTCCCTTAGGCTTTCACCTTAGGTGCTTGACCACCGAAGATGCTCTAAATAAACAAATTACATTAAAAACGGGTTGCAGATTTATACTCATTTTTTCATTAAACTTTTTTTTAATGGACATTGAAGAATGAAATGTTTAATTTTTATCCACTTTTTTTTCTCAATAATTATAATTTTTTTTTTTTTTTTTTTTTTTTTTTTTTTTTTTTTTTTTTTTTTTTTTTTTTTTTTTTTTTTCTCAATAATTTTTTAATTTTTTTGTTTAATGAATTAAATGTTTGGCCCCATTTTATAGGTTAAAAAATTATTATGTGAGTGTTCCACACCTAAGCTTAGGTACCTAACAGCCTATATAACAATCCTATATATATATATATATATATAGACAAAAGTTATTTTGAGAACCTAAAAAAAGGTAAGAACCTTTAGTAACCTTTTGAATTAATCATGACCCTTAAAAGTTTTAATCAATGGTTAAGATGATTAATGGTATTCTTGTAATTAAATAAAAGACTTATTAATATAAAGAAAATAGAAAAGGGTATTATTGGTATTATATCATTAAAAAACCGTCTCTTCCTATTAATTCTCTTTCAATCTTTCAATATCAATCACATTATTATTATTATATTACACTAGCATGGTACCCGCGCAATGCGGCGGTGGTGGTGGAGACGACGGTCAAGTGGTGTCGGTGACGGTATTATTGGTGGTGGCGATGTCAAGTGGTGTATGTTGATGTAAAAGTGATAGTGAAATATTTAGAAGATAAGGGCTTAAAGTATTAATTATTAAAATAAGGGTTTAGAGTGTAAATTAATTCATTAAGGGCAAATTTGGTAATTTATAAAAACTTTTCCCATAGTGAGTATTTATTAAGGGTAATTTAATACTTTTGCATCTAACCATTTTCTAACACTTTCTAAAAATAGGGGGTTGATAATTATTACGAGTATAAAGGAGTATAGATATATAGGTATAAATAAACCCTATCATTGACTAAATATTCTTCCGATCAATTCCAAACTATCATTCATTCACTGATATTTGATTTGTGGCTTGGTGCTTTATCAATCTACAATTAATTCCAAACTTTTTAATACGAGTATTAATTTTCTTGTTTTTGTTGTGGATTGATTATGGGTACATCAAATAAACGATTTACGCTATTCATGTATTTAGTTGATTATCATATCACGAGTCAGTGGTTTATTTGATGAGGAATTCTTGGAAAAGTACATATCCGAAGACACTAATGATTAGGATGCCTAATAAAAACACCTAAACTTTAACCTAAATGCCACATGTTATTTTGTTTTAAAATTCCATTAATTATATTATGTTATTACCACTATACCCCTAATCTTTTCTTTGCTCATAATACGTAATTGTAAAATCTTGTTTTTTTATTAAAAATATTTCTTCTACTGTGTTTCTTCCATCTTCATGGTAAGTCTTCTTATAACCCTAATAATTTATTATACTAATAATAATTATTAATATCATAAATAGTTATGGTAATAATTATTATATTTCAATAGTCAATCTGATTATTTTTGTATGTTATAGTGCATTGGAATGAGGTTGTTGTTATGTGATTATATAAATTAAAATCATAGAGTACATTGAGAAAAAGATTGTTGTTATGGAATCGATGATATATTATCTTGATATCTAATTGTTTATACCTAATATATTTAATTATTTAGTATACAATATTTATACTGCACTATAATGACATTGAGAAGAAAATATCCTTAGTGGTGGACAATAACTCTTTGAATGAAAGGAGAATTTATAAATAATATAACATATTTTTCAATTACTAGTATTATACAGTAGGTACTATATAGTCAAAAAATTTAATTAGATTCTTTTGTATGAGCAGCTCATTATTTAAAGATGTTGGATAATCCACATGATGCTGAACCTATTCAGAATAGTTCTAATGTTATCCATAATATTCTCGAAGAAGTGGAACAAGTTGAACCTTCACATATCCAACAACTTGATGTTTCAATCCATAATATTCCAAAGGTTGGTATGAAATTTGATTCGGAAGAAGAATTGTATGAATATTATAGAAAATATGCGTATCAAGTCGGATTTGGAGTGTCCAAGGCAAACGTTAGAAGAAAGGGTGATACAAGATAGTATCTTGTACCAAAATACCGAAACCGACCGTACCGGTAAAACCGAAATGGGACCGACTTTAGTTATATAAATGGAGAAGTTATAGTGCATGTAATGTTATGTTATGTGATTATATAAATTAAAATCATAGAGTACATTGAGAAAAAGATTGTTGTTATGGAATCGATGATATATTATCTTGATATCTAATTGTTTATACCTAATATATTTAATTATTTAGTATACAATATTTATACTGCACTATAATGACATTGAGAAGAAAATATCCTTAGTGGTGGACAATAACTCTTTGAATGAAAGGAGAATTTATAAATAATATAACATATTTTTCAATTACTAGTATTATACAGTAGGTACTATATAGTCAAAAAATTTAATTAGATTCTTTTGTATGAGCAGCTCATTATTTAAAGATGTTGGATAATCCACATGATGCTGAACCTATTCAGAATAGTTCTAATGTTATCCATAATATTCTCGAAGAAGTGGAACAAGTTGAACCTTCACATATCCAACAACTTGATGTTTCAATCCATAATATTCCAAAGGTGGTATGACAAGTTGAACCTTCACATATCCAACAACTTAATGTTATCCATAATATTCTCGAAGAAGTGGAACAAGTTGAACCTTCACATATCCAACAACTTGATGTTTCAATCCATAATATTCCAAGAAGTGGAACAAGTTGAACCTTCACATATCCAACAACTTGATGTTTCAATCCATAATATTCCAAGAAGTGGAACAAGTTGAACCTTCACATATCCAACAACTTGATGTTTCAATCCATAATATTCTCGAAGAAGTGGAACAAGTTGAACCTTCACATATCCAACAACTTAATGTTATCCATAATATTCTCGAAGAAGTGGAACAAGTTGAACCTTCACATATCCAACAACTTGATGTTTCAATCCATAATATTCCAAGAAGTGGAACAAGTTGAACCTTCACATATCCAACAACTTGATGTTTCAATCCATAATATTCCAAGAAGTGGAACAAGTTGAACCTTCACATATCCAACAACTTAATGTTATCCATAATATTCTCGAAGAAGTGGAACAAGTTGAACCTTCACATATCCAACAACTTGATGTTTCAATCCATAATATTCCAAGAAGTGGAACAAGTTGAACCTTCACATATCCAACAACTTGATGTTTCAATCCATAATATTCCAAGAAGTGGTATGACAAGTTGAACCTTCACATATCCAACAACTTAATGTTATCCATAATATTCTCGAAGAAGTGGAACAAGTTGAACCTTCACATATCCAACAACTTGATGTTTCAATCCATAATATTCCAAGAAGTGGAACAAGTTGAACCTTCACATATCCAACAACTTGATGTTTCAATCCATAATATTCCAAGAAGTGGAACAAGTTGAACCTTCACATATCCAACAACTTGATGTTTCAATCCATAATATTCTCGAAGAAGTGGAACAAGTTGAACCTTCACATATCCAACAACTTAATGTTATCCATAATATTCTCGAAGAAGTGGAACAAGTTGAACCTTCACATATCCAACAACTTGATGTTTCAATCCATAATATTCCAAGAAGTGGAACAAGTTGAACCTTCACATATCCAACAACTTGATGTTTCAATCCATAATATTCCAAGAAGTGGTATGAAAGTTGAACCTTCACATATCCAACAACTTGATGTTTCAATCCATAATATTCTAAAACGTCAACACGAGGTTGGTGAGTTCGTAGGATCACATAGTTTCAAATTTAGCCATAGATTCGATACTAATGTATGTACACCTATGTACATAATTATATCCATAAACAAATGAGTATCGAATAGCTGTTCCATAGCAGTCCTGCAGCGGGAGATCTTCCACCATATTGGTATATCACAAGTATCTCATCCAAAAGCTACACCAAAATCACAAAAGTCACACAACATATAACACATCAAATGTCAAGACCACAACCACAATGATCGCCATACAATAACCATCAACATCAAGGTCACACAAGAAACGAAACCAATATAACATATATATATACCAAGTGAAAACCACGTGGGATCCTTCACACGTCCCTAGTAGGTTGTACCCTTGAGACTAGCATTTCTAGGGGATGGTTAACTAGCATTTCTAGTATCTAAATGGGATAACAACCCAATAGGGATCTATGCCCAAGAATCACAATAATCACCATGGAAACTACGCCCAAGAATCAAATAATCACCATGGGAACTACGCCCAAGAATCACAACAATCACCATGGGAACTACGCCCAAGAATCACAACAATCATTCGACAAGTACATACACTTCTTACGATTCTACTTTTGAGGGGTCATAGATGCTTATATATAGGGTCACCCGCAACCTTCCCACCACATCTATAACCCTTCAAAGGCATTACCGTCTTCCATATATGCACAACTATCTCAAATCACAATATAATATATTCCATATACGATGTTACAACAAACAATCAAGTATCACATGCCACATCAAAAGATCATCCTAGCATAGGCTACAACAATCTTATACATTCAACAATATTCACGTTGTTACCATCAAGTTACATGTCTGCCTATAAACATGTAATAACACAAAACATATGCACGTAAATACTACAAGTGTAATCTACGGCATAGCACATTAGCACATAGCGAGTATCTTTCCACCCCTAAAGCATGCAAATAGTAGGGGCTACGAACTCACCTTTGCCAAGCAATAACAAGTTAAGATTGAGTTACAAACGTTCAATCATCCCGCGTCCACAACCTTGAACTCAAAAATCCGAATTTGGAGCTCTAGAGAAGATGAACACTTGATATAACCCAAAAATCTTGAAGTTTAAAGGTAGGGAATTATTATTTAACAATTTTCTAACACTTTTGATGTTAACCAAAGCCTTGAATCCGAATTTGGAGCTCTAGAGAAGATGAACACTTGATATAACCCAAAAATCTTGAAGTTTAAAGGTAGGGAATTATTATTTAACAATTTTCTAACACTTTTGATGTTAACCAAAGCCTTGAATCCGAATTTTTGAAGAGAAATGAGAAGAGTGTGTGTTTGTGTGTGTGTTCTTGAGATTGAGAGAGAAAAATGAGAGAAAAATAGGATAGAGAGAGAACTGGCAGAAGCATGATTATTGGCATCTTGCTCAGCCACAGCTCTCTCTGCTTTGTTCTCTTCAGTATATCTGAAGGCTCCATATAATGATGCAAGAGTGTGACTGTGCAAGGTTTTGTCTTGTCTTAAGACCAAGATTAAGTTTTCCCATTTAGAAGGTAAAATATCACAAAATTTTCCAACAAAATTTCTTTATCTTTCTCCACACCCAAGGCTTTCAGCTGGTTCACTAAATTAGTGAATCTGATGTAAGTTTGAGTTAAAGATTCACCAGGGAGTGCAAAGAAAGATTCATATTTCTTATTCAAAACAACTTTTCTTGTGACAATTGTTTCAGATGTGCCTTCAAACTGAGTCATGAGTTCCTCCCACATTAATTTTGAGTTTTCAAGTAAGACAAGTGTGGGCATGAGAGTACTTGGAACAGCATACATGATCATATTCTGGAAGCTTAGTATCAAGGTCTACCAGCCTATGATCTTCCTTAGACCAATGATCCTTCTCCTTAGGTGTTAACTTTGGAGTCCCATCGGTATTAAAGACAACAGTAGAAACATTTTTAGGAACACGAGGTCCTTCCTTTAAAATTGGTGGTCAAATTTCTTTATCTTTCTCCACACCCAAGGCTTTCAGCTGGTTCACTAAATTAGTGAATCTGATGTAAGTTTGAGTTAAAGATTCACCAGGGAGTGCAAAGAAAGATTCATATTTCTTATTCAAAACAACTTTTCTTGTGACAATTGTTTCAGATGTGCCTTCAAACTGAGTCATGAGTTCCTCCCACATTAATTTTGAGTTTTCAAGTAAGACAAGTGTGGGCATGAGAGTACTTGGAACAGCATACATGATCATATTCTGGAAGCTTAGTATCAAGGTCTACCAGCCTATGATCTTCCTTAGACCAATGATCCTTCTCCTTAGGTGTTAACTTTGGAGTCCCATCGGTATTAAAGACAACAGTAGAAACATTTTTAGGAACACGAGGTCCTTCCTTTAAAATTGGTGGTCAAATTTCTTTCTACACCAGCAATATACTTCAGCATGCAAGCTTTCCATGTTATAAAAGTGTCACTGTTCCCATCAAATTTAGGAACATGATTATTTGGAAAATGAACATGGACGTTGTGCAAGAGGTATATTATTGTTGATAACATGTGGTGGATTAGGGTTAGGGTTAGGTCCAGGTCCTGCATTGTTTTCGGGGTTCGCCATCACAACAGATCAAGGTTATAGAATTTAGAAAATTCAACCTATCTGCTCTGATACCAAATGTAAGTCCCAACCTGATGGGTTACCCGAAGATACCTCTATATCAATAACAATGACTGGCAAGCTTCACTGATCTGGTAACTGAACCAGTTCAGATGAGACGATCCAGATTTCAGGTTAACAAGTAAATATAAGTAAATGAGAGAAAATGCAAGAAACTAAAGGACAGAAACTATATAAATACAATATATATATCAAGTATGTAGCATTGAGACACGATGTATTTTTCAATGTATTTTATTAATTATGTTAAACAAAATACAAAGGTTGTTGCGGAACAAAGATAAACACCCAAGTGTAATATCTAAACAACCTTGAAATACAAGTGATCTAATAACTTGGAAATACTCGTAAGAACTACTTAGAGTATAACTCACAAGTTGCAATGCCAAAGTTTCTAGCATTTTGCAAATGGTGAGATGCCTTCTATTTATAGGCAAAGTCCATGATGACGTGGACTTGGCCGTACAAATTATGGTTGAGAGCATTTAAGGAATTGAAATCAATTCCTTAACATGCGTAAATAAAGTATGGGTGTGAAAGTCACTTTGATGTGACAGTTCACCTTTATTCTCAACCTTTTTACTCAACCTTGTACTTTTTCAGACAATATGATATTATCCGGGTAAAGGTTGGTAAAGTCAAAAAGGCTTCCTCGTAATCAGTGTAAAGTGTTGTAAGTACTTTACATTGAGATGTTTCAGTCTTCGATCAGTAGAATCTTCTCTGAGCTCTGCTATTGAGATGATTTGCTTTCTTCAGTCTTCAGTCTTTGACTTCAGAAGAATGCTTTCAGTTGGGCTGATCTGAACTGAAGTGAAGCTCAGTGAACATTTTGAAACTGAAATGTTTCAGAATCATGTACAAGTATTTTTCACTGATCTTCAACTATTTCCTGGACAAATTATACTTGGTCGTTTTCGACCTAACAAAGAGTCTTACACCAATGCAGTTTTAAGTTGTTTCAAGATGAATTGAGAGGTATGTTGTTTTGCAATCATTCATTGTATCAAACAGATGGCACATTATCATTATTTCGTGTGACGGATATTCAAGAAGGTAAATATGAAGAATACAAGAGAAGAGTTGTATATACCGTGAGTTATAACGAGGTTGGATGTGATATCAAATGCTCTTGTCATTTGTTTGAATTTCGAGGGATAATCTGTAGGCATATGGTTAAGATCTTAATTGAGAAGGGCATTAATGAAGTTCCATACGTTATGTTTTGTGTCGATAAAGAAAAGATTTACTTTGTGACAAACTGTTATGACGATTTGAAGAGCGGAGAGCAAACTCAACAATTTGATCGCATGTGTACCAACTTTTATGAAGCTGCTCATATCGTAGATTCTCCAGAAAAGTATGAATTTTTGATGAAATGTATAAATATTGCAAAAGAAAAGTTAAACGATAATTCGATTTGGAGTGTTAACAATAGTTTAATCGAAGATGTTGCAAGTCTTGGTGCTCATGATCCCTTGGAATCAGGTAGCAGGTTATTGTCGCCTAAAAAAGTACGCAGCAAAGGTCGTCCACCATCGAAGAGAAACCAAAATTGAAAAACTTGTAAAGACAAGAAAGAAAACTTCAAAGGTATTGTTATATACATTGATCTTTGTCGTCTTTTAATTCGTATTTATCTAATATAGTTTGTTATTAACCAATTGTAACAGTGTTGCAGGTATCAAAAGAAAAAGCAGACAAACCACAACTTCAAGGATGGCCATTGTTGTCAAATATGTCAAATGATCAGGTAATATTTGCATTAACCTTAAATGAAAAAACTATATTTAGTTGGTATAACTCATTTATTTATTACAGGTGAATTCGAGTTCCGTTACATGACAAACACTACAACTTGTAAACAAGGAACAATCCATGATAACTTGTCTACAAGTAAATATAGCTTTGATCTTAATGATTGAGCAAGCAAGAGGTGAGTTATTATATTCTATTATTTGTATTTGTTTTGGTTAATTGCATGACGTATTATAGCTTTTGGTAGTATAACTATTGTTTCGTTAATATGGTACATGTAGAGGTGGATTTCCAGCAAACATGATCAGTTCGTGAGCATCTTGGACACAAGTTTCTTTCTTCCTTTTCTTTAGAGCTATAATGAGAAGTACAATAATTATAGTATTTAGTGTTATGGAGGCTAAAAACATTCGTCTAAAAACATTGAATAACAGAATCAATAATGGTCTAGAAGTACAATAATTATAGTATTTAGTGTTATGGAGGCTAAAAACATTCGTCTAAAAACATTGAATAACAGAATCAATAATGGTCTAGAATTCCCATAACAATAATTTAGTATTTTTTTTGAAAGGTGTGGATCATTTGCTCGCAACAGGGGATCTAGCTTACGTTGTCTTAACCGGGTCCGCGCTAGAGAGCCCCCTCACCCTCAATACCTAGTAGGAGGAGAAACTCCCAACTAAACCGCCCGAAGACACGACATTTAATTGGGATAAAACCCTGCCCCATCTGCAGGACTCAAACCTGCTTCACTGGAGGACTTTATTGTGAAATTCCTTCAAATGTCTTTCCCATGTCTCGAACTCGAACCTCCAGCACGTAAAGCTGGTGCTCAACCACTGAGCTATAATGAGAAGTACAATAATTATAGTATTTAGTGTTATGGAGGCTAAAAACATTCGTCTAAAAACATTGAATAACAGAATGTGGCAGGTGGTGATGAGAGGCTTGCAGGATGATATTGTAATGTAGAAAGGTTGGAGTTATGTTTTATTACTTTATCCCCAATTGTTGTACGTAAATTTGTATCCTAAAAGATGTGCAAACTTTGTTGGAAGTAATTAATAATAAGAGTTAATTACACTTTTGGTCCCTGTCGAGGGTTAAAAATTACCGTTTTCATCCCTACCTTTCATATATTACCGTTTTAGTCCAAAAAAGTTTGCCCCGTCAACGCTTTTGGTCCAAACTCCAAACGGCCGTTTATTTGCCCATCACGTGATTTGCACGTGATGGGTATTTATGTCTTTTCCTATAAAGAGGACCAAAAGCGTAATTAAATCTAAACTTTTCATGTATCATCATAATCTCAATCTTTTCTTTTTCCCAAATTATTCAACAAAATATATCAATTTGACTTATACATATATATCGATATATGTATAGACATATACATATTTCAGGCTTGAAATTTACACACACAAACATACAGTTGAAAACTTGCATCACTTTGACTTCTTGTTTGAAGTTTTACACCTTACAACCACAATCATATAAAAAAAAATTCATCATCAAAAGTATAACAAAAATAAACCGAAATCTTAAAGTTTGGGATTTCAATCATCAATCATACAAACCTCAATCTTAAAGCTAAGAATAAAAATAAACCCAATCTTAAAGCTAAGTATAAATCTCAATACAAACCTCAATCTTAAAGCTAAGTATAAATCTCAATACAAACCTCAATCTTAAAGCTAAGTATAAATCTCAATACAAACCTCAATCTTAAAGCTAAGTATAAATCTCAATACAAACCTCAATCTTAAAGCTAAGATAAATCTCAATACAAACCTCAATCTTAAAGCTAAGATAAATCTCAATACAAACCTCAATCTTAAAGCTAAGATAAATCTCAATACAAACCTCAATCTTAAAGCTAAGATAAATCTCAATACAAACCTCAATCTTAAAGCTAAGTATAAATCTCAATACAAACCTCAATCTTAAAGCTAAGATAAATCTCAATACAAACCTCAATCTTAAAGCTAAGATAAATCTCAATACAAACCTCAATCTTAAAGCTAAGTATAAATCTCAATACAAACCTCAATCTTAAAGCTAAGTATAAATCTCAATACAAACCTCAATCTTAAAGCTAAGTATAAATCTCAATACAAACCTCAATCTTAAAGCTAAGATAAATCTCAATACAAACCTCAATCTTAAAGCTAAGATAAATCTCAATACAAACCTCAATCTTAAAGCTAAGATAAATCTCAATACAAACCTCAATCTTAAAGCTAAGATAAATCTCAATACAAACCTCAATCTTAAAGCTAAGTATAAATCTCAATACAAACCTCAATCTTAAAGCTAAGATAAATCTCAATACAAACCTCAATCTTAAAGCTAAGATAAATCTCAATACAAACCTCAATCTTAAAGCTAAGTATAAATCTCAATACAAACCTCAATCTTAAAGCTAAGTATAAATCTCAATACAAACCTCAATCTTAAAGCTAAGAATAAAAATAAACCCAATCTTAAAGCTAAGTATAAATCTCAGATACAAACCTCAAAAATCTGAAATGACGGGGGAATATCGGTGGCGGTGGATTGCATCGGTGGTAGGGTGACAGTGGCAGCGGCGGCATTTTTGAGGTGGTGGTTGCCAAGATCCGACCACCGTGACCTCATCAGTTTTTGGCTTTTCTTCTTTCCTCGACTTCCGGTGCCGACACATCTTTGTCGCACACCGTTACCTCATCAGCAGCCGACTTTATCTTGACGACAACCACATCATCAAGATCCGTCCACCCCATCACCACCACCACCACCACCACCACCACCACCACCACCGCCATCACCACCATCACCACCACCACCACCAAGATCCAGCCATCCTATCACCACTACTACCCAGATCTGGTCTTCGACCAACACCTCTCGCCACCATAGCAAATTCGTCTGCGTTTTTTTTTTTTTATTGATTTTGCTACCCATTATTCTATCATTAACTAGTTTCTCCTAATCATTTATGTGGAATGATCATGACTTTAAGCAGTTTAATCTACACGTTACTGTAATTTTTTAATGATCATGAGGTTTAATATCATGTAGATGTTATGTTATTATCAAAATAAAGAGGGAATGCAAAACATTGAATAAAAAAATGTGGCAGGTGGTGATGAGAGGCTTGCAGGATGATATTGTAATGATATTGTAATGTAGAAAGGTTGGAGTTATGTTTTATTATCAAAATAAAGAGGGAATGCAAAACATTGAATAAAAAAATGTGGCAGGTGGTGATGAGAGGCTTGCAGGATGATATTGTAATGATATTGTAATGTAGAAAGGTTGGAGTTATGTTTTATTACTTTATCCCCAATTGTTGTACGTAAATTTGTATCCTAAAAGATGTGCAAACTTTGTTGGAAGAGTTTAAAGATTATTACAGTTTTGGTCCATGTGCTAATGAAAAGACTAAATTACCCATCACGTGCATGTCACATGATGGGTAAGTTAACGTCTGTTTTCATTTTGGACCAAAACGGTAATATTTGAAAGGTAGGGATGAAAAATGTAATTTTTAACCCTCGACAGAGACCAAAAGTGTAATTAACTCTAATAATAATAAAAAAAATCGTTTGAAAGATGGAACCAAAAAGTACAATAACAAAAATTTGTGATGAAGCTAATTTGATATTGTGTTTAAAGGTCTGTAAAAAAACTAATGATCTAAAACTAATTGGAATTTTGCATACACAATAATGATAGAGAAAAAAAGAAGAAGCTACAATCCGTAAATTAATGAGGGGCAAACTGGAACATAATTTATGTAGATTTTGGGCTATAATTAAAATGACAGATGACAATAAGTTATTTGTTAGGCTAATAAGTAGGTGTATATAGTTATGGTAGGCCTCCCTATCACAACTCTTTTCTTTTTATAAATTTCGATACGATTATACGAACGAGTTACTTTTTAAACGTAAAAACTTAAATTAAACTATGTAAAAACTAAAGGGGGTAAAATTTATCAAAGTTCAAAACACAAGGTCTTAAATACAACATTTAGAGTTTTCCCGTCACACTCAATCAATAGAAACAAATACAGATTCATCTATTATTGATCGACACACACACACACACACACACAAATTTATATTTTGATATAATTTTTATTTTCATGGCGGAAAGTGATGTTTCTGTTACTAATCAACCAGAGGTTCGGCTTTTCTTTTATTTCTAATTTTTATTAATTTTGATTATTATTATTTGTTTATCAGTGATTATAATATTATTATATGTGTTTAAAATTGTGTTTCTGATTGATTTATTGTGACTGTTTACTATGATATACTTAGATGATGATTGGTTGTAATTATTAGATGAAAAATTAGGGTTTATTATATATTTAGATATACTTTTATTATATATATATACTATATATATATAATTTTGTTTAAATATCTGGTTATCTGTAGTGGAACCTAATTGATGAATAAATTTTTTTGATAGTGATTAGTTGAAATAAGGGTTTAATTACGGAAATCGTATATAAAAAGTTGCGAAAGTATACAACTTAAGGGTTATTTGATCGTTTTGTATCCGGTTTGTGTCGTGTTATATATTGTATAGGTTGAACCGGTTTATTTCGATTTTTGTATATGTTTTTTTGTCGTCAATATAAATATGTACTTTTGAATAAAAAAAATGTAGCTGAGTCAGGGTTTTTAAATACCAGAATTGTTTAGTGACGTAATTAATCGGTTTTTTGTGTGGTTATATCAGTATATGTGACGCTTTCCAGTTTGTTAATATGTATTATTGATGATCAAGTCTATTCGTTATGTTATATTGTGTTAGATACATCTTATGAAATTGAAAGTTGGTTACGGAAGATAAGCAGTGGCTAATAAACATACATTTGGTGAAAGTAGGATATAGGCAGTATTTGAGGCACGTAGACATACATGAAATGATATTTTGTGAAAGAAACATGTATCTCGATACAAGACTAATCTGAGTCCGGTGAATTGATTTGATATATTTACTTATTATTTTGTTTACAAATAGGTTGAGAGTGAAGAAGAGAAGTTGAAGTACCTGGAATTTGTTCAAGCGGCAGTGCTGAATGCAGTTGTTTATGCATCAAAGGTCTACAGTTATGCCAAGGAAAACTCTGGTCCCCTCAAACCTGGTGTGGAGACAATAGAGGGTACCCTCAAGACTGTTGTCGGACCTGCATATGATAAGTTCCATGATGTCCCTGTTGAGGTCCTTAAGTTTGTTGATCGTAAGGTTAGTCTTTGTTTACTTACTCTATCTGGATCTTTTTCGATCTATATTTTATCATGTTGTGTTATTGTTATATAACTTGATCTGTGACATTGCTTCAGTCGACGGATTTTATGGGGAATTAGTCTAGCTGGTGATACATGACCTGGGTTATGTCAATATTAGGCTTTCCGAATCTGGCCCTTATACCACCAGAAAGTATCTGGCAGGATTTATGTTAAGACTTGTCATAATGGACATAACTCTACCAAGGGATTGACAATCATAGCTTTTGTTACCGTAAAAAGCATTCTTATATATGTATATATGTTCAGTTTCCGAAAGTGCGCTTAGTTATTTGTTTTGTACTTCAAAAGTCATTGAAAGGTTAAAAGGTATTTTTGACAACAAAAGTGTTTTCGCCATGATTTTCTACTAGTATTCTTAGGAGTTCTTTATTTAATTATTAAGATGCTGTTTTATCTTTGACATGCTTTTATAGTGTTTGTGTGTGCATCTGTCATTAAAGTTCTACATTGAAAAAGACAAAAAGTTTAACTAACAATACAAGTAACAAGGTTTAATATTAAACAAAAGGCCATTGTAAAGGTAGAAGATCAAGATGCAAGTGAGGATATTATCTTCCTTTTAAATGGAATGGTAGATAGTTGCTGTTCTATAGCTTGTCCCTTTCTCCCTAAAACAGGAGGTTTAAGACATTTGTTCTTTGTAGTGGTGACAGTATCAGCTATATACTTGTGAAAGGGTCGATTTGGGTTATTGTTTAATTCCTCTTTGGTTGAATGGGTTGTGAAAGTTCAATGAATTGTATAGTTGATGCTTACCGCTTCCTCGATAGTTCTGTTTTAGTAAGTAATGTTACTTTGGTTATAACTTTTGCAATCATATTTAGGGATTGAGATCAAGTTCAAGGCAACTTTACTAGTAGAGTTGGAAGAATCATGACCATTGGATTAAAATCGAGTGTCAAGATTTAAAGATGACTTTTGAATCTTGATCTTTGATTTTCATTCAATGGTCAAGATCCCTCCAACTTTAATAATAAAGTTGTTTTTAACTTTAGAAGATCCTCATCTCGTATTTAGTGTGTTGAATATTATAACAGTTTTAAAAGATGTTTTGGGTCAACGTCAATCTGACTCATACTGGAAGTACATGTTTCATTTCAACCTGAACCTGGCTTTTTTTAACTATCCGTCTACATCTATTTAGTGTGTTGAATATTATAACAGTTTTAAAAGATGTTTTGGGTCAACGTCAATCTGACTCATACTGGAAGTACATGTTTCATTTCAACCTGAACCTGGCTTTTTTTAACTATCCGTCTACATCTATTTAGTGTGTTGAATATTATAACAGTTTTAAAAGATGTTTTGGGTCAACGTCAATCTGACTCATACTGGAAGTACATGTTTCATTTCAACCTGAACCTGGCTTTTTTTAACTATCCGTCTACATCTATTTAGTGTGTTGAATATTATAACAGTTTTAAAAGATGTTTTGGGTCAACGTCAATCTGACTCATACTGGAAGTACATGTTTCATTTCAACCTGAACCTGGCTTTTTTTAACTATCCGTCTACATCTATTTAGTGTGTTGAATATTATAACAGTTTTAAAAGATGTTTTGGGTCAACGTCAATCTGACTCATACTGGAAGTACATGTTTCATTTCAACCTGAACCTGGCTTTTTTTAACTATCCGTCTACATCTATTTAGTGTGTTGAATATTATTTTGTCTACTTAAGAATATCTGTCTGACCACTGTCTAGGATCTCATTCTCTGGGGACATTATTTCAGGTTGACGAGTCGGTTACTAAATTCGACAGCAGAGTGCCGCCTTTTGTGAAACAGGTGTCGACTAAGACTAAAAACTTGTCTAATGTGGCCTCTGAAGTCAAGAACGCTGGTGTGGTTGAAACGGCCTCTGGACTAGCAAAAACTGCATACACAAGGCTAGAGCCAGTTGCTGAGCATTATGCTGTTTCTGCTTGGCTTACTCTGAACCAGCTCCCACTCTTCCCTAAGGTGGCTAAAGTGGTTGTACCTACAGCAGCTTACTATTCTGAAATGTACAACCAGACTGTGCAGCAAACAGCAGAGAAAGGCTACAAGGTTTCTTCCTATCTACCGTTGGTGCCTACTGAAAGGATTGCTAAGGTTTTCAACTCAGCCGAGCCACAAGCTTGAAGCTGAACGTGGATACCCTGTAAATGCTTGGTTTGGTTTGATATATTTTAAGTTTAACTGAAGTCGTATGACATTGCTTTTGGGTTTTTAAATTGAACGTTGTTATGTTAATGGTACCTGATTTGATCATGATACATGGAAAATGGATTCTTCTATTATATGTACAGTTAGGGCTTTATATTGTCGTAATATCTGGTTCACTTAACTTTGTTATGTGCTACGGTGTTGCATTTAGTAAAGTTGCATCTATTTTTCATTTTTGTTTCTTTCAACAGGATGTTCTCCTTGTTGCTCATGCAGCTTGTGAGCAGTATAAAGAAAAAGAGGATGTTTGCCTGATTTTTTGTAAGGTGTCTCCAAACCATATCACCCCATTCACATTGCCACATTAGTGTTATATCATTTGTTTTCCTCCTAAAACACCATGAGAATTGGCCCCTACTAACAATACCCTCATACCCATTTTTATTTATATTTAACACAATCAAAAAAATAAGTAAAATTATAATTAAATAAAAAATAACATTACACCGATACATAAACTTCGAGGAGTCCAAAATATTATAGATATTGCTTTCTTTCTACACTTGTTTTGAAAATAGTTAATATAAATTTCCTCAAATGGGAATGTTATCTTGCCCCCTTTCGTAGTTCCTCGATTACACGTATGCTTACAATCTTTTTCTTCAGAGCTTTGTTATCCTGTTTTTGAATATGTTAATATAAATTTCCTCAAATGGGAATGTTATCTTGCCCCCTTTCGTAGTTCCTCGATTACACGTATGCTTACAATCTTTTTCTTCAGAGCTTTGTTATCCTGTTTTTGAATATGTCTTCCTTATACTTCTTGTGCTCTTTAATATCTCCAAGGATTGCAAATTTCGTTTGATCAACTATCGTAGATGATGTAAAGACGTCCATGTTAATTGTTGGGGTATTTTGATTGTGGGGGTATTTATTTGGGGGAAAAAAATTATAAAGTCCGAAATAACCGTTTATTTTTCATTTTTGTTTCTTTCAACAGGATGTTCTCCTTGTTGCTCATGCAGCTTGTGAGCAGTATAAAGAAAAAGAGGATGTTTGCCTGATTTTTTGTAAGGTGTCTCCAAACCATATCACCCCATTCACATTGCCACATTAGTGTTATATCATTTGTTTTCCTCCTAAAACACCATGAGAATTGGCCCCTACTAACAATACCCTCATACCCATTTTTATTTATATTTAACACAATCAAAAAAATAAGTAAAATTATAATTAAATAAAAAATAACATTACACCGATACATAAACTTCGAGGAGTCCAAAATATTATAGATATTGCTTTCTTTCTACACTTGTTTTGAAAATAGTTAATATAAATTTCCTCAAATGGGAATGTTATCTTGCCCCCTTTCGTAGTTCCTCGATTACACGTATGCTTACAATCTTTTTCTTCAGAGCTTTGTTATCCTGTTTTTGAATATGTCTTCCTTATACTTCTTGTGCTCTTTAATATCTCCAAGGATTGCAAATTTCGTTTGATCAACTATCGTAGATGATGTAAAGACGTCCATGTTAATTGTTGGGGTATTTTGATTGTGGGGGTATTTATTTGGGGGAAAAAAATTATAAAGTCCGAAATAACCGTTTATTTTTCATTTTTGTTTCTTTCAACAGGATGTTCTCCTTGTTGCTCATGCAGCTTGTGAGCAGTATAAAGAAAAAGAGGATGTTTGCCTGATTTTTTGTAAGGTGTCTCCAAACCATATCACCCCATTCACATTGCCACATTAGTGTTATATCATTTGTTTTCCTCCTAAAACACCATGAGAATTGGCCCCTACTAACAATACCCTCATACCCATTTTTATTTATATTTACACAAAAAATAAATAATTCAACATTTATTTAAAATTAAACATTACAATACATAATTAAAAAAGACAGTACATGATTAAAACACGAAATAGATAATAATGCTACGATTACTCTTCGTCATCTTTGATTGACATACTTCCTAAGCCACGGTAAGCTTTTTCGTTGAGCCACCACTTGTCGTGTTGGTCATTTAACTTCCTAAGTGGTTTTGTCTTCCCCGCAATTGTCGTGGTACGATTCGGCCCAAGTGCATTGGTCACCCAACGTGTGACCGGCCTGGAAAACATCATTGACCACCCTTTTGACCCTCTTGATCTCATCTTGCAAAAACAAAGAATATGTCTTTTCGTGCTTCGAGACCTTGCGGCCTGGTGCTTGTATTGCCTCAACCTGTTGCTCGCATTGTCGTCTTTTCTCCCGTAGGTAACCCATGACCCCAGAGAGGTCAGTTTGAAGGAGAGTATCCTTTTTGATATCAGCCATGATTCGTGTTTTCATCTCATCTTCGGTCAGACGAGGTCGATGAACAAACGACTTTCACACTTCCATATCCAGCACATCGACAACAAACGATTTTCGGATTCAGTCCACATTTGTCTCGGCATTTTGAAATGGAATGGTTATGGAATGGTTTTATGGAATGGTTTGAGGAATGGTTTGATGAATGATGTATGGAATGGTTTGAGTTTAAAAAAAGATTGAAAATAAATAATGGATTGTGAAAGATAGTATATATAGAAGGATAGTGTTATTTGAGAACTCTTAAAAAAAGAACTCAAGAACTCATCTACACCCTTGGATCAAAAAAAATGAATGGATCAGATTAAAAATAAAAAAACCCTCTCAACACTAGAGGGGTACTTTTGTCAACTCCTCTTTTTTTTCTCTCTCTTACTTTATTAAATTAATACAATTCTATCTAATTCACTAAAAAACTTTTATCTTACAAACCGTAAATCATTAGACGAAAAGAAAAGCATGGGTAGTCTTAGAATTTCGTCCTTTTTCATTAGAGATGCAATTTGACATACTTTTGACGACTTTTTGAATTTCGTTTTTTTTTCCATCACGTTCATCTTACACATGTGTAAGTTATTATTCTTTGATGACCTACACATGTGTAGGATGAACCTTTTAGTGGTTTCCACTTGTCCTACACATGTGTAGGATGAACCTTTTAGTGGTTTCACTTGTCCTACACATGTGTAGGATGAACCTTTAAGTGGTTTTCATTTGTCCTACACATGTGTAGGATGAACCTTTTAGTGGTTTCCACTTGTCCTACACATGTGTAGGATGAACCTTTTAGTGGTTTCACTTGTCCTACACATGTGTAGGATGAACCTTTTAGTGGTTTCCACTTGTCCTACACATGTGTAGGATGAACCTTTTAGTGGTTTCCACTTGTCCTACACATGTGTAGGATGAACCTTTTAGTGGTTTCCTACAACTTCAAACCCTAAACCCTAAAGCGTACCGTATACATTCGTCCCCCTACTACATCCCGCTCTAGGGTTTAGGGTTTGAAGGTCGAGGGTTAGCCGATAGGTTAACCCTCGGGCTTCAAACCCTAAACCCTAGAGTGGGAACCCTCATCCTTTTTAGGTTTTTAGGGTTTAGCATTTAGGGTTTAGATTTTCTAGGGTTTTAGAATGTAGCTTTCCCCTCGGATTAGCAATTAAGCTTTAGGGTTTAGGGTTTGAAGTTGTAGGGTTAGCCGTTAGACTAAACCCTAAAGCGTACCGTATACATTCGTCCCCCTACTACATCCCGCTCTAGGGTTTAGGGTTTGAAGGTCGAGGGTTAGCCGATAGGCTAACCCTCGGGCTTCAAACCCTAAACCCTAGAGTGGAACCTTCATCCTTTTTAGGTTTTTAGGGTTTAGCATTTAGGGTTTAGATTTTCTAGGGTTTTAGAATGTAGCTTTCCCCTCGGATTAGCAATTAAGCTTTAGGGTTTAGGGTTTGAAGTTGTAGGGTTAGCCGTTAGACTAAACCCTAAAGCGTACCGTATACATTCGTCCCCCTACTACATCCCGCTCTAGGGTTTAGGGTTTGAAGGTCGAGGGTTAGCCGATAGGCTAACCCTCGGGCTTCAAACCCTAAACCCTAGAGTGGGAACCTTCATCCTTTTTAGGTTTTTAGGGTTTAGCATTTAGGGTTTAGATTTTCCTAGGGTTTTTAGAATGTAGTTTTCCCCTCGGATTAGCAATTAAGCTTTAGGGTTTAGGGTTTGAAGTTGTAGGGTTAGCCGTTAGGCTAACCCTACGACTTCAAACCCTAAACCCTAAAGCGTACCGTATACATTCGTCCCCCTACTACATCCCGCTCTAGGGTTTAGGGTTTGAAGGTCTAGGGTTAGCCGTTAGACTAAACCCTAAAGCGTACCGTATACATCCGTCCCCCTACTACATCCCGCTCTAGGGTTTAGGGTTTAGCATTTAGGGTTTAGATTTTCTAGGGTTTTTAGAATGTAGCTTTCCCCTCGGATTAGCAATTAAGCTTTAGGGTTTAGGGTTTAGCATTTAGGGTTTTAGAATGCGTCCTCATCATTTTTGAACTTTATAAGTAACTTACCCATGTGTAGGATGAACCTTTTAGTGGTTTCCACTTGTCCTACACATGTGTAGGATGAACCTTTTAGTGGTTTCCACTTGTCCTACACATGTGTAGGATGAACCTTTTAGTGGTTTCCACTTGTCCTACACATGTGTAGGATGAACCTTTTAGTGGTTTCCACTTGTCCTACACATGTGTAGGATGAACCTTTTAGTGGTTTCCACTTGTCCTACACATGTGTAGGATGAACCTTTTAGTGGTTTCCACTTGTCCTACACATGTGTAGGATGAACCTTTTAGTGGTTTCCACTTGTCCTACACATGTGTAGGATGAACCTTTTAGTGGTTTCCACTTGTCCTACACATGTGTAGGATGAACCTTTTAGTGGTTTCCACTTGTCCTACACATGTGTAGGATGAACCTTTTAGTGGTTTCCACTTGTCCTACACATGTGTAGGATGAACCTTTTAGTGGTTTCCACTTGTCCTACACATGTGTAGGATGAACCTTTTAGTGGTTTCCACTTGTCCTACACATGTGTAGGATGAACCTTTTAGTGGTTTCCACTTGTCCTACACATGTGTAGGATGAACCTTTTAGTGGTTTCCACTTGTCCTACACATGTGTAGGATGAACCTTTTAGTGGTTCTCAATTAACTCACCCCATAGAAGGATAGTATATATAGAAGAAGGATTGAAAAAAAAAAAACAAAAAAACTAACGGTTAGTTTTTAAAATTTTGAAAAAAAATTGTTTTTTTTGTTTTGGCGTTATCCCCCGCTCCACCTCGTCTATGCTCATCGATGCAACGAAATGAGAGGATGGAAGAGCCGGTCGACGAATTGCTCCCTATGGTGTCCACATGGATGAGGCGTCGATGAAGTGGTCGATGAAAGCTTAGTGACCGGCCTAAGTGCTAGATTATGATATATCTCAATACCAGTTTCAATTCAAATTAAAAAGAGGATACTTTCATACTTTTTGGTGGATATTAAGTTGCAACTCAAATTGAACCTCTTTTTTTTTTATCCATTCACATTTTTGGTTGAAAAATCACCACCTATCATTCAGCACAATCTAGCAAATGGTTTATGCTTACACTTAATTTCTACACGTTTTTGGGCAATTACGCTGTGATTATGGATTTCTTTGTGATTTTCAGTTTACTATCCAAACACATACAACATATACTTTGGATAAGTGGAGAATTAGAAGACGATGGATTCGTCCACTATCCAAGGTGTCTTTCGTTTTTTTCAAAAGGTTGACGTCTGGATGTGAATAACATTTATGATATATAAAAAGTGATTTAATGTTTGAAATCGAATGAGTATAACTATCTGTTTTTTTTTTCTCAAATACCCGAATACCCAATAGTCATATAGCTAAGAATATTTTCTAGATAAAAATAAAATAAAAATAAAACAATCAACCGGTTCATCAAGTAGTTAAAATCTTTGCATCCAGAGACAAATGTCAATGGTTCGATCCTCATGCACGCCATATCGAAGGTCCTTTTCTATTTTTGCTAAAATCTAGTAGCAATTTCTCTATGTTAAGGAAAGTAAGACTCCCTACATCTCAAACTACCACATAAATAGTCAAAAATGATATTGAGTGTTATTTGCTTACTACGAGTATTTTATTAAAATATGAATAAACTATAAAATTATATCATCTCTTCAATTTAATAAGAGTACTACCATATCCGCGAACTACCCAATTTAATGTCACCGTATTTAATATCCAACTACTCCTCTTTAATATATCTACCTAACTCCCTTTTAACCCTATCAAATTGAACAATAAGTAGAGGTAAAGGATGGTAGGTTGATGGTGTTTTCCTCCTCCACACCAGATTCTGGGTAAATGATGACGATGGTGGCTGGTGGTTAGTGGAAGGTATGATAAGTTCGTTTCTATTAGATTTTGTTTCTTTTGTGTTTATCTATCTGTTAAAATAACTTTCCAAATCTCTATTTTTGCTACTGTTTTCTAGTATGTGTATTTAATTATGCTTATCGCTTAAATTTTTTTAGGTTGTCTTTGATCGATGTAGCTGTAAAAAGGAGCAAGGTACTAGTTCTTTTCTCCCTTTCCTTTCTTGTTCCATGTTACGAATATAGCAAAATATTTCACTTATTAGTGTCTATTTGTGTCTTGTGTTGTATGGTTATCAAGGGGGGTTCAACCACAATGTGTGATGCCTGGTTATCAAATTTTTCATAAAAGGACAAGGATCACTATGAATCTCAAAAATAAGCCATAGTCAGAGCTTGATTTGGAAGCTATAAAGAAAAAGAAAGAATATATTAAACAAACTTGATCTTAAACGGTGTTCCAATAAAGGGTTTAGGAATGAAGTGGTGGTGGTGTTCTGACACAGTCTACTTCTTCAATGTTTTGGCGGCATCAATATCCCAATATCATATGTTGCTATGCTTTCTACTATACAAGAAGCGATTAACAATGTGAATGTTGTGGTTGCCCTCGTCTAGGTGGAGGAGCCCATTGTACCATAGTGGCATAATCAGGTTCAAAGAACGTCAAGCCTTAGAGTCCTGACAGACGTTTCAAATCATTAGTGAAGTACTATGTGGATCGTGGGCTTGATGAAGAACGTATACAGAGAACCCTTGCGTTTTTGCCTTGTTCTTCCCACCAAACGATGACAAGAAGTTTAGGGAGTTTTGGTTGATATCTACAGATGCACGTTTAACAAGCATAGAACTCTGACACTGAAGTGCATCTTCAGCTTGTATCCACGAAAACTGTATCAAAAATGACTCGAAATATTTCGTAAAACTTACCCACCTTGTGTATTCTGTTTAGCAAATAATATTTGATTTTATATTGAACTACAACTTCACAAAAAGGCCATTTTCAACCAACAAAACTACACTATAGAAATAATGTATCAAATAATTGTAAGAGTAAATTACAGAAATTGTCCTTGTCGTGGACTTCTATTTGTAGCTTTAGTCCCTAAGTTTAATAAATTACAGTTTTAGTCCAAAAAACTTTGCCCCGTCAACACTTTTGGTCCTAGGTAGTAACGTCCGTTTAAAACTTCATCACGTGTCAGCCACGTGATGGGTATTTTAGTCATTTTTCTTCTTTCATTTATTACACTTCTAGTCCAAATTTTTTGTTACCATTTTTCCCAGATCTTCATTATATCTATTATCATCATCATCATTACAACAAAAAAAAACAAAAATATAGTTTTTTCACCCAAATCCAGATCTACCATCATCATCATCCTCAAGATAAAAAATATAGTCATCATTCATCAACAAATCTTTCATTCCATCATCTTTAAACATAACCCACAAATGCATACATTAAAGTTTAAAGATTACTTCTGTAATATTGTAAATTGAATCCACACCAATAGCCACACTCCAATCGCATATCACATTTTTCTAAGTTTCATTTTGGAAAGGATCACTATGAATCTCAAAAATAAGCCATAGTCAGAGCTTGATTTGGAAGCTATAAAGAAAAAGAAAGAATATATTAAACAAACTTGATCTTAAACGGTGTTCCAATAAAGGGTTTAGGAATGAAGTGGTGGTGGTGTTCTGACACAGTCTACTTCTTCAATGTTTTGGCGGCATCAATATCCCAATATCATATGTTGCTATGCTTTCTACTATACAAGAAGCGATTAACAATGTGAATGTTGTGGTTGCCCTCGTCTAGGTGGAGGAGCCCATTGTACCATAGTGGCATAATCAGGTTCAAAGAACGTCAAGCCTTAGAGTCCTGACAGACGTTTCAAATCATTAGTGAAGTACTATGTGGATCGTGGGCTTGATGAAGAACGTATACAGAGAACCCTTGCGTTTTTGCCTTGTTCTTCCCACCAAACGATGACAAGAAGTTTAGGGAGTTTTGGTTGATATCTACAGATGCACGTTTAACAAGCATAGAACTCTGACACTGAAGTGCATCTTCAGCTTGTATCCACGAAAACTGTATCAAAAATGACTCGAAATATTTCGTAAAACTTACCCACCTTGTGTATTCTGTTTAGCAAATAATATTTGATTTTATATTGAACTACAACTTCACAAAAAGGCCATTTTCAACCAACAAAACTACACTATAGAAATAATGTATCAAATAATTGTAAGAGTAAATTACAGAAATTGTCCTTGTCGTGGACTTCTATTTGTAGCTTTAGTCCCTAAGTTTAATAAATTACAGTTTTAGTCCAAAAAACTTTGCCCCGTCAACACTTTTGGTCCTGGGTAGTAACGTCCGTTTAAAACTTCATCACGTGTCAGCCACGTGATGGGTATTTTAGTCATTTTTCTTCTTTCATTTATTACACTTCTAGTCCAAATTTTTTGTTACCATTTTTCCCAGATCTTCATTATATCTATTATCATCATCATCATTACAACAAAAAAAAACAAAAATATAGTTTTTTCACCCAAATCCAGATCTACCATCATCATCATCCTCAAGATAAAAAATATAGTCATCATTCATCAACAAATCTTTCATTCCATCATCTTTAAACATAACCCACAAATGCATACATTAAAGTTTAAAGATTACTTCTGTAATATTGTAAATTGAATCCACACCAATAGCCACACTCCAATCGCATATCACATTTTTCTAAGTTTCATTTTGGAAAGTTTTGATTATGGTGACTTTGACCGAAGCCTAAGCACCTCACATTCCACCCAGGACACACAAACTCTTTTTATATGTGGGGATATTTCATTTTGAGTTTGGGATTATGCTTTTTTTTTTTTCAAAAGTGAGTTTGGGATTATGTTGACCAGCCACTGTCCTCTTGCCATTAAAGGAGATAACATACCAGATAGACAATACGGTATGCCACCACCACTTCAAACCTAACCCTATATTGACTTACCTCTATTATTTCCGATCAAAAATTAAAAAGAAAAATGGATAACTTTAAACAAAACCACCACTACTTCTGATACCGGTCGTCAGCCACAACCACCACGTCTTCTGTTTCCGATCGGTATGCCACCACCACCACCACTTCCGATTTGGGGCCACTTTCTTAACTATTTCCAGGTTATGTTTCTATGGATTTGTAATTTTCCTCTGTTTCTATATGACCACTTGGAATTATATATATTATATAATTTGTAACTTTGTATCAAAACTATCGTGATTATATATACCAATAAATATTTGTGATGGATTAATTTGATTGAGAATGGAAAATGAAAAAAGGGAATGAGAGAGATAGAGAGAAAGAGAAAGAGAGCAGGTGAATATGGAATGTATATGAATTCATCAGATTTGATTTGATATAAAGTAAAATATATCTTATGATTATGTTTTGGATTAAGTTTGGTTTGATTTTGTTTATTGGAATTGAGTTTGGTTTGATTCTGCTTATTGAGGATTGAGATTGGTTTGATTATGTTTTGGATTAAGTTTGGTTTGATTTTGTTTATTGGAATTGAGTTTGGTTTGATTCTGCTTAGATTGAGGATTGAGATAATGCTGCTGCTGATGATTGATAGATGAAAAAGTTAATTACAGTTTTGGTCCTTATATTGATGAAATGACGAAAATACCCATCATGTGATGGCTTTTTAAACGAACGTTATTACCCAGGACGAAAAGTGTTGACGGGGCAAAAAATTTTGGACTAAAACTGTAATTTATTAAACTTAGGGACAAAAGCTGCAAGTAGAGATCCACGACAAGGACGATTTCTGTAATTAACTCTAACAAGAATATTAACCCCGGGCGGTGCCCCGGGTTGCCGTCACATCATGCAAACATACATATAGCATTACCCAAAAGTTTGGACGCTTTAAGTTTACTATAAGGGGTAGAAAGTTAAAATATTGGGCTACCAAAGTTAAAAAAACCAATAGTTCGATGGTAAAAGTTAAAAACCTCATAATAAGTGATAGAAAGTAAAAAATAAAGATTTAATTATTAAAGTTAAAAACCCAAAAATTAGTTGATAGAAATTTAAAACTTTTGTAGAAGTAAATTATACTTACAACTTTGTAAAAGTAAAGTACATTTAAGTTTTTATAAAAAAAATTTTGGACTAAAGTCAAAAAACCAAAAAGTTAAGTGGTAAAAATACGAAACTTTAAAAGTATACAAAAAAAAAAAAAAATAGAAAAGGACAAAATAGCTGACGTCAGCAATCACTGTAGCTACGCGCCAGCTGCTTTGTTATATATATAAATTGTAATAAAAACCAAGGCATACAGATAAAAATAAAATAAGAAATTTACTTGTAGGGGTTGCTACAACTGTCAAACTAATGCGTCTGTAATCTCCAACGCTTTACGGGTGTCATAAACTTCCTCGTTTAGGTCAGCTGCACGTTTCCACGTTTCTGGCGTCAGGCTAACAAGCATAGACCACTGACGCTCAAGGGTATCTTTAGCTTGTAGATATCCTCATAAGCACCTAACGTGCCGTTTTTCACCCAACAATTTGCTTCATCCACTAAACCATCAAATAAAACTTTTTATCTTCATACTTGGAAGATCCAACCTTAATACATTAATACGAATACCGATACCTTAATTTAGCCAAATCTTCCAAGTATGAGGATAAAGCAAATCGTTGGGTGGAGAACGGCGCGTTAGGTGCTTATGCGGGTATTTGCAAGCTAAATATGCCCTTTCGTGTCCGAGTTCTATGCTTGTTAGCCTGACTCCAAAAATGTGGAAACGTGCAACTGAGCTAAACGACGAAGTTTATGATCCCCGTAAAGTGTTGGAGGCTACATATGCGTTGGTTCGAAAGGTTGCAACAACCCCGACAAGTAAGTTTCTTATTTTATTTTATTTTTATTTGTATGCCTTGGTTATTATAAATAGTTAATACATTATTTCTATAGTGTAGTTGTTAAGTCATGGATTCGCTGAAAGACTCAGCGAGTGACTTCGTCAGCGAGCTCTCAGCGACCATCTATTATCTTCGGGTTAAAGGATAAGTTCAATGACTCACCGACATGTTTTGTAAGTCAAATATGGGCGGGAAGATGAAGATAAGAAGGCTGGTCCCCAAGGACACGTGTTGATAGATCAGGATGGAGCCATGTGACCTTGTACCATTTTGGTACTAAGGTATTTCTCTTTGATGCCGTTTTGGGAAAGAAACAAGATGAAGAAAAGAGAACTCTGCAGATCTGATTTATCCACAAATAGATGGTTGACAACCTTCATATGTCAACATCTATTGGGTTGTCATGTGATGTCTTTTCTCTCCTATATAAGGCATCACTTGACCTAGCCGCAAGGTTGTTGGTTTGTGCCATATTTACACTTAGTGTGTTTTTCTCTCTTTGTATAATTGTTAAGTTTTTAGTGTGTCAAAAACTTAACAATATTTTCTCTTTTATTTCTTTGTAAACCGACCATGTATTCACTGTTTAATCTATGTTACTTATGATTAAACATCTTTACTTTCTTGTCTTATGTTCTTAGTGTAATTTACATTAGTTGTTTAATTACTTAATCGTTGCAAACTTGGGACTTTCAGTTGGTATCACATCAGTGTTTCGATACACTGAAACTGATCTGAAAAGAGTTTGCAAGATTATCTTTCTTCCTTTACTTTTAATTTTCTGCATCAAAAATCTTTTCTTTTCTTTAAAACCTTTTGTTTTTCTTTATTTTTTCTTACATGGATTCGGTTCCTACTCTGGTTAATACCAGAGACTTTGGGTATGTCTCTATCCCACCAAGATTCGAAACTCATGATTTCGGATCTTGGAAAGAGAGGATGCTCCTGCACATAGTAGGAGTTGAACCTTACTTAATGACTATTCTGACAGAGGGCCATATGTACCGATTCTGGTTTCCAGGACACCAGGAGCTACTACTGATGCTCCTGAAGTTGTCACTGAAATTATTAAACCAGAAGTACAATGGACAGATGATGAGCGTAGGCTTGTCAATCTGGATGCTCGGTTAAGAAACCTTATTATCAACACCCTTCCCGATGACATAATGAAATCTGTCATCAAACTTTCTTCTGCCAAAAAGGTGTGGGATAATCTTTGTACCAGATTTGATGGTACGGAAGATGTTCTTGCTACCAAAAAGATTGATTTAAAACGTGCCTATGAAGGATTCTTTTCTCTCCCTAATGAGAGTCTGGATGGCACTTATAATCGCTTTAAATGCCTTTTAAATGATATGACAAATGCTGGCATAGAGCATGATACGCTCGAAATATGCCACAAGTTCATTGACGTCTTGCCCATCAAATGGCAAGGCTTAAGGCAAATTATTAGGACTACTAAGCAGCTGAAGCAGCATGACTTAGAGTCACTCTATGGCACTCTTCAATTTGAAGAGAGAGCCCTCGCTCAAAACTTGAGAGCTGAGGCTGAGTCTAAGAGGCATGCTGGTTCATCTGCTTCATCTTCTTCTTCTTTATCTAGCACTTCTTATTCTCATGACCCTCTTGCACTGGTCTCTGCTGAAGTGACCATTATCCATGTTGACAACAGCAATTCCACCCCATCTCATATCCAAGATCTTGTCAATGACCTCGATTTCGAAGAGAGACAAGAGATGTTCTCGGATTTCATGCAATTTGTTCTTATCGTTGGCAAAAGATATTCTAAAAAATGGAACAGTCGTAGGTCGAATGTTTCAAGAAAGCCAGTGGTAGACAAATCGCAGGAAGAATGTTGGAGATGTGGTCGTAAAGGTCATTATCAAAAGGAGTGCAAAGTTTCTATTCCCTCTTTGCAGGTAGCAAAGCCCTCTTCTTCGTCAGCGAGGCCTTCTTCTTCTGTCAAGCCTGCTGATGAATACAAAAAGAAGTACTATGAGCTTCGTGCTAAGATGGCTGATGTGGAAGAAGCCAAAGCTCCAGCCAAAGGTCTTGTTGCTGAAGAACACGACTGGGCTGAATCTGACGTCTCTGACAGCGCGGACTTCGTAGATGCCATCTGCTTTATGGCACTCGCTGATGATCAGGCACTGACAAAGGATCAAGTGTACTCCAGTCAGTGGGTGAATGCCACAATCAAGAAGGACAAACCTAAATTTCTTGAATCTTTTACTTGTGACATTCAATACGTCGAGTCAATTCGTGCTGACCTTCAGTCTAAACTTAACTCAGTTAGTGCTGAGTTAAGTGATAAAGCTGACAAGCTCAAGGACCTAAGAAATGTCCATGTTGAGTTTGAGTCTCAAAAGCTTCTTAACCAAACTCTTCAAGTATCCAATGAGAAGCTAAAAAATCAGGTCGCTGACCTTGAAAAGATTGTCACCTCATGGTCTAAAGCCTCCAGGCTTCACGACCAAATCTTCAGTAAGCAGGTGCCCGCTCAAATGAAAGCCATCATTGGTGGTGATTATGAAACTGCCGCTGTCATTACTAATATGTTCAGCGACGGTCCTGCTTCTGAAGAAAGGATTCCTCCAAGTGCTGTGGCATCTCCTGAGGAAATGCTGAAATATTATTTCATTAAAGGCATGAATGACTACCATTCTGAACTGAATGAAGAGTCACCCTCACCCAGCACTTCCACTTCTTCGTCTCTAGCTGAAACTAGCTCATCAGCTAGCTTTGCTAAAACTGTCTTCCCTAATCATCCTATCATTGATATGATGCCTAATGAAGGCAGAGTTCAATATTCTCTTCCCAAACATTTGAAGGAAATCCTTCAAGTGATGGTTTCAAGCCTCTTGCTCCTCAGCTTTTGACTGTTAAGCCCAATGCTGGTTTCAGTGTTGAACCTTTTAGAAGGAGCAAGGTCGCTATTCCATATGACTACAGCACTCCTCAGCGAGCTGTGTCTGTTAGTCAACCTGCTGAACGCCCTGCGTTTCAGTATTCGTCTTGTCCTAATCATGCCGACAGTAAGTCTGTTATGCATGATCGCTTGATGAAAAGACGAGTTAGGTTTGGCGATGCTCGTTACCAGCAACCTAACCCTGTCTATGTACCTAAGGGAACTCATATCCCTCAGCAACCTAAACCTGTTCAGCAGGTCAGACCTCCTCAGCAAGGAGGTCAGCGAGTTGCTCAGAAACCTGTTCAGCAGGTTAGACCTCCTCAGCAAGGAGGTCAGCGAGTTGTTCAGACTCATTCTGGTCCTTCCTCTTCTAATGCTCAATCAAAGGGCAAGTCTATTCTTGGACCAGTTCCTAAGTCTCTTCCTTCTCAATTTAGGAAAGGCTTCTTTAGCAGCCTCAACCTCTTCCTCCAACCATGAGATATGTGAGTTGACTAAACGTGTAAACGACTTGTCCTCACAACTCAAGGAGTTTCTGATTCAAAGTCAGAAACCAAGAAAGTGTTATCTTTGTGGGGAAAGAGGACACATTGCTGCTGACTGTAATGACAAAACTCTAGGACTCCTCCTGAAGTCGTCATTCAGCCAAATCTACCCTCAGCTTCTGCTGCTCCCTCCACCTTTGTAATCGCTGAGCAAACTCCTCCAGCTGAGTCCAATATCAGCTCGGGTGAAGCAGTTGTTCTTGATCAGGACAACATTGCTGAGTTCATTGCCTCTCAGCGAATTTCCATTCCCCACTCTCAAGAGATCATTTCAAATGGTCACGACAGCGTTCTGGTTGAATATGGGAATGATAATCAGGTCAGCAACATGTTTGCTCTTGACACTGGAAACACTGTCACTTATACCTCTGAAGATCAATTCTTCACATATGAGGTTACTCGTGACATGCTTCCTGCTCATCAACTTGTTGATAATAATCCAAGAGATGAGGTCACTGACCCAAATGCTCCTCTTCCCCTCTCTACTGATGATATTGTCAGTGGAGAAAATCTCGATTCTGCCTAAATCCTTCTATTGTTATCCATGCAGGCCTCGCTAGGAAAAGAAGTGTGGTATTTGGACAGTGGCTGTTCAAAACACATGACTGGATCCAAGGACCTGCTGGATAACTTTGTGGAGACCGATGGTCCCACAGTGGTGTTTGGTGACAATTCTACTGGCCAAACTGAAGGATATGGGTCTCTTTCTAACGGGCTGATCAAATTCACAAAAGTTGCTTATGTGAATGGTCTAAAACACAATCTGATCAGCATTAGTCAACTGTGTGATGCTGATTACAAGGTCATTCTTGATAAGCATCAAGGTACAGTAATTAACATCAATAAAGAGGTAGTTTTGGTCGCTCCTAGAAAAAGGGATATCTACTTAGTAGATTTTACTCCTATCAAGACTGACAGTGAGACCTGCTTCTTTTCAAAAGCTGCCTCTCAAATCAATTGGTTGTGGCACAAGCGTATATCGCATGTGAACTTCAAAACAATCAATTCTCTAGCCAAGAAAAATCTTGTTCGAGGCCTTCATCCTCTCTCTTATGAGAAGGACAGGCTCTGTGGTGCCTGTGAAAAGGGAAAAAGCCACCGAGCCACCTTCAAAACTAAATAAGCCAATTCTATCAATGGCTGCTTCCATCTACTTCACATGGACCTTTTTGGTCCAGTAAATGTCCAAGGTCTAAGGGGTAGCAAATACACCTTAGTCATAGTGGATGAATATTCACGATATACTTGGACAATATTTCTTCATTCTAAGAGTGATGCTGCTGAGGAAATAATTAATTTCATTAAAAAGATGGAAAACCTCAACAACATACGTGTTAAAGAACTCAGAAGCGATCATGGCACTGAGTTCAGAAACCACACTCTTGAGAGTTTTTGTGTTGATCAAGGGATTAGACAAAACTTCTCTTCTGTTAGAACTCCTGAACAAAATGGAGTAGCTGAAAGGAGAAACAGAACTCTCATTGAAGCTGCTCGAACTATGCTCAGTGAGTCTTCCCTTCCTATTAAATTCTGGGCTGAAGCAGTTAGTACTGCTTGCCACACTCAAAATAGGTGTCTTATTGTCAAGCGACATGACAAGACTTCCTATGAAATTCTTAAGGGCAAGAAACCCCAAATTGGATATTTCCATGTTTTCGGGTGTCCAGTTTTCATCCTGAATGATAAGGATCATTTGGGTAAGTTTGATCCCAAAGCTGATGATGGCTACTTTCTGGGATATTTTTCTATTAGTAAAGCTTTCAGAGTTTTCAATACTCGCACTCAAAAAGTAGATGAATCAATTCATGTTACTTTTGATGAAAGTTGTTCAGCTCTAGGAGATCTCTCAAGTGAGACATCTGCTGAAGGCATCTTCAGCGATCTTGCTGATCCTTCAGTAGAGTCAGCGACACATCATGATGTTGCTAACTCACCTATCGCTGATACTTCAAGTCTCTCAACTAATGATGAGTATGTGGCAGCGCACATTTACTCTATTGATCCAGTTGAGCCTCTCCTTAGGACAGTTAATGCCACTTCCATTAATGTCACTCCTTTAGCTGAACCTCAAGCTGCTGACGGTGTTGCTGAGGACATCTTTCATGATGCTTCAGCGAATCCTGTTTCAGGAGACGCTGAGGATGACAACTCTCAGCAAGAGGTACCCACTGCTCTCAGTGACCCTCCTGTCAGCAACTCTGCACCTTCTCTAACCATTGATCTTTCCACTTATTCTCTTACACCAAATGATCCTACCTTCACCTTATCCACTGTCACTCACTCTTCTTCAATCCATACACAAGCACTCAAATGGACTACTGATCACCCTCTTGACCATGTGATTGGTAATCCACACAATGGTGTCCAAACTCGCTCAGCAACAAGTAATACTTGTCTCTATGTCAATTTCTTATCTCAAATTGTGCCTGCCAATATTGGCGAAGCCATGGCTGATCCTTCTTGGGTGGAAGCCATGCAAGAAGAATTGACACAATTTGAAAGAAATCACGTTTGGTTTCTTGTTCCTCCTCCCTATAAGGAACCCATTGGCACTAGATGGGTTTATAGGAATAAGATGGATGAAGCTGGTGTAGTTATTCACAACAAGGCAAGACTGGTTGCTCAAGGTTATACTCAAGCTGAAGGCATTAATTATGATGAAACCTTTGCTCCAGTCGCTCGCCTTGAAGCCATTCGTCTCTTTCTTGCTCACGCTGCCTACAAAGGCTTTACTGTCTACCAGATGGACGTCAAGAGTGCATTCTTAAATGGTGCTCTTGATGAAGAAGTCTATGTTGCCTCCTGGCTTTGAGGATCCAAAGCATCCTCACTATGTCTACAAGCTTAATAAAGCTTTGTATGGTCTTAAACAGGCTCCTAGAGCTTGGTACGATACTCTGTCTACCTTTCTTCTCGATCATGGATTTAGTAGAGGAACCATAGATAGCACTCTCTTCATCGACAAGAAGAAAGCTAACGTTCTGTATGTTCAGATTTATGTCAATGACATAATCTTTGGTTCCTCATCTACAAAACTTTGTCAAAAGTTTAGCGCTCTCATGTCTAGTACTTTTGAAATGAGTATGATGGGTGAATTAACCTTCTTCTTAGGGTTACAAATTAAGCAACTTCCCAATGGCATTTTTATCAATCAAGAAAAATATATTCGGGATATGTTTCATAAATTTGACTTCACCCATATTACTCCTAAAAGAACTCCTATGTCCCCTCCTAATAATCTCCATGCTGACCCTGATGGTAAGTATGTGAATCTTACTCACTATAGAGGCATGATTGGTTCGCTGATGTATCTCACAGCGAGTCGACCAGACATCATGTTTGCAACATGCCTCTGTGCTCGCTATCAAGCTTCTCCTAGAGAATCTCATCTTCTTGCTGTCAAGCGCATCTTCAAATATCTTAAGGGTACACCCACGCTGGGTCTTTGGTACCCCAAAGATTCCAACTTTGAGTTAGTTGGTTATTCTGACTCTGACTATGCTGGGTGCATGCTTGATCGCAAAAGCACCAGTGGAGGATGTCAACTGTTGGGGGGGGAAGCTGACTAGCTGGACTAGTAAAAAGCAACACACAGTTTCCATCTCCACCGCTGAGGCAGAATATGTCTCTGCAGCAAGCTGTTGTGCCCAAATTCTTTGGATGAAACATCAGCTTGCTGATTATGATCTGGAATATACCAAAATTCCAATCATGTGTGATAATACAAGTGCTATTGCTATTACACATAACCCTGTTCAGCATTCAAAAACTAAGCATATTGATATTCGATATCACTTTATTCGTAACCATGTCATGAAAGGTGATATTGAAATCTATTTCATTCCAACTGATGATCAAATCGCTGACATCTTCACTAAACCATTGGATGAAACTAGATTCAAATTGTTTGTCAGCAAGTTAGGAATGCTAAATGGGGAATCAGCAACATGACTTATCATGTTAGCTGACTCAGCGATCTCAAGTCTGTCTTGCTTGCTGATCTTAAAGCAATGAAGAGCTTAAAGTCTTCATCTAGTCCAGCAGCAAACGGCTCTGGTAAAGACTTATCAAATCCGTTTATCCCTGTTGCTTTGGAAAAAGCAAAATAAAGCAATGGAGAGCTAAAAGTCTTCATCTAGTCCATTAGCAAACGGCTATGGTAAAGACTTCTTAAATCCGTTTATCCCTGTTGCTTTGGGAAAAAGCAAAATAAAAGCAATGGAGAGCTAAAAGTCTTCATCTAGTCCATTAGCAAACGGCTATGGTAAAGACTTCTTAAATCCGTTGATCCCTGTTGCTTTGGGAAAAAGAAAAATAAAGCAATGGAGAGCTAAAAGTCTTCATCTAGTCCAGTAGCAAACGGCTCTGGTAAAGACTTCTTAAATCCGTTGATGGCTGACAGTTTGCCAAAAACTGTAGTCAGCGACCAACGTTAGTTGTGAAGTCGCTGACAAAACATTAGACATGCTGAGCATCTTCCAGCATGTGGTCTTTCCAAATATCTTTCTTAACAATAAAATTCTTATTTAATAAAACATAGGATATTTTCGAAACTAAGTGTTTTCAAAGTAACTATGTGGGTGACGTGGCAAAATTTTGAACCACATGTTTTATAAATTCAAACTGAAAGGTCACCTCGATTTCTGCCTTGATCACGTCATTTGTCTGAATATGACAGTCTGATTGACAGGTTACGTCTGTCAATACGGCGCACACTCAAGTATTTTTGAATAAAATTTCTTTTCCTTTTATTTAAACGTTACTCACATCTAATTTTATATATATATATATATATATACACCATTTTATTTATAAAACAGTTGTTGATTACAACTGTTATTCAAAAGGAAGAGAGAGAAAATCCCTTTTGTCCTTTCACTCAACCAATCATACCCTATATATACAGCCTCACTTTCACGCTTCCATAAACTATTCATTTTCTCTCTAATCAAATATCTCTCACTCTTTCAGTTCATCTTCCCTCATATATTCCTTCATTCTTTTCCAATCAAATCTTTAAAAAAATCTTCAAATGGCTTCTTCATCCGAAATCCCTCAACAAACAGAAAATGTTGAGATTCCTTCTTCATCAACCCCCGTTGTTCAGAATCCACCAGTTCCTGAACCACAAGTTCAGGAACAAGAACCAATCACTTATCTTAATTCTCCTGTATATACTCCTGTAAATGTCACAAAATCCTCAAAAGTCAACTTTTCTCCCTCTCAAATAATTGTAAAATCTAACAATCATATCGGCACATCGAAATTGCCAAAGGATACAAAAGGATACAAGCCCATGTTGGACTTTATCCATGCCTCTCCTGGCCAATTACTGCATCATGGCAGACCCAGAAAAAATATTTGTTCACCTTCTTCGTGAATTTTGGTGGACTTGTGAGTACGATGATGAATCCAAGTCCATCACTGGTACTGTTCGTCAAGGGGAGAAGTCGATAACCATTACTCCGGCGTCTCTTCGCCAAACCCTAAGATTTCCTCAAGAGACTGATGAAAATAAATTTGTGGAGGCAGCAAGTGATGATATGTGGAAGGCATGGTTGCCTTCCATTGGGTATAATTACAATCTGAAGAACCCTCCAGCGATCCCCAGCAATCCTTTAAAGCAAAATCTCCCAGGGATCTGGAGAGTTCTTTTCACCCATGTGATTCAGTGCATGGGTGGAAATTCTGGATCATACAATCAGGCTTCAGCGACATCTATGCCTATGATCCATGCACTTGCTGAGGGGCGGTTTGTTGATTACGCCAAGCTGATCTTCAATGACATGAAGAATAAGATCAGTATGAATAACAGGTCTCATACAGTGCCATTAACCAGAATCTTCTCTCTCATCTTCAAAGAGGCGCTTGGAGATGAGTATGTGCTGCCTAAGGCTTCTACAATTCCAATTGCAAGGGTAGGCAACAACACTTACAAGCAACCTGCTGAACACTTGGTTGCTCGCCTCACTTCTCACATCAAAGAGGTACTCTTCTCTCTAAACTCTTCTTTATACCCTAAAGACAGCGACTGGGAGGCAACACTTCTTTCTGATGAAGTGGCTGATACGGTCGCTGTGGATGCTAGAATGCCTTCTGAGGCTGGCTCGCTGGAAAACCCCCAGCGACCTCCAAAGCCTCCAAAAGGACCAAAAGCAAATCTAAGGCAGCATCCTCAACACAAAATATACAATCTTCACCCTCCGCTGACGTCCCAAAACGTAAGCGGAGTATATCAAAGGGCAAACCCGAGGTTAAGAAGTCCACAACGCCCATGGACACTAGTACCCAAGCCACCCCATCAGCAGCCTCCCAACAGGCTGTTGACGAGTTAAATGGGACCAGCAGGCAGCCACCTCAAACTTCTGTAGGCGAGGTTGGTGAAAATATTGGGTTACCCAACCCACTAGAGGTCAAAGTCCAACCCCTCCAAATATTTCCCCTTCTTCTCAAAACCCTTCTGAGTCGTTGTCAGCAACCAGATCACAGGTGATGCTAGAGACAACACATTCTACGGCCGATGAGGTCTTGGTGGAACAACACACTGAGACTGAGGCACCCGGTTCCCCTACCCAAATCTATTCTACTGTCTCGGAAACTGTTTGTGCAGGGACCGAGACAAATGTTTCTCAAGAAGGTAATGTAAGTGATGAAGAGTTGGGCAGTGAGTTTAGCCAACAAGATGATGAGGCTAAAATCAAACTCACTGCCACTGAAGAAAATGAAGAAGAAATGGTCAGTGGGTATTTGGATGCTGATATGGGCTACTTATTAATCTCCTCACCACCAACTGAATTTGAAGATGGTCCAGTCTCCTTACCAGATATGCCTCCTCCTCCTTCTTTCTCTCCAAGGCCCACGGTTTACCATGAGTCTACTAGTTTCTTTGGAGAGCACTTTTTTATATCATCTTCTGGGCAAGAAGCCACGATCCCTTGTTCTGATCTCACTGAAGAAGAGCTTCTTAGAAGGCTACAAGCTTGTCAAGATCAGGGACACATGAATGGTATTTATGATGAAGATGAGGATATTGATGATGAAATCATCATGGAAGTGCCCCCATTGCACCACCCTGACTTCTTTGGGATTCCTTGCTCTCAGTATCCTGTCTCACTGAAGGATCTCAAGGTTCCCTCTCCTAAAGAAGCTTCAACTGCTTTCACTGCTATTAACTTGCCTGGTCTTAACTATGTTGAAACATACCAGCTGCAAGAACTGTTGAGGAGGGTGCAAATTTGCCAAAGTCAAGGGAACAAGCATGGGTACTTATATGCCTGGTTGGTTGATAAGGTAGCTGAAATGAACCTTGGTGCATTGGCCAAGTTTCAAGAGCTGGCAGCTGGCAATGAATTTTTGAAAGATGAGCTGGCCACTCTTCAAGGTATGGTGTTTGGTATTACTAAGAATCAAGTGACTGACACCAGGACAAATGCACAACTATTTCGACGAAATCAATCCTTGCTGCATGAAAGCATGAAAAAGTCAGCACCTCTAACTCTTCTATCTCTGCTTCGCTTGACAAGTTGAAAGAAGAACTCAAGTCAGCGAAGGCACCTGCTGAGATGCCTGGCCTCTTGTCATCACTTGAACAACTTTCCCAATCCAACATTCTCTTCACTGCTCAACTTCATAAACTCACTCACACCGTTTCCTTCTTCTCTAAACAACAAGATGATTTCCTCACTACTCTCACCAAAGAAATCTCTTCACT
Organism: Erigeron breviscapus; assembly: GCA_034093135.1. Taxonomy (NCBI): domain Eukaryota; kingdom Viridiplantae; phylum Streptophyta; class Magnoliopsida; order Asterales; family Asteraceae; genus Erigeron; species Erigeron breviscapus. The sequence continues at coordinate 7,229,625 of CM067172.1, read as the reverse complement.
TAAAACTCAATCATCTCAATCGACTCCTTCCCAAGCCGCTGCTGATAAGAAATTGCTTGAAGATTCTATCAGCAGGCAAAAGAAACTTGAAGAAGAAGTTGGCACCCTTAAAGGGATGATGAGTGAGATGCTGGGCCTCCTTAAAAAAGACAAAGTGGAAGTAGCTAATTCCTCCACTGCTTCCAAGGGGGAGAAAAATGCTGAAGAAGGCCCAGCAACTCAAAATGAAAATGTTACAAGTAATGCTCCCCACACTAAAAATGTTGATGATGCTGAGATGGTTGATGAACCGGCAGCAAACGTTGAGGGGGAGCAAACTGAGAAGGTTTTGAACCGGCAGCAAAGTTGAGGGGGAGCAAGCTGAGAAGGTTATTGAACCGGCAACAAACGTTGAGGGGGAGCAAACAACAAATGTGCCAAGTGATAATGCTCCCCAAAATGAAACCTCAAATGTTGAAAATGCTGAGAAGGTTGTTGAACCGGCAGCAAACGTTGAGGGGGAGCAAACAACAAAAGTGCCAAGTGATAATGCTCCCCAAAATGAAACCTCAAATGTTGAAAATGCTGAGAAGGTTGTTGAACCGGCAGCAAATGTTGAGGGGGAGCAAGCTGAGAAGGTTATTGAACCGGCAGCAAAGTGTTGAGGGGGAGCAAGCTGAGAAGGTTATTGAACCGGCAGAAAGTTGAGGGGGAGCAAGCTGAGATGGTTGATGAACCGGCAGCAAACGTTGAGGGGGAGCAAACAACAAATGTGCCAAGTGATAATGCTCCCCAAAATGAAACCTCAAATGTTGAAAATGCTGAGAAGGCCCAGCAACTCAAAATGAAAATGTTACAAGTAATGCTCCCCACACTAAAAATGTTGATGATGCTGAGATGGTTGATGAACCGGCAGCAAACGTTGAGGGGGAGCAAACAACAAAAGTGCCAAGTGATAATGCTCCCCAAAATGAAACCTCAAATGTTGAAAATGCTGAGAAGGTTGTTGAACCGGCAGCAAATATTGAGGGGGAGCAAGCTGAGAAGGTTATTGAACCGGCAGCTGAAGTTGAAAAAGAGAAAGAAACTACCACCGCTGAGGATGTGCCAGCGAGTGTTGAAAAAGTGGTTGTTGCTGAGAGTGTGCCAGCAAAACCCATTAATGTCTCCTTTTTCAAGCCAACCGCTGAGTTCCATGCTGCATTAGAAAAGAAATATGCTGACAATGGAAAGGCAGCAATTGCTGAAAAGGGAAAGCCACCCAAGGTTCCAACAACAGCAAGGGAACAACAAGAAAAGCTGATGGCTGGCGCTTTCCCTAAGCCTTCACCATCTCAAAAGACAACTGCTGAACTTACTCCTGAAGAGGTTGTACTTCAGGAGGAGCTGAAACAAAAGAAAAGAGAAGAGGAACTCTCTAGAAAATATATAAGTGAGCAGATTGTTGGTGAAGAGCTGAAGGATGCTGATGATGAAACGCAAAGGTTAGCACAACAATCTGGTGGCTTGGAAGTTTTGAAGAAGAATGAAGAAGAGTTCTTCGCTAAGAAAAAGAAAAAATTTGAAGAAGGCAAAGAACTCTACCTTAAATCAAGGGAGATAAGGCAAAGGAAAGAGGAGATCCTGTCAGCCAAGGTCACTCTGACCAATCAAGGGATGAATCTTCATCTCCAAAGACAAGGAGTGGGCAAGCTGTACACTTTAAGAAATGTTACTAAAGACACCCTTGGCCCAACTGAATGGATTGAAATTTATAAGCTAATCAAGGACAAGACTGCAGTGAGTTACAAGCCTTTGATTGAGCTAGCAGGAGAGTAGATAAAGAAAGTGCGTAATATGGAAAAGAAATACAAAATTAAAGACTCTTTGCTCAGCGCTGCAAGACATCCTTTCCCTCCTCCACCTCAGCAACCCAGAGTTGGATCAAAGAGATCAGCGTCTGGATCCCAGGTTTCTCAGCTCCCCACTATACTCAGAATGGTTCCCAAGACTGATATAGATGAGGAGCCGCTGCTAAATTTGAAGATGCCTTCCAGAACTCTTTTTATGGAAGGTACCTATGATGAGAAGCTGGGAGGTTTTTGCTTCTGCAATGTCCATGGTCATGAGCTCTTCTTCAGGACCAACGAAATTGGAATTGCTTCCTCTACCTTTCTTCTAAAAATAAGGAAGTAATGTGCTCAGACCTCCAATAATCCCGAGTTTATAAAGATGATTGATCAAGAGCTGCTGAAGCCTGAAAGACAAAAAGATAAAGCTTTCATCGAGGCCAAGCAAGAGTCACAATGGGATTAAGTAGTCTTATATAATTCATGTAATGCTGATTATTGTAAAGTTGTTCGTCATATAAATAATATCAGCATTCCCTCATTCTACTTCTTATTCTTGTAACTTCAAGCGACTTATACTCAGCTAAGTCTCCTCAGCGAATAGGGGGAGATTGTTGAGTCATGGATTCGCTGAAAGACTCAGCGAGTGACTTCGTCAGCGAGCTCTCAGCGACCATCTATTATCTTCGGGTTAAAGGATAAGTTCAATGACTCACCGACATGTTTTGTAAGTCAAATATGGGCGGGAAGATGAAGATAAGAAGGCTGGTCCCCAAGGACACGTGTTGATAGATCAGGATGGAGCCATGTGACCTTGTACCATTTTGGTACTAAGGTATTTCTCTTTGATGCCGTTTTGGAAAAGAAACAAGATGAAGAAAAGAGAACTCTGCAGATCTGATTTATCCACAAATAGATGGTTGACAACCTTCATGTGTCAACATCTATTGGGTTGTCATGTGATGTCTTTTCTCTCCTATATAAGGCATCACTTGACCTAGCCGCAAGGTTGTTGGTTTGTGCCATATTTACACTTAGTGTGTTTTTCTCTCTTTGTATAATTGTTAAGTTTTTAGTGTGTCAAAAACTTAATAATATTTTCTCTTTTATTTCTTTGTAAACCGACCATGTATTCACTGTTTAATCTATGCTACTTATGATTAAACATCTTTACTTTCTTGTCTTATGTTCTTAGTGTAATTTACATTAGTTGTTTAATTACTTAATCGTTGCAAACTTGGGACTTTCAGTAGTTTTGTTGGTTTAAAATGGCCTTTTTGTGAAGTTGTAGTTCGATATATAATCAAATAATATTTACTAAACAGAATATAGAAGAGGGTAAGTTTAGCAACACCAAAAAATTAGTTTTACATAATATTTTTCTTATGAAAAGAATATTATATTATTTAGAGAAAAAAAAATAGATAATGAATAAGAATAATTATAGAACAATAGAAATAGATGTTTCACATCCAACTAACTATAACAATGATTAATTCTAGATGGCAGTTCCAAAAATATTTGGGAAATGAAAGGATATTGTGCAGTGTTAAAAGCTTAGTCATTAGAGAAATCTTTTAACTCATATTCACCTTGACACTAGCCTGACTGAGGGATTAATGGGTATCAAATGGTACATGGGATCAAGGGGTTCCCAACTAATTACCTTTTTTTTTACATGTATCAGGCCCACGAAAATGATACAATTCTGTCTTTTCTTAACCATCTCGATCTTCAAAGCTCAAGTGTTTGTCCATGAGTGTTTTCACTAGCCTTAATTCTAATTTGCAATTTTGATATTCCGTAAATAGTAAACACTACTTGGTTACAAATCAAATTATATTCTATTAATATTTTCTTTCCATTAATGAATCGAGAGGAACAACCTTTTTCTAGATTCAGGCCCCCGTCGTTAGGCTCGTTAGTTATCCGCTTTAACTATCTGTTGTGCGTGAGCTTAAATCAAAAACTGCCTAAGCCTAGCTATATGTTGAGAGCAAAGAATCTGTTTCAAGATGTAAATGTCACTTAAGTTCTTCATTTCACCAAATTCAGGGAACTGGTTTTTAAATAGGGAAAGCGCCACAAACCTGTTTAGGATGTGCTTCAAATATCTTAGATCACTTGTACGTGTAGTTATTAATATATAACGGCCAATTAGTTTATTGCCGAGATTGGAAAGTCTTTGTTCTTTAATTTTTTTAGGAAAGCAGTACTTCTGCATCAAGATATATTAATTAGGAGCTTTTTGGCTCAGAATTGATGGATGAAGGCTGTTTATTTCTCGATATACAAGGAATCATACGCTTTATGTTTGGTATATATATATGGTGTCTAGAGTTTTGTTGCGATCGGCTGTTTTCATTTCACATGGATTCCCCAAATTGGTTGTCTGTTTTTTATTAGATTAGAAACCTTACCGCTGGCTCTTGACAAGTTTCTTTATATTTGTGCTTGCATTTCTCTGAGGCAACATTTTGCCAGTATATTCAACAGTGTTTTACATGATGCAGTATTGTTGTAGATGACTTAGCAATTGACATTATTTCTGGATTCATGTAGTTTTGTTGGTTTAAAATGGCCTTTTTGTGAAGTTGTAGTTCGATATATAATCAAATAATATTTACTAAACAGAATATAGAAGAGGGTAAGTTTAGCAACACCAAAAAATTAACATAATATTTTCTCTTTTATTTCTTTGTAAACCGACCATGTATTCACTGTTTAATCTATGCTACTTATGATTAAACATCTTTACTTTCTTGTCTTATGTTCTTAGTGTAATTTACATTAGTTGTTTAATTACTTAATCGTTGCAAACTTGGGACTTTCAGTAGTTTTGTTGGTTTAAAATGGCCTTTTTGTGAAGTTGTAGTTCGATATATAATCAAATAATATTTACTAAACAGAATATAGAAGAGGGTAAGTTTAGCAACACCAAAAAATTAGTTTTACATAATATTTTTCTTATGAAAAGAATATTATATTATTTAGAGAAAAAAAAATAGATAATGAATAAGAATAATTATAGAACAATAGAAATAGATGTTTCACATCCAACTAACTATAACAATGATTAATTCTAGATGGCAGTTCCAAAAATATTTGGGAAATGAAAGGATATTGTGCAGTGTTAAAAGCTTAGTCATTAGAGAAATCTTTTAACTCATATTCACCTTGACACTAGCCTGACTGAGGGATTAATGGGTATCAAATGGTACATGGGATCAAGGGGTTCCCAACTAATTACCTTTTTTTTTACATGTATCAGGCCCACGAAAATGATACAATTCTGTCTTTTCTTAACCATCTCGATCTTCAAAGCTCAAGTGTTTGTCCATGAGTGTTTTCACTAGCCTTAATTCTAATTTGCAATTTTGATATTCCGTAAATAGTAAACACTACTTGGTTACAAATCAAATTATATTCTATTAATATTTTCTTTCCATTAATGAATCGAGAGGAACAACCTTTTTCTAGATTCAGGCCCCCGTCGTTAGGCTCGTTAGTTATCCGCTTTAACTATCTGTTGTGCGTGAGCTTAAATCAAAAACTGCCTAAGCCTAGCTATATGTTGAGAGCAAAGAATCTGTTTCAAGATGTAAATGTCACTTAAGTTCTTCATTTCACCAAATTCAGGGAACTGGTTTTTAAATAGGGAAAGCGCCACAAACCTGTTTAGGATGTGCTTCAAATATCTTAGATCACTTGTACGTGTAGTTATTAATATATAACGGCCAATTAGTTTATTGCCGAGATTGGAAAGTCTTTGTTCTTTAATTTTTTTAGGAAAGCAGTACTTCTGCATCAAGATATATTAATTAGGAGCTTTTTGGCTCAGAATTGATGGATGAAGGCTGTTTATTTCTCGATATACAAGGAATCATACGCTTTATGTTTGGTATATATATATGGTGTCTAGAGTTTTGTTGCGATCGGCTGTTTTCATTTCACATGGATTCCCCAAATTGGTTGTCTGTTTTTTATTAGATTAGAAACCTTACCGCTGGCTCTTGACAAGTTTCTTTATATTTGTGCTTGCATTTCTCTGAGGCAACATTTTGCCAGTATATTCAACAGTGTTTTTTTTCCTGATGCATGTATTGTTGTAGATGACTTCAATCTAGGACCTACATATTGTTGGAAATTTTATGTATTTTGTTATTTAATATGTTTAAATAATATAACATAAAATATACAAGTGAATAGATATGTTAAAATGAAGTTGAAAGTGTGTTTAACTAATGTGGGTTTGTCCCACATTGGTAGAAGTATAAACATTAAGTGTGTTTATAAGGAGGAGTGTTGGAGGAATAATAATTCCTTATAAGGGGCTACACCCCAAGTAGGCAAGGAGGGTGCGAAGCACCCGACGCGCCGCCCGGGACCGGGGTCGTGGGCGATGAGGCGTAATGTGGCGTTTTAGTGGCGCACTTCCTTCACTTCATTTCTATCAGTTCTTGAAGGTATATTCCGGGTTGTAGGTTAACTCCGGCAGTAACTGACGGGTTCACTTGGGTGGCCCGAAATCAGTTTTAAGGGACCTCTGTTTAACAGAACCCTCAGCCCGTTTTTTGCCTTCTTCTTTCTTTTATGTTTCTGTTTCATTTACTTTTCTTGTATTGTTTAGTTAATTGGTAATTTAGTTGTAATATCTTGTTGTAATTCGAATTTTATTTATCAATAAAATGTTGTATTGTTGAATGGTGTTCCTACAATCTTAAAACTGATTCTGCTTCTTCACCATTCTATTAATTCGAATTACAAAACTGTTTTCTTAAAACTTTTGTTATAATTTACTTTTCTGTAAACTTATTTCTTTAGTTTATTTTATGTTCATAGAAGTTTTTTAGTAAAACTTTGCCTATTTCATTTCAGAAATGGCTACTGATATGAACTTCTCAACAAATGGAACTTCTGCTTCTACCATTCTATTAATTCGAATTACAAAACTGTTTTCTTAAAACTTTTGTTATAATTTACTTTTCTGTAAAGTTATTTCTTTAGTTTATTTTATGTTCATAGAAGTTTTTTAGTAAAACTTTGCCTATTTCATTTCAGAAATGGCTACTGATATGAACTTCTCAACAAATGGAACTTCTGCTTCTTCACCATTCTATTAATTCGAATTACAAAACTGTTTTCTTAAAACTTTTGTTATAATTTACTTTTCTTGTATTGTTTAGTTAATTGGTAATTTAGTTGTAATATCTTGTTGTAATTCGAATTTTATTTATCAATAAAATGTTGTATTGTTGAATGGTGTTCCTACAATCTTAAAACTGATTCTGCTTCTTCACCATTCTATTAATTCGAATTACAAAACTGTTTTCTTAAAACTTTTGTTATAATTTACTTTTCTGTAAACTTATTTCTTTAGTTTATTTTATGTTCATAGAAGTTTTTTAGTAAAACTTTGCCTATTTCATTTCAGAAATGGCTACTGATATGAACTTCTCAACAAATGGAACTTCTGCTTCTACCACTACCAACACTGTTGGTGCTTCTGTTTCTCAATCTGTAGGACATACTGTCTCTACAAACATGGGACCTTTGGTGGGTACCCAAGCTGCCCAAATTGTGGCCAACCATGCTGAAAAACCAGAGAAATTTTCTGGTTCACACTTTAAAAGATGGCAACAAAAGATGTTGTTCTACCTCACTACTGTGAATCTTGCGAGATTCTTGAATGAGTCAGCCCCTGTAATTCCTGAAGGGTGCACTGATGTTCAAGTAGTGAGTGTTGTTGATGCTTGGAAGCATTCTGAATATCTCTGTCGAAATTATGTGTTGAATGGCCTTGTTGATTCACTTTACAATGTGTATTGTAAGATAACCACGGCCAAAGAACTCTGGGCAAGATTCCGGAACTAAGAAGTTCATTGTGGCAAGATTCCTAGAGTTCAAGATGGTTGATTCAAAAACTGTTGTATTGAAGAATTACAATCATTAAGTGGTTTCTAAAAACTGTTGTGTCTCAAGTTGAAGAATTACAAATCATCATAAGTGATATTCTATCAGAAGGAATGGTTCTTGGTGAAACATTCCAAGTTGCTTCCATAATTGAAAAGTTGCCCCCAAGTTGGTTGGATTTCAAGAATTACCTTAAGCATAAGCGAAAGCAAATGACCATTGAAGAACTTGTTGTTCGTCTTCGAATTGAGGAAGACAATAGAGTTGCTCAAAATGGTGGTCATATTGAAGGACTTGCTAAGGCCAACTTTGTTGAGCATGGCCAAAGTTCCAAGGGAAAAGGTAATTACAAAGGCAAAGGGAAACGTCCTGAGAAGAGAAACAAGGGAAAAAGGTTGGATTTGAGTCCTAAGAATGGTGGTGTGAAAAAGAAGGTTGGGATGTTCAAAGGAAAGTGTTACAATTGCGGTGAATCTGGTCACCGAGCTGATCAATGCAAGAATCCAAGGAAGGAAAGGGCAAACATGGTCGATGATGACATGCCTCTTGTTGCTATGATTTCTGACCTCACTGCTAAGTTGGAAGAGGTCAATCTTACCACCGATGGAATCAAAGGATGGTGGATTGATACGGGTGCAACCCGTCATGTGTGTCCGGATAAGACTATGTTTCATACTTTGAAAGAAGCATCCGGTGAAGACAAGTTGTATATGGGAAATGCCGCTACTGCCGAGATCAAGGGTGAAGGCGATGTGATCCTCAAGTGGACTTCGGGGAGAGAGCTCAAGTTGACTAATGTGTTGTATGTTCCCGAATTGCGCAAGAGTCTTGTGTCGGGATGGTTACTCAACAAAAATGGGTTTCGTTTAGTGTTTGAAAGTGATAAGTTTGTGTTAACTAAACGTGGCTTGTATGTTGGTAAGGGTTATTCCCTTAATGGTATGTTTAAACTTAATGTAATTGCCATGAAGAACATGAATGAAAATGCTTCTACTTCCGCTTACTTGATTGAGTCTTCTAATGTTTGGCATGCTCGACTTGGTCATGTGAATTTCAATTCAATGCGTCGTTTAATTAAGTTAAATTATATACCATTTTTTACCATTGAATCTAATTATAAATGTCCAACTTGTGTTGAATCAAAACAAACCACGAAATCTTTCAAAACAATTGAACGAAACACCGAGCCACTTGATTTAATCCATACCGATGTATGTGATTTTAGAACAATTCCCACTCGTGGTGGTAACAAATATTTCATCACCTTTATTGATGATTGTACAAGATATTGCTATGTATACTTGCTAAAAAGCAAGGATGAAGCAATAAAAAAGTTTATCTTGTACAAAAATGAGGTTGAGAATCAACTCAACAAAAAGATTAAACGAATAAGGAGCGATAGAGGAGGTGAATATGTTTCTCCTTTTGCTGAAATTTGTGTTCAAAATGGTATTATCCATGAGCAAACAGCTCCTTATACCCCACAACAAAATGGCATTGCTGAAAGAAAGAATCGAACTCTTAAAGAGATGATGAATGCCATGCTAATAAGCTCGGGTTTAGGCCAAGACATGTGGGGAGATGCCATTTTGTCGGCAAACTATCTTTTGAACAAAGTTCCTTTCAAGAATAAGGATGTTACACCTTATGAGTTATGGTTTAATAGAAAACCATCCTATAAATTCTTGAAAGTATGGGGGTATTTAGCAAAAGTGGTGGTTCCACCACCAAAAGTTCAAAAGATAGGACCGAAAACTGTTGATTGTGTATTCATAGGATATGCTCAGCATGGTAGCGATTGTGAATCCTCATATCTTGCTGAACATAGTAGTGCATATCGGTTTCTAGTACACGAGTCTAAGAACCCCGAAATACACAAAAACAGCATACTTGAGTCAAGGAATGCATCATTTTTTGAGGATGTGTTTCCTCGTTTGGATAAAGGAAAAGCTACTACATCAACTACAGTTGATAAGATTGTTCGAGATGAGCATCAAGAACAATCAGAAGATGAAGAAGTAGAACCACGAAGAAGCAAAAGGCAAAAGATTGAAAAATCTTTTGGGCCTGATTTTGTTTCTTATATGGTTATGAGTGAACCTCAAACCTATAAAGAAGCGATTACTTCTGAGGAGGCGCCTCAATGGAAAGAAGCCATCAAGAGTGAAATTGATTCTATTTTACAGAATCATACTTGGGAACTAGTTCATCTTCCACCTGGTTGTAAACCACTTGAACATCGTTGGATATTCAAGAAAAAGATGAAAGCTGATGGCTCAATTGATAAGTACAAGGAAGGGCTTGTAATCAAAGGATATAGACAAAAGAAAGATCTTGATTACTTTGATACATATGCGCCTGTAACTCGAGTAACTTCGATCAGATTGGTGCTTGCGATTGCAGCATTGAGAAATTTGGAAATACATCAAATGGATGTAAAAACAGCCTTTCTCAATGGTGAGCTAGATGAAGAAATATACATGGAACAACCTGAGGGTTTTTCCGCTCCTGGCCAGGAGGACAAGGTTTGTAAACTTGTCAAGTCTTTGTATGGATTGAAAAATCTTTTGGGCCTGATTTTGTTTCTTATATGGTTATGAGTGAACCTCAAACCTATAAAGAAGCGATTACTTCTGAGGAGGCGCCTCAATGGAAAGAAGCCATCAAGAGTGAAATTGATTCTATTTTACAGAATCATACTTGGGAACTAGTTCATCTTCCACCTGGTTGTAAACCACTTGAACATCGTTGGATATTCAAGAAAAAGATGAAAGCTGATGGCTCAATTGATAAGTACAAGGAAAGGCTTGTAATCAAAGGATATAGACAAAAGAAAGATCTTGATTACTTTGATACATATGCGCCTGTAACTCGAGTAACTTCGATCAGATTGGTGCTTGCGATTGCAGCATTGAGAAATTTGGAAATACATCAAATGGATGTAAAAACAGCCTTTCTCAATGGTGAGCTAGATGAAGAAATATACATGGAACAACCTGAGGGTTTTTCCGCTCCTGGCCAGGAGGACAAGGTTTGTAAACTTGTCAAGTCTTTGTATGGATTGAAACAAGCTCCAAAGCAATGGCACCAAAAGTTTGATCAAGTTATGCTCGACAATGGTTTCAAGATCAATGAGTGTGACAAATGTATTTATGTCAAAGACATATCTAAGGGATATGTGATACTTTGTCTATATGTCGATGACATACTCATTGTAGGTAGTGATGATAGTATGATCAGATCTACCAAATATAAGTTGAAGCGAGATTTGAAATGAAGGATATGGGTCTAGCAGATGTCATTCTTGGAATGAAAATTACCCGAACCCATGATGGTCTAGTGTTAAGTCAATCTCACTATGTGGACAAGATCCTTGAGAAATTCAGTTCCGAGGACTCAAGAGTCGCTCGATCTCCAATAGATACCACACAACATCTATCGAAGAATAGAGGTGAAGGTGTTGCTCAATTGGAGTACTCAAGGGTAATTGGCAGCCTAATGTATCTCATGACAAGTACTAGGCCAGACTTAGCCTATGCTGTTAGTAGGCTAAGTAGATATACTAGTAATCCTAGTTCGGAGCATTGGAAGGCTATGACTAGGTTACTAAGATACTTGAGATATACAATGAATTATGGGCTGCATTTTGGTCGAGATCCAGCTGTATTAGAAGGATATAGTGATGCTAATTGGATATCCAATATAAAAGATTCCAAATCCACAAGTGGATATGTGTTTACTATTGGAGGAGCAGCTATAGCTTGGAAATCATCCAAGCAAACGCTCATTGCTAGATCCACGATGGAATCTGAATTTATAGCATTGGATAAAAATGGATGGCTACGACATTTCTTAGAATATGTTCCTAGATGGCCAAAGCCTTTGACGACTATTTGTATACATTGTGATTGTCAATCGGCTATTGGTAGAGCTCAAAATACAATGTATAATGGCAAGTCAAGACATATTCATCGTAGGCATAATAGTATACGACAACTGCTCACAACAGGGGTTATCACTATTGACTATGTGAGGTCAAAGGATAACATTGCGGATCCGCTAACTAAAGGTTTAAGTAGTGAGGCAGTTTATAAGTCGTCAAGGGGAATGGGGCTAAAGCCCATTGAGTAAATTTGTACGAAAGAAAACCTAACCTAGATGTAAATGGAGATCCCATGATCTAGGTTCAATAGGACAACCTAATTGTACGAATAGAGGAGGTCACTGTGGGGGAGCACCCCAAAACAATCAAAGGAGTTTGCAGTCACTGTGGGGGGAGAACCCACCACAATAAAGTGAGTTGCAAATTTCCTAGCCCATTCCTATATCAAATCAGTGATATCATAGAGGTTAAGCTTATAGCTTTTAATGATTGTGAGCAATCACCTATGTTAGAGAGAAGTGTGGTCGCTTCGAATGGAATTGTGTGGGGCGCAATTCCTAGAGCTCTCGCAGAACCAGGATAGTGTTCCATGACCATAACGGACACGAAAGTGAGGAGTTAACCTGACTAGGGAAAGTATTGTGTGATGTGCAATAACGTCTACGTAAAAAGGAGTTAGTTCAAAGACATCAAGTTCTACTAACTGCTAGGAGACTAAGTGCACTCACAAAGGAAAGTTCAAAGGGTAAAACCTACTTCTCCTGCAATACTTGACTGTCAGAATTTATCTTTAAGAACCATATCTATTCATGTGGGGGATTGTTGGAAATTTTATGTATTTTGTTATTTAATATGTTTAAATAATATAACATAAAATATACAAGTGAATAGATATGTTAAAATGAAGTTGAAAGTGTGTTTAACTAATGTGGGTTTGTCCCACATTGGTAGAAGTATAAACATTAAGTGTGTTTATAAGGAGGAGTGTTGGAGGAATAATAATTCCTTATAAGGGGCTACACCCCAAGTGGGCAAGGAGGGTGCGAAGCACCCGACGCGCCCGCGCCCGTGTCCGAGACCGGGACCGGGGTCGTGGGCGATGAGGCGTAATGTGGCATTTTAGTGGCGCACTTTGCACCTGGCATTACACTTGACTCAGTTTCAAGTGTAACACCTGTTGATTCAACATGCAGGCTAACAACTGTCCCACTTAAAACTTCCACTAACTGATTTATATGTATATAAATCATACTTAGTGGAACCTGGTAGTTCAACAACAAAAACAACACTTCATCCTGGATTCTCTTCCAAACTCTTTCTCCTTCACTTCATTTCTATCAGTTCTTGAAGGTATATTCCGGGTTGTAGGTTAACTCCGGCAGTACACACTGCTTAGGCTGTTGTACCCTGGGAAACTGACGGGTTCACTTGGGTGGCCCGAAATCAGTTTTAAGGGACCTCTGTTTAACAGAACCCTCAGCCCGTTTTTGCCTTCTTCTTTCTTTTATGTTTCTGTTTCATTTACTTTTCTTGTATTGTTTAGTTAATTGGTAATTTAGTTGTAATATCTTGTTGTAATTCGAATTTTATTTATCAATAAAATGTTGTATTGTTGAATGGTGTTCCTACATTATTTAGTATAAGTATTTGGATTTTACATAAACTGTCTGGATTCTCTCCTTGCATATAGGATGAACTAGCTTTTAAACCACCCGGACCGTGTAAGGTAAAAATTTGCATTCAAATATAGTTGATTTTTTCTTAAATTGTAGAGTATTTACTTCGTTATGTTGTCTACTAACAATAAAGTGAAAGTGTATCTTAACATTAGCATGCTTTTGATTATATGATGAAGCATGGTTTAAAGCCTAAGTTACATGTCAGCTTCAGTTACTATTACCAACCTCTCCCCTAATTCATGTCCACCATTGTTGTGCTAGAAGCTTCATATCACGCTTTGCTAAAGGCATACAACTTAAGATCATTTTAATTCAAATTACAAGCATTTGAATTTATACACTCTTTTGATCTTTCATTGACTAGATCCTGAATCTCACAGTGAGAAAGAGACGAGACTGGAGAGAGTTTCAAGTTATGAAGACAACTAGATGCCAAACACAATCTTGAAACGGTGCTTCTAAAACCCTTGATGAGAAAGGTGAAAGGCATCAACTCTTCTTTTTATACTGATAAAATGAGTCAAACTATCCAAATAGGTCAAAAGTTGCCCAAAAAATATTCAAATGCTTCTAAATAAACTAGAAAACCCAATTTTACTTATATTGACCTATGCTTTTTGCAGGTTTAGGTATTGCAGTTCTCATGACTAGCTAAGTGGTGCACACATGTAGTGGAGACTATAGTAACAAGATATGCAAGCAATGCACAGGAAAATTTGTTATGTAACGTTGATACCCATCATCCCTGTTGAGTTAAAAGTTCTATTATTTTGTTACTAGTTTCTTTTTTGTTTTCTTTTTAAATCTGTAGCAATGTTGGGGAGGTTTCTCTCATAGATAATGTATGGTCATATACTGTAATATGTTGTTTTTGGTAATACGATAGTTGACTTCTTTTTTATTTCTATGGATAAGATCTTCATTTTCTTGTGCAATAATATAGAGTATGAGCTTGAAATTATCAAAATATATTTGAAAAATCAATCACCAATCACAAATCGTGGATAACTATTTGCTTATATCTTAAGATAACTTGTGACGTTCTAATAGGAGTTATCTTAAGATATAAGCAAATAGTTATCCACGATTTGTGATTGGTGATTGATTTTTCAAATATATTATTAAAATTTCAAACTCATATCCTATATTATAGCACAAGAACATGGAGATCTGATCCATAGAAATAAAAAGGAAGTCAACTATCGTATTACCAAAAATAGGAGCTTTCAGTGTATGATACATAGCTTTGAGAGAACCCTCCCCAAGATTGCAACAGGTTTAAAAAGAAAACAAAAAGGATGCTGGTAACAAAATAATCCCACTTTTAACTCAGCAGGGATAATGGGTATCAATATTACAAAACAACATTTTTTGTGTATTGCTTGCAAATCTTGTTACTATAGTCTCCACTCTCCACTACATGTGCTGCACTAGTTAGTCACGAGAACTACAATACCTAAACATGCAAAAAGCATAGTTCAATATAAGTAAAATTGGTATTGTTTGTTTTTTTTGTTGGGTTTTTAATGTCACATAACATGACTAAATTTCCAACCAAGTACTCGTGTTATAATAAGTTTTCAAACATCTTACCTCATGGTGTATGCTAGTTTTATCTTAGCTGAACAATAGATATTGAAGTAATGAAGGACAGTGATATGTTTGGTTTGATATATAGATAGCGAAACTAGTGCTTAAACAGTTCTAAACGGGCCAATTTAAAAACTGAAGAAAGTTTTGGCTATCAAACTACAAAAGGACGACCCTTTAAACACATAGTTACAAGCCTACATTATGTTGTGTTTCGTTAACACGATATCTACCTAAAGATATATCCAACACACTAACTTAAGTGTCAAGTTAAATATGCGTAACTTTAAATTCTGGGGGAGAGGATGACGGCTTGGAGACTAGGGATCGAATCTCAATTCCTCATGGTTTCGGGCATTTACCTATTTGGACGCGTGCGGGCGTGTTATCGCACCCTTGGTCTCCAGGGGTGCCTGGTTCCAACCTCTAGCATACTGCCAGCTTGGATATCACTGCTAGGGTTCGAATCACTAACCAACTAACACGCCGTTCTAAAAAAAAATTGCCTTTGGAGAAGAGTTGGTTCACCCATTAACATGTTTGTAGGTCCGGATCATTTAGTGAACGACTAAACACTTAACAACAATTTGAACTTAAATAAGAACACAAGGTTTATTTTCAATTGAATTCTTTATTAATGAATAATCAAAGAATTACAACGAGTAATGCGGAATAAAAGGATTAAGAGACAAACTCTAATCCTAAATCACTCGTCACTGAATACAGATTGTGTTAGATAAATACAGAATTTATCAAACACTAAGAACTGCTGATGGACAGAGTTCTTGAGAGAGAATTAATATTTGTAAACCATAAAGTTACAAATATATAATTCTATGCGTGGATTGGACGAACACTTTCCTCCAATAGGTAGCCTTCCTTTTATAGACAAAGATTCGCATTGGGATTGATGTATGCCACTTGTTCAACTATGATTTGACAAGTGCATGTTCTGACACTTTTGGACCCATGCATTTATGTTCCTTTTGTCTAATCTTCTAGATAAGACAACTTTGTCTTTATTCATCAGCACCTGCTGATGAACCAGCAGGTCTCTTAGAAGAATGTTGAAACCTCAAAATCTTCTAAGTCTTTGTTTACTTGTCATCAGCAGTTATCTGTAAGAACTGCTGGTGACCCTTTTCATGTATCTTCAAGTGATCATTTAGACTTAAAGATTTATTCCACAAATCTTTAAGGTCTCTTTGTCAGCTTCTGTCTTCGACTTCTGCTGACTGTCTATTTCTGCTGATACTTGATGATGACCAATTCCTGCTGAGAAAATGTACTTAAACAGATGTTTTAACTAATTAAATCATAAGTCCATTTTTGGGACTAACAATGTTTCTAGTTTCTTTACAAGCATTTGAATACGTTTTAGGCAACTTTTGACCTATCTTTACTACATTATAAAGCATTTGTTCCCTCCAATTTTTTCAATTAAAAGTAGTAGATAACCTCATAACCCTAAAGTACCCATCATTTTTGTTCACTGTAAAGTCCCTCACACGATGGTTTAACCCACGAGTGTAAAATAACAAGTCAAGTATGCACTAGATTGGACTAGTATTACTTTAAATATAAATGCAAGAATATAAATAAAGTAATAAAGACTTAAAGCAATAATTTAGCAAGTAAATAAATGGTGGAACACAAATGTAATTTTCAAGTGTATTTTATTTATTGATGTTAAACAAAATACAAGATTGTTGCGGAACCTAGATATTACAAGTATGTAACTATCTAAACAATCTTTGAATTACAAGTGATCTATACTTGCTAAATAATCTCCTTGGATCGATATACTTAAAGTTGTGAAGTATAACTATTATGATCGAGAGTATTTTAGCAAGTTCACCAAATTGCAAAAAGTAATTTGGACGAGGTATGCGACTTGGTATTTATAGGCAAATAAATTCAACAGTGAATTTATTATGCCGTACAAATATGGTTGCATGCATTTAAGGCAACAACTTTAATTCCTTAAATGCATTGGTTAAAGTACAAGGATAAAGTCAAGTTGATGTGACTTGTCATCCTTTTAACCAACCACCTTTACATACGTATTGTACTTTTATCAATAGACAAATGGATTGTCCGTGTAAAAGTGTGTAAAGGCAAAAGTCAATTCCTCGTAATCAGTGTTCAGACTTGTAAGGTCTAGAACACTGACAAAGCTCCAGTCAGGAGATCTGGTAAGACTGTCAGTGGGCTCCACTACTTGTCAGTCTTCTTTCTTCAAACTTCAGTCTTTGACTTCAGTGAGAATGTCTTCAGTAGAAACGATCTGGACTAGAGTGAAGTCCAGTAAGCTGAAATCTGGTGAACTCCAGATTTCCTATACAAGTGAGATGCTTACTGGTCTTCTATTATTTCTGGACAAATCTTCAGTGACGCTCCAGTCTTCAAGTCTGGAGTGGGTCCAGTAAATCTGGACCTAACAAATTCCCCCTATTTGTTCAGAAATAATGCAAGGTTTTTCAAGCTTCTATCTATACAATTGTATGCTTGAAAAACACTTGATTTTGACTAAGTCTAAAAAATTTAAATTACTGGAGAACACTTTATAGATCATCAGTGTTCCAGTTTTAATCTTTTAGTTCTAACTTAGACTTAATCTGATCACTTGTGAATCAAAAGCTTGCAACTTTATTTACAGACATCAACATATAAAAAGTTACAGCTTTGATTTTAAAATAAATACAAAGACAAGTAAGATGATAAAAAAGTCAGGCCCTTCTCTTTGAAGCTTTTCCTGGTGCATCTTCAGTGGCCTTTCTCTTGGGTGAAGGGGCAGTACTTGCTGAGCTAATTCCCAGTGCAACTTCCATGTCAGTCTTTTTCTGATGAACCCATTGAATTCTTTTCATGAAGGCCTTCTCATCAGGAGTTGCATCTGGTTTTCCTTTAAACGTCAAACCAATTTCCTTCAGTTCAGTCCACCCAAAAGCTTGAACTGAAGTACACTTCCTTTCATCCACAAACCCATCCTCTCTGGTCAGCTTTACTTCAAACTTGGTAAATTTCTCATGATTTTGGGCAAGTTTGATTTCAGCACCAATGATCTTTCTGGAGTTTGCCCTGAACTTCATCAGTTCATCATATTTTGATCTAGTTCTGGCAACCTGGATCATTTCCTCAGTTTCCTTGGACACTCTTACTTGCTCCATGGCAGACTGGACTTCTTCACGATTTATTTTCTTTGAAGTGTCCAAGGGAATGAAAGTACTGAGGTCTGCATCTCTGGCAGCCTTGGTCTGTCTGGCTGGAAGTTTGGGCAAGCCCGTTAACTTCTTTCTATACTCGTTTTCCAGAGCTGCAGCATTCTGTCTGACCTTCTTCTGGAGGTTCACTAGTTCCTCCTTTCTTTGTCTGATCAGCTCAACCACACTGACACCATAAGTCACTGCATCATATGTTTGTTCTTCTAGAGAGTACCTGGAGCGAACATAAACATCATCTATAGCATCCAAACATTGATGAACTCTGGGTCTTCCTTCATTCTTTTATACACATCAACGTGCACACCCAACCTGCCAGCATTGTAAGAATCAAGGGTCCCCATTTTTGCCATTTCATTTTTGTGTTTAATTAGTTCATCTTTTTGCATTCTCTTGTAAATTTCAATCATAATGCTCTCCTGCTCCAGTCTCTTAGAAGTATCTTCATCAACAGTAGGAAACTCTGAGGAACTCTCAGTGGTTTCAATCTCTCCTCCAGATATCACACGTTGCTTTCTTTTCACTGACTTCATAGTAGTTGTGATATCTGGGAATGCTTCAAACTGGGGCTCACTGGCATCAGTACCAGCAGCCTCTTCAACCTGCACAATGGCATCAGTACCAAGTGCTTTCTGTGCTTCCTGTGCACTGGCATCAGTACCAGTCACTTTCTCTATAGCAGCAGCCAAATCCTTCTTCTTTTCAACTATTTCAGTAGCAGTAACCTTCTCAGATTTTCCCCTTGGAATGATCACCAGTTCTTGACTGGAGATCTTTCCACAACTGTTCAAGCATATGTCTGTCTGAAGACCCAAACGTTCTGCCTGCTACTGGAGTGGTGATATTCACAGTCTTTCTGAGCTCAGTCACTTCCTTCTTGATAATTTCAATTTCTTGAGGCAAGTGCTTTGGCATCTCAGTATTAATCATATTGACCACCTGAGGCAACAACCCATCTTGAATACTTCGAAGGACTGACCCAGAAATTTCTGCAGTTATTTCCTTCAGCATATCAGCTCTAAATTTTCTGGCACAAGCATCACTGATGTTGCTGATAATAGAATTCTGGTCAAGGGTTGGCCTGCTTTCAACATTGCTAATCCTGGTGGTCAACTTCTGAACCTCTTCTGTCAGACCTGCCAGTGGTTGAGCAACTTCAGCTTTCACTGCAGTCTGAACAGAATTCACCAGCTTTTCCTCTAATCCCTGGACTGCCACTTTAATATTTTAAGAATTTTTATTTGTGGCCAGTACCAGTTCATTCATCTTCTCAAACACCAGCTTCTCATTACCAGCAAAAAGGTTCATTTCTGAAGCAAGATTATTTGATAATAGAGATTTAAATTCAGAAACAACCTGAGTAGAAGACTGGAGTGATCTCTCCAGGTCCGCCACCTTATTCAAAAGGCCTTAGACCTCGGTAGAAGAAGTGGAGAGACCACCTGGAGGAGAAATCTGAAGCCATTCTGGTTGCCAAGGGAACTTGTGTCTGGACTCCTTCAGTTGATGCTGCAGATGTAATAACAGTTGAGTCCAACACACGAGGAAATTCCAGTGGTGCTTCAAGAGGTAGAGGTTGATTTGGTGAAATCTGGAGTGAACTTGGGTTGAAATAAGAAGTGTGTTGTGGAATTGAAGGTGGTGGTGGTGGTGGTACATTTAATGATTCTGGTGGTGGTGGCAGATCTGATTCTGGTGGTGGTGGTGGAACATTTAGTGATTCTGGAGGTGGTGGCATATCTGATGACTGTTCCACTTCCATTGTAACATCATCACCCAGAAAATCCATATTAGCATCAAAATTATTACCATCAGACATTGGTGACTCAGCTTCGTCCCAAACAAGAATTTCACCAACTGTCTGATCACCAGCCTCCCTATTCAAATCCAACTGAGCATCTCCTGCTCAACATTTTGTTCCTGCTCAACATTCTCATTTTCAACAATCAAAGTACCATCTTCATTCATAATATCACCAGCCGAAGAATGTGAGACTGGAATCACTAGAGGTGAGGCTCCAGTAACCCCAGTCTGTGCAAGAGTTGTGTCAGAAATATGGCTATGTAAAACAGTTTGTGCTGACACGGACTCTACTGAGGGTTGGGTTGACCCTCTATTTTCTTCACCATTGCCCCCTATAAGAACATTGGGAGTGGCTTGCTTGTATGTTTTCCCTTAAGACATCTCCAGACTCCTGTTGGGAGGAATCTGGATGGCTAGTATTGGCACTATCTGGAGCGACCACATCTCCAACTTTCCTAAGACGACGAGGTTTATCAGATCGTGGTCGTCTGGAGGGGTTTTCAGGTAAAACATTCACATTCTGCTGTTGGGCAGGAGCCACCTGGGTTTCTGGTGGCACCATTTCAGCATTGAGGACTCCAGCGGGTCCTTCATTATTTGAAGCCCACCTGGAGCCTCTTCCAAGTCATCTGGTGATGATGCTTCGGTTGAATCATTTCTAAAATGGTTAAGCATATTTTGAGGGATATCAACCTCACCAAGAGAAGATTTTAAAGAAGTCAAATCCCTCATATATTCACACACAGAAAAATAATCTGACTCATAATCATAATCATTACGAAGAGCCCTTTTAAAAATAATTGAAAGGAAATGAATAAATGGAACATGGGCCTTTCTACCTTTCACCTTAATCCGCTCAACAAGATCATCGAAGAAGATCTGAGCAAAATCAACCCTGTACCCGAACCAGAGACAATATGCAATCTGGAGCTGTGTTTGATTTATCTGGTCCAGCCCTCCAGAACTGCCTCCCAAACACTCGACAAGATGAGTGAAGAAGTATCTCTATGAGTCTGTAAGTTTGCTCATGTAGATGGTGCCTTTTCTTGTTAATTGGCCATGCTCATCCAAAATATCAGTATGGCCCATCTGCCTGCACACATCCCTCAAATTGATGCCAGAGGGAAGTGTTATGGCCATTTCATTCTCAGCCAGGTAGTTTAATCGAAGAGCATCTCTAAGAGAATCAGTAGTGAGAAAGAAGGTCCTGGTGCCTTGTTTCAGTGTAAAGCGAATTGCTTCATCTTTTTCAATATATCTAGCTGTGTACCAAAATTCACACAAATACTCATGGTACATATTCCCTGGATTTAGGGTAAGAGCACCATATAATGGACAGCTTAGAAAGAAAGCAGTTAAGCGTCCAATGAGGGAAGTGGGTTCATGAGTGGTACTGGAGAGTTTAGCCATCCAATTATTCATATTGATTCTGATGGCTGATGCTTCTAGATTAATATGAGGTGCTCTTTTTACGGCGGCCGGAGGAGCATAAGTGGCAGATAGAAGATTTTTGGCAGAATTAGATTGTCTGGGAGCCATTTGATTATGAATAAAATAACCTAGAAAAGAAAGAAAATATGATGTTTTAAAGCTTTTTAGGGTTTTTATGAACGATTTATGATGAAAGAGAGTGATGATTGGAATTGAATGAAGAAGAAAGTAAATGAAAGAATTTTGAAGATTTGGGAGTAAATGATTTTTCGAGATGAAGTAAAAGTGAAAGTAAATAAGGGTATTTATAGAGGAGAGAGAAAATGGAATTCAAAACGGTTAATTTGAATTTATTCAAAACAATTTTGATCAGTTTTGACATCCGCATTTAATTCATCCCATCACACATAAATGTATGACAGTTTGACAGCCCACAAAAATAACCAACTTGCACTTTTTATCTTCCCAAGGTAAAATATCCATCATTAAGTTTGAAAAATGACATGCCACGTAGGATAAACAGTAACTGTCCATTCAAAGGTTTGCTTACATGGCACGCACAAGGACCAAGTATTAAAATATTATGACTGACATACCATGACTCATTTCAGTGCATCTGGAGGTTGACTGGACACTCAGTGTCACTGGTGGATTAGGCCAGTGAAGGTATGCACTGATGGTACACTGGAGGACTTCCAGTAATGTACCAGTGATATTTTCCAGAAAATTTCTTCCAGTGGGAAATAAATTCCCCCTGAGATTAAAAACATTTTAAGGACAAAAATATATGGTCTGAGTCTTCCCCCTGGAATGGTGATCCATAAATCTATTAATGCAAAGATAGTATCACAAAGGCGTTCGATAGCTAAGCTGGCATAGATTTATAAATCTGGAAATCAAAGAACCCTGCCAGTGTCACAAAGGCGTTCATAACAAGGTTCCAGATTAAGGGTTCAACATTCCCAACTCACCAACAAGATGTTCAAAAGTTTTTACATCCAAAGGTTTAGTAAAAATGTCAGCGAGTTGTTTGTCAGTGGGAATAAAATGGATTTCAATATCATTTTTCATAATATGATCACGAATGAAATGATACCTGATGTCAATGTGCTTTGTCTTTGAGTGCATGACTGGATTATTTGAGATAGCAATGGCACTGGTATTATCACAGAAGATTGGGGTCTTTGAATACTTAATACCATAATCAAGCAACTGGCTTTTCATCCAGAGTATCTGAGCACAACAACTGGCTGTAGATACATACTCAGCTTCAGCAGTTGACAACGAAACTAAAGTTTGCTTCTTACTGGTACAGCTGACCAGTTTGCCACCAAGGAAATGACATCCACCAGTAGTGGATTTCCTGTCTATCTTACAAACTGCATGATCTGAATCTGAATAACCCATTAGATCCATGCCTGAGCCTTTGGGATACCAAAGGCCAAACTAGGGACACCCTTAAGGTATTTCAGTATGCGCTTTATAGCAAGCATATGAGATTCTTTTGGATTAGACTGATATCTGACACATAAACATGTTGAAAACATTATATCTGGTCTACTGGCAGTTAAATACATCAGTGAACCAACCATGCCTCTATAGACAGTGGTGTTCACTGGTTTTCCATCTGGATCCGAGTCCAGAGTGAGTGGTGCAGAAATTGGAGTGGGTTTAGATGGTGAAGAGTTCATATCATATTTCTTTAATAGATCTCTAACATATTTTTCTTGATTAATAAAAATACCATCACTGGTTTGTTTAATCTGAAGACCTAGAAAAAATGTTAATTCACCCATTAAACTCATTTCATATTCTGAAGACATGATTTTAGAAAATTTCTTGCACATATTTTCATCAGTAGACCCAAAAATAATGTCATCAACATAAATTTGTACCAGCAGAAGATTACCTTTTTCACGAAGAATAAATAAGGTATTATCAATTGCACCTCTTTTAAAACCATTTTCAACAAGTGTTTAGTTAGAGTATCATACCAGGCACGTGGAGCTTGTCTGAGACCATAAAGTGCTTTGTCCAGACGATATACCCAGTGGGGATGTTTTTCATCAATGAAACCTGGTGGTTGTCTGACATAAACCTCTTCTTCTAATTTTCCATTCAAAAATGCACTCTTTACGTCCATCTGGTAGACCTTGAATTGATGATGAGCAGCGAATGCTAAGAATATTCTGATCGCTTCAAGTCTAGCCACTGGAGCAAATGATTCATCAAAATCAACATTTGATTGGCAATACCCCTGGGCAACCAATCTGGCCTTGTTTCTGATAACATGACCATCTTCATCTACCTTATTCCTGAAGACCCATCTGGTTCCAATTGGTTCTTTCTTGCCAACTGGAGGAGGAACCAGATACCATACCTTGTTCCTCTCAAACTGGTGTAACTCTTCTTGCATAGCTATCACCCAGCTTGGATCTTCCATAGCCTCATCAATCTTCTTCGGTTCTACCAGTGATAAGAAGCTGACGTATAAACATTGTTCACTGGAGGCTCTTTTGGTCTGAACCCCTCTACTGGAGTCACCTATGATCTGATCAATAGGATGGGATTTTGTCCATTTAGAGTAATGACCAGGATTATTGCTTACAACAATATCAGTGCAAGAATTCAGTTGACTCTCCTCTGGTGTTGTTTCAGGAGGAGGATCTTGCCAGACTATTTCCACATCTTCATCTGAATCAGTAAGATCACGATTTGCATCATGAAATTCTTCATTTAAAGGAATTTCTTGAATTACTGGCTCAGTTTCAACTAAGACTGATACTGGGGGAGTAGTACGAACATCTGATCCAATAACAAGTTCAGAGGGTAGTTTGAAACTTATTGAAGGATAGAAAGGTGTACTACTGGGGTTTTCTTCTTTTGAACTGGTTCCAAGTCAGGATGACTGGAAACTTCTTCAGGTGAATCTTTATTGTAGTTGATAGGATCAGATTCACAGAAGACAATTGGATTTACTGGGGGAGAATCAAGGGCTGGCTTTTTATTGATTGCATTATTTGATTCATCAAATGTGACATGTATTGACTCTTGTACCTTCTCCAGTCTCTTGTTGTAGACTCTAAAGGCTTTGCGAATGGCTGAATATCCTAAGAAATATCCTTCATCACCTTTAGCATCAAATTTTCCTAACTGACTGGAGTCGTTTAGGATGTAAACTGGACATCCAAAAACGTGAAAATAACCAATATTTGGTTTTTGATTTCTTAATATTTCATAGGATGTCTTCTTGTGTCGCTTCACATACACAGATCGATTCTGGGTGTGGCAAGCAGTTGTAATCGCCTCAGCCCAGAAACTGGTAGGAAGACCAGATTCAACAAGCATACTTCTAGCAGCTTCTATCAGTGTTCGATTTTTCCTTTCTACCACTCTATTTTGTTCTGGAGTGCGTGCTGAAGAGAAGTTCTGAGAGATGCCAGTGTCAGTACAGAATTTCTCCAGAGTTGCATTCTGGAATTCTGTTCCATTGTCGCTTCTTAACTGACACACTTTTCGCTTGTACTTGAGTTCAATCTGCTTGATGAGAGTGATGATTTCAGCAGCGGCTTCATTTTTAGACCTGAGAAAGATAACCCAGCAATATCTGGAAAATTCATCGATAATCACCAGGGTGTATCTTTTACCAGCACGAGTCTGAACGTTCACTGGACCAAAAAGATCCATATGAAGCATATGAAGATTTCAGATATGCTAAAATTCTGCTTGGTCTTGAAACTGGCACGTTTCTGCTTCCCCATCTCACATCCTGGACATGGCCTTTCCTTTTTGAAGGAAACTGAAGGTATCCCATCTGCCAGTTGTTTTCTAGACAACTTATTAATATTTTTGAAATTTAAATGGGATAATCTTTTATGCCATAACCAGTTTGTGTCTTCATCAGCTTGAGTATAGAAACACTGCTCTGAAGGAGAGCTTTCCATATCCATCACATACACATTCCCTCTTCTGGGAGCAATCAATACTACCTTCCAGTCCTTGTTGAATACAATGCCCTGAGCAATATTGAACAATACTTGGTAGCCATCATCACACAGTTGACTTACACTGATTAGGTTATATTTCAAACCATTCACATAAGCAACTCGTCTGAATTTGACTTGTCCATTGTTCAGAACACCATACCCCTCAGTCTTTCCACAACCATCATTTCCAAAAGTAATGGAGGGTCCATCAGAAATTATGAACTCCTCCAGCAGGGTCTTACATCCGGTCATTGTCCTGCCAGCAGCACTGTCAAGATACCAAATATATTTCTTTCGATTGCCCTGCACATCCACCAGATATATTAGTTAGATTTGGGAACCCATCGACTGATGGGTTCACTGGACCCTCCCTTATGGATCCCTGGGGGTATCTGGTTAAGTTCACTTTCTTCAACAGTAGTTTTTGTTGAAAAAACTACTGGAGTTGACAGTTTTGAAACCTTTTTCTTTTTCTCAACAGGAATTATATTTTTATCTTTCTTTGAAAAAGGTTTAGAATTTTGATGAAGTACCCTCAAAGTTGTTTAATCTTGCATTACAGCTTTGAACCTGACGAGCCAGTAGTTGAAACTGGCTCTCCAACCTTAACAAAATTGTTTCTTCAGATGACACCTGAGCTTTTCCAGATGACTGGACTTTAGGCTTAGGAGGGGAGACATTCTTTTTCTTAGGAACAGACGGTTCCTTTGAAGCAGACTGAGGCAAAGGTTTCCTTTGATTGACCTTTTTAACTGGAGCAGTCATCTGTGATGCTCCAGTCTTAACCTCTGGGAGTTGAGCTGGGATAATACAAGTTTTTGGGTAGAGGGTTCATCATAAATGGTGCTTGGTTTGACCTCTTCTGGTAACCGGTCAATAACTGGTATTAATGCTGCAACATGAGTATTTCCATCCAGATATGCACGTTTTTGGAATGGAAATTGGTTTATTCCAGCATCATATGGCTTTCTTGTTTCTAGCCATGATTTAATGACCTGTTTTTCTTTTTGCAAAATTATTTCCAGGTCATGTTTTTCTTGAACCAGTTGTTCAGTTACCAAAACTTGTGCTTGAAATGCTAGTTCAATATCTTGAAGTTCTTTTAATTTTGATTTTAAAGCAGCGATTTCAGAGGAATCTGTTTCTATACCATTAAGACTGTCAAATCTAACAGTTTCCACAAAAATTAAATCAGAATTTAGAGCTTCAGCAATGTCCAATTTTAGTTCAGGATCGGTTTCAATATCATACTCACTAACCTTTTTTATAACTATGTCCACCCATCGACCAGATGTGACATCATCCTTCACCAGATGCTCTTGGTCTGCCAGAGCCATAAAGCAACAATCTATTTCCTCTTCTTCATCAACTGATGAATCATCTGAGGGAACCCATGCTTCTTCAGTGGTTACAATCATGCATTTATTATTTTCTATTTGTTGAGACATGAGAGCAATTTGAGCCTTAAGCTTTTTGTACTTGGACTTATAGCTATCATCAGGCTTGTTATAAGAAACAGATGGACCAGACTGAGAGACAAACTGACTGGACTTGCACTCCTCCATGAAATGACCTTTTGGTCTTGTCAGTAGAGGAACTGGGTGCATGTTGTCCAGTCGGCCTATTTGCTCTTGCTTTAAAATGATTAAACGTTTTAGCAATCATTGCAACCAGGTCATCACTGTCAGTTTCATCACAGTCTGGAGAGATATTATTAGTGACTCCAGAATCCATTAGTTCAGACATCATCTTCTTCATAGAAAATACATTCTCGGAAGATATTAATGCAGCACAGGGTGTGTTAAAAATATAAATATGGTGTTTAATTGTAAATTCTAGTATTGGAAGGGGGCATAGTGTAAATTGTATAGGAGTATATAAACCCCTCCATTACCAATATTGTAACCTTTTGACCCCATAATGCTATCCAATCTTTCCTTTACACATACACTTTCTCTCTCTACTCTCTCTCACTAAAACCGCCATTGACACACACTAAAACACACACAAAAGCTCAAATTCACATCATTACATTTGGTATCAGAGCACAATCAGCATATCTGAACGATCCACAAGCTTAAATGAAGCTGTTTTTGTGCTAATTTTTCTGAATTTTGAGTTTTTTTCTTCTGAAACTACTATTTGCCGAGATCACTGTTCAAGTGATTTCAGCAAATTCTGTGTGTTTTTCTTCGAAATTTGTTCACCGATCACTTCGTAGTTAGTATATCTTCCTTCGTTATCAATTTCAGAGCTCAATTTCATCATTTGATCCGATTTCAATTGAGCTCGGCAAATGACATGTTCGTTTGGGTTTGAATTCTGGTTGAAATTAGTTGTTAATTTGTTTTAGGATTTGTGCGCGATTAGTTTCTGAGTATTTTGATACAAATTTGAAGCTTTAATTCACAAAAATGAAGGAGAAATCGAAGATTTTCTGTGAGCTCGGCGTTTGGGTGTTTGGCTGAACGAAGAAGACGACATGAAACCGACTATTTTGTCTTTTAGTGAATTCTAGTGTTTGCCGAGGTCGTTGGCTAGTGTTGATCCTATTTGTTCTATTTGCAGAGCTTATTGCTCGGCAAATACGTGTTTTAACAAATCTTGGTCAAGTGTGGAGCTATTTGTTCTATTTGCAGAGCTTATTGCTCGGCAAATACGTGATTCAACAAATTTTGGTTAAGTGTGAAGCTATTTGTTCTATTTGCAGAGCTTATTGCTCGGCAAATACCTATTTCAACAAATTTTGGTTAAGTGTGGTGCTATTTGTTCTGTTTGCAGAGATATAAGCTCGGCAAATACGTGTTTAGGGTTGATTCGACTAAGTACAAATCAATTTGTTCTGTTTGCAGAGATATAAGCTCGGCAAATACAGTGTTTTGGGTTGATTCGACTAAGTACAAATCAATTTGTTCTGTTTGCAGAGATATAAGCTCGGCAAATACTTGATTTGGGTTACTTCGACTAAGTGACAATCCATTTGTGCTGTTTGCAGAGAATTTAGCTCGGCAAATACGTGTGTTGGCTGAAGTTGGTTAAGTGTTGATCCTATTTACACTGTTTGCAGAGATATTATCTCGGCAAATACCTATTTCAACAAAATTCGACTAAGTGTTTTGTGATCAATTTCTGATTGTACCATTTGCCGAAGAAACTGCTCGGCAAACAGTTGAAGTTAGACTTTGATCAGTGTACTCGTGTTGTGACTTGACTGATTGTACCATTTGCCGAAGAAACTGCTCGGCAAACAGTTGAATTTAGATTTGGCAAATCAACAATTTTCAAGAAAATTGATTCAAAACCATTTTTGATCAATAATCTTCTCGTGTGCAAAATTTAAAATTTTTCAAAAATATTTGGTCCATTTGCCGAGGTCTGAGCTCGGCATCCAATACAATTAAACAAAAACCAAAAATTTTTTCTAAGTCTTTTGTTAATTGATCTTCATGGCTCTTAAAATTAAGGACGAGTTTCTTGCGAGGGTGGTAGATTTTTAAATGGGTGAAGAGCCAAGTTGGGAAGAAATACGTCGTCATGATAATCATATTTGTTGGTGTATCAAGTCGTCTCCATGTGCAGTGGTTGTTTTTGAAGAAAACAAAGTCGATGTGAATATTTTTAAAACACTTGTGAGAGAACACCAGAGGTTTCAACTTGAAATTGACCAACTCAAATCTGAGAATAAAGAGCTCAAATTTGCAAATGATCTCATTTTGTCCAACATGGAAAGTCTTCAAAAAGAAAATGATCATTTGCAATCAAAGATCTTCAAATTAACAAATGAGTTGGACAATTCTTCCAAAGAGCTCAATAAAATTGTTTTGGACAATCAATCAAAAGAACTTATTTTGCAACAAAGTATTTCTAAACTTAATCATGAGTTGCAAAATAAGTCCACCATTTTTGTGAGCAAAGAGCAAAGATTTTCGAAAATAATCAAACAGCAACAAGATAACATTTCATCTTTGGAATCCAAACTTTTTGAGAAAGATACTCTTGTTTCGAAATTAAAATCTGATGTGTCAACAATTTCTTTCTCTGAATTTAAATGCTTCGGTTACAAAACAACTTGAAAAGATTGAAAACCGAATTGCATCTTTTAAATCAAAATCATTGGACACAAAGCTTGAAAAACCTATGAAACAATCGAGTAATTCTACGATTCCAAAGACCGAGGTGTCAAAATGTTTTCCAAAATCTAATTCATCCAAACCAAAAGTTGATGTTCCAAAGAGGGTTTACACGGGTAAATCTTCAAAACCTTTTGAAAGAAAGGTTTCTCAGTTTACTAATTACTCCTTGCAAAAGGGTAAAAAGTACGCTAAGAAACCAAATTTTGATGGAACAACTACTTTGGTCTCTTTTCTATCCTTTGAGGATAAATCATCTCATATTTCGCAAGCCAAATCTCAGTTGACAAAATCAAAATGGAAACCAATTTTAAAAGATCAATCAACTGAGTCAAAATCATTCAAATATTCTTTTTCGGAACTTTTTGATCTTGCACCAAAACCTGTGAAAGCAGTCGTGCAAAAAGTGAATGATTTTGCTTCGAAAAATCATTTTTCAACTCAATCTCCCAAGATTGCAAGTTTTTCAAAGAAAAAGAATGATTTTTCACCGTTGCTTCCACGAAAACTCTTTTCAACTAAACCACCGGGTTTTAGTTCTCCGTGGAATGCAACTTCAATTCATCAAATCGATGAAACTTACATTTGGTCTTTCAAAAGTTCAAAAACCATTGGACCCAATCTCAAATGGGTTCCAAAGGTAATTTCAAAGTGATTTGATGAATAAGTGGCTTATGCACACATCAGTGTATAACCCGTTCTAAAACCGTGTTTATAATTTCATTCCTTTTATAAAAATCCAAAAAGATTTTTATGTTTCTTATTTTTGAAAATTCCAAAAAGATTTTCCTTTTTCATTATTTTGTTTATATACCTTGTTTTTTAGTTTCTCACAAAGTATTAGGATGAGATGCAAGACATCGAACGCCATTGTGTACTGCCTTGGTAGTCTCATTTTTAATGTTTGTGAGCAACTTTCAAACCTTTTAACTCACCCTTTATATGCAAAAACTTTGTTCAAATCATGCATATATTTAGGGGGAGTTTGTTTATAAAAACAAAACTTCCAAGTGTTTAAACTCATTTTCCATTTTAAAACACTTTGGAAGATTTTCAAACCATTTTCGATCAAATTCAAAGAAGTTCGGTGTTAGATTTGCACATGAGAGTTTAGGCCACTCATAAATACTCCATGATCTTGTCATCGCCGATGAGATCTAACCCCGGAGTTATATTCTCAATTGTAGATTGTGAGGGTTTTTGAGTGTGATGTTGTTTGTGCAAATAGGACATGAGGGAGTAGTCGAAAAGTGAGAGGTTACAGTGAAATGATGATGTGAGAAAGGGCTAAAAGAAATGAAAGCCCTCCCCAAAATTCTCAAAAAGCCAGGTCAACACGTTCCTATCGGATTTCATTTGTTGATTTCTCGATATTGAAGAAGACTTCATGGACCCAGTGAAGCAATGCACATCTTTGCCTAACCACTCAAGTGTTTCTTAACAAATACTTGTTTTATTCTCACGGAGATTTTCACATTTCTATCGACTCTTCATTTGGAAGATGTTGATATTGAAAAAGGGAGACACTCTGCTCCGGTCCCCGACTTCATTTGATCACTATTGAGTCTAGAGCGTACTTGATATATCTTTCATTTGACTAGGACACATCGAGTCTTTATATGTCTTTGTGACATTGCATATCTTTGTGATATTGCCGGAACATTCGTAGTGATATCATATTATTGATATTCCACGATGATCGAATGGAAATCCTACCAATGCTAACATCATTTCCAACGTTGAACGTAGGTCTCACAATTTCATTTTATGAATTTGTTGAGTTAACGAGAAGTCTATGTGACCTCGGATTTTATTTCCCAAAAGTCTTTGAGGATAGTAAGACATGGTTATCGAACGCCTTTATGACACTGACCATGAATTACATTCTTTAAAGCAATCTATCGGTTGAAAAGCCATAGACCGAACCATTTAGAGATAAGCTTTGTGCATTTCTCGATGATAATGGGAAGTCTTAAAAATAGTAATCGTATTTTTAGGCCACACCATTAATCCTTTTGATTTTTGGTTGTGTCAACGGATCATTTTTATCCGGTTTTCATTTCTCTTCACACAAACACAAAGAACACAAACACCATTATAAAATCTTTTTCCAACAACGCAACCTCAAATTCTAGTTCACCAATAGGTTCATTGGGAATTGGGTTGGGTTAATTTGTTTGCTTGTTGTTTGTTTTCATCTACCGTCTATGCTATTAATCATAATTGTATGATGAACACGCTTCACATATTCATCATAAGGGGGAGAAATGAGTAGATGATTGATAGATAGAATTAAAGGTGTAGGTAGAATTTGATTGAGGATAATCATTTTTGTTTGGTTGTTCAAAAGATCATAAGTTTAGGTGAAGGGAGTGAATAATTATCTTGATAAGTTGAAAGATTGTTTCGAGGTTGAGAATTTTCAAGAATGATTTTTCACCGTTGCTTCCACGAAAACTCTTTTCAACTAAACCACCGGGTTTTAGTTCTCCGTGGAATGCAACTTCAATTCATCAAATCGATGAAACTTACATTTGGTCTTTCAAAAGTTCAAAAACCATTGGACCCAATCTCAAATGGGTTCCAAAGGTAATTTCAAAGTGATTTGATGAATAAGTGGCTTATGCACACATCAGTGTATAACCCGTTCTAAAACCGTGTTTATAATTTCATTCCTTTTATAAAAATCCAAAAAGATTTTCCTTTTTCATTATTTTGTTTATATACCTTGATTTTTAGTTTCTCACAAAGTATTAGGATGAGATGCAAGACATCGAACGCCATTGTGTACTGCCTTGGTAGTCTCATTTTTAATGTTTGTGAGCAACTTTCAAACCTTTTAACTCACCCTTTATATGCAAAAACTTTGTTCAAATCATGCATATATTTAGGGGGAGTTTGTTTATAAAAACAAAACTTCCAAGTGTTTAAACTCATTTTCCATTTTAAAACACTTTGGAAGATTTTCAAACCATTTTCGATCAAATTCAAAGAAGTTCGGTGTTAGATTTGCACATGAGAGTTTAGGCCACTCATAAATACTCCATGATCTTGTCATCGCCGATGAGATCTAACCCCGGAGTTATATTCTCAATTGTAGATTGTGAGGGTTTTTGAGTGTGATGTTGTTTGTGCAAATAGGACATGAGGGAGTAGTCGAAAAGTGAGAGGTTACAGTGAAATGATGATGTGAGAAAGGGCTAAAAGAAATGAAAGCCCTCCCCAAAATTCTCAAAAAGCCAGGTCAACACGTTCCTATCGGATTTCATTTGTTGATTTCTCGATATTGAAGAAGACTTCATGGACCCAGTGAAGCAATGCACATCTTTGCCTAACCACTCAAGTGTTTCTTAACAAATACTTGTTTTATTCTCACGGAGATTTTCACATTTCTATCGACTCTTCATTTGGAAGATGTTGATATTGAAAAAGGGAGACACTCTGCTCCGGTCCCCGACTTCATTTGATCACTATTGAGTCTAGAGCGTACTTGATATATCTTTCATTTGACTAGGACACATCGAGTCTTTATATGTCTTTGTGACATTGCATATCTTTGTGATATTGCCGGAACATTCGTAGTGATATCATATTATTGATATTCCACGATGATCGAATGGAAATCCTACCAATGCTAACATCATTTCCAACGTTGAACGTAGGTCTCACAATTTCATTTTATGAATTTGTTGAGTTAACGAGAAGTCTATGTGACCTCGGATTTTATTTCCCAAAAGTCTTTGAGGATAGTAAGACATGGTTATCGAACGCCTTTATGACACTGACCATGAATTACATTCTTTAAAGCAATCTATCGGTTGAAAAGCCATAGACCGAACCATTTAGAGATAAGCTTTGTGCATTTTTCGATGATAATGGGAAGTCCTAAAAATAGTAATCGTATTTTTAGGCCACACCATTAATCCTTTTGATTTTTGGTTGTGTCAACGGATCATTTTTATCCGGTTTTCATTTCTCTTCACACAAACACAAAGAACACAAACACCATTATAAAATCTTTTTCCAACAACGCAACCTCAAATTCTAGTTCACCAATAGGTTCATTGGGAATTGGGTTGGGTTAATTTGTTTGCTTGTTGTTTGTTTTCATCTACCATCTATGCTATTAATCATAATTGTATGATGAACACGCTTCACATATTCATCATAAGGGGGAGAAATGAGTAGATGATTGATAGATAGAATTAAAGGTGTAAGGTAGAATTTGATTGGTAGAATTTGATTGAGGATAATCATTTTTGTTTGGTTGTTCAAAAGATCATAAGTTTAGGTGAAGGGAGTGAATAATTATCTTGATAAGTTGAAAGATTGTTTCGAGGTTGAGAATTTTCAAGATGATTTTAGTTGTTGAAAGTACATGGTCGATAATTGAAAGATTTATTGAATAATTGACCATTGTTTGATGATAAGAAGAGTTTGAGTTTAGATGAAGTTTATCCGTTTGTTGATACTTGGATAGTTAAGTTCGTTCATAGTTTGAAGAGATTGTTCATTTGAGGGGGAGCAAGAGTAAACTCATGATTTGTTAAATATGCTCCGAAATGATTGTTTGTTTGAGGGGGAGCAAGAAATTTGAAGATAATCCGTTTAGTTGATAAGTTGCTCCAAGAAATAAATGTTTGTTTGAGGGGGAGCAAGAATTAGTTGATCAAAGACAAGTTAGATCAAGAATTCAAGGATAAAGTGCTCCATGATAATTGTTGATTCAGAGACAAGTTAGACCAAGAATTGAAGTTTTAAAGTCAAATCAATTTTCCACATTCCAAAACCAAGCTTCCGCAATGCCAAGAGAATTTAAAGAAAACCAAGCTTCCGCATCCAAAAGAATTCAAAGAATTCAAAGTCAAAACCAAGCTTCCGCAAAGCCAAAAGAATTCAAAGTTAAATCAAGCTTCCACAATACCAAAAGAATTCAAGGAATTCAAAGTCAAAACCAAGCTTCCGCATGCTACTCAAAAGTTCAAGTTACTTCTCCAAGCAACATCAAGTTGAAATCAACACTCAAAAGTTCAAGTTGTGAAAGCTCAAAAGCTATAAAGATTTCAAAGATGCTTCCAAAGTATTCAAAGTTGCAAGAGAAGATCAAGTTTTAGAAAGTCATCGTCAAGAATATATGTTTGTTGAGAAGATTCAAAGTCAAGATTGATACAAGACGTTGAAGACAATGAGAAAGCTTCAAAGTCCAATCAACATTGAAGATTTTCAACAAATGGGCTCATCATGTTTATTTAAAGACCGAAGACGATGCAACATTTACAATTCAACACCAAGGGGGAGATTGTTAGAAATATAAATATGGTGTTTAATTGTAAATTCTAGTATTGGAAGGGGGCATAGTGTAAATTGTATAGGAGTATATAAACCCCCTCCATTACCAATATTGTAACCTTTTGACCCCATAATGCTATCCAATCTTTCCTTTACACATACACTTTCTCTCTCTACGCTCTCTCACTAAAACCGCCATTGACACAACACACACAAAAGCTCAAATTCACATCATTACAGGGTGGTTCAGAATTACTGACCAATGTGGAACTACTGGAAGCATGATTTAAAGCATCTTTTTCAGCCTCAATCCTCTGGGCTTGATTCTCTTCAGTGAATCTGAAGGCTCCATACAATGTTGACAGAGTATGGGAGTGCAAGGTTTTACTTTGTCTCAAGACCAGAATCATGTGAGACCATTTAGTGGGAAGAATATCACAAAATTTCTCCAAAAGTATATCCTTGTCTTTCTCAACCCCCAGTCCTCTTAACTGGTTTATAATGCTCATAAATCTGGTGTAAGTACCAGTTAGAGACTCATTGGGGAGAGCAAAAAATGACTCATACTTTTTGTTTAGGGAGACCTTTCTGGTAACAACAGTGTCATCACCTCCTTCATACTGGTTCACCAGTTCATCCCACATGGTTTTAGCACTGGATAGAGAACTAGTGTGGGAATTAGGGTTTCTGGAACAGCCCCGAGGATCATGTTTTTAAGGATGGTATCAAGATTTACCAATCTCTTCTCCTCTTCGGACCAGTGTTCCTCCCTCTTTTCCCTTCCACTTCTTGATCAGTTGGGCCAAGGAGTGCATTGATAGGAAGTCTAGGCACATAGGGTCCTTCATTTAAGATTTTCATCATATTCCTTTCAATACCAGTAACATGTAATATCATCCTAGCTTTCCACGTACCAAATTCATCACTGCTCCCATTGAATTTAGGAACATGATTATTCGAGTAGTGCACATGCACATGTGGAGAAGCAGGAGGAGGAGGAGGTGGAGGATTATTATTGACAACGGGTGGGTCATTAAGATTAGGTTCAGGAGTTTCTTGTGTATTTTCTGGGATGGCCATCGTGAAACAGATCTAGGCAAGTATATTAGTCTTCTGCTCTGATACCAATTGTAAAGTCCCTCACACGATGGTTTAACCCACGAGTGTAAAATAACAAGTCAATTATGCACTAGATTGGACTTGTATTACTTTAAATATAAATGCAAGAATATAAATAAATTAATAAAGACTTAAAGCAATAATTTAGCAAGTAAATAAATGGTGGAACACAAATGTAATTTTCAAGTGTATTTTATTTATTGATGTTAAACAAAATACAAGATTGTTGCGGAACCTAGATATTACAAGTATGTAACTATCTAAACAATCTTTGAATTACAAGTGATCTATACTTGCTAAATAATCTCCTTGGATCGATATACTTAAAGTTGTGAAGTATAACTATTATGATCGAGAGTATTTTAGCAAGTTCACCAAATTGCAAAAAGTAATTTGTACGAGGTATGTGACTTTGTATTTATAGGCAAATAAATTCAACAGTGAATTTATTATGTCGTACAAATATGGTTGCATGCATTTAAGGCAACAACTTTAATTCCTTAAATGCATTGGTTAAAGTACAAGGATAAAGTCAAGTTGATGTGACTTGTCATCCTTTTAACCAACCACCTTTACACACGTATTGTATTTTTATCAATAGACAAATGGATTGTCCGTGTAAAAGTGTGTAAAGGCAAAAGTCAATTCCTCGTAATCAGTGTTCAGACTTGTAAGGTCTAGAACACTGTCAAGGCTCCAGTCAGGAGATCTGGTAAGACTGTCAGTGGGCTCCACTGCTTATCAGTCTTCTTTCTTCAAACTTCAGTCTTTGACTTCAGTGAGAATGTCTTAAGTAGAAACGATCTGGACTAGAGTGAAGTCCAGTAAGCTGAAATCTGGTGAACTCCAGATTTCCTATACAAGTGAGATGCTTACTGGTCTTCTATTATTTCTGGACAAATCTTCAGTGACGCTCCAGTCTTCAAGTCTGGAGTGGGTCCAGTAAATCTGGACCTAACATTCACTAATTTAAACATCTTCACCTAAGATCCTATAATATCCTTAATGAAATTATTTACAACATACATCCCTCAATCTTTAAAATAATTATACCACTCCCTTTTACATGAATACCCACACCGCTACCATTTCCACCGCCGCCACCACCCGTTGCCCCGTCGCCATACCGCTGCATCGAGGACATTTGTCTAGTATATTATAAAACGAATTTCATTTTGTTGAATTTTTAAGTTTCAACAACCACCGCTACCACCACCAATTTTTTCAACATTGAATTTTAAGTTTCAACAACCACTACCATCACCACCAATCACCGCCACTACAACCGTTGCCGCCAATCGCCGTTGTCACCACCGCCGCCGCCGCACACCACCACTACTGCCACCTCCACCACCACCGCTACCGCCGCATGTCACCACCACCCGTCACCGCCGCCATTACACCGCCGCATCGCGCAGGTACTCTTTTAGTATATATACTAGTTATTGTACCCGCGCGTTGCCGCGGGGTACGCTTTCTACACGACAAAATTTTGGACCCAAATTTATGTCAAATATTCGAACTCAAAATTTAAAAAAGACAATTAAACATGTAGCAATAACAATAAAAAAATATAAAAGAGTAATAAGATGTATAAAAACATAAACAATAACTATATTAATGCTTTAAATGTAATATGAACGTAAGACATAATAATGATAAAAGTTATTATATATTAAAAACGTTATTTATATTAAAATATAAATGAAAATAATCAAAACCAAATGTTTAAAAGTAAATCCGTAACTGTGTGAAAGTTGTCTGATGAAAATCCAAAAGTTTAGTGTCACGAAAATGAAACTTTGATGTAGGGCAAAAGTTAAAAGATAGAAAATTTTGGTAAAAATTATTATATGCTATAAGAACTTGTACATTTCAGGTATAAAGGACTTGTAAATTTGTATAGACTTTTTTGTATAAAAACACAAACAATAACTATATTAATGCTTTAAATGTTATATGAACGTAAGACGTAACGATAATGAAAGTTATTATATATTAAAAATGTTATATATATATATATAAAGACGGATAAAAATAGTCAAAACCAAATGTTTAAAAGTAAATCCGTAACTGTGTGAAGTTGTCTGACGAAAATCCAAAAGTTTAGTGTCACGAAAATGAAAACTTTGATGTAGGGCAAAAGTTAAAAGATAGAAACTTTATGGGGTTAAAATGGAAATTGGTAAAAAATATTATATGCTATAACAACTTGTACATTTCAGGTATAAAGGACTTGTAAATTTGGATAGACTTTTTGTATAAAAACATAAACAATAACTATATTAATGCTTTAAATGTTACATGAACGTAAGACGTAACGATAATGAAAGTTATTATATATTAAAAACGTTATATATATAAAAAAAGACGGATAAAAATAGTCAAAACCAAATGTTTACAAAGTAAAATCGTAACCATGTGAAAGTTATTTGATGAAAACATGAGAACCCAAAAATTTAGTGTCAATAAAATAAAAACGAAAACTTTGATGTGGGGCAAATTTAAAAACGTTATATATATAAAAAGACGGATAAAAATAGTCAAAACAAAATGTTTAAAAGTAAAATCGTAACCATGTGAAAGTTATTTGATGAAAACATGAGAACCAAAAAAAAAAAACAAACTTTGATGTGGGGTAAAAGTTAAAAGATAGAAAGTTTAGGGGGTTAAAATGAAAAATGGTAAAAATTATTATGTGCTATAAGAACTTGTACATTCTACGCATAACGCATAAGGTACTTGTACATTCATATACCTTTTTAGTATATTATAAATTATATATATGAAAATGATATATTATAAACCCAAAAATTAAGAAGATAGGAACCTTCTTTAAAATGATTTATTATATAATTGCTTACACATGTTTATATAACTATCTATGTATATTTACTCACCAACTATTTCAAGAAACATTTATTTACAAAATACTTGCACACATATGATCGACTTGCATGCATATGCTCATAGCACTATTCATGCATGTATGCTCATAAAATCCATGTCTTCACATAATTGTGTAGAAAATGAAGATCCATGTCTTTAAATAATTGTAAAAATTCAAAATTACACCTAAATAACTCAAAACCAACTCCACTTAGGTGGGTTGGCCAGTGGTATCTTCTAAATCCACTATGTGGGCCCCGGAGGTGAGTTTTTCCCAAGGTCTCGGGTTCGAGTCTTGGGTTTCTCATCTCAAGGTATGGGTTGGAGGTCCAGCAAATCGATGGTTAAAATTGCCTCTAGCAGGTCTGAATCAAAACTAACTTTACCAAAAAAAAAACAATCACTATGTAAAGAATTATCAATAGTAGATGTTGATTTAAAAAGTTCCTAAAAGTTTTTGCAATTTCTATAGTTATTAACCTTAATTTTCACTATGTATATCTAAATTTATTTCAAACCAATTGAATTAGATCAAATGGTTGAAATCATTAACTCTCGAAACAGAAGCCAAGAAAATGGTTTGATCCTCATACTCGAGGTTTCTCAACTCCCCTTTTATCGTTGGAGACGTCATTGGGTAATTGTATATTTACCCTATCTCATTAATCAAACTAGTAAGGTTGTATTAGTGATTAACATCCTTAGGGGGGCGGAGTGGTGGGAGGGTAGGAGAATTTATGCCTCCATACCGGAGGCTACACCACCGCCACCTTTGAATTTATGGCCGAGAGGGTTGATGGGAGGGTTATATACCCTTTGTTGATAAATGGAGAGAGAAGGAGGGGGAGCGTCTGCGAGTGGGCCCAGGAAGAAGAAAAGAGCCGTTGGCTCAGTTTTTCAAAAAAAAAACCCTTTTCTTTATTTTACATCTATATATCTATCAATTTAACTTTAAAAACTCAAACAAAAACATATATCTCTTCAAACCCAAAAACCTTTTCACAATTGAAAATGTCTTCAAGTTCTTCCGAGGATTTGATTTAGTATTATGTAGTTTTTTTAATTTTTAAAAAAATGTCTAGTTTATGTAATGTTATTGTTGGTGCAGTTTCTGTGCACCGATTATTGTTCGCTGCAATGCAATTCAGGACAAGAGGCTGTTGTATGAGACGTTGTGTATGAGACATTATCTATACTACATTGTGTATGAGACATTGTGTATGAGATGATGTCTATACTACATTAATCTCTATGAGATGCTATCTATGCTACATTAATCTCTATGAGATGATAATGTAGTGTACGTGTACTTGAAGCCCAAGTCCAGCCCATATATTATGAGTCAGTTATATATATGTCAGATATGTCTAGGGTTTCAGTTAATGATTTGAGTCTAGACAGATTTCATTCATGGCAGGCTGAGGTATGCGCAAACCTCAGTCCGTAAGTCCACCATATTATTCATTGTTATTAGAGTCATCATGATAGGTTGTAATTCGTTCCTGTTTTGATGTAATCAATACGAATTGTAATCATATGACTGAAATAACAAAGGAATTCTTATTGTTTATCTCCTATTCTTATCATATATATGTGTGATTATATTAAAAGCCTCAAGAACGGATTCAGATGGATTCCGCACATCTGGATTCGTACAGATCTCGATGTTCAAGGGTCATCGGGACCTA
The DNA here is from genome assembly GCA_034093135.1 of Erigeron breviscapus. NCBI lineage: Eukaryota > Viridiplantae > Streptophyta > Magnoliopsida > Asterales > Asteraceae > Erigeron > Erigeron breviscapus. Next base: position 7,189,196 of record CM067172.1, on the reverse strand, counting down.
ACAGTGGCAGAGCAATGGAGGCTTTATGTCTCAAGATTCGAGATCTGAAAAATTTGAATTCATGGATCTCTTTTTCGTTCAGGTTAGGGCTTTTTGTTTTACAAGCAATTGTTGAAATCTGCTGATCTATGATTTTTGTGAATGTGAGGTTGCCCAGATTCAAGTTTTAATCAGATTAGGGTTTGAAAGAATTAGGGTTTTCAGAGGCTGCGGTCATTGATGAAGATGGAGAATGTGTCTATACGTAGGTACAGAGTTTGTAGTGACATATATACGTGATTAAATGGTTGGCCAAGCTCTTTACGTGTTTAATCACATGACAAACCTGTATGCGTGGTTGATTGCTGATCAGACTTTATACGTGATTAAGCTTTCTTTAAAGATTTCCCTATACTACAATAACCTCTCCTATACTACAATATCCTATAAGACATTAGACATTCTCCTATAAGACAATATCCTATAAGACATTAGCCTATATTATGTTTCTGCTTCAATACGACCTCACCAAATACATTATCCTATAAGACCCTACCTATACTACCCATCCTGTAAGACCTTGTTCCTATACAACCTTAATTTCCTACACGATTCTATACAACCTTTTCCTATACTACCTTATCATATATTACATTCACACATGGGTTTTAAGGTTGAACGAACTTAACCTAAGTCATTGTAAGTTCAAATGAACTTATTAATGAGATAGGCTTTATTTATGGACCCGTTTATTGGAAAAGATGAAGTAAAGAATGGGAGATAGCTGAAACTACTATTCAAAGTTTTTGCAGAGAAAAGGGGGGATAAAACTTTCAGGTTTACCTCCAGGTTTCTAAGCAAAACTCCTTGTTACTCGAGAGATAAACCAAGATCTGACTATAGATGATGGTGTGCTTAATGCATAGTATGTTCGAGTTAAAAGAAGGTCATAGTGTTTTCTGATTTGATTGAGATTATTCAACAGATGATCTTCTATATATAGTGGTTGTGGAAACTTTTGTCGAAGTACTGGAGCAATGAAGCTAGTTACTTGTTGTTGAGTATTTAAAGATTGAACCTATTTATATTCCAAATATGTAGAGATGATAATCAGGCGATTTTTCTGGATCGGTTGCGAGATTAAGATCTTTATGTAGTTTGGCGGTGTATATAACTGAAGGGGAGATCTGATAGGAAAGACTTCAGGTGATTGGTAGAGTTGTGAAGGTACAAGACAGAGTCAAACACTGCTGTTTGGGACAGGGTTTATGGTACTATATTTTGTGATTCAGGCTACAGAGTTTCTTATCTTTGTGGGAGCTGATTGATTTGATGCTGATTGTTGGAAATTCAACTTCTCTATTATATGCCGGTTAAGCAAGACGTGATTAATTTCTCGGGCAATATCCAAGGGGGAAGATTGCATATGCTTAATTCGGAGGTGGCTACTGTTGAGGGAGGACTACGATGAAATGTGTTGGGTTAGTTGGTTGTCATAAAGATACAGGGATTATGCAGTTTGATGATCAGAGTGCAGTGTGTAACACCCCAAGCCAAGGCTCAGAATATCATGGAAATCATATAGCACAAGGTGGAATTAATGTAGAACATGAACTAAATGCAAATAAAGGATTCGGTGAATCCATACAATAAAAGAAACAAGTATCACAATACAACAGGAGCAAGAAACCATCAATATTACAAACGACATCAAAAGAAGGCTATCAATCCTAAATACTATGCAACATAAGGCAAATGGATCCTTGATCCATATAAGTCCAGTCCGGGTTCAACAGCAAGCAAATAAATCAAACTCCACGTCCTGGATAACCTGGTTACCTGAAAAGTGTACTAAGCATAGTCAACACAAGGTTGGTGAGTTCGTAGTAATGGTCCATAAAGAACCAACGTCAATAATCACAATATACGAATAGAGGCTAGACATGACTTACAGCGAGCCTCTAAGTAACCCAATAAGGTCCAACAACAAGATTACACAAGACAAGTAAATGTGTAATAAGAATGCACAAATGATATACGAATCAATGTAAGTGCCAATGCATGAATAAGCCAACATGCCTATCCTATGCGTGAACTCCGTCACCTATGCAATGATACCCTTCTGTCATTACAATGAACAAGGCTGTATCTCAAAATCATCGAGATATATATGTCTATATACTCGGGGTCACGTTCTACATCCAAAATGGGTGCATACATCTATGCACCAGGATGTCGGCAATCCCCTGCCGAGGGCTCATCAACGATGTATGCAATGCTTACAATCAAATGTAAATGCATAAATCATAAACCAACAATCAATATACGATGCACCTGTGCCATCAATCAATATACGATGAACCTGTGCCGACAATCAATATTCATCCAACATAAGCCAATTATCAACATTCATCCAACATAAGCCAACTATCAACATTCCTCAAACATAAGCCAACTATCAACATTCATCAACCATAAGCCTACTATCAACATTCATCAATCATAAGCCAACTATCAACATTCATCAATCATAAGCCAACAACCATAATTTAAACCAACTATACGTACATATACTTCAGAGGATTCTACTTTCTTCAAGTCCCAGATGCTTATATATAGGGTCACCCGCAGCCTTCCCACCATATCTAAAACTCAATGAAGGCATAACCGACTTCCATGTATGTACGTCTATCCTAATGTAAAAGTAATACTTAACTAAAACATAACCCAAGTCAATCAAACGAAAAGAACCGTCACATCAATCCTCAAACAATCAAGTCAAACAATCAATATATCAATAAACACAAAAGCATAATCAACCTCAAACACAAGTCTATCGTACAACAAATCATACGACTCTACAATGCACGTCATGTTCTATCTTAATCACAATATGTAACCAAAGTTAACCGCATAATCAACAAATCACTCAAACAATGAAGCACGTATGTTTACACTTTTCAGCCCGAATCTCTATTGAGTAGGGAACTACGGAACTCACCTTGGCTTCCAAGCTACGATTACGAGTTAAAAAGGAGTTATAAATGCTCAACAACCGCTACGAGTCCGCAACCTAGCAATAAATATCATATTATCATCAAAGTCAACTTCTATAATCCTAAACAAGTTGGTTTAGTAAGATTAGGGTCGAGTCACAACTCTTAGACGTCTAACCGCTTTCCCGCGTAAGAACAAGACACATTCGACTAGACATTTTTGAAAATGGAGAAAGATTCATGAAAAATGAATGTTACCAAAAGAAAGTAGACTCTTATACGATTCCAACAATAGGTCATATGACTCGATTGGACTTACGGATCAAAAGTTATAAGCGTTTGAAGTTGACGAAGAATCGCTTGACCAGTAACTTTTCACTGCGCCGCAGTGGGATCTGGCACCTCCCACTGCGCCGCAGTGGGATCTGGCACCTCCCACTGCGCCGCAGTGAGCCCTTTCTGCAGCCAAACAGCATCAGGAACGATCCTAAACGACCCAAAACACCTCCAAACACCATTTTAGTCCTAGGGATCGACCAAAAGACCTTTCCAACTCGATTTTGAGCATAAACAAACATATATAAACATAAATAAACACAACCCACTTCATAAATCCGTTTCATTTCATCAATTTCATACCAAAATCGTTCTTAACCCTAATTTAAATCCACAAAACCCTAATTTGCATTTTGACCCGATTTGTGACCCGAATTTACTTGAAATCAACTAGAAATATGTAAATAAACATAAAATAAAGATTATGGGATGAGTTTCACTTACTAATTCTTCTTCCAAAAGCTTTACCCAAATTTGACCCAAAAGAGGATGTTCTTGCACTTTTTGATGACCCAAAACTTGATATGATGCAAAGGAGATGAAATAGGTGATGTTTCTAGCACTAATCTAAATTGAAACCATAATCTTGGTGTAAGAATCTTAGAGAGAAAAAGAGAAAGAAGAAAAGAGAGAAGAGGGGTGTGGTGAAAATGAGATAAGGGGGGAGGGAAATGGGTCTTAAGGCTGGTGGGTCGTGGATCACCCACGGGTCGACCCGTTTCTCTTCTCAAGCCAAAATACAAAACGTTAGGCCTTTAGTCACCGATTAAAACATATTATCGACCCGACGAACATACCACCTTGTCATTTAGTCACAAAACGACCCAAATATTTCATTAACTTAAATCGTTAGTCAAATTGCACGTAAAGTCAAACGGTCAAAACTCACGGATGTTACATTATTCCCCCGTCAAAAGAATTTCGTCCCGAAATTCAACAAAACCCTAGTTGTTAAACAGTTTTAGGTATCCAACCCTTACACGGTCCCCCTCAACAAAACCCTAGTTGTTAAACAGTTTTAGGTATCCAACCCTTACACGGTCCCCTCGCTCCCAAGTGAACTCGTTTCCACGTCTAGTGTATCGTCCAACCTCTGAAATTCATGTAGCGTTTGTTCCTTAGCTTCTTGACCTTGCTACCTAGGATTCCTACCGGTTCCTCGAAATTACAACGATCCTCACTCTCCAAAGATCCAAATCTCACTAATGTTATCCGCTCTCATCACTTGTAGCAAGTGGCTCCGTTTGGTACTATAGGACAGCTCGGGTTTCTGTAACAACCCTCAATTTCCGACTAGGACAATTTACTTATATTCATCTAGATATCTATCCCTAGAGGTTTCTTAAGAGATTTTGCCTTCCAGACATTAAGGCATAGTGATACTTGCCATCTAGTTCAGTAGAATTCCCAAAGATAGCTAGTTGCCTTATAAATGTCCAACAAATCAATCATCAAACCAAATTCAAGTAAATATGACATGAGAATAAAGAACTCCATCTCAAATCACATTCATAAATTAATATGTACATAAAAGTGTTTAAATAACAATAAGTATATATATATGCTAAAATAAATACAAGTTTATAAATAAAGGCTTATGTAACAAATTAAAAACACAAAAATATATACATACATATACATATACACAACATATATACATATACACATACTAGAATAAAGATGTACTTACACTACAAACTAATACAAATAACCTTACAAAATACATATACAAACACCTAACTCATACATACATTCATACACCCTTATACACTTATAAAAATAAAAACAAAAAAAAAAAAGAGTGAGAAACCCTAATCTTAAGCATTTGGCCGTCCCCCCCCCCCCCCTCACACACATTCAACACATTTCTTTCACACACACACTTTCTCTCATCCAAAAAACTCTCTCTTCTCCTCTTCCATTTTTGACTCAAATAATCAAGAAAAACAAGAACAAAAATCAATCTAAACTATATTAATAATAAGGGTTAAGCAAGGGTTGTTTCAAGATAATATTAAGGGTTGTTTCAAGCTTGGAATAAGGTTCATTTGGGTCTTATAGGACCACGAATTTTCTGCCCAAAAACCATCTTCAATTCGTGTTCTTCAAGGGTATAAATCTTCGTCTATTTACTAGATTTAATCTTGTTCTTGTTTATATTCAAAGGTTTCATCAAAAGTTTATGTTTTCTTTTTGATTTCTTTGTTATATACACTTGATGAAGGCAAAGTTGATAGGATCTTTCTCCTCATGCATATGCATGTCGAAATCTATGAGAAAGATCCAAGGATTCAACAAGTTAAAGACCCAAAAGTGTTGTTATAGATTAGTAGCTTTTAAAGTGATTTTCCTTTTCATAGATCTATATGTTTTTGTATATTTGGAAGAATATATTTCTGAGATTTTTCATTAAAAGATGTTTTTATGTTGTTGAAAGTTAGATCTATAAAGATTGGTATTGAAAAGTGTTGATTTGAATGAATACGTGTTAGATCTAAGAAAGTTGAATCTTGTTGTTGGATTATGAGATGGATGAACTTGTATTAAGTGAAAAATATGTTAAAAGAGGTACAATAATCTGGAAATTTGATGTTAAGAGGTATAAAAATAAAGTATTAATCTTGTAAATGATGAACTCAAGTGTTAATAAAGCAAGAATGGTCATTGGTGAGTTGTTTTAATCAATATACATTCTGACAGAAACCATCTTCTGTCTTGGGACGGATAAACTGGGCTTGTGAGGGCAGATTCAAGAAAAACTTTCAAAATAAAAGTTGTAGATAAAAGAGTTAAGATTAACCTCCAACTGGAATCACTCAAAAATACTAAACCAAACCAAAGATATGATTTTTCTACCAAAAGTGGTCAAAACTGGATTTTTGTCTTAATGTTGAGTCAACTTTGACGATTTTTAATTCCTTAACCAATAGGTTTCAGAAGTTTAAACTTGGTGTGAACTGAGTTCAAAGTGTCCCTAACTTAAAATAAAATTGGGAGATTTTTCTTAAATGACCATCATAGAAATCTTTTATAAAATATATTGAGTCGCACAGCAGCAAGCTTTCTGACCAACTTTGGTCTTGTAATTTTTAGAGGTAGTAAACAATGTCTGAAAATTTAGCAAAAATTCACATAAATATGGGACACATATATGTCTCTGTACAAAAATCATCAACGTCCAAATAATTCAACTTAACCAAAAATGACTACTCAACATTTTATGAAAATAAGTGTTAAAACAGAAAATTCCAAGTAAAAGTTCTTCACAACAAAATAAGCTAAAAGTCACTAGATTGCAACTTTAATCAACTCCAACAATCTCGTAACAAAAAGTATTATAAAACTACTGAGAATATGTCAAATAAAAGTTATAAAACTTAACTTGGTTATTAAATGGCAAAGGCAAGCCTACAAATCACTAATTCGGTTCACATAAGCACTAACCGAAAGCTTTAATTTGCACTTATCACACCACCACCACTATCCCGACTTAAGACACCAAAATATAATGAACATTATGGAAATAATGAAATAAGTATGGAAATCCATATTGACGCATTTGAATTGCTTGGAAAATGAGGCTAAAATCACTATTTCGGTAAACGATTTATAAGCTTAGAATCCTCTAAATGAGCAAGACACAAGAGAAGTTGAATTGATATGATTTTCCCATGATAAAAGTTGCCTAAAAGGCCTGAGATTTTTGACCAAAATGTTTAGTTATGATTTCTAAGAATTTCCATGAATTATTGAATTTAAATAGTAATTAAAAGACATAAAAATCCATAAATAAATTATGGAAATCAAGAATGAAGTTAAATCATCTTAACCATTGATAAAAATAACTAAAACCTACTGGAGAAAAATAGTTAAAAGGCAAGAGACATGTGTTACCTAATTTAAAGATAAATAATTGAGTAAAGATAATTAATTAAAAATTATCATTAAAATAAATGGAAAATACTCAAATAAAAGTATAAATCATGAAATTATAAATTAAGGAACATATATATCAGAAGATAATTCAAATGAAATTATCCATAATTTATAAAGATAATTATGACACTTAAAAGTATTTTTAAGGAATTATTTAATTAATAAATCAATAAAATGAATAAATAATTAATTAAATAATATTAAAGTAAATATATAATTACAAATCAGAAAATATACATAAAATATTAATATTATAAGACCACTAATGTCAAATGTTATTACTAAGCAAAGTATACAATGGAAATCATATAAACCAAATCCAAATTACCGAAATTCCAATAAACGTACAAAAACGTATAATGAGAAAACGACTCTTACCACCAATCTTTACAACCAAAAAGATGTGAATACTAGCAATACACTTGGATCCCATAATTAATAACAACATAATAAAAGTGGCATTTCTTAGTGATGGCTTAAGATAGGAACTTACGTATATTAGTCCTATCGTAGGGATAGTCTTGGCTTGAAGTGTGATTGAGGAATATGACGGATATATGATCAAGGAAGTGATAAATGGGAAGTACCCATTTTGGATAAGTGAATAAAATATGCGGCATATCAAGGTGAGTCATAGCCCCCTTTCAAACTCTTTTATATGTTTTACTTGCGGGGTGAAAAGCATGATTAATTAAAATGACTTTCTCTTATGAAATGATTCTTTGAAATAATGATAATGATATGGGAATTATATTGTATGTTCAACGTGTTATATGTTATATGATGAGCTTGAGTACTGTCAAACGGTGGTCCCCTGTACACTACTATTAACTCATTTGAGGCCTGTAGTTAGAGGGTTGCGCAACTAGGACTTGTCCCCTCATCCACTATTATAGGTAACGGTGGGATGTTTGGTCTGCCTTGGTGGCCACCTTCATCGCCAGTCTGGCCTCGCGGTGCTCTAACTACTATATATTTATGGGCGTCTCCATGGCACGACCCTTGGTTATCTTTATGCACGTGATTGACAGCATGTGCTTATCATTATCTTATCATTTGGGACATTATATATTGATTATTGGGACATAACCGGTCTTAGTAGTGGCTCAAGAACAATCTCATCGAATTATGTCATGGTAGTCTTACCATTGACCCAGAGGTATTGATATTATATTACGGATGGAAATTGTGGTTTGAACATACGGTTTGGGTATTGGACCTTATATGGAATCTTGAAAACTATTGAATTTAGCAATATTGAAGTATTGATGACCAAATGGTTTTGGTTTGATGAATGATTAATCGATTGATATATTTTTCTCTCACGATAAATGAGACAAATGAAAACTTTATAATTTACCATGGATTTCTCAACTATTTTGAAATGGATATGTAATGAGATTTACTTGCAAACCTATGCACTCACCAACTACGTTTTGTAGTTGACACTTTTTCTTCATGCTTTTCAGGAATTAGCGTAAGCTTTGAGGAATTATATGCATCATGATTGTTTGCATTGCATTTTGGAGTCAAAGATCAAACCTTGTGACGGGCAATGGAATCCGCCCTGATCATTGTAGTATACCATCTCATGTATTTGTTATTTGTTTCGTGGACTCAATATCCAAGTATAGTAGACGTATTGTACTTGGGAATTGGTTCACATGCTTGTGCATTGTAAATTATTTTTATCAACTAAAGCTATGGTGAATGTTATCTATTATCCTTTGATTTGAATACTCGACTTTCTGTACATCTCATCATTCCGCCGTGGTTGGGGTGTTACAGAAAATGGTATCAGAGACTAAGGTTATAGAGAACATTTGGGTTCCTCCGGGAATTCCAAAACTATAGCCTCTTTTCAAAATGAATTTTTATAGTCGAGTCGAGCATAAGGTTAAGCGGATTAGTTTGAGCTTTACATGGTAGGACCATAATTAAACGTAAAGTCATGAATCTACGTTTAATTATGAGAGGACCATGTAAAACTCAAACGGCCACTTGGACTTATGTTCAAAAGGATTCCTTTTCAAAAAAAAAAAAAAAAAAAAAAAAAAAAAAAAAAAAAAAAAAAAAAAAAAAAAAAAAAAAAAAAAAAAAAAAAAAAAAAAAAAAAAAAAAAAAAAAAAAAAAAAAAAAAAAAAAAAAAAAAAAAAAAAAAAAAAAAAAAAAAAAAAAAAAAAAAAAAAAAAAAAAAAAAAAAAAAAAAAAAAAAAAAAAAAAAAAAAAAAAAAAAAAAAAAAAAAAAAAAAAAAAAAAAAAAAAAAAAAAAAAAAAAAAAAAAAAAAAAAAAAAAAAAAAAAAAAAAAAAAAAAAAAAAAAAAAAAAAAAAAAAAAAAAAAAAAAAAAAAAAAAAAAAAAAAAAAAAAAAAAAAAAAAAAAAAAAAAAAAAAAAAAAAAAAAAAAAAAAAAAAAAAAAAAAAAAAAAAAAAAAAAAAAAAAAAAAAAAAAAAAAAAAAAAAAAAAAAAAAAAAAAAAAAAAAAAAAAAAAAAAAAAAAAAAAAAAAAAAAAAAAAAAAAAAAAAAAAAAAAAAAAAAAAAAAAAAAAAAAAAAAAAAAAAAAAAAAAAAAAAAAAAAAAAAAAAAAAAAAAAAAAAAAAAAAAAAAAAAAAAAAAAAAAAAAAAAAAAAAAAAAAAAAAAAAAAAAAAAAAAAAAAAAAAAAAAAAAAAAAAAAAAAAAAAAAAAAAAAAAAAAAAAAAAAAAAAAAAAAAAAAAAAAAAAAAAAAAAAAAAAAAAAAAAAAAAAAAAAAAAAAAAAAAAAAAAAAAAAAAAAAAAAAAAAAAAAAAAAAAAAAAAAAAAAAAAAAAAAAAAAAAAAAAAAAAAAAAAAAAAAAAAAAAAAAAAAAAAAAAAAAAAAAAAAAAAAAAAAAAAAAAAAAAAAAAAAAAAAAAAAAAAAAAAAAAAAAAAGAAGAGTAAAATAAAAAAAAAAAAAAAAAAAAAAAAAAAAAAAAAAAAAAAAAAAAAATAAAAAAAAAAAAAAAAAAGAGAAAAAAAAAAAAAAAAAAAAAAAAAAAAAAAAAAAAAAAAAAAAAAAAAAAAAAAAAAAAAAAAAAAAAAAAAAAAAAAAAAAAAAAAAAAAAAAAAAAAAAAAAAAAAAAAAAAAAAAAAAAAAAAAAAAAAAAAAAAAAAAAGATTCGAGACTTTCTTTACTTGAGGATTATGCTAGTTTAGTAGGATTCCCCTCTGCACATTAGAAGTGAAATGAATAAAATTGAAAGATATTCGTTGATACATGCTACTCTATGCTATAACATGTGAATTTGGGCATGATTTGATTGCAATGTGAAAGATTATAGTGTGCAATGTGAAAGTTGTAATGTGCAATGTGAAAGTTTGTAATATGCAATGTGAAAGTTTGGAATGTGCAATATGGAAATTATGTGAGGAATGCATGCGTAAAAGCCTTATGATTCATGATGTTGAACTTTAAGTTGCCCATGCACTTTAAAATAATGAGATTATTATAAGGCACGAAATCATTTTGGGGTATGACTTGTTCAAATTATTGAGTAAAGATGTTGATTATTTATGATCGATTTAGAAGGAAAATATAGGCATGACGAGTTGACATGAAATTTCATGGACGATATGGATATAAGAGCCTTTACTCCCTAAGTTTGAGCTATTTGAAACTAGCGCGTGAATATTGCGACGATTATGTAGTCATGCCTCACTATTGAGATAATTATTGCGCCCTAAGGTTGAGCTAATTGAGGGCTAGTGCATGAACGATTTAATGATTATATAGTCGTGCCTTATCATTGAGATAGTTATTATGCTCTAAGATTTGACTATTGAGAACTAGTACCTGCTAGATATGATGACAATGTGGTTAGTCCTTACTACTGATATAGATATTGCGTGATGAGATTTGACCGCTTGGGAACTAGTGATTGTCTCTGAAAAATCCATTATAAATTAGAAATTTCCTAAGTATGAAAGTTGTCATTAAGTACCCCTCCAATCTAATATTCGTTCACTCGTGCTCTTTTGAAATTATCCCACATCCTATTTCTTACGACACCACTATTCATTATGGACATATGTCAACGGCGATATCATCAGTGGAGCATCTTTCCACGTACGTTGGACGATATACTCTGAGAATTGTAGCCCCAAGATGTGACGCGACTCTATCCCCGTAGATACTACGCATAACCTTTGTATTCGATCTGAGATGGTGCGAAACATATGGAAACGCCGAATTAAGTTGGAGACTTATGAAAGGCGAGTGGTATTAAAGCCAAATTACGATTTGACGACGTCGATAGAACACATTCCGATATACATTCTAGAAGACACATTCTGGGGATTGTAGCTCCGAAATTTGGTGCGATATCTCTATAATAACACGCGTACACGAACGGTTATCCATATTATCTAAGTCGGTGCGACATATATTGACGTCATTGAAAGTTGGAGTCCATTGGGCAACGAAAGACAAATAAGTGATTTCTGTAACTCGCGCAAGGAGTTTAATCCGAGCCTTAATGAATCTTTTGTTTTCCTATTTCCTATTCCATCCATTCGAAACCAAATTCTATATCCTTTATATTCTTGATTATTCAAAGTAACGATCACCACCGTTTCTCTTCAAAGGTAGTGACCTAACAACATACAACTCACTCACGCAACGCTCTACAATGGTGAAATCGAGTAACTAGTACCCTGCTCCTACTGCGACATCAAGAGATGCGAAAGACGTTGAAACATCAGTTCTCATAAGTGAAATACTTGGGATAATTATATAGCATAGAAGATGATATTAGATCATGTACATAAAGCAGGGCGGAGAAGATTGGTGGTGTATAAGTCAGAGTACATGGAAGCACAAGCGAAGAGTATACTAAGCTTTAACTTGGAGAAAGAATTGAAGGCCTTCCCTATCTATGTTGATCGACCAAAAGGAAAAATTGAGCGGCCGACGAAAGGAAGGTCGTGTGACATGAAGGTCACCTTTGGATAAATATAAGACTTCCCTAGAACTTGGGGGAGATCACTAGCAATGTTGGAAGACAAAAGTAATTAGAAGAAGAAAACCAAGGACAATAAGACAATTAGGGTGTGTCGAGTAACCCTCGAGATGGAAGGGTAACAAAAAGGATTCTGAGCTATCATTTTCTTTTTCAAAACACCAAAGCAAATGGATATTTGCTACATGAAGGAATCAGGAATTTGGCGAATTGAAGATCGTCAAGGATGGTGAGATAAAGTGAAAAGTAGGAAATCCCTTACATTTTTCTAGAGGAAAAATGTTAAGGGGGTAATCACAGCAAAGGTAGATACTCGAACAAGGAGTATGAAGTGCAAGATTATACTTTACCTTTCAAGAAGAGTTATTCACTAGCATCATTGAAGATGATTTGGAGTAGAATATGAAGTGAAGAAACGTCATTTGACTCAAACAAATGAAGTGAAGGCACTGACACCATTTACCCGATGTAGTTCCGGTAGCGTTCATCTTTACGGCACTCCACACGTTATCCTCTGAATATCAATTGGAAAACCTCTATCGAAAGACAAGCTATTAGTAGAACATATCAACTAAGCCAAGAGAAAGCAATATACGCTCAACACCCGAGTTTAGAAGCACGGGGAGTCGTGAAGAGTATCCCCTCAAGGTCAACGGTCGTAGGGAGGTAAGCTAAAACGAGATGAATCCGAGTGAAAAACAATTTGCAACACATGGTTAATCGTCAAGGACCATCGACCCAAGGAGTAGTGCACCCAAGAAGAGTGCAGAAGAAAACAACATGGAATTGCTAAAGTTAATAGTGAAAGCAAGTAAGGAATACGACGCTAGAATTCAAGGCACATACTACCGCGACGATCAAGGAAGTTGATCGCTGAACTAAGTTTCAAACAACTAACAAACCCCGTGAAGAGCTAGTTATGGAATGTTTGAACGGAAGGGTGATAAGGATAATTCGCATCTGTGATGAGTTAGGATCAAAGGATCCATGTCACCATGATCTGACAAGTACCCTTGAGATAACTACAAGGACTAGCGACTGCTTGTGTGCTGTTCGAGACGATGATTATTCTAGTTAGAGATGGATTTGAGCGACGAAACGGTAAGGAGTATGGTGACCCATAAGAAAACGAAAGGAAAATGGAGAAAACCAAATGGTTGAGAAGAAAAAAAAAAAAGGGATAAAGTAACTGATGTTTCCCCTAAATTATGTTATGTCACAATTTCTAAGGACATTAGGTTATTGTATTTGAAAAGAAGCTTAGCTTAGAAAGCTGGAAATGGATATGAGGCTCAGGAGAGCAAAGTAATTGACAGTTTTGTAGAGGTCAGGAGGACCTACGAAGAATTTTTTTTTTTGGAGGAGTTCAAACGAATAAGGACATCGAAGTGTTTACCTTGAAATGATGCTGGTGATATGGTTACTTAAGAGCATAAGGATTGTGTAAATCCTATCATGAGGAATGCGTAGGTATAGCAAGGAAACCGAATAGATTATATGTGCGATGTTAAAAGAGATTTGTCGGTGATGAGCCATAGATAATGTTCCTTCTAGCGTAAAAAGGAAGTAATTAAAGGTACCTTAAAACGATTTAGAAGCTAATATCAGCAAAGGCAAGAGAAATTGGTAACGATATGACTTAGCGAATAATGAAAGAGGTGACTTGAGAAAATAAGGACGAAGTTGAAAAGACAAAGGTGAGTATGAGGAGCAAGATGGAACTATCATCATACAATTTATGATTCCCTCGAACGCCATAAAATAACAAAGACAACACTAGAAAACCCTAAAATGAGATACTACGAAGATGTACCTTTGCAAATTTTAGTGCAACTCGACACCCCAGTTAGTATCACTTTTGTTAAAGGGGTAATACCTTAACAAGTGATTGGTCACAAACGACGCCAATATTTTCAAGAAGCGACAAGCGTGTCCAACGTCAAACCAAAGAAGGATGAAAGTGAGCGAGAAGCTATTGGAGCGATTCCTTAGTTGGGGTAGAAGACGATAAAGGAAAATATGCAAGGTAACAATGGAAGTGAATAGCCACCAACGATCGATATCCCAACGTCTCTCACTATTTTATTGTAACTCACGTTACGAGCCGTTTGTTCGTTTCACACCTCCGTATTGCCATTCTTATTATCATCCCATTATTTAGTATTGATCTAGGCAAGAATGACAGCCCGCAACGATTACATGCGATTAACCTTCAGTCGCCTCGAGAGGTGAGCGACATTCGTAACCTTTTTCTGTTTCGAAGTTTATGATCAATAGGAATCTAGGGAACCGAGGAATGGATGCCCCTATCCCTAAAGTTAAAAGCTCGCAAGAAACCAAGAATCGTGATAAAATCTTGTTTGACTTTCACACATTTTATGTCTCCGTGTAGACACCTATACCGTTGGTTTATCCATTTTACTACCGTATGAACGATCGAACTTCGAGGACGAAGTTTCAGTTAAGGGGGTAATGATGTAACAACCCTCAATTTCCGACTAGGACAATTTACTTATATTCATCTAGATATCTATCCCTAGAGGTTTCTTAAGAGATTTTGCCTTCCAGACATTAAGGCATAGTGATACTTGCCATCTAGTTCAGTAGAATTCCCAAAGATAGCTAGTTGCCTTAGAAATGCCATGAACAATAACTATAATCATTCAACACAATCTCAAGCTATAAATTTGTTCCAATTGAACTTGGTGAAATGTCAATGAACCAAAAACTTCATTTCCATTAAAACTAGTTATATAAATAATAATGTAGGACTCACAAGTTGAGATATCAATCAAAATTCTTATAAATGTCCAACAAATCAATCATCAAACCAAATTCAAGTAAATATGACATGAGAATAAAGAACTCCATCTCAAATCACATTCATAAATTAATATGTACATAAAAGTGTTTAAATAACAATAAGTATATATATATGCTAAAATAAATACAAGTTTATAAATAAAGGCTTAGGTAACAAATTAAAAACACAAAAATATATACATACATATACATATACACAACATATATACATATACACAACATATATACATATACACATACTAGAATAAAGATGTACTTACACTACAAACTAATACAAATAACCTTACAAAATACATATACAAACACCTAACTCATACATACATTCATACACCCTTATACACTTATAAAAATAAAAACAAAAAAAAAAAAAGAGTGAGAAACCCTAATCTTAAGCTTTGGCCGTCCCCCCCCCCCCCTCACACACATTCAACACATTTCTTTCACACACACACTTTCTCTCATCCAAAAAACTCTCTCTTCTCCTCTTCCATTTTTGACTCAAATAATCAAGAAAAACAAGAACAAAAAAATCAATCTAAACTATATTAATAATAAGGGTTAAGCAAGGGTTGTTTCAAGGTAATATTAAGGGTTGTTTCAAGCTTGGAATAAGGTTCATTTGGGTCTTATAGGACCACGAATTTTCTGCCCAAAAACCATCTTCAATTCGTGTTCTTCAAGGGTATAAATCTTCGTCTATTTACTAGATTTAATCTTGTTCTTGTTTATATTCAAAGGTTTCATCAAAAGTTTATGTTTTCTTTTTGATTTCTTTGTTATATACACTTGATGAAGGCAAAGTTGATAGGATCTTTCTCCTCATGCATATGCATGTCGAAATCTATGAGAAAGATCCAAGGATTCAACAAGTTAAAGACCCAAAAGTGTTGTTATAGATTAGTAGCTTTTAAAGTGATTTTCCTTTTCATAGATCTATATGTTTTTGTATATTTGGAAGAATATATTTCTGAGATTTTTCATTAAAAAGATGTTTTTATGTTGTTGAAAGTTAGATCTATAAAGATTGGTATTGAAAAGTGTTGATTTGAATGAATACGTGTTAGATCTAAGAAAGTTGAATCTTGTTGTTGGATTATGAGATGGATGAACTTGTATTAAGTGAAAAATATGTTAAAAGAGGTACAATAATCTGGAAATTTGATGTTAAGAGGTATAAAAATAAAGTATTAATCTTGTAAATGATGAACTCAAGTGTTAATAAAGCAAGAATGGTCATTGGTGAGTTGTTTTAATCAATATACATTCTGACAGAAACCATCTTCTGTCTTGGGACGGATAAACTGGGCATGTAAGGGCCGTTTCAAGCAAAACTTTCAAAATAAAAGTTGTAGATAAAAGAGTTAAGATTAACCTCCAACTGGAATCACTCAAAAATACTAAACCAAACCAAAGATATGATTTTTCTACCAAAAGTGGTCAAAACTGGATTTTTGTCTTAATGTTGAGTCAACTTTGACGATTTTTAATTCCTTAACCAATAGGTTTCAGAAGTTTAAACTTGGTGTGAACTGAGTTCAAAGTGTCCCTAACTTAAAATAAAATTGGGAGATTTTTCTTAAATGACCATCATAGAAATCTTTTATAAAATATATTGAGTCGCACAGCAGCAAGCTTTCTGACCAACTTTGGTCTTGTAATTTTTAGAGGTAGTAAACAATGTCTGAAAATTTAGCAAAAATTCACATAAATATGGGACACATATATGTCTCTGTACAAAAATCATCAACGTCCAAATAATTCAACTTAACCAAAAATGATAAATAATTGAGTAAAGATAATTAATTAAAAATTATCATTAAAATAAATGGAAAATACTCAAATAAAAGTATAAATCATGAAATTATAAATTAAGGAACATATATATCAGAAGATAATTCAAATGAAATTATCCATAATTTATAAAGATAATTATGACACTTAAAAGTATTTTTAAGGAATTATTTAATTAATAAATCAATAAAATGAATAAATAATTAATTAAATAATATTAAAGTAAATATATAATTACAAATCAGAAAATATACATAAAATATTAATATTATAAGACCACTAATGTCAAATGTTATTACTAAGCAAAGTATACAATGGAAATCATATAAACCAAATCCAAATTACCGAAATTCCAATAAACGTACAAAAACGTATAATGAGAAAACGACTCTTACCACCAATCTTTACAACCAAAAAGATGTGAATACTAGCAATACACTTGGATCCCATAATTAATAACAACATAATAAAAGTGGCATTTCTTAGTGATGGCTTAAGATAGGAACTTACGTATATTAGTCCTATCGTAGGGATAGTCTTGGCTTGAAGTGTGATTGAGGAATATGATGGATATATGGTCAAGGAGGCGATAGATGGGAAGTACCCATTTTGGATAAGTGAATATAATATGCGGCATATCAAGGTGAGTCATAGCCCCCTTTCAAACTCTTTTATATGTTTTACTTGCGGGGTGAAAAGCATGATTAATTAAAAATTATCATTAAAATAAATGGAAAATACTCAAATAAAAGTATAAATCATGAAATTATAAATTAAGGAACATATATATCAGAAGATAATTCAAATGAAATTATCCATAATTTATAAAGATAATTATGACACTTAAAAGTATTTTTAAGGAATTATTTAATTAATAAATCAATAAAATGAATAAATAATTAATTAAATAATATTAAAGTAAATATATAATTACAAATCAGAAAATATACATAAAATATTAATATTATAAGACCACTAATGTCAAATGTTATTACTAAGCAAAGTATACAATGGAAATCATATAAACCAAATCCAAATTACCGAAATTCCAATAAACGTACAAAAACGTATAATGAGAAAACGACTCTTACCACCAATCTTTACAACCAAAAAGATGTGAATACTAGCAATACACTTGGATCCCATAATTAATAACAACATAATAAAAGTGGCATTTCTTAGTGATGGCTTAAGATAGGAACTTACGTATATTAGTCCTATCGTAGGGATAGTCTTGGCTTGAAGTGTGATTGAGGAATATGATGGATATATGGTCAAGGAGGCGATAGATGGGAAGTACCCATTTTGGATAAGTGAATATAATATGCGGCATATCAAGGTGAGTCATAGCCCCCTTTCAAACTCTTTTATATGTTTTACTTGCGGGGTGAAAAGCATGATTAATTAAAAATTATCATTAAAATAAATGGAAAATACTCAAATAAAAGTATAAATCATGAAATTATAAATTAAGGAACATATATATCAGAAGATAATTCAAATGAAATTATCCATAATTTATAAAGATAATTATGACACTTAAAAGTATTTTTAAGGAATTATTTAATTAATAAATCAATAAAATGAATAAATAATTAATTAAAAATTATCATTAAAATAAATGGAAAATACTCAAATAAAAGTATAAATCATGAAATTATAAATTAAGGAACATATATATCAGAAGATAATTCAAATGAAATTATCCATAATTTATAAAGATAATTATGACACTTAAAAGTATTTTTAAGGAATTATTTAATTAATAAATCAATAAAATGAATAAATAATTAATTAAATAATATTAAAGTAAATATATAATTACAAATCAGAAAATATACATAAAATATTAATATTATAAGACCACTAATGTCAAATGTTATTACTAAGCAAAGTATACAATGGAAATTATATGCATCATGATTATTTGCATTGCACATTGGAGTCAAAGATCAAACCTTGTGACGGGCAATGGAATCCGCCCTGATCATTGTAGTATACTATCTCATGTGTTTGTTATTTGTTTCGTGGACTCAATATCCAAGTATAGTAGACGTATTGTACTTGGGAATTGGTTCACATGCTTGTGCATTGTAAATTATTTTTATCAACTAAAGCTATGGTGAATGCTATCTACTATCCTTTGTTTTGAATACTCGACTTTTTGTACATCTCATCATTCCGCCGTGGTTGGGGTGTTACAGTTTCCACTCACATGCCATTCCCATTCTGATCATTCCATCTCGATCACGCCATGGTTGATTCCCTCGTTAAAGGAACTCCTTCATAAGTTACAATTTGTTACGCAATTAAATTTTGAAAATCTCTAGGAAAGTTTACCAAAGATTCGTTTGTCTTTTCGTTTAGAATCATCGCGTCTAACTCAAAAACATCTTACTATTATATTAGCCAAATTTCATTCGATTAAAGGAGCCGTATTATGTAACAAGTTTTTAGTTTATAGCTCGTTAGGTTATTTAGAACCGGGTGACGTCGCACGCATCCTTCATACCAAGTGTTAGAACCTTTCGCCATGATTCATCGATCTCCGGGTTATAAATCCATTTTCTCAAACGAGTTTATTGTCAGTGTCCAGGAATTTATTATTTATTATTGTTATATATATATATATATATATATATATATATATATATATTATATATATATATATCTTTTGCGTGAATATAAACACTCGTATTTGGTTACATATATATATATATATATATATATATATATATATATATATATATATATATATATATATATATATATATATATATATATATATATATATATATATATATATATATATATATATATATATATATATATATATATATATATATATATATATATATATATATATATATATATATATATATATATATATATATATATATATATATATATATATATATATATATATATATATATATATATATATATATATATATATATATATATATATATATATATATATATATATATATATATATATATATATATATATATATATATATATATATATATATATATATATATATATATATATATATATATATATATATATATATATATATATATATATATATATATATATATATATATATATATATATATATATATATATATATATATATATATATATATATATATATATATATATATATATATATATATATATATATATATATATATATATATATATATATATATATATATATATATATATATATATATATATATATATATATATATATATATATATATATATATATATATATATATATATATATATATATATATATATATATATATATATATATATATATATATATATATATATATATATATATATATATATATATATATATATATATATATATATATATATATATATATATATATATATATATATATATATATATATATATATATATATATATATATATATATATATATATATATATATATATATATATATATATATATATATATATATATATATATATATATATATATATATATATATATATATATATATATATATATATATATATATATATATATATATATATATATATATATATATATATATATATATATATATATATATATATATATATATATATATATATATATATATATATATATATATATATATATATATATATATATATATATATATATATATATATATATATATATATATATATATATATATATATATATATATATATATATATATATATATATATATATATATATATATATATATATATATATATATATATATATATATATATATATATATATATATATATATATATATATATATATATATATATATATATATATATATATATATATATATATATATATATATATATATATATATATATATATATATATATATATATATATATATATATATATATATATATATATATATATATATATATATATATATATATATATATATATATATATATATATATATATATATATATATATATATATATATATATATATATATATATATATATATATATATATATATATATATATATATATATATATATATATATATATATATATATATATATATATATATATATATATATATATATATATATATATATATATATATATATATATATATATATATATATATATATATATATATATATATATATATATATATATATATATATATATATATATATATATATATATATATATATATATATATATATATATATATATATATATATATATATATATATATATATATATATATATATATATATATATATATATATATATATATATATATATATATATATATATATATATATATATATATATATATATATATATATATATATAT
>CM067172.1:7121326-7166970 GCA_034093135.1 Erigeron breviscapus | reverse complement strand
TTAAACTATTATGAACAGAATGAGTTGCCTATCGAACTTCCCACTGGTATAAATACAAGGGAAGTATGCAGGCTAATGGGGCATACAGATATATTGGATGAGCATGGCCAGCTATCCAGAAAAGGAACTATCTACATGAGCAAGCTGTCAGACTCATGGAGATATTTCTTCACTCATATTGTTGAGTGTCTAGGAGGCAGCTCTGGAGGGTTAGACTAGATCAATCAAACCCACCTCCAGATTGCCTATTGCTTGTGGTTTGGGCTTAGGGTGGACTTTGCCCAAATTCTTTTTGACGACCTGGTTGAGCGCCTAAGAGTGAAAGGAAGAAAACCATTTGTGCCTTATATTCGATTCCTTTCACTGATGTTTAAGAATGCACTTGGCGACCAGTATGATATGGATACTACTCACTTTTCTGTGAGTGAGTATATGAGGGACCTAGTCAACCTCAGGTCTCCAGTGGATGAGGTAGATATTCCTCAGTCCATGCTTTCCTTCCAAAGGGAAGAAGTTGACATGGGTCCAGATAGAGTTCAAGATGTTGAAGGACCATCTGGTGATGATGTACAGATAATAGAGGCTGTACAGCCCATAAGACAAGTTGCTCCAGAAGGTCAAGGTCAAGAAGTTGTTGAACCTTCCAGACGACCTAGAACTAATAGGCGTCTGATGAGAGCTGGAATCCAGGTGAATCCAGAAAGACATCCAGGTGATGTTATGAATCTGGATGGGTCACCAATCTTTGAATCTGAAGAGATTGTTGGGCAGGAAACTGGTGAACAAGCTGAAAATATTGCCCAGGTTGTTGAGGAAGTAGAAGATGTTCAGACTGATGAACATGCTTCTGGTGAGCAAGAGGCTCCACTGGACTTGAATGTTGAGGTTGGTGAACAGTAATGTAGAGACTGGTGAACAGTCTGGTGAACAGACAGTTGGGATTTCTCCAGAATGGGATGATGTTGACTCCCCAATGTCTGAAGGCTTTGATGTTAACTTGAATTTTCTGGGTGAAGATGTACAAGAAGAAGAAAATCTACCAGAAATGCCAACACCTCCACCAGAAATGCCAACACCTACACCAGAAATGCCACCACCAGAACCAAACATGCCACCACCACCACCACCTTCAATTCCAAAACACCCAATACTTCACTCCAGCAACCATTCAACCTTCAGAATCTCAACCTCCTCCTCGTGCGCCGGAGTCACCAGTTGCAACGTCTGAAGCTGCAACTGAAGAGGACTGGGCACAAGTTCCTCTAATGACCAGATTCCCCTCCACTCTTGAACCTCCCACTGGTCTCTCCACTTCTTCTTCAACCGAGGTCCAAGGCCTTTTAAGTAAGGTGGCGGACCTGGAGAGATCACTCCAGACTTCATCTCAGGTTATTTCAGACTTCAAATCTTTACTTTCAAATAACCTTGCTTCAGAGATGAATGTCTTCACTGGAAATGAGAAGCTGGTTTATGAGAAGCTTGATGAACTGGTACTGGCCACAAACACCAACACTGAAAAGATCAAGGTGGCAGTCCAGGGATTAGAGAATAGGTTGGTTACTTCTGTTCAGAGTGCAGTCACTGGACTGGCAGGTCTGAAAGAAGAGTTCAGAATTTGGTTTTCAGGGTAAGCCCTCTGGAGAGTAGACCCACACTGGAACAGGGTGCAGTTGTTAGTACTATAAGTGATGAATGTACAAGAAAGTTCAGAAACAACATGTTGAAAGAATTATGTGAAGAAGTTTCTGGGACTGTTCTTCGTAGTATTTATGATGGGGTGTTACCCCAAGTAGAAAATTACTGGATGAGAAGTTGCCAAAACACTTGCCGCAAGCTGTTGCTAATGTTCAGAAGGAAGTGCAGGCACTCAAGAAAGTTGTGTCTGAAACAACTCCAGTAGAAGGTACAACTTTTGGTCCACTAGACAGACTTATGCTTGAACAGTTGTGGAATGATCTCAAGTCAAGTACTGGAGATCGTTCCAAGGGGGAAAGTCGTCTGGTGACCAAACTCTGAAGCACATGTCACAAAGAGCATATGGCACTGAAGCCGGGCTTACTGAAAGACAAAGAGCATATGGCACTGAAGCCGGCTAACTGAAGAAGCTACTGGTACTGAAGCCAGTGAGCCCCAGTTTGAAATCCTTCCCAGATATTCCAACTACACGAAGGCTGTTAAAGGAAAAGAAAAAGTGGTGTCTGGTGAAGAGAAAGAGCAAACTGAAGATATTGATAATGAAACTTCAAGGAAGTTAGAGCAGGAATGCATAATGATTGAGATTTTCAAAAGAAATCAAAAGAATGAACTGCTGGCCCATCAAAGGGAGATGGCAACAATGGGTACTCTGGACTCCTACAATGCTGGAAGGTTAGGGATTAATATTGAAGTTTTTAAAAGGATGAAGGATGACCCCAGAGTTCATCAATGCCTAAATGCATTAGATGATGTTCATGTACGCTCATTCTACGCTGAAGAAGAACAGGTATATGACTCAATTATTTATGGCGTGAGTGTACCAGAACTCATCAGACAAGAAAAGCTGAACTGGTAAGTCTCCAGAAGAAGATAAGAAAGAATGCTGGTGCTCTAGAGCTAGAGTACAGAAAAAGATTGACTGGTCTGCCGAAGCTTACTGCCAAACAAATCAAGGCAATAAAAGATGCTGATGTAAGCACTTTCATTCCCCTGGATACTACTCTGAGAATTAATCGCCAACAACTCCAGTCCACTGAAGGACAACAGAGTGGTGTATCCAGGGAAACTGAAGAAATGATTCATATGGCAAAGCAGAAAGCAAAGTTTGATGAAATGATGAATTTCAGGGCCAATGCCAGAAGGATTGTGAATGCTGAAATCATATTGGCTGAAAATCATCAAGGAATGACCAGATTTAATATAAAGTTGACCAGAGAGGGTAACTTTACAGATGAAAGGAAGGATACAACAGTCCAAGCTTTTGGATGGACTGAACTGAAGGAGATAGGAATGACCTTTAAAGGTAAAACTAATTTGTCTCCAGATGTTAAGGCCTTTATGAAGAGAATTGAGAAGGTCTGGAGAAGAATACAACAAATGGAAGCTGTGTTGGGTTTGAGACCTCCAGTGTCTGTTCCATCATCTCCATCACCAAAGAGGAAGGCTACTGAAGATGCACCAGGGCAGTCATCAAAAAGAAGGGCCTGAATCTTTTATCATGTACTTATTGTAATTAATTGTCTTATGAAAATTGTATACTATTTATCAGTTGATGAATGTAATAATAGTTGCAATTTTTTATTTTTATAAGTAAATAACCAGATTTAGTCTAAGTTAGAACTTAATTGATGAAACTGAAAACACTCATGATCTATAAAGTGTTTTCCAGTAACTTAGATTTTTTAGACAAATCAAAACTTGTGTTTTTCAAGCTTACAAAATGTATAGATTCAAGCTTGAAAACACTTGCATTATTTCTAAACAAATAGGGGGAATTTGTTAGGTCCAGATTTAGTCCAGACTTACTGGACTGGCTCCAGACTGGACTACTGGAACCTTATTAAAGGTTTGTTAAGAAACATGTTTTACTGGACTCGCTCCAGACTCGACTACTGGAGCCTTACTGAAGAAACTGTCCAGAAACGTGTTCTACTGGACCTACTCCAGACTTGGAATCTGGAGTCCCTCTGAGATTTGTCCAGAAATAATGGAAGACCAGTGAGCAAATACTTGTATAGGAAATCTGGAGTATTCTCCAGTTTAGCTCACTGGACTTCACCCCAGTCCAGATCAACTCTACTGAAGACATTCTGACTGAAGTCAAAGACTGAAGTCTGAAGGAAGAAGACTTAACAAATTGCGGAGTCCACTGGAAAGTCTTACCAGATCTGTACACTGGAGGATTGTCAGTGTTCTAGATCCTACAAGTCTGAACACTGATATCGAGGATTGACTTATGCCTTTACACACTTTCCAAAGAACAATCCACTTGTTCTTTACCAAAGTATACGTGTGTTAAGGTGGTTGGATAAAATGATACACTTGCACTTGATGTGACTTTATCCTTATTCCTTATCCAATACATTTAATGTTCTTGTCGGATCATTAAATGTATGCAACCATATTTGTACGGCACAAAATTCACTGGTGAATTTTGTTGCCTATAAATACAAAGTCATTTCCTTGAGAAAAATACTTTTAAGCATACACTTTGCATGAAAGTGAATTTGTCCAAATACTCTCGATCTTAAACAGGGATACTTCACAACTTTAAGTATCTTGATCCTAAAGAGTTATTTGACAAATATAGATCATTTGTAACTCATAGGTTGTTAGGATACATACTTGTAAGTCCCAACTCGTTAGATGGTACTACTGAAGACACCTCTATGTCGATGGTGGAGTTACTTTGCAATATATGCACTGAACTGGAGACGACCAGTTGCAGTGTGTATATACCAAGTTCTAGATAGATTACTTATATAAAGACAATAAGTAAAGAACAATGCAATAATACAAATAACTTGTAAGATAACTTGATGAGACAATATGTATTTTTCAATGTGTAATTTATTTATTGATATTAAACAAATTACAAGGTTGATGCGGAACCACGATAATACACGAATGTAAATATCCTAACAACCTATGAAATACAATTGATCTACACTCGGAATTTCTCAAAACAATCGAAACACTTAAAGTTGTGAAATGTTCCTTTTAGCGATTGAGAGAAGATTGCACAAGTTCACCAAGAATATTGCAGGTTTGCAAAGTGAAGTGTTTGTATGTTTTTCACTGTGTGAATTCACTTGTTATTCTTGTTGTGCAATGACTTGTATTTATAGGCAAAGTTAACATTGGGATGTTAACTTTAGCCGTACAAATGTGGTTGAGAGCATTTAAGGAATAGCATTTAATTCCTTAAAAAGCAGTGTAAAGTCGCATGATAAAGCAACTTTACATAACCACCTTTATGTACCTTTTATTACTTAAATAATAAGACAAGGCTTATTATCCGGGTAAAGGTACATAAAGTGTACAAGTCAATTCCTCGTAATCAGTGTAAAGCTTTGTAAGGGCTTTCCACTGATGGTCTCCAGTTTGTAACTGACTAGAATGTCAACTGGGCTTCGCTTCCATTGCCATTCTCTATCTTCCATTTGTTGTCTTCGACTTCAACTGGAATGCTTCTTCAACTTGGTCAGTTCTCAACTGGAGGAAGTCTTCAGTTGCGTTAACTGTATGGTGCAACTGGACTTCAATATATTTCTGGACAAATCATCTTGGTCACCAGTTTTACTGGGTCACCAGATGCAACTGGTGACTGGTCAGTGTGAACTGGTGACTGGTCAGTGTGAACTGGTGACTGGCCAGTTCCAGGTGAACTGGTCCTAACAAATTCCCCCTATTTGTCTAGAAATATTGTCTAAGTCTTTTCTAGTTTTTGTATCTATACAAGTGTGAACTATAGAGACTTTTGTTCGATTTAAATCTATCTAAGTTTCTAAGGCATTTTTATAGATCAATAAATGCCTTAGGATTTTTCTTTTAAGTTTGTTAGATTTTAATCTATTATCTACCTTGTGGTTACAAACTGGTAACTTCATTTATACAAGGAATGAAATTTATACAAGTTACAGAATGTAAATACAAATTACAAGTAGATAACTGAAGACAGAACTTAAACAGATGGCCCTTCGCCAGTTCTTCTTCTCTTGGCAACTGAAGAGATAGGTTGTGAGTCTTCAGGGTCAATACTCAACTTTAGCTCCAGATTTTCTTTGTGTTGAATCTTGCCCTTTAAGAAGTTTACCCATGCTTTCTCAAACCTATTCTTTTGTGCCTTCGCATCCAAAATATTCACCATCTCAACCCATTCACTGAACCCATATTGTAACACACCAGGATCATCAGTTTTCCATAATGGCCCACCAGCATACTTAACTTCAACTTGAAATACCTTGGTGCCTGGTTTGATTGTTACATTGACACTAGTAATAGCACCACTATGTCTTCTGGTTGACATGATCTGGGAGTAGTAGTTTCTTGCTTCAGTTTCATTAGTGATTTTAATACTCCCAGCACCAGCAGCCAGTACAGCAGCCTTAATGTCTTCATTTGTAACCTCACCAGTTGGTTCAACGAATGTGCTAAGATCAGCATCCCTTGCATGTTTGGTCAGTGGTCTTCTAGGTTGTGGAGTCCTTCTTCTTTGAGGATTCATTACACTCGCCACAACCTTCTTGACATTAGCAATTCTCTTCAGAATCCCACTGGCCCTTACTCCTTAGCCTTCTCCACTGAAATGTTTAAACTTCTGGCATCAAATTCTGCTTCATCCTCAGGATAGTGTCTGTCCAGTTCTACATCCAGCATTTCATTCAACTGGTCAACTATCCTAGGATCATTTTTAATCCTGACTATCCTCCTTAGTGATGCCCAAAAGATTGGCATCACTCATATCAAGCAACTTGATCTGAGCAAGATGTGCCCTGGCTACGACTTGGTTTTCTTGTTTCATCTTTTTCTTTCTTTCTTTGATATCATTTCCAAGTCTAGCCAGTCTTCTGCTATCACTATCTGAAACTGGAGGAAGTATGTCAGCATTACCAGTTTCTAACATTTCATCAGTGGCCGGCTGGGCAGATGCATCAACAGCTAAACCTTTACCCTTGTCCAAAACAACATTCCCCCTATCTCCATCACCAGATCCACCAACCCTTTGCTCACCAGCTTCAGTACTGGTAGCCACAATCATTTCCCTTCCAGATGGAGTCCTTCCAGGTGCAACTGGTGGAAGGACTGCAGTTCTTTCCCCCTTGGCAGCATCTAGACCTGCCCTAATTGCTTCCCATTCAGAGGGGTGAGATGGCAACCGGTCAAGAGGCTGCCATGTTTGCAATTCCTTACACTCCTTAAAAATCCCACACATCATCCTGAAGGACCTCCACAAATGGTTAGTCTGTCTTTAGACTGGGTCAAAACATTTGCACAAACTTGTTCTTGACCAGTTTTTAGTTCACTTAAAAGCTTAGAGTCTTCATCAAGACCAGAAACAACCTTCTCTTTCACTTCATCATCACTCCTCTTCAGATTCTCTACTTCAGTGGTCAGTTTATTCAATGATTCAGTATGTAGAGACACTTGGGTGTTCAAACTTCAATGCTGCCCCTCAACTGGTTGATCTCACTGGTAAGTGGGGCCAGATCAACCTGAGGAGTGGCCAGCTTGGTGATCTCAGACATCACCCTTTCTATCAACTGCTCTTCTCTAGCACCCAATGTATCCTCTATTTTCTGACCCACTGAAGCCATCAACTGCTCTCCAAGGCCAGTTACATCTAGGCCAGGTCTTTCAACAAGTTCCTTAACCTGCCTCTCAATTTCCTTCAAATCCACTTCAGTTGTTCTGACAGTATTGTTAAGTAGATTGGAAATTGAACTGGTGACCTTGGAGTGAGTTAGGTCAAAGGCTTCCTTTAGAGTACCAGCCAGATTGTTGCAGCCAGTGACCAACTCATTAAGCTTTCCAAACACCAAGTCTTCATTAGAAGAAAACTTGTTTATCCCCAGATCAACCACCTTGATGTTTGTCAAAGAGTCCTTGTGGTATCTGGAGAAAGACTTGGTGTTTCTATCAAGTGTCTTCTGAATCTCCTCCACCCTGGTTAGAAGGTTTTGGAGATCGGATTGAATAGAGACAACTTGACTGTCCAGTGACAAGGAAGAAGGTGTCACTGGACCACGAGCAGTTACTACTGGAGCAACTGGAGGAGGCATATTTAAGGAAGCTTCCCCAGTTGTCATGCCAGCAGTTGAAGATATTATTGGAGTGGTGGATGAAGAAACTGGAAAATCAATGTGTTGTTCATGCTGAGAATGCTCAGGTGTGAACAACGGCGATGGTGGTGGGGGCATTTCTCGAGCAAGTGAGAATTGCCCAGTTGGTAAAGGAGCGGTATTTGTTGGTAAAGATATATCTATAGGCACATTTTGGTCAGTTGGTGAAATTGAAATTGATGCGTCTGGAGGGCAGACTGGAGATGAAGGGTCTTGAGCTTGTACAGAAGCATCAAGAATCTCCAAGTCTGTTTCAGTTCCTTCAGAATCCGAAGATTCAATCAGGATTTCCTCGTCATTAACATCCATGTCCAGATCCATGAATGTGACAGAGGGCTGACCAGTTACCTGGTCAGGCTCCAGATGACCTTCCCCAGTTTCCTGGATGGGGTACATCTGTTGGTGGATCAGATACCGAAGCATCTTCACCAGGGATAGATGTAACATCCCAAAACTTAATCGTATATGTTGACTAACGTCGTTAGGTCAATTCTAAGTCCGTGATATGTTATGTGGAAAATATGTGTTTATATGTTTATGTGCCCTATATGTGAGATTTAATTATCTTTAATGAGTGACAATAAAGTAGATTAAATGATGTGTAAAAGGCCTTTGTAGTGTGCGAAAGTGCTTTAGTGTGTTATATGTATCCCCAATAAGTGTTTTTAAGCGAAATAAAGTCGATATGAAGTCCAGGGACTAGTTTTGCCAATGGTGAAAAGTTAAAAACGGGTTAAGAAAGGGATTAGCCTAATCTAGGTTAATTTGGCAGCCTCTAAACTTAATTAGAACATTCATCAGCCTCTCCAATCCCTTAACCGATTTCTAAAAGCAATTGTTCAAGTTTTGGTTGAATTGATTGTGTATTTTGGGTTACTTTCAATTGGCTATCAAAGCAATCAGGTAATCAATGGGTGTTATATGTATTTTTAGTTCTAAAAGATGTTTTAATATTGATTCAAAACTGATTTTAAAAGGGTTTTGCAATTAATTAGAGTTTAAAAGATGTTTTGGTTAATTGATGTTCGTAATGGTGTTTAACGGGTGTATAAACGATCTTGATGATCGAAAGATGTTTAATTATGTCAAAAACGTGTTTTGGAAGAAGCCATAGTCGATCGATTTCTGAAAAAATGAAGAACTTAGTCGTTTTTTGAATTCTGGACGAAGTTAAGTTTAAGTTCGTTTGAGCCATCTTCGTAAAGACTAAATTCGTTTTCTGGAAACTATCTTCGTTTGACAAAACGAAGATCATCTTCGTTTGAAGCTAAAAACGAAGGCTAAGTTCGTTTGATGTTCAAATTCAAATTCGTTTTCTAAATTCGTTTTAGGCTAAATTCGTAAGGTTTAATGCTGGACTTTTACTTGGTCAGTCTTATGGTCATGCTAGAGTCCAAATAATGTTCCAAATGACTTATATTTTGTATATTAATGTATCTTAGGTGTCGGGGATTATTGTTAAGCACTTTTAGCCTTTCATTACGCGCGTACACTACTACGAGGTAAGATACACTACTTTTGTCACGCTGAGGGTGCAACGAAAATGGTTCGTAAACTATAACCTCCATAACAGTAATGTATAACTCATAGGTGGTTGGGTTGATATGGGAGGTACTCGGGGATTAATGATGACGATGTTTATGCCTAAAATGCTTCCCCCGTACGTGTGTTTACGATATGATATGTTATGATGAACGGTGGTTAATGATATGTTTACGATATGATATGTTATGATGAACGGTGGTTAATGATATGTCGTAATGTTGTTATGTGCATGTATATGTGGCTTGTTCATCTAGAACACTAGACCTTTTTAGGTTGCCATGACACGTGCACGTTTTAAGGGCCCTAACGTGAAAAGATGATAGTATGGATTAGTTTAGGTTAAAGGTGGAAATCTAAACTAAATATGATAAATGCTCGAGCTAATTAGATGTTAAGTGTTATGCATAACCTGTGCCTTACGGTGGTAATAGGTACATCGTGCCTTACGGTGGTAATGGGTACGTATAAATCGTGCCTGACGGTGGTAATAGGTACGTCATGCCTGACGGTGGTTATAGGTACGTTAAAATGGTTGCTTGGGTGACTCCTCGCAACAAGTCATATGTGGCGAGTAGTTCGGGTGGCCTGATGACCCACCTAATGTCATGAACATAACGTGCTACTCATGGATCGACATTGTCTTTCCTTAATGGTAACTTCGGTTACAACTTAACGGTGACCTAGTCACAACTTAATGAGATGAGATGAAATGACGAAGTTGATTAGGCACGCTTAGGGTCATGAACTCTATGCTTATATGTGATGTGGATATGTTTATACGGTGGTATGAATGCCTAATTAAAATGACGTAATGCTTTAAAGTGACGATTTAAATGGATGAATGTTTTGCTTAAACCTGGTGTTATCTTACTTAGCTTTATAGCTAACACTTGTTTCTTTTAATGTGTTGACACCCCTCAGGTTAGGCATGAGATGACGTGTGAAGCTTGGCGAGAGATGGGTAGATGATCAAGCTGGCTTTAGTTTACCCAATAGCTTCGCATAGACCTTATGTTATTGATTTCCTT
The DNA here is from genome assembly GCA_034093135.1 of Erigeron breviscapus. NCBI lineage: Eukaryota > Viridiplantae > Streptophyta > Magnoliopsida > Asterales > Asteraceae > Erigeron > Erigeron breviscapus. The sequence goes on along the minus strand of CM067172.1, from coordinate 7,156,580 downwards.
TATGGAACTATTGTAATGACTATGTTATGATTGCTTTATGTTGGGCAATCTTATGGATTTCTTTTATTACAGATTTGATGCTATTAGTAACACCACCAATGTTTTCTCAACTGTTTTTCCTTAGTTGAGTATTTTCCTAAATCGTTTCCGCATGATTTAACGCCGTTAGGCGAAATTTTTGGAAATCCATATTTTTACGAAATGGGTGTTACAATTTGGTATCAGAGAAGTAGTTTAAGTGAACCAGAGGCCTATTGACCATAGGATTTGGACTTAAACTTAGGATATGCATGCTAGGTACTCGTAGGATGCCTTAGCTAGTGATGACATGTGATGTAGGATGGGTTGGGATGAGTGCGAGTGTGATAAGGCTTACGAGATGTTTATGTTACGATGATATGATTAGCCTTATCCCAACGAACTTTTGTTTTATTTCGCGCTTATCGACTCCACCATTTTATTGAAGGAAAATGGTTAACACTCGCAACCGCAACATCCAACGTGACGGAGCAACTGCCAGCGTTACTCCACCTGTCCATTCAGGTGCAGTTGCTACTAATGCTGCTGCTACTGCTGCTGCAGCTAACGTGAATAGAAATCGAGGGAATCCTCAGCAGGTCAATCGGCAAGGCTCGTTAGGCCCTATGCCTCCACCTCCTGGTAATCAACCCATAGTTAACGAAGCAGTGGTGGAGCAAATCCCAAATGCAAGCTGAATTGTACAATCTTGTGCTGACTCTCCAGGCCCAGTTAGCACAGACTCAGGCGCAACTGAACAACGCTCTTGCCGAAAATGCTGAAGGAACTGATGGCAATTTCTCAGTGCCTTCTCACCACACTGAGCTACCAGTTAATAATGTAGTCGTTCCCCCTGTTAATGTTGGTGTGGCTCCTCCTAATGTAGTTCAAGCTCCTCGATTCAAGTTCGAAAGTTTCCAGAAGTGTGGAGCTCAGAAATTCAATGGAACACTTAACGCAGTAGGCTGTATGGAATGGCTTGATGATACTGAGATGGTCTTGAAGCTTGTGACTGTCCAGAGGATAAAAAGGTGTTGTGTGCGAGTAGAATGTTGAAAGAAGGTGCTCGAGATTGGTGGAAGAGCATTACTATTTCGATGACTCCAGATATGGTATCTGCTATCACTTGGGCTACCTTCAAACAGAAGTTTATTGAGGAGTATATCGGGACTCATGAACAGCGCAAGATGGAAAAAGAGTTTCGTGCTTTGAAGGCTGAAACTGGTAAAGTCAATGATTATGCTCGTTCCTTTATGGAGAAAATGAAGTTTGTGGGTCATTTATTCCGAACTGATGCAGATCAAGTCGCCTGCTATGTCGATGGTTTACCTCCAAGTTATCGAGGTATTTGTAGGCAGCATAAGACTCTAACTGAAGCAATTAAAGAATCTAAAAAGCTTGATGATGATTTTGCTGCGGATAAGAAAGTTGAAAAGAAAGAGGATGAGATGAAGTCTGGCAATAAGAGGAGGTTTGGTGGATCAAATCGTTTTGGAAAGAAATTTAAGGGATCTTCATCGTCCTCTGACAAGGGAAGGACAGACAAGGATGGAAAATGGTGCCCAGGCTGCAAATCTATCCATTCTGGTCAGTGTTCCACAAAGACCCGCAGGTGCAATAGGTGTGGAACTCAGGGTCATACCATTGATCAATGCACTGACAAGGCAAGATGTTATAAATGTGGAGATACCAAGCACCGCATTGCAGACTGCCCGCAGATGAAGAAAGATGAGGGAAAGAAGGCAGAAGCTCCCAAAGCCAAAGCCCGTGCTTATCAGATGACGGCTGATGAGGCCAAAGATGACGACCAGGTAGTTACTGCTACCCTTATTGTTAACTCCAAACTTGCTAATGTGTTATTTGATTCTGGTGCGAACAAATCTTTTGTGTCTAATCTGTTTGCTCCTAAGTTAGACATGACTACTAGTTCTTTACGGTGCCCTATAGAAGTAGAGGTGGCTAATGGTGCGACGTCTATTATTCGGGAAGGTTATTCTGATTGTCCTATAGAAATAGAGGGTCGTTCATTTACTGCTAACCTGTTACCCGCTACCATTCCTAGTTTCGATGTTGTTCTCGGTATGGATTGGATGTCTAAGAATGATGCTGTCGTCCTATGTTCGAAAAAGATGGTCCGTATCGCTACTCCTGACGGAAAAGGTGTCTGTGTTTATGGTGACAAAAAGCCGGGAAATGTTAAGGTGATCTCGATGATGAAAGCCCTTCGTTGTATACGGCAAACTAAGTCACATTTTCTAGCTTATGTCATCGATTCTCGTATCGCGAAGCCTACAGTCTCTGATGTCGAAGTTGTTTCCAAGTTTCCTGATGTTTTCCCTGAAGATCTTCCAGGTCTTCCTCCCGATCGTGAGGTTGAATTCTCCATTGACCTCATTCCTGGTGCTACTCCTGTAGCCAAAGCTCCCTATCGATTAGCTCCGACAGAGATGAAGGAGCTGATGACCCAAATTCAGGAACTTTTAGATAAAGGTTTCATTCGTCCGAGTTCCTCTCCTTGGGGTGCTCCTATCCTTTTCGTAAAGAAGAAAGACGGATCCATGCGCATGTGTATCGATTATCGCGAGCTAAATAAAAGAACAGTGAAGAATAAGTATCCACTCCCTCGCATTGATGATTTGTTCGATCAACTTCAAGGTGCTTCTTGTTTTTCAAAGATTGACTTACGGTCTGGCTATCATCAATTAAAGGTTGAAGAAGAAAGTGTAGCCAAAACAGCGTTCCGAACTCGTTATGGTCATTACGAGTTCCTTGTCATGCCATTCGGTTTGACAAATGCTCCAGCGAAGTTTATGGATTTGATGAACCGTGTCTGTCGACCATTTTTGGATCATTTCGTTATCGTTTTCATCGACGACATCCTTGTGTATTCAAAGTCGGAAGAGGAACATAGAGAGCATTTGAGAGCTGTCCTTCAAGTCCTCAGAGAGAAAAAGCTATATGCTAAGTTCTCCAAGTGTGAGTTCTGGCTAAAGGAAGTTCATTTCCTCGGCCATGTCGTCTCCTCTGATGGTATAAAAGTAGATCCTTCAAAGATAGAAGCAGTGTCGAAGTGGGAGCAGCCTAAGTCTCCTACTGAAATTAAGAGTTTTCTCGGTTTGGCTGGCTATTATCGACGTTTTATTCAGGATTTCTCGCGCATTGCCAAACCAATGACTGAATTAACGAAGAAAGGTGTGAAATTTGAATGGACTGATGCTCAAGAGAAAGCCTTCACAACGTTGAAAAAGAAGTTGTGTGAAGCTCCGGTTCTAGCTTTACCCGAAGGAACCGATGATTTAGTGGTCTATAGTGACGCATCCATCACGGGGTTAGGGTGTGTACTAATGCAACGAGATAAAGTTATCGCTTACGCCTCTAGACAGCTGAAGCCTCATGAGCGGAACTATCCTACTCATGACCTTGAGCTGGCTGCTGTTGTTTTTGCTCTGAAATTGTGGCGACATTATCTGTATGGTACAAAGTGTACCCTTTATACGGATCATAAGAGCTTACAGTACGTGTTTACTCAGAAGGACATGAATGTTAGGCAACGGCGGTGGATGGAGTTATTAAAGGATTACGATTGTGAAATTAAATATCACCCAGGCAAAGCTAATGTGGTTGCTGATGCCTTAAGCCGCAAAGGATATGCGAAGAGTAGATTATGTGCGATGATTACAAAGATTGAGTCGAATTTACTGGAACCTATTCGATTAGCTCAAATCGAAGCGTTAAAGGATGATAATGTGAAAGCGGAGTCTATTGGGAAAAAGAAGAAGAACAGACTCCAAATGGAAGAAAATAGTCGTGGCCTTCGAACTTACAAAGGTAGAATATGGGTTCCTCTCTATGGAGGCAATCGTGAGTTAGTAATGGATGAAGCTCACAAAACTAAGTATTCTGTACACCCTGGTGCCACAAAGATGCATGCGGATTTGAAGCCGATTTATTGGTGGCCCAGTGTTAAGAACGATGTGATGATGTATGTGCAGAAATGTTTGACGTGTGCTAAAGTGAAAGCTGAACATCAAAAGCCTTACGGGAAATTTCAGCAACTCGAGATCCCTGAATGGAAATGGGATCGTATTACAATGGATTTTGTAACCAAACTTCCGAGGACGCCTCGTGGTCACGATATGATATGGGTTATTGTCGATCAGTTAACGAAGAGTGCCCATTTCCTCCCAGTTCGTGAGAATGCTCCTATGGAGAATTTCGCTACATTGTATATTAAAGAAGTGGTTACTAAACATGGTGTTCCGATATCGATTGTGTCCGATCGTGATGCTCGATTCGTTTCCAACTTTTGGAAGAGTTTTCAACGGGAAGTTGGTACTCAAGTTCGTCTGAGCACAGCCTATCATCCGCAGACGGATGGGCAAAGTGAAAGGACTATTCAAACGCTCGAAGATATGCTCAGAGCTTGTGTAATGGATTATGGTGGTTCGTGGGATAAAACACCTACCTCTTATTGAGTTTGCGTATAACAATAGTTATCATGCGAGCATTGGAATGCCACCTTTTGAGATGTTATATGGTAGAAAGTGTCGGACTCCTAGTTGTTGGTTGGAGCCCGGGGAAAAGCAACTTGCTGGACCCGAATTAGTACAACTTACAGCCGATAAAGTTAATGTTGCAAAGAAAGCCTTACGTGTTGCTCGTGAAAGGCAAAAGTCATATGCTGATAAGAAAGGAGGCCGTTCGATTTTAAAGAAGGCGAAATGGTTTTACTCAAGGTGTCGCCTTGGAAAGGCGTATTACGGTTTGGAAAACGTGGAAAGTTAAGCCCCAGATTCATTGGACCTTTTAAGATCATTAAGAAGGTTAATGAACAGGCATTTAAGCTGGACTTACCTCCAGAACTTAATGGAATTCACAACACATTTCATGTGTGTTACCTACGTAAGTGCTATACGAATGAAACGGATGTCATTCCACTCGAGGACGTAAGTATTAATCCCAACAAGCAGATTGTCGATGAACCTGTTGCTATAATGGGAAGGAAACAAAAGAAGTTACGACGAAAGACTATCGATCTAGTTCTCATAAAGTGGAAACACAATCACGGCGAAAGTATGACTTGGGAGACCGAGTCCGTAATGCGGGAGACCTATCCCCACCTTTTTGATGCTGAAGTGATTCCGGGGACGGAATCCTCTTAAGGGGGAGGTAATTGTAACATCCCAAAACTTAATCGTATATGTTGACTAACGTCGTTAGGTCAAATTCTAAGTCCGTGATATGTTTATGTGATAAAATGTGCGTTTATATGTTTATGTGCCCTATATGTGAGATTTAATTATCTTTAATGAGTGACAATAAAGTAGATTAAATGATGTGTAAAAGGCCTTTGTAGTGTGCGAAAGTGCTTTAGTGTGTTATATGTATCCCCAATAAGTGTTTTTAAGCGAAATAAAGTCGATATGAAGTCCAGGGACTAGTTTTGCCAATGGTGAAAAGTTAAAAACGGGTTAAGAAAGGGATTAGCCTAATCTAGGTTAATTTGGCAGCCTCTAAACTTAATTAGAACATTCATCAGCCTCTCCAATCCCTTAACCGATTTCTAAAAGCAATTGTTCAAGTTTTGGTTGAATTGATTGTGTATTTTGGGTTACTTTCAATTGGCTATCAAAGCAATCAGGTAATCAATGGGTTGTTATATGTATTTTCAGTTCTAAAAGATGTTTTAATATTGATTCAAAACTGATTTTAAAAGGGTTTTGCAATTAATTAGAGTTTAAAAGATGTTTTGGTTAATTGATGTTCGTAATGGTGTTTAACGGGTGTATAAACGATCTTGATGATCGAAAGATGTTTAATTATGTCAAAAACGTGTTTTGGAAGAAGCCATAGTCGATCGATTTCTGAAAAAATGAAGAACTTAGTCGTTTTTTGAATTCTGGACGAAGTTAAGTTTAAGTTCGTTTGAGCCATCTTCGTAAAGACTAAATTCGTTTTCTGGAAACTATCTTCGTTTGACAAAACGAAGATCATCTTCGTTTGAAGCTAAAAACGAAGGCTAAGTTCGTTTGATGTTCAAATTCGTTTTCTAAATTCGTTTTAGGCTAAATTCGTAAGGTTTAATGCTGGACTTTTACTTGGTCAGTCTTATGGTCATGCGAGAGTCCAAATAATGTTCCAAATGACTTATATTTTGTATATTAATGTATCTTAGGTGTCGGGGATTATTGTTAAGCACTTTTAGCCTTTCATTACGCGCGTACACTACTACAGGTAAGATACACTACTTTTGTCACGCTGAGGTGCAACGAAAATGGTTCGTAAACTATAACCTCCATAACAGTAATGTATAACTCATAGGTGGTTGGGTTGATATGGGAGGTACTCGGGGATTAATGATGACGATGTTTATGCCTAAAATGCTTCCCCGTACATGTGGTTACGATATGAAATGTTATGATGAACGGTGGTTAATGATATGTTTACGATATGATATGTTATGATGAACGGTGGTTAATGATATGTCGTAATGTTGTTATGTGCATGTATATGTGGCTTGTTCATCTAGAACACTAGACCTTTTTAGGTTGCCATGACACGTGCACGTTTTAAGGGCCCTAACGTGAAAAGATGATAGTATGGATTAGTTTAGGTTAAAGGTGGAAATCTAAACTAAATATGATAAATGCTCGAGCTAATTAGATGTTAAGTGTTATGCATAACCTGTGCCTTACGGTGGTAATAGGTACATCGTGCCTTACGGTGGTAATGGGTACGTATAAATCGTGCCTGACGGTGGTAATAGGTACGTCATGCCTGACGGTGGTTATAGGTACGTTAAAATGGTTGCTTGGGTGACTCCTCGCAACAAGTCATATGTGGCGAGTAGTTCGGGTGGCCTGATGACCCACCTAATGTCATGAACATAACGTGCTACTCATGGATCGACATTGTCTTTCCTTGACAGTAACTTCGGTTACAACTTAACGGTGACCTAGTCACAACTTAATGAGATGAGATGAAATGACGAAATTGATTAGGCACGCTTAGGGTCATGAACTCTATGCTTATATATGATGTGGATATGTTTATACGGTGGTATGAATGCCTAATTAAAATGACGTAATGCTTTAAAGTGACGATTTAAATGGATGGAATGTTTTGCTTAAACCTGGTGTTATCTTACTTAGCTTTATAGCTAACACTTGTTTCTTTTAATGTGTTGACACCCCTCAGGTTAGGCAGTGAGATGACGTGTGAAGCTTCGGCGAGAGATGGGTAGATGATCAAGCTGGCTTTAGTTTACCCAATAGCTTCGCATAGACCTTATGTTATTGATTTCCTTTATGGAACTATTGTAATGACTATGTTATGATTGCTTTATGTTGGGCAATCTTATGATTTCTTTTATTACAGATTTGATGCTATTAGTAACACCACCAATGTTTTCTCAACTGTTTTCCTTAGTTGAGTATTTTCCTAAATCGTTTCCGCATGATTTAACGCCGTTAGGCGAAATTTTTGGAAATCCATATTTTTACGAAATGGGTGTTACAATAGACGTGATAGGAGTTGCTTCAGTTATGGTTGTTCTATCATCAACCACAACTTGAGACGAACTGGAGGGTCCCTCATTATTTTGAGGCCCGCCCAATTGTCTTTCTGATTCACTTTCCAAAGGTGCATCAGTTTTAGCAAATGCCAGTAGCAGGAAAAAGGAAAAAAGGGATAAAGAAGACCGCAAGAGAGGGAGAAAATGCATCAGTTTTAGCAAATGCCAGTAGCATTTGCTCTGGAATTTCGACCTCTCCAGCTTCAGATACCAGAGAGTCTAGATTCTCAACATATCTGGCCTTGTGTACGGTGAATCTGTACTTTTATACTCTTCATTGCCCAGAATTTGTTGAAAACAGAGAGAGAGAAATCTTGAAAAGGGGATACAAACACCCCTGGAGCCCTTCAGCTTTTGTACTAGGCTTCTATACAAAATGTCTGCAAAATCTACTCTCAATCCGTTCCACAAGCAGTAAGCCATCTCTGCTTGCGAGGAGTTAATCTGGTCAAGTCCACCAGAACTCCCACCCATGCTCTCCACCAGGTGTATGAAGAAATACCTCCATGAAGGTGTAAGACCCTTCATGGTCATAGCACCCTTAGTTTTCAGCACCCCATTATCCAAACACTCCTTGTGACCCATTTCGAGGAGTATTGGCGAAAGTTTATGTTTGGGGGCAATAACTGGAGATTCACCCTCTCTCCAGTAGTTAAGGTGTAAGGCATCCCTTAACACTTCAGTGGTCAAGGTACACTGGATTGTTCCATCCTTTAATGTGAAATTGATGGAGGAACAATCGGAAGAAAGAACAGCAGTGTACCAAAACTCACACAAGTAGTTGTGAAACAACTTGCGTGGGTTTCGAGAGAATGAGGGTCCTATTGGAGAATCCTTCAAAAACTTTTGGATTCTACCAATAAGGGTATTGGACCCTTGAGATCCTTGCAAGCTTGCCATCGGATTATTAGGATTAAGTTTGATGACCGAAGCATTGCTAGGGGCACCAGGTGCCGCTTTGACATCTGGTGAGGGATTATAAGGAGCAGTCAAGAGATTTACATCTCTTGAACGTGAAGATCTAGGAGCCATTTGAAATTGAAATTTGGGATTTAGGGTTTTAGATTTATGAAGCAAAGAGAAAAATGAAGCAATTTTGATGATTGGAAGTAAATGAAGGAATGTAGAAGGAAGTAAATGAAAGAAATGAATGAGTTCGAAGTAAATGAGGGTATTTATAAGGGGTTTTAAGATCCCAATAAAACACCAAAATAATATTTTAATAAAGACAATCCTTTTTGTAGATATTTTTACAAAAGTTGATTTGAATTTGAAATAAAATATTGATTTGCCATGTAAACATTAAATGCTTCCATGTCAGCATTAAATGCTACGACGGCTTATCTTACCCACGCGCCCACTCACTTTTATTTACCCAATACAAACAGTTGTCAAGTACTAAAAATGGTTGTAAACACGTCAGATCACGATATCAAGTGGTTTAAAACACTCGAGTATCATCACGTGTCACACATATTGACCAAGTATTTGTAACGTTAAAAATAAGACAAAGACTGAACCTGGTAACTGGAGGATCAGTCCAGTACCAGTTTCCAACTGAAGGGTTCTCCAGTTGCATTTTCAAACAAAAAACGAATTTTAGTCAGAAAATAATTTTGAGTCTTTCCCCCTAAAATGATGATCCAGATATCAATTAGTGCCAAGATAGTATCACAAAAGCGTTCGATAGCCTGGCGAGCAAAGATGATCTGGACCTCCTCAACTGGAGAACTTCATCAGTGTCACTGACGCGTTCAATAACAAAGAAAGCTCCAGTTAAGGGTTTAGCATTCCCAGTTCGCTGATGAGATGTTTAAAGGTTTTCTCATCGAGAGGTTTTGTAAAAACATCAGCTAACCGTTTGTCAGTGGGGATGAAATGAATTTCAATATCTCCTTTCATAACATGATCTCGAATAAAATGATACCTGATGTCAATATGCTTTGTTTTGGAGTGCATCACCGGGTTGTGAGATATAGCAATTGCACTGGTGTTGTCACAAAAGATTGGGGTCTTAGTAAACTTTTGACCATAATCTAGTAACTGGTTCTTGATCCAGAGAATCTGGGCACAGCAACTGGCCGTAGAAATGTACTCTGCCTCAGTAGTGGACATAGAGACTGAAGTCTGCTTCTTGCTGGTCCAACTTACCAGTTTTCCTCCAAGGAAATGACAACCACCAGTTGTTGATTTTCTATCTATCTTACAACCTGCATGATCAGAATCTGAATAACCCATTAGATCTAATCCTGATCCTTTGGGGTACCAAAGACCAAGATTAGGACACCCTTTCAGGTATCTAAAGATACGCTTTACAGCGTGCAAAATGTGATTCTTTAGGGTTAGCCTGAAACCTGGCACATAAACATGTTGCAAACATTATATCTGGTCGACTGGCAGTTAAGTACATCAGTGAACCAACCATACATCTATAGTCAGTTATGTTAACTGGTTTGCCAGTTGGGTCAGAGTCCAAATTCAATGGTGCTGCAATAGGTATGTTTTTCGATGGGATTGAATCATATTTGTATTTTCTTAACAAATCTCTGACATATTTTCCTTGGTTTATGAAAATTCCATTTTCAGTTTGTTTAATTTGAAGACCCAAGAAAAATGTTAATTCACCCATTAAACTCATCTCATACTCAGATGACATGATTTTAGCAAACTTTTTACACATTGCATCATCAGTTGAACCAAAAATAATGTTATCAACATAAATTTGTACCAATAAGATATTACCTCTTTCTTTCAAGATAAACAAGGTATTATCTATTGCACCTCTTTGAAACCCATTTTTAAGAAGATGTTTAGTTAAAGTATCATACCAGGCTCTTGGGGCTTGTCTTAGACCATACAAAGCTTTGTTCAGTCTATAAACCCAATGAGGATGCTTCTCATCAATGAAACCTGGAGTCTGCTTCACGTAAACTTCTTCTTCCAATGTTCCATTTAGGAACGCACTTTTGACATCCATCTGGAAGACCTTGAACTGCAGATGGGCTGCATAAGCCAAAAATATTCTTATGGCTTCAAGTCTTGCAACTGGAGCAAAAGTTTCATCAAAGTCAACGCCCTCTGCTTGACAATAACCCTGGGCAACTAGTCTGGCCTTGTTTCTTACAACATGGCCATCTTCATCCATTTTGTTTCGGTAGACCCATCTGGTACCAATGGGTTCTTTCTTTAACCCTGGTGGACAAGGAACAAGCTCCGAAACATTGTTCCTTTCAAACTGGACGAGCTCTTCTTGCATAGCTTCCACCCAGCTTGGGTCTGCCATAGCCTCGTCAATCTTCTTTGGTTCAATTAAAGATAAGAAGGTGACGTTTAAGCATTGCTCACTGGTGGCTCTTCTAGTCTGAACCCCACTAGTTGGATCACCCACAATTTGTTCAATTGGGTGGGCTCGAGTCCATCTAGTGTATTGACTAGGCTGGTGAACTACAATATCAGTGCAAGTCACCTGGCGATCTTCTTCAGTTGCAGCATCTGGAGAAGGATCAGTCCAAACAACTTTTACATCCTCATCAGAGTCAATGAGGTCTCGATTAGCATCATGAAATTCCTCATTAGAAGGTATTTCATGAAGAACTGGAGAAGTAGGTGTTTGAACTGGTGCTGATATTGGTGTGGCACGTACATCTGATCCAATCACCAATTCTTGTGGTAAGTTGAAATTGATGGAGGGATAGAATGATGTGTCACTGGAGGTTTTCTTCTTCTTAACTGGTTCCAGTTTGTTGTAACTGGAAGCATTATCTGGTGAAACAACTGACCGATGAACTTGGTCAGTTTCACCAAAGTTGATTGGAATGACTGGAGTAATATCAAGGCTTGGTCTCTTGTTGATTGCTTCAGTTGATTCATCGAATGTGACATAAATTGTCTCATGAACCTTTTGGAGTCTATAATTATAAACTCTAAAGGCCTTTCGAATATCTGAATAGCCTAAAAATACTCCTTCATCAGCTTTTGCATCAAACTTTCCAAGCTGACTGGAATCGTTCAGTATATAAACTGGACAACCAAATACATGGAAATATCCAATATTTGGTTTCGATTCCTGAGTACTTCGTAGGCAGTCTTCTTATGTCTCTTGATGTAGACTGACCGGTTTTGGGTGTGACAAGCAGTTGCAACTGCCTCAGCCCAAAAACTGGTGGGAAGACCAGATTCAGATAGCATACTTCTGGCAGCTTCTATCAGTGTACGATTCTTTCTTTCAACAACTCCATTTTGCTCTGGAGAGTGAACTGATGAGAAGTTTTGAGAGATGCCAGTGTCATTGCAAAATGTTTCAAGTACCTTATTTTGGAATTCAGTACCATTATCACTTCGCAACTGACAAACTTTTCGAGTATATTTGAGCTCAATTCTTTTGATGAGTGAGATGATTTCAGCAGGTGCATCACTTTTGGATCTGATGAATACCACCCAGCAGTATCTGGTGAATTCATCAACCACAACTAGAGTGTACTTCTTTCCAGCTCTAGTTTGAACATTCACTGGACCAAAGAGATCCATATGTAGCATGTGAAGAGGTTCAGTGATGCTAAATTTTGCCTAGTTTTGAAACTAGCTCTTTTCTGCTTGCCCATCTCACAACCTGGACATGGTTTTTCTTTATTGAAAGAAATCTGAGGTATCCCATCAACCAGTTGTTTGCGAGACAACTTGTTAATGTTTTTAAAGTTTAGATGGGATAACCTCTTATGCCATAGCCAGTTGGTGTCCTCATCAGCTTTGGTATAGAAACATTGCTCTTTTGGAGCTGGTTCCATATCCATGATGTACACATTTCCTTTTCTTGGTGCAATCATCACCACTTTCCAATCCTTGTTAAATATGTTGCCTTGTGCAATATCGAACAATACTCTGAAGCCATCATCGCAAAGTTGGCTGACACTGATCAGGTTGTATTTCAAACCATTCATAAATGCAACTCTTTTGAATTCGACTTGTCCATTATTGAGCACACCATATCCTTCAGTCTTTCCAGATTGATCGTTACCAAACGTCACTGTCGGCCCATCTTGGACAGTGAACTCTTCCAGTAGGGGCTTACATCCGGTCATAGTCCGGCCAGCAGCGCTGTCCAGATACCAGATATTCTTCTTTCGATCGCCCTACACACACACAAAAATCATTAGTTCTTTTTGTGAACCCATCTTTTCTTGATGGGTTCACTGGACTTCTCTACAGAAGTCACAGTTGATTGTTGAGGTGTTGAACTGGAGGCTACATCTGGAGCTTTTTCACCAGCTCCAGGTGCAGGAGTAAAAACGATTGGTACTTGATACTTACTACCCTTATTTTTACCAGATTTTGTTCCAGATGGAACATTCTTTTGTTTAGGTAATGAAGGGAGTGGTTTAATATTTTGTTTGAAAACTGGAGGTAATAAACCTCCTTCCAGATTGTTAATCCGGGCAGTACAACTCTGAACCTGCCGAGACAAAAGTTGGAGTTGACTTTCTAGATTAACCAAAATATTATTTTGATCAGGCAGTTGAACCTTGGACCTAGGTTCAACTGGTGCTTTAGTCTGTCGGGTCTTGGGCACCTTAGACTTATGAGGTAAAGGCTTGTTACCAGTGGCCTTTTTGACTGGAGCTTTAGCCTGTTTGGCTCCAGTTTTAACCTCAATGGGGGTGGTCTCAAGAGGTTTCAGTTTCAACAGCTTCAGGTTGATCATAAGGTGTTTCAACCTGGAGAGCTGGAGGCAATGCATGAATATCTGGTATGAGAGCTGCTATCTCCAGGTCACCAGATTTCCACGCATTCTTTTGGGCATCGATAGTTCTTGAAAATGCATCATAGTTTTTGCCAGATGCTTTTACCCATGACTTGATAATCTTTTGTTCTTTTTCAAGATCAGAAAACAGTTTTTGATTATCAAGTTCTAAAGCCTCAATCTTTAAAACTGACTCCTTGAGAGCCAACTAGACACTTTGTAAATCATTAAGTTGTGGCTTAACGATGTTCAGTTCAATTAAGATAGTGTCAAGATATCTTTCACTATCAGCTCGAACAGTTTCAACAAAGGCTAAATCACCACTTAAAGATTCAGCCAGGTCCAGTTTTAGTTCAGGGTCAACCTGGTGATCATAATCACATACCTTTTTTAGAATGATGTCCACCCATCTTCCAGTGATGACATCTTCTTTTGCCACATGCGGTTGTTGTTCTTCCAAGGCCATGAAGCACATGTCCCTTTCCTCTTCTTCATCAACTGATGAGTCATCAGAGTACTCCCATTTTCCCTCAGTTTGTGCCATTAAGCACTGATCCTTTTCCTTTGCCATGGACAGGAGGGCAATCTGGGCCTTAAGCTTTTTGTATTTGGCTTTGTAGCTATCATCAGGCCGATTGTAATTAGGGACAGGGGGGCCAGTTTGGTTGTTCAACTGACTAGATCTACATTCCTTCATAAAATGACCTTTCTTGCCACACTTATAGCATGTAAGATTGGTCTTATCCAGAGAGCTGGAGCTGGAAGCATTTGGGGCCATTAAATCTTTTAGATTTATGCTTAAACCTATTAAAGGTTTAGCAATCATGGCGACCAGATCATCATCGTCAGTTTCATTACAACCATCACTGTTTTCAGTGGTCAGTCCAGAGTTTAAGAAACTGTTCAACATCTCCTTCATCGAGTGTGCCTGGACACTCTCTGTAGACATTAAAGCAGCACAAGGTCGCTCAGGTACACTAGCAACCTTGGAACTCTGGGTATGGTTCATGGCATCTTGCTCAGCCACCAGCCTTGCAGCATTATTATCTTCAGTGAATCTGAAGGCTCCATAGAGCGATGCAAGGGTATGGGTGTGCAAGGTTTTACCTTGTCTCAAGACAAGAACCATGTTCTCCCATTTGGAAGGAAGAATATCACAAAACTTCTCAAGAAGAATATCCTTATCCTTCTCTACACCCAAGCCTCTCAGCTGATTAATGAGGCTAGAAAATCTGGTGTATGTACCAGTTAACTCTCATTGGGCAAGGCAAAGAAGGATTCATACTTCTTGTTCAAAGCAACTTTTCTAGTGACAATAGTATCATCACCTCCTTCAAATTGAATCACTAATTCATCCCACATAGACTTGGCACTGGGAAACAACACAAGTGTTGGAATTAGGTCTTCAGGGACAGCCCCAAGGATCATGTTTTTCAGTCTGGTGTCCAAGTCCACCAGTCTGCGATCCTCATCAGACCAATGGTCTTCTGGCTTTTCCCTTGAGCCTCTTCTTCCAGTTGGATCAAGAAGAGGACTCACCCCAAGAGACATGGGTATATATGGTCCATCCTTTAGGATTTTCAACATATACCTCTCAATACCACCAAAATGCAAAAGCATTCTAGCTTTCCATGTACCAAAAGTCTCACTGTTTCCATCGAATTTGGGAACAGGAGTGTTAGAGTAGTGTACATGGACGTGGTTTGGGGTAGAAGGAGGAGGAGGAGGATTAGTATTAACATTTTGAAAAGGTTGGTTGTTATTATTCAATGGGGTTTCACCTGAACCAGAACCATCTCCACCTTCAGTAGGGTTCATCTTAGCAGATCTAGGCAAGTTTATTAGCCTTCTGCTCTGATACCACTTGTAAGTCCCAACTCGTTAGATGGTACTACTGAAGACACCTCAATGTCGATGGTGGAGTTACTTTGCAATATATGCACTGAACTGGAGATGACCAGTTGCATGTGTATATACCAAGTTCTAGATAGATTACTTATATAAAAGACAATAAGTAAAGAACAATGCAATAATACAAATAACTTGTAAGATAACTTGATGAGACAATGTGTATTTTTCAATGTGTAATTTATTTATTGATATTAAACAAATTACAAGGTTGATGCGGAACCAAGATAATACACGAATGTAAATATCCTAACAACCTATGAAATACAATTGACCTACACTCGGAATTTCTCAAGACAATCGAAACACTTAAAGTTGTGAAATGTTCCTTTTAGCGATTGAGAGAAGATTGCACAAGTTCACCAAGAATATTGCAGGTTTGCAAAGTGAAGTGTTTGTATGTTTTTCACTGTGTGAATTCACTTGATATTCTTGTTGTGCAATGACTTGTATTTATAGGCAAAGTTAACATTGGGATGTTAACTTTAGCCGTACAAATGTGGTTGGGAGCATTTAAGGAATAGCATTTAATTCCTTAAAAAGCAGTGTAAAGTCGCATGATAAAGCAACTTTACATAACCACCTTTATGTACCTTTATTACTTAAATAATAAGACAAGGCTTATTATCCGGGTAAAGGTACATAAAGTGTACAAGTCAATTCCTCGTAATCAGTGTAAAGCTTTGTAAGGGCTTTCCACTGATGGTCTCAGTTTGTAACTGACTAGAATGCCAACTGGGCTTCGCTGCCATTGCCATTCTCTATCTTCCATTTGTTGTCTTCGACTTCAACTGGAATGCTTCTTCAACTTGGTCAGTTCTCAACTGGAGGAAGTCTTCAGTTGCATTAACTGTACGGTGCAACTGGACTTCAATATATTTCTGGACAAATCATCTTGGTCACCAGTTTTACTGGGTCACCAGATGCAACTGGTGACTGGTCAGTGTGAACTGGTGACTGGCCAGTTCCAGGTGAACTGGTCCTAACAATACTTAATTGTATTATCTTGATTCCGCAACAACCTTGTATTTTATTTAACATCATAAATAAAATACCCATGAAAAATACATAATGTTCCACTTTATTTGTTTATTGCTTTAAGTCTTGTATTACTTTATTTATATACTTGCATTTATATTAAAGTAATACTAGTCCATTCTAGTGCTTATTAGACTTGTTGTATTTTACACTTTCCTGGTTAACCATCTCGTAATTAAGGGACTCACATTTGGATTCAGAAAGCACTCTTTACATCCATCTGGTAGCCCTTGAACTGATGATAAGCAGCGAATGCTAAGAATATTCTGATCGCTTCAAGTCTAGCCACTGGAGCAAATGATTCATCAAAATCGACATCTGACTGGCAGTAGCCTTGTGCTACCAGTCTGGCCTTGTTTCTGATTACGTGGCCATCTTCATTACCAATTGGTTCTTTCTTTCCAACTGGGAAAGGAACCAGATACCAGACCTTGTTCCTTTTAAACTGGTGAAGCTCTTCTTACATAGCAGTCACCCAGCTTGGATCTTCCATAGCCTCGTCAATCTTCTTTGGTTCCATCAATGATAGAAAACTAACATATAAGCATTGATTACTGGAGGCTCTTCTGGTCTGAACTCCTCTACTGGAGTCACCTATGATCTGATCAATAGGATGAGCTTTTGTCCATCTGGAGTACCGACCAGGATTGTTACTGACAACAATATCAGTGCAAGAATTCAGTTGAGTCTCCTCTGGAGTTGCGCAAGCAGTTGCAATTGCTTTCGCCCAGAAACTGGTAGACAGTCCAGATTCAGCAAGCATACTCCTGGCAGCTTCTATCAGCGTTCGATTTTTCCTTTCCACAACCCCATTCTGTTCTGGAGAGCGGGCTGATGAGAAATTCTGGGAGATGCCAGTGTCAGTACAGAATGACTCCAGAGTTGCATTCTGGAATTCTGTTCCATTGTCACTTCTTAACTGACACACTTTCGACTGTACTTGAGCTGAATTTGCTTGATAAGACTGATGATTTCAGCAGCAGCTTCACTTAGACCTGAGAAAGATAACCCAACAATATCTGGAGAATTCATCTACGATCACCAGGGTGTATCTTTTACCAGCACGAGTCTGAACATTCACTGGACCAAAGAGGTCCATATGAAGCATATGAAGAGGTTCAGATATACTGAAATTCTGTCTGGTCTTGAAACTGGTACGTTTTGCTTACCCATCTCACATCCTGGACATGGTCTTTCCTTTTTGAAGGAAACTGAAGGTATCCCATCTGCAAGTTGTTTTCTGGACAACTTATTAATATTTTTGAAATTTAAATGGGATAACCTTTTGTGCCATAACCAGTTTGTGTCTTCATCAGCTTGAGTATAGAAACACTGCTCTGAAGGAGAGCTTTCCGTATCCATCACGTACACATTCCCTTTTCTGGGAGCAATCAACACTACCTTCCAGTCCTTGTTGAATACGATACCCTGAGCAATATTGAATAGAACTTGATAGCCATCATCACACAGTTGGCTTACACTGATCTGGTTATATTTCAAACCATTCACAAATGCAACACGTCTGAACTTGACTTGTCCATTGTTCAGAACACCATATCCCTCAGTATTTCCACAACCATCATTTCCAAAAGTAATGGAGGGTCCATCAGAAATGGTGAACTCCTCCAGCAGGGTCTTACATCCGGTCATCGTCCTGCCGGCAGCACTGTCAAGATACCAGATATATTTCTTTCGATCGCTCTGCACATCCACCAGATATTATCAGTTAGATTTGGGAACCCATCGACTGATGGGTTCACTGGACCCTCCCTTATAGGTCCCTGGGACAATCTGGTTTAGTTCACTTTCTTCAACAGTGGTCTTAGTTGAAAAGACCACTGGGGTTGATAGTTTTGAAACCTTTTTCTTTTTCTCAACTAGAGAAATAGATTTAACTTTCTTTGCAAAAGGTTTTGTATTTTGTCTAGGGCCAGATGAAGTACCCTCAATAAAGTTTAATCTTGCATTAAAACTTTGAAATTGACGAGTCAGTATTTGAATCTGGCTCTCTAACTGGACAAAACATTTTCATCAGATGATACCTTAGCCTTTCCAGTTCTAGGCTTAGGTAGGGGATTGGTCTGAGGCAAAGGTTTATTCTGATAAACCTCTTTAACTGGAGCAGTCATCTGGAATGCTCCAGTCTTAACCTCTAGGGATTGAACTGGGAAAATATTGGCCTTGGGAGTTACAGGCTCATCATAAACAGTGGTGAGCCTGAACCCCTCTGGTAATCGATCGATTACTGGTATTAATGATGCTACATGAGTATTTCCATCTAAATATGCACGTTTTTGAGCAGGAAATTGATTTACTCCAGTATCATATGGCTTTTTGGTTTCTAGCCATGATTTAATCACCAGTTTTTCTTTCTCTAAAATGACTTCAAGATCTTGTTTTTCTTGAATCAATTGTTCAGTTACCAGAACCTGGGATTGAAATGCCAGTTCAATGTCTTGAAGTTCTTTCAATTTTGATTTTAAAACAGTTATTTCAGAAAAATCTGTTTCCAGACCATTTACACAGTCAGATCTAACAGTTTCAACAAATATTAAATCAGAATTAAGAGCTTCAGCGATGTCCAGTTTTAATTCTTGGTCAGTTGCAGTATCATAATCACTAACCTTTTTAATAACAATGTCACCCATCGTCCAGATGTGACATCTCCTTCACCAGGTGCTCTTCGTCTGCCAGAGCCATGTAACAGCAATCTCTTTCTTCTTCTTCATCAGCAGATGATTCAACAGAAGGAACCCACTTCTCTTCAGTTGTTGCAATCATGCACTTATTATTGTTTTCCATTTGTTGTGCCATGAGAGCAATCTGGGCCTTAAGCTTTTTATATTTCAATTTATAGCTATCATCAGGCTTATTATTTGAAGAAAATGGACCAGGCTTGGATACAAACTGGCTGGACCTGCAATCTTTCATGAAATGACCCTTTTTGCCACATTTAAAGCATGTCAAATTGGTCTTATCAGTTGAAGAACTGGATGCAAATTGTCCAGATGGCCTATTTGCTCTTGCTTTGAAACGGTTAAACGTTTTAGCAATCATTGCAACAAGGTCATCATCATCAGTTTCATCACAACAGTCTGGAGAGATTTGACTGGACTTTCCAGAATCCATGAGTTCAAACACCATCTTCTTCATAGAAAATACATTCTCAGAAGATATCAGTGCTGTACTTGTGGTTCAGTATGACTAACCACATTAGGACTACTGGAGGCATGGTTAAAAGCATATTGTTCTGCCACCACTCTCTGAGCTTGATTTTCTTCAGTGTACCTGAAAGCTCCATAAAGAGTTGAGAGAGTGTGTGTGTGCAGAGTTTTACCTTGTCGTAAGACCAGGATCATGTAAGACCATTTGGTGGGCAGAATATCACAAAATTTCTCCAGAAGTATATCCTTGTCCTTCTCAACCCCAAGACCTCTCAACTGGTTTATGATACTCATAAATCTGGTGTAAGTACCAGTGAGAGACTCATTAGGCTGAGCAAAAAATGACTCATACCTCTTGTTTAAGGAGACCTTTCTGGTGACAATGGTGTCATCTCCTCCTTCATGCTGATTTAAAAGTTCATCCCACATGGTTTTAGCACTAGGAAAAAGAACTAGTGTGGGAATTAGGGTTTCTGGAACGGCCCCGAGGATCATGTTTTTGAGAAGGGTGTCTAGATTCACCAATCTCCACTCCTCTTCTGACCAATGTTCCTCCCTCTTTTCCCTTCCTCTTCTAGATCCAGAAGGATCAAGAAGGGGATTGAGAGGTGATGTAGGGACATAAGGACCTTCATTTAAGATTTTTCATCATGTTCCTCTCAATACCAGTGATATGCAATACCATCCTAGCCTTCCACGTACCAAACTCATCACTGTTCCCACTGAATTTAGGAACAGGATTATTTGAATAGTGCACATGCACGTGCGGAGAAGCAGGAGTAGGAGGAGGAGGTGGTGGATTAGTGTTATTAACAATAGGTGGTTCATTTTGATCATTAACATTAACATTAGGATCGGGACCAAAATTAAAACTTCCTTGTGTATTTTCAGGGGTGGCCATCAAAGAAGCAGATCTAGACAATGTTTAGCCTTCTGCTCTGATACCAAATGTGAGGTCCCAAATACGATGGTTAACCCCTGAAGTGTATAATACACAAAGTCTAATAATCACTAGAATGGACTAGTATTACTTAAATATAAATGCAAGTATATAAATAAAGTAATACACGACTTAAAGCAATAAAAAAGTAAAGTGGAACATTATGTATTTTTCAAGGTGTATTTTATTTATGATGTTAAATAAAATACAAGGTTGTGTGGAATCAAGATAATACAAATAAGTATGTATCCTAACAACCTATGAATTACAAATGATCTATTTTGTCAAATAACTCTTTTGGATCGAGATACTTAAAGTTGTGAAGTATCCCTGTTTAAGATCGAGAGTATTTAGACAAATTCACTCTAATGCTAAATGTATGCTTTTTAAAGTGTTTTCTCAAAGAAATGACTTTGTATTTATAGGCAACAAAATTCACCAGTGAATTTTGGGCCGTACAAATATGGTTGCATGCATTTAATGAACCGACAAGAACATTAAATGCATTGGTTAAGGTACAAGGATAAAGTCACATCAAGTATGACTTTATTCTTTTAACCAACCACCTTTACACACGTATAAACTTTGGTAAAGAACAAGTGGATTGTTCTTTGGAAAGTGTGTAAAGGCAAAAGTTAATTACTCGATATCAGTGTTCAGACTTGTAAGGTCTAGAACACTGACAATCCTCCAGTGTACAGATATGGTAAGACTTCCAGTGGACTCCGCCATTTGTCAGTCTTCTTTATTCTGACTTCAGTCTTTGACTTCAGTGAGAACGTCTTCAGTAGAGTAGATCCGGACTGGGGTGAAGTCCAGTGAGCTAATCTGGAGAATACTCCGAGATTTCCTATACAAGTATTTGCTCACTGGTCTTCCAATTCTGGACAAATCTTCAGAGGGACTCCAGATTCCAAGTCTGGAGTAGGTCCAGTAGAACACGTTTCTGGACAGATCTTCAGTAAGGCTCCAGTAGTCGAGTCTGGAGCGAGTCCAGTAAATCTGGACCTAACAATTAATGAGTTCATTGTGGCTTAATAATCTTGAATCAAGTGAAGCTGTGAACATTCGGATGTTCAAGTAAACAAATTTAAATGCATATACCAACTATTTGTATAGTATATATATGTCATCTTATGTTGTTTGAATTCATTTTGTTTCTAATTATTTTATTTACCATTAATCTAGAATAGTTATATATATTAGAACATTCTTGAGCAAGTTAAATCTGTAAACTAAAATGTATAATACCCGCAGGCAAACACTCGGCCACGAACCACAAAACATCTTCTCCCTCATCTCCCCCCAGTGCCCATTTGTGCCTCCACGAGAGGAGAGTATACATAGGTACCTTGTACTAACTCCATCATTGATATATTCTTATACACTTTCGTAATGAAGATTTCGTAATGTATATTAAGACGTTAATATTAACTAATAGTTTATGTGTCCTGTTTAATATTGTTGGATTAGGTGTCTAAGCCATAACTATAATTGATAGAAGCACAGTCCTTTTGGGTTGCCCTCGAGACTCAAAATAAGTAGAAGTGATAAAGGAGAAGAAAAATTTCTTTTGGGAAATTTGTCCCACATCGGTGGGATAGGAAAACATGGAGGCTATCCAAGGCTATATATAGGGTCTTAGGGATTCATTCTTTTTGCACATTCTTGGCTTGAGTATTCGCCTCCTTCTTTCTCCTCTTGGAAGAACTCTTCTATAGTTCATCCACACTTAGTTAAATTTTTGAGTCGTCGGGTGTGATTCCATTAGAGGCACGACATTTGTGGTGCTTGCTTCCAAGAGATCCGGAGGGATTATTTTAGTTGTTTACTATAACAACTAAAAGGTATGTAATCCTATTTTATTTTCTTTAGTAATTTTTGATTATTTACTAGGGTATTAGGATTTTTATTTTATGTTCATAGTTATAGGTTCAATTGTGAAAACATAGATCTTGTTTTAGGTTGCATGCTCCCTTAAAAGTTTAAGTTAGTTTGTAATGCCTAAAACCCATCAGTGGTATCAGAGCGTTAGGCTTGTTTTCAATTGAATTTGCTATAATTGTTGAATTGATTAAGTTAATGATTTAATAATCATCGTATTTTGAAAAGTTTTAAAATACACCTTATACTATATGTAAAATTAAAAGCTTAATTATTACTATATGTATAAGAATAAAGTCAGTCAAATCAATAGTAGGCCTCATTCACGAAGCTAGTCTATAAGGGGGTATAAGGAAACTGCCTATAAAATGGTAGTTGAATGGGTGTCCACTCTCACCCACCGCTTCCTTGATTAGTGGAGGGTCGTTAGCCGAACGGGTTTGATAGGACTATATTAATTCTCATTAAAAGTATAATGATAATAAAAGTAACTAAACCTTTTATTTAAATCCCAATCTTAGTTACTTTAGGAAAAATGTGAAATTGTATGCTAACCCATGAAATTGCACATTACACTTTATAAGTCATTAGTGGAGCATGTGTGGTTAACCAGCACACTAATAGGGACTAATAAAGAGTTGTAATGGTATCTCATAAATTGTCATTGTTGATGGAGCGTGTGTGGTTTACCAGCACATCAAATGAGATGATAAATAACATTGAGGTTACCAAGCACATTTGCATGGTTATTCACATCTTGTTTGTGATCCTCGGTATCCCAGTCACAAATGGAAGAACATAATCTGAGATTAAACATGCCATTGAATAGTTTCAATGAGTCTCAAAAGACCTACCTGTATGAAATTTGCAATTAGATTACGGCATCCTTTTCTAAGTTGTGAATTTCATAGTTGGATCCTAGCCTCGATATTTCAATTTGAGTTGTTATATTAAGGTTATTTTTATCTAACTCAAACTACCTTTCTTTTAGAAATGTCTACCCCTAACGATGCTTCTGGTTCCTCCTCCTCCAACCACAACTTTTCTTTGTTGAACATCTGCTCAAAGGTGACATTAGATGGCACCAACTACAATGACTGGATGCGCAACATCAAAATGGCTCTTCGTTTCGAGGACAAGGAGTATGTCCTTGACAAAGAACTTGGTGAAATTGACGAAGAGAAGGCCACCCCTGAAGAATTAGCCGCCTATAAGAAACACTACGTTGATGCAACAAAAGTTGCTTGCATCATGGTTGCTACCATGACTCCTGAACTGTAAAAATTCTATGAGGATTACTGGCCGTACGAGATGAACAAGGACCTTATAGAAAAGTAGGACCTTATAGAAAAGTACCATAAGCGAGCTCGTCAAGAAAAGTACGAAGATAGTAAAGTCCCTCATATCAAGCAAGATGAAGGACGGAGAGTCTGTCAGCGGCCACGTGCAAAGGATGCAACGATACGTGGATCGACTTGTGAGGCTAAATGTGCATATTGATGAGGAGTTGGCCATTGACATAGTATTGAACTCCTTACCAAGTTGTTATGATCAGTTCATCTTGACCTATCATTTGAACAACAATGAGACCACATTGTCTCAATTGCACAACCTCCTGAGAACAGCTGAAACAAGGATGAAGGGAAAGAGTGATGCCCCCGCTCCTGCTAATACTACCGTTCTAGCCATTGGTCAAGGAAAGGGGAAGAAGAGGAAAGGTCCCCCCAAGCAAAACTGGAAGGGAAAGTCTCATGTAAAAACCAGTTCTGATGTTACCCCTGTCTCTGATCCCAAAGAGGCCACTTGCTTCTATTGCAACGACAAAGGACATTGGAAACGAAGCTGCCCAAAGTATCTGCAAGATTTAAAGGATGGCAAAGTGAAGCCATCTACTGCAGGTATATACACTATTTCATCTATTAACCCATCATCTTCTAAGTCTTGGGTCCTTGATACAGGATGTGGGATCCACATTTGCTCTGTTTTGCAGGGACTAAGAAAAAGTGAGGATGTGGAGCATGGTAGAATGAGCTTGATCATGGGGAATAGGCGATCTTCACCTGTCACCAAGATTGGAGTTTATAGTCTAGTGCTTAGTAATGGTGTTAATTTAGATTTATTGAATTGTCGCTACTCGTCAGAAATGACACGAAACATTATCTCTTTTCATGCATTGTTCAAACAAGGTTTTAGATTTTCTTTTAATGATGAGAATGGTTCTATTTCTGCTTATAAGAATGACATTTTTTTATTTCGAAGCTTTACCTTGTGATGGTGTGTATGAAACTGTGATGTGTGTAGACAACTTAGGCAATAGTGTATTTCAAATTGATTCGTCTAATGGTATAGACAAAGCGTGCTTGTGGCATTGTCGTCTTGGACACATTAACAAGAAACGCATGGCTCAACTCCAAAAGGATGGGGTGTTGGAATCATTTGACCTAAGGTCAGATGATACATGCGAATCTTGTCTTTTGGGTAAGATGACAAAATCACCTTTCACTGGATTTTGTGAAAGAGGTGAAGGTTTGTTGGATCTCATACACACAGACGTGTGTGGACCCTTCAGATCAGCCACAAGGGATGCTAATCGATTCTATGTGACTTTTACTGATGATTATAACAGATATGGTTATATCTACTTAATAAAGCATAAGTCAGAAACCTTTGAAAAGTTCAAAGAGTTTAAGCAAGAAGTCGAGAATCAATTAGAAAGGAAGATAAAGATGCTCCGATCAGATAGAGGCGGAGAGTATCTTAGTATCGAGTTCCATGACTATCTCAAGGAATGTGGAATAGTTTCACAATTGACACCTCCTAAGACACCACAACTTAATGGTGTGGCTGAGAGATGCAATCGAACCTTGTTAGACATGGTACGTTCCATGATGATTCGAGCTTCAATTCCAATCTCATTCTGGGGGTATGCCTTAGAAACTGCCGCCCACATTCTTAATCTTGTTCCAACAAAGAAGGTTGCCAAAACACCTCACGAAATGTGGACAGGAAAAGTTCCCTCGTTAGCACATATTAAGGTTTGGGGTTGTGAAGTTTTCGTTAGACGAGAAACTCACGACAAGCTTGAACCTCGTAGTGAGCGATGTGTTTTCATCAGCTATCCACGGAAGTCATTTGGATATCTGTTCTACAAACCTAGTGAGAATGTGGTCTTTGTAGCACGGAAAGGAGTCTTTCAAGAGAGAGAGCTCATATGCAAAGAAGACAGTGGGAGCACAATTGACCTTGAAGAAATTCAAGACTCAGCTGATGAAGGAACCTCTGAAACCGCTGGGGTTCAACCAGAGGAGAGATTCCAGTTGAACCCATTGACACTTCATTACCTCTTAGGCGTTCTAGTAGAGTTAGCAAGCCAACTGAGTTCTATGGTTTCCATATAACTGCAGATGAAGACACGTTTATCAGTGACAATACACTGGTAAATTTGGATGAGCCGACTAACTACAAGGAAGCCATGGCGAGCCCCGAGGCAGCCAAATGGAAAGAGGCAATGGACAGCGAGATCAAGTCCATGTATGACAACCAAGTTTGGAACTTGGTTGATCATACACCATGTATTGAAACCGTTGGGTGTAAGTGGGTCTTCAAGAAGAAGATCGACATGACCACATTGTAAGTTCATGGTAGGATCGAAATCACGAGATCTCTATGGATATAGGTGTGCGGAATCCACAAATATCCATTGATCACGAGGCAATATTATACACACAAATACAACAGAATCGAGATGATAACGAGTGTAATTCTCTATTATTATTAGTCATAAGATTACAAAGATAGAATCCGTATGACTACATCACTATGTTTACGGATTACAAACATAGTGACGACTTAATTAAGATATACATGATAGTGGCGGAGTAACAAGGCATAGATCTCTACCTTGTTATCCTTGGACGATACAATAGCTATTGTTAGGCCAATTCTGCCTAACCTCGTCAAACTCAAACCTAAGACCTATACAAGTATTTATAATGACATGACACATAACCCTAATCTATTACGGGCTGGGCTTCTTCACGATATGGGCTTCATGCACTTACGACCTCGCATTTACATATGCAGGTCGTATTCTACATCACAATTACGACCTCGCAAATCCTTGAGGTCGTATTTCGGCCCTAACAGAATTCATATAGCAATGACCATAAATTGTACACCAAAACGTGCACTTACAGTCTCCCCCTTGGGCGTTGCTATATCTATTCTGTTGATAATCTTGAAACTTGATCTTTGGAAACTTCAACTTGATCAGCAAACTTCAAAATCTCTGTATCGTCATAATAATCAACTAATTCATCAATACATCTTATTGTAGTTCTCCCCCTCAACGATAAGTCCCTCCGAATTAAGCACACTCAAGTCTCTGCTTGCCTTGCCTAACCGGCATATGATAGAGAAGTTGAATTTCCAACGATCAACATCGAATTAGTTAATTCCCATGAAAACCAGAAACTTCGTAGCTTGAATCACAAATTGTAGAAACACAAAAATCCTGTTCCAAAGGCAGTGTCACCCATGTCTCCATAACTCCATAATTCTGCCAATTACCCGAAGCTTTTCTTATCAGATCTCCCCTTCGTTATATAACCCGCCAATATCTATAATTCTGCAACACCATTTAAATTGCTCAATTATAAATCTTTGGAATATGAATAGGCTTGATCTTCAAATACCGAACACCAAGTAACCAGCTTCATCATAAAGATACTTCGACAACAGCTTTCACTCCTTTATACTACTTGAGCGTCTTGAAAGTTAAAGAAACATCATTTGTCACTCTGTACAATGAATACCTCAATGACCTAATGATATCGATGTAAGCTCAAGCACTTCAGATTTTGCCCAAAAACCAATATAAATATGAAAGTGAATAAACCGGTTTCTCTGCAACAAATCTGGATAGAAGCCCAATTTGTGTCCTTCTCTTAAATACTTGTACTGTCTTTCGCTTGATATCTCCTTTCTGTATATCCGATGAGGTCTTCTTATGCCAAGATAGGGTATAGAGGATACTTCTAATTTCCCTCCAAAATTTTTGCCGCCAAAATATGTTCATGAAACTTTGAATTCCATGTAAACTTTGGATATCATGATCATAGGAAAAATTTGATAATTCCTAAAAAATTTCGCCAAATCCGCGTCGACAACGGATGAAAATTGACCTAAAATTTTTCGAACGCTACCAAACTTCAAATCTCCATGAATCATGCCATTTTAAGACCATGGACAAAAAATATTTTTCCCGCCAAAATACTTTTTTTTTTTACAACAACAACATAAGAGTCTTCTCTCGGGAACTTACCCTATGTTTCTTCAGATAACCTTCTTCAACTCTGTGATTAAAGTCTTCTGATTAAACAACTTGAAACGCATAAGAACTCCTCTTCTGTGTGTGGACTAGAACTGCTGCTGCTTGTATATGCGAGGTCGTAATTTCTGAACAATTACGAGGTCGCATCTTACTTGTTCTTTACGAGGTCGCAATTCAAGAAACCAATTGCGAGGTCGTAAACTAGATGGCTAATTACGAGGTCGCAATTTTGAAGGCCAATTGCGAGGTCGTAATCCTACCAGGTCGCAAATCTTCCTGATCAGCATCTTCATTGAACGACAGCAGCTCTTCTTCTCCCAAAACCCTAATTCGTCCCCAACTTGAAAGGCCACGAATCTGAGTCTGCCTCAGCATGCGAAACTAATCAGATTTCTTTTTCATCATCACAAAGCTTTAACACTGTAAAGCGTGGGAGGAGGAAAATCAAATCTGATTTAGGGTAAAAACCCTAGCCGTTTCACACGATCAGATCTCGTGACGGAAGCAAGAATGCATCCCCTACGCTCTGATACCAGATGTAAGTTCATGGTAGGATCGAAATCACGAGATCTCTATGGATATAGGTGTGCGGAATCCACAAATATCCATTGATCACGAGGCAATATTATACACACAAATACAACAGAATCGAGATGATAACGAGTGTAATTCTCTATTATTATTAGTCATAAGATTACAAAGATAGAATCCGTATGACTACATCACTATGTTTACGGATTACAAACATAGTGACGACTTAATTAAGAATTACATGATAGTGGCGGAGTAACAAGGCATAGATCTCTACCTTGCTATCCTTGGACGATACAATAGCTATTGCTAGGCCAATTCTGCCTAACCTCGTCAAACTCAAACCTAAGACCTATACAAGTATTTATAATGACATGACACAAAACCCTAATCTATTACGGGCTGGGCTTCTTCACGATATGGGCTTTATGCACTTACGACCTCGCATTTACATATGCAGGTCGTATTCTACATCACAATTACGACCTCGCAAATCCTTGAGGTCGTATTTCGGCCCTAACAGAATTCATATAGCAACGACCATAAATTGTACACCAAAACGTGCACTTACAGTAATCACATTCAAAGCACGACTGGTGGCGAAGGGCTTTACTCAAACCCCATGGATTGACTATGATGAGACCTTCTCACCAGTGGCTAAGATAAAATCTATTAGGATAATGCTAGCCATAGCTGCGTTTCATGACTATGAAATTTGGCAGATGGATGTCAAAACTGCTTTCCTTAACGGAAAGTTGGCTGAGGATGTTTTCATGAGTCAGCCAGAAGGTTTTGTGGATGCAAAGTTTCCTAATGGAGTGTGCAAGCTTGAGAAATCCATCTATGGGTTAAAACAAGCGTCTCGCAGTTGGAATCTTTGTTTCGATGAGAAAGTCAAAGAGTTTGGCTTCTCTAGAAGTGAGGATGAGTCCTGTGTATATGTCAAAGCTAGTGGGAGCGTAGTCACCTTTCTGGTATTGTACGTTGATGACATACTTCTTATAGGAAATGACATTTCAACTTTGCAAGATGTTAAGTCTTGGCTTGGAAAGTGTTTCGCTATGAAAGGATCTAGGAGAGGCTGCCTATATTCTGGGAATAAGAATTTTAAGAGACAGGAGTAAAAGGCTAATTGGACTTAATCAGAGTACCTACTTGGATAAAGTACTGAAACGTTTTGGTATGGAGAATTCCAAGAAAGGAGATCTGCCCATCCAGAGTTATACCAAAATGAGTAAGACTCATAGTCCGAGTACAGATGAAGAAATAGCAGAAATGAGTAGAATTCCGTATGCTTCCGCTGTTGGTTCTATCATGTATGCTATGACATGTACTCGTCCTGATGTGTCCTTTGCTTTGAGCATGGTCAGTCGTTATCAGGGAAATCCAGGTAAAGCTCATTGGGTAGCGGTTAAGAATATTCTCAAGTATCTGCGAAGGACTAAGGACTGGGTTCTAGTACTTGGTGGCTGTGATACATTGAGAGTAACTAGGTATAGTGACGCCAACTTTCAAACGGATAGAGACAACTTTCGTTCCCAATCTGGCTGGGTCTTTACCTTAAATGGAGGAGCAGTTACTTGGAAAAGTTCCAAGCAAAACACAGTGGCTGATTCTACTTGTGAATCAGAGTACATAGCGGTGAGCGAAGCATCAAAGAAGGCAATTTGGTTGAAGAACTTCATCAGAGATCTTGGAGTTGTGCCAACCATCAAGGAGCCAATGGAAATTTTCTGTGATAATGAAGGAGCGGTTGCATTGACAAAGGAACCAAGAGATCATGGCAGATCTAGACATATCGACAGAAAATACCATTTTATCAGACACAAGATAGAAGAAGGTCACCTCGTAGTGAAGAGGGTTTCATCTGAAGAGAATCCTGCAGATCCACTCACAAAGGGTCTGAGTAGGTTAAACACAATCAGCATGCTAGGAGCATTGGTCTGAGAGATGATGTTAGTTTTAGTAGTTAGATAGTTTGTTTGAAACTTATAACAAAATAAATGTGATTGACTTTTGGTGATTAAATAATAGAGAATTATTTATGAGTTTGTTTACTACCTTTTGTCAATTGTTTATTATTATGTTTCATTTTGCATGTTTTACTTCCCGAATAATTTGATTATTCGAATTCCACAGTCGATCATACTTTTGGAAGTAAGTAGTGAATAAAGACTGTCATGAATGGATTTGTAGATTGTCTAAAGAGTTTTTAGACATAGCAATGGTATTGCTGCAATGTTCGTGAGTACTTTGAAATGGAGATTTAAGTATTGGATTAACCCACGCTCAGAGAATTACTTCATGGAATTTATCACGAGTAATTCTGAGACGATAATATCTTATAATCTTTAAATGGAGATATATGAGTTGTGGTTTACAAGTCAGTTGTGCATTGATAATGTGTAAACGCATCAGTAACTTGATGTTATAAAACGTATTGTTGTGCATGATTTGATGAGTAAATAGTGCAAGCATATAAGTCAAAGTTTATTCGTTCCTTTTTCCCTAACGGGAAAAGCGATATCTTTGGGCCCCTCGATGATTTGATGTTGACATATAGTGTCGGGCCCGACCAGGACTAAATTGATGTGTTCAATTAGAAGTTCTATGTCATTACAAATCAGAAATCGGGAAACAAAGTACTGGACAATGAGATTGGTTATGTTCCATGTCTCATGTTCAAATGATATCTTGTAGAACGAAGGATTATATGATCTCTTATCTTAGGACACGTAACTGACTAGGTCAGAGTTCGACAACGGCTTTTGGAGGCTACAATTTGCTGATCAATTAGGAAGTTATATTGGCAATAATAGTTATTAGACTTATCCAAGTGGGAGACTGTTGGATTAGGTGTCTAAGCTATAACTATAATTGATAGAAGCACAGTCCTTTTGGGTTGCCCTCGAGACTCAAAATAAGTAGAAGTGATAAAGGAGAAGAAAAATTTCTTTTGGGAAATTTGTCCCACATCGGTGGGATAGAAAAACCATGGAGGATATCCAAGGCTATAAATAGGGCCTTAGGGATTCATTCTTTTTGCACATTCTTGGCTTGAGTATTCGCCTCCTTCTTTCTCCTCTTGGAAGAACTCTTCTATAGTTCATCCACACTTAGTTAAATTTTGAGTCATCGGGTGTGATTCCATTAGAGGCACGACATTTGTGGTGCTTGCTTCCAAGAGATCCAGAGGGATAATTTTAGTTGTTTACTATAACAACTAAAAGGTATGTAATCCTATTTTTATTTTCTTTAGTAATTTTTGATTATTTACTAGGGTATTAGGATTTTTATTTTATGTTCATAGTTATAGGTTCAATTGTGAAAACATAGATCTTGTTTTAGGTTGCATGCTCCCTTAAAAGTTTAAGTTAGTTTGTAATGCCAAACCATCAATTATATGAAGACATGTTGAGTCAAGGATTCGCTGACAACACTTGGTCGCTGGTGAGAAGTCATCAGCGAGACATCAGCGAGTCCAGTGACTCTTTGCCAACAATGCATTCTTATCCAAATTGTAAGTCAAGGCGGGAAGAATAAATCAAACAAGAAGAAGACAAGAGTCACATGGTGGTTCTTCCAACTGTAATTTACTTAGTATGGCAAAGATGCAGTTGGTCCAAAACAAGGCTAATTCTCTCTCATACCTGTATTGGTAAAGAAGACAAAGGCTCCTGGATGCAAGTACAAGCCTAAGAAGTCGACAACCACCATTCTATCACTATCTGTAAGGCTGTGTTGCCCTAAATCATCCCCTATAAAAGGCAACACAGCCGCACATAATACTTTGTGTTTGTCACCACAAGTGTGTGTCACTTATTTTCTCTCTTGTAATTGTTTAAGTTTCTAGTTAGTCTAAACTTAACAATTGTATGTTCATTTATTTTTCTTGTAAGACAAGTTGTAATATCGACCATGTATTCACTGTTTAATCAATGATACCTATGATTAGACTTGCATAGATTCTTGTATTTGGATTCTACCTTTGTTCATGTTCTTTACTTATTGTTTACATTCTTGTCTAGTTAATTAATCTAAGTTAAGCAAACAAGTGGACTGTCAAGTGGTATCAGAGCCACTGTCTCTAATTTATTGAGACAAGATCTGTTTGTTTACTATATTTTATTGTTCTTTTCTTTCTTAATCTTAAAACACTTTAATCTTTTCTTAATATTAAAAGTATGACTGTTGTACCCACTCTTGTTAACACACGTGACTTTGGTTATGTGTCCACTCCTCCAAGATTTGAGTCAGATGACTTTGGATCTTGGAAGGAAAGAATGCTACTGCACATAGTGGGTGTAGAACCATACTTAATGACCATTCTGACCAAAGGTCCTTATGTACCCACTCTGGTTCAAAGAACACCAGGAGCAACTGCTGATACTCCTGAGATTGTGATTTATATGGTCAAACCAGAGGTACAATGGACTGATGATGAGAGGAGACTAGTTAATCTTGATGCTAGACTCAAAAACATGATTGTCGCTTCTCTCCCCACTGACATCATGAAGCTCATCATCAAATACCCTTCTTCAAAAATGGTTTGGGATAGGTTGTGCAACATGTTTGAAGGGACTGCTGACACAATTGCCACTAAAAGAATTGATCGAAAACGTGCTTATGAAAATTTCTTTTCTAGACCCGGAGAAAGTCTTGACAGCACCTATACCCATTTCAAAGGGTTGCTGAATGATATGACAAACCTTGGCATAACCCATGATACTTTTGAGGTTTGCCATAGTTCATTGATAGTCTTCCTATCAAATGGCAAGGATTAAGACAAATTCTTAGAACCACTAAGAAACTCCAGTCACTGGACTTGGAGTCTCTCTTTGGTATGCTTCAATTTGAAGAAAGAGCTCTTGCTCAAAACCAAAGAGCTGAAGCACGACGAAGTGCTGGTTCTTCTTCTTCTACTATCTCTTCTTCTTATTCTGTATCTGACCCCCTTGCCCTTGTCTCTGCTGAGCCCATTAACTTTAATAATGGTGCCAGCTCCTCTCTCCCACCTCCTATTCAATCTCTTGTTAATGATCTTGATGCCGAAGAGAAACAAGATATGTTCAGCGACTTTATGGAGTTTGCTCTAGTCGCTGGTAAGAGGTACTCTAAAAGGTGGAATATACGTAAGTCGGTTACTGCCTATAAGCCTCTTGTTGATAAATCTCAAGAAGAGTGCTGGAGATGTGGTAGGAAGGGACACTACCAAAAGGAGTGCAGAGTTGCTATTCCAACTTCTGCTGCCCCTAAACCTAACCCCTCTAAACCTGCTGATGAGTACAGGAACAAGTACTACCAGCTCAAGGCAAAAGTGGCCGAAATGGAAGAGGCCAAAACTAGCTAAAGGGCTGGTCACTGAGAGATCAGATGATTCAGACAGTGAAGAGTATGTTGATGCCATGTGTCTCATGGCACTTGCTGATGGCGATGCGCTGACAAAGGACCAAGTCTCATCCAGTCAGTGGGTAAACGTCACCATCAAAAAGGTATGTGCTCACTCAGCAGCCACTGATGAGGATAAATCTAAAATCTTTGAATCCTTATCATGTGATATTCAGTTCGTTGAATCCATACGAGCTGAACTTCAATCTAAACTTGACTCAGTCTGCTCTGAGTTGAGTGAAAAATCTGAAAAACTCAATGAGCTGAGGAATGTTCATGTTGAACTCCAATCTCATGAGTTTTGGCAAGACTTCAACTTGAGAATGAAAAACTCAGGCTTGAGGTCGTTGACTTGAGGAATATTGTGACATCTTGGTCAAAAGCTTCTAGGTTTCACCACAACTGCTTAAACGAACAAGTCCCTGCCCAAGTTCAGGCAGTTATCGGCGACGACTTTGAGGTCGCTGCCACACTTTCTGACTTGTTCGCTGATGATGTGAAACCTGAAATTACCATTCCTCCTTCAGCAGTTATGTCTCCTGAGGAGATGAAAAAGTGGTATTTCATTAAGGGTCTTAATGATTATCACACTGAAATGGACGCTGGTTCAACCTCTTCTTCCTCCAGCGATCCCTCCACTTCACCCTCTGCTGAAGTGAAAGGTGCTAGTTCTTCAGCTAGCACCAGTAACCCTTACCCTCATCTACCTATTATTGGTATGATGCCAAATGAAGGAAGAGTTCAATATTCTTCTGATGAATTTCTGGAAGATAACTCCTTTAGTGATGGGTTCAAGCCTGTTGCCCCTCAGCAGGTCACCATCAAGGTTGCTGAACCTTTCAGAAGAGGTAAGGTTGTTGTTCCTCAAAAACTTAACATCTTGATGAGCGTCCATTTTGTGATTATTTCCCCTATCATTAGGCCGCATTTTAATGTCTAATTGAGTTTATATATGTGAACTTTTGGTACTTAATGAGATTGAATATTATTACAGGTTCACAGAAGATGACTCGGTTAAATGGAGTTTACAAGACACAAGATGGCGAGACGAGGCTAAAATGTGCAACAAATAATATCGACTAATAAACACAAGTCCAAAAAATGGTGGTGGTCTCGTGTGATGACTGGGCCGCCCAGCGGCGCTGGCGCCGTCTGATGTTGGGCCAGCGGCGCTGGCAGCTCCTGCTGCTTCTCGATTCGCTTCGTTCGACTCCCGAATCACCTCCTTTTGTCTTGTAACTTCATAGGCCTTCATCTTGAGTTACTTGATGCCATTTACCCTCACTCGCATCTTCCGTGAACCTGCATAAACATAGAATCCATTAAGTACCGATAGTTCCGGAATATTAACTCATTTAAGACATTGAAATGAGGCCTTTCGATAGGGGTTTTTATCACAAAATGAACGCTCATCAAGGTTCACCCAGATATTGTACATCAGAGTGTTTCAAAGTACGTTTAAGTGTCTAGTTGACTTATATTTCAATCATTATTGTACCATAGGTTGTCGGGAACACTTGTCAAGCACGGTAAACTCGTTTGTGATTGTTGAGTACTCCATTGAGGTAAGATACATGACTTTTCTCACGCTGGAGGCACAACAAAATGTAGTTTTCTATAATTAACCTCTTAATCGGATTATCTTATGTGTGTTTGTTTTCCGGGTTATGCGGGAGGTTATGTGGGAATCTATTTATGTTGAAGTAGTTGATTATGCTATGATGACGTTTAAAGTAGAAAG
>CM067172.1:7061242-7120326 GCA_034093135.1 Erigeron breviscapus | reverse complement strand
AATCCACTTCAGTTGTTCTGACAGTATTGTTAAGTAGATTGGAAATTGAACTGGTGACCTTGGAGTGAGTTAGGTCAAAGGCTTCCTTTAGAGTACCAGCAAGATTGTTGCAGCCAGTGACCAACTCATTCAATTTTCCAAACACCAAGTCTTCATTAGAAGAAAACTTGTTTATCCCCAGATCAACCACCTTGATGTTTGTCAAAGAGTCCTTGTGGTATCTGGAGAAAGACTTGGTGTTCTTATCAAGTGTCTTCTGAATCTCCTCCACCCTGGTTAGAAGGTTTTGGAGATCGGATTGTATAGAGACAACTTGACTGTCCAGTGACAAAGGAGAAGGTGTCACTGGACCACGAGCAGTTACTACTGGAGCAACTGGAGGAGGCATATTTAAGGAAGCTTCCCCAGTTGTCATGCCAGCAGTTGAAGATATTATTGGAGTGGTGGATGAAGAAAGGACTGGAAAATCAATGTGTTGTTCATGCTGAGAATGCTCAGGTGTGAACAACGGCGATGGTGGGGGCATTTCTCGAGCAAGTGAGAATTGCCCAGTTGGTAAAGGAGCGGAATATTGTTGGTAAAGATATATCTATAGGCACATTTTCATTGGTGAAAGTGAAATTGATGCGTCTGGAAGAGACTGGAGATTAAGGGTCTTGTGCTTGTACAGAAGCATCAAGAATCTCCATGTCTGTTTCAGTACCTTCAGAATCCGAAGATTCTATAAGGATTTCCTCGTCGTTAACACCCATGTCCAGATCCATGAATGTGACAGAGGGCTGACCAGTTACCTGGTCAGGCTCCAGATGACCTTCCCCAGTTTCCTGGATGGGTACATCTGTTGGTGGATCAGATACCGAAGTATCTTCACCAGGGATAGATTGTAACATCCCAAAACTTAATCGTATATGTTGACTAACGTCGTTAGGTCAATTCTAAGTCCGTGATATGTTATGTGGAAAATATGTGTTTATATGTTTATGTGCCCTATATGTGAGATTTAATTATCTTTAATGAGTGACAATAAAGTAGATTAAATGATGTGTAAAAGGCCTTTGTAGTGTGCGAAAGTGCTTTAGTGTGTTATATGTATCCCCAATAAGTGTTTTTAAGCGAAATAAAGTCGATATGAAGTCCAGGGACTAGTTTTGCCAATGGTGAAAAGTTAAAAACGGGTTAAGAAAGGGATTAGCCTAATCTAGGTTAATTTGGCAGCCTCAAAACTTAATTAGAACATTCATCAGCCTCTCCAATCCCTTAACTGATTTCTAAAAGCAATTGTTCAAGTTTTGGTTGAATTGATTGAGTATTTTGGGTTACTTTCAATTGGCTATCAAAGCAATCAGGTAATCAATGGGTTGTTAATTGTATTTTCAGATCAAAAGATGTTTTAATATTGATTCAAAACTGATTTTAAAAGGGTTTTGCAATTAATTAGATTTTAAAAGATGTTTTGGTTAATTGATGTTCGTAATGGTGTTTAACGGGTGTATAAACGATCTTGATGATCGAAAGATGTTTAATTATGTCAAAAACGTGTTTTGGAAGAAGCCATAGTCGATCGATTTCTGAAAAAATGAAGAACTTAGTCGTTTTTTGAATTCTGGACGAAGTTAAGTTTAAGTTCGTTTGAGCCATCTTCGTAAAGACTAAATTCGTTTTCTGGAAACTATCTTCGTTTGACAAAACGAAGATCATCTTCGTTTGAAGCTAAAAACGAAGGCTAAGTTCGTTTGATGTTCAAATTCGTTTTCTAAATTCGTTTTAGGCTAAATTCGTAAGGTTTAATGCTGGACTTTTACTTGGTCAGTCTTATGGTCATGCGAGAGTCCAAATAATGTTCCAAATGACTTATATTTTGTATATTAATGTATCTTAGTTGTCGGGGATTATTGTTAAGCACTTTTAGCCTTTCATTACGCGCGTACACTACTACCAGGTAAGATACACTACTTTTGTCACGCTGAGGGTGCAACGAAATGGTTCGTAAACTATAACCTCCATAACAGTAATGTATAACTCATAGGTGGTTGGGTTGATATGGGAGGTACTCGGGTATTAATGATGACGATGTTTATGCCTAAAATGCTTCCCCGTACATGTGGTTACGATATGAAATGTTTGATGAACGGTGGTTAATGATATGTTTACGATATGATATGTTATGATGAACGGTGGTTAATGATATGTCGTAATGTTGTTATGTGCATGTATATGTGGCTTGTTCATCTAGAACACTAGACCTTTTTAGGTTGCCATGACACGTGCACGTTTTAAGGGCCCTAACGTGGAAAAATGATAGTATGGATTAGTTTAGGTTAAAGGTGGAAATCTAAACTAAATATGATAAATGCTCGAGCTAATTAGATGTTAAGTGTTATGCATAACCTGTGCCTTACGGTGGTAATAGGTACATCGTGCCTTACGGTGGTAAAGGGTACGTATAAATCGTGCCTGACGGTGGTAATAGGTACGTCATGCCTGACGGTGGTTATAGGTACGATAAAATGGTTGCTCGGGTGGCTCCTTGCAACAAGTCATATGTGGCGAGTAGTTTCGGGTGGCCTGATGACCCACCTAATGTCATGAACATAATGTGCTTTACGTTTGGTTGTTTGGCTCCTTGCAACAAGTCATATGTGGCGAGTAGTATCGGGTGGCCTGATGACCCACCTAATGTCATGAACATAACGTGCTACTCATGGATCGACATTGTCTTTCCTTAATGGTAACTTCGGTTACAACTTAACGGTGACCTAATCACAACTTAATGAGATGAGATGAGATGACGAAATTGATTAGGCACGCTTAGGGTCATGAACTCTATGCTTATATGTGATGTGGATATGTTTATACGGTGGTATGAATGCCTAATTAAAATGACGTAATGCTTTAAAGTGACGATTTAAATGGATGAAATGTTTTGCTTAAACCTGGTGTTATCTTACTTAGCTTTATAGCTAACACTTGTTTCTTTTAATGGGTTGACACCCCTCAGGTTAGGCAGTGAGATGACGTGTGAAGCTTTGGCGCGAGATGGGTAGATGATCAAGCTGGCTTTAGTTTACCCAATAGCTTCGCATAGACCTTATGTTATTGATTTCCTTTATGGAACTATTGTAATGACTATGTTATGATTGCTTTATGTTGGGCAATCTTATGGATTTCTTTTATTACAGATTTGATGCTATTAGTAACACCACCAATGTTTTTCTCAACTGTTTTCCTTAGTTGAGTATTTTTCCTAAATCGTTTCCGCATGATTTAACGCCGTTAGGCGAAATTTTTGGAAATCCATATTTTTACGAAACGGGTGTTACAATTTGGTATCGAGACAACTTGACTTCCAGTGACGAAGGAGAAGGTGTCACTGGACCAACAGTTACTACTGGAGCAACTGGAGGAGGCAAACTTAAGGAAGTCTCCCCAGTTGTCATGCCAGCAGTTGAAGATATAATAGGAGTGGTGGATGAAGAAAGGACTGGAAAATCAATGTGTTGTTCATGCTGAGAATGCTCAGGTGTGAACAACGGCGATGGTGGTGGGGGCATTTCTCGAGCAAGTGAGAATTGCCCAGTTGGTAAAGGAGCGGTATATATTGTTGGTAAGATATATCTATAGGCACATTTTCTGTGGTGAAAGTGAAATTGATGCGTCTGGAAGGCAGACTGGAGATGAAGGGTCTTGAGCTTGTACAGAAGCATCAAGAATCTCCAAGTCTGTTTCAGTTCCTTCAGAATCCGAAGATTCAATCAGGATTTCCTCGTCATTAACACCCATGTCCAGATCCATGAATGTGACAGAGGGCTGACCAGTTACCTGGTCAGGCTCCAGATGACCTTCCCCAGTTTCCTGGATGGGGACATCTGTTGGTGGATCAGATACCGAAGTATCTTCACCAGGGATAGATGTAACATCCCAAAACTTAATCGTATATGTTGACTAACGTCGTTAGGTCAAATTCTAAGTCCGTGATATGTTATGTGGTAAAATGTGTGTTTATATGTTTATGTGCCCTATATGTGAGTTTTAATTATCTTTAATGAGTGACAATAAAGTAGATTAAATGATGTGTAAAAGGCCTTTGTAGTGTGCGAAAGTGCTTTAGTGTGTTATATGTATCCCCAATAAGTGTTTTTAAGCGAAATAAAGTCGATATGAAGTCCAGGGACTAGTTTTGCCAATGGTGAAAAGTTAAAAACGGGTTAAGGAAAGGATTAGCCTAATCTAGGTTAATTTGGCAGCCTCTAAACTTAATTAGAACATTCATCAGCCTCTCCAATCCCTTAATCGATTTCTAAAAGCAATTGTTCAAGTTTTGGTTGAATTGATTGTGTATTTTGGGTTACCTTCAATTGGCTATCAAAGCAATCAGGTAATCAATGGGTGTTATATGTATTTTTAGTTCTAAAAGATGTTTTAATATTGATTCAAAACTGATTTTAAAAGGGTTTTGCAATTAATTAGAGTTTAAAAGATGTTTTGGTTAATTGATGTTCGTAATGGTGTTTAACGGGTGTATAATCGATCTTGATGATCAAAAGATGTTTAATTATGTCAAAAACGTGTTTTGGAAGAAGCCTTGTCGATCGATTTCTGAAAAATGAAGAACTTAGTCGTTTTTTGATTTCTGGACGAAGTTAAGTTTAAGTTCGTTTGAGCCATCTTCGTAAAGACTAAATTCGTTTTCTGGAAACTATCTTCGTTTGACAAAACGAAGATCATCTTCGTTTGAAGCTAAAAACGAAGGCTAAGTTCGTTTGATGCTCAAATTCGTTTTCTAATTTCGTTTTAGGCTAAATTCGTAAGGTTTAATGCTGGACTTTTACTTGGTCAGTCTTATGGTCATGCTAGAGTCCAAATAATGTTTCAAATGACTTATATTTCACATGTTAATGAACAATAGGTGTCGGGGATTATTGTTAAGCACTTTTAGCCTTTCATTACGCGCGCACACTCCCAACAGGTAAGATACACTACTTTTGTCACGTTGAGGGTGCAACGAAAATGGTTCGTAAACTATAACCTCC
The DNA here is from genome assembly GCA_034093135.1 of Erigeron breviscapus. Classification (NCBI taxonomy): domain Eukaryota; kingdom Viridiplantae; phylum Streptophyta; class Magnoliopsida; order Asterales; family Asteraceae; genus Erigeron; species Erigeron breviscapus. The sequence continues at coordinate 7,115,296 of CM067172.1, read as the reverse complement.
ATAACAGTAATGTATAACTCATAGGTGGTTGGGTTGATAGGGAGGTACTCGGGGATTAATGATGACGATGTTTATGCCTAAAATGCTTCCCCGTACATGTGGTTACGATATGAAATGTTATGATGAACGGTGGTTAATGATATGTTTACGATATGATATGTTATGATGAACGGTGGTTAATGATATGTTGTAATGTTGTTATGTGCATGTATATGTGGCTTGTCCATCTAGAACACTAGACCTTTTTAGGTTGCCATGACACGTGCACGTTTTAAGGGCCTAACGTGAAAAGATGATAGTATGGATTAGTTTAGGTTAAAGGTGGAAATCTAAACTAAATATGATAATGCTCGAGCTAATTAGATGTTAAGTGTTATGCATAACCTGTGCCTTACGGTGGTAATAGGTACATCGTGCCTTACGGTGGTAATAGGTACATCGTGCCTTACGGTGGTAATAGGTACGTACAAATGGTGCCTGACGGTGGTAATAGGTACGTCATGCCATGCGATCCCACCCCCCTCCTCCCTGCTTGCCACACCGCCCCAACCCCCTCATGGTACATCGTGCCTTACGGTGGTAATAGGTACGTATAAATGGTGTCTGACGGTGGTAATAGGTACGTCATGCCTGACGGTGGTTATAGGTACGTTAAAATGGTTGCTCGGGTGGCTCCTTGCAACAAGTCATATGTGGCGAGTAGTTTCGGGTGGCCTGATGACCCACCTAATGTCATGAACATAACGTGCTACTCATGGGTCGACATTGTCTTTCCTTGACAGTAACTTCGGTTACAACTTAACGGTGACCTAGTCACAACTTAATGAGATGAGATGAAATGACGAAGTTGATTAGGCACGCTTAGGGTCATGAACTCTATGCTTATATGTGATGTGGATATGTTTATACGGTGGTATGAATGCCTAATTAAAATGACGTAATGCTTTAAAGTGACGTTTTAAATGGATGAAATGTTTTGCTTAAACCTGGTGTTATCTTACTTAGCTTTATAGCTAACACTTGTTTCTTTTAATGTGTTGACACCCCTCAGGTTAGGCAATGAGATTACGTGTGAAGCTTTGGCGAGAGATGGGTAGATGATCAAGCTGGCTTTAGTTTACCCAATAGCTTCGCATAGACCTTATGTTAATTGATTTCCTTTATGGAACTATTGTAATGACTATGTTATGATTGCTTTATGTTGGGCAATCTTATGGATTTCTTTTATTACAGATTTGATGCTATTAGTAACACCACCAATGTTTTCTCAACTGTTTTCCTTAGTTGAGTATGTTCCTAAATCGTTTCCGCATGATTTAACGCCGTTAGGCGAAAATTTTTGGAAATCCATATTTTTACGAAACGGGTGTTACAATTTGGTATCAGAGAAGTAGTTTAAGTGAACCAAGGCCTATTGACCATAAGATTTGGACTTAAACTTAGGATATGCATGCTAGGTACTCGTAGGATGCCTTAGCTAGTGATGACATGTGATGTAGGATGGTTTGGGATGAGTGCGAGTGTGATAAGGCTTACGAGATGTTTATGTTACGATGATATGATTTAGCCTTATCCCAACGAACTTTTGTTTTATTTCGCGCTTATCGACTCCACCATTTTATTGAAGGAAAATGGTTAACACTCGCAACCGCAACATCCAACGTGACGGAGCAACTGCCAGCGTTACTCCACCTGTCCATTCAGGTGCAGTTGCTACTAATGCTGCTACTGCTGCTGCAGCTAACGTGAATAGAAATCGAGTGAATCCTCAGCAGGTCAATCGGCAAGGCTCGTTAGGCCCTATGCCTCCACCTCCTGGTAATCCACCCATAGTTAACGAAGCAGTGGTGGAGCAAATCCCAAATGCAGCTGAATTGTACAATCTTGTGCTGACTCTCCAGGCCCAGTTAGCACAGACTCAGGAGCAACTGAACAACGCTCTTGCCGAAAATGCTGAAGGAACTGATGGCAATTTCTCAGTGCCTTCTCACCACACAGAGCTACCAGTTAATAATGTAGTCGTTCCCCCTGTTAATGTTGATGTGGCTCCTCCTAATGTAGTTCAAGCTCCTCGATCAAGTTCGAAAGTTTCCAGAAGTGTGGAGCTCAGAAATTCAATGGAACACTTAACGCAGTAGGCTGTATGGAATGGCTTGATGATACTGAGATGGTCTTTGAAGCTTGTGACTGTCCAGAGGATAAAAGGTGTTGTGTGCGAGTAGAATGTTGAAAGAAGGTGCTCGAGATTGGTGGAAGAGCATTACTATTTCGATGACTCCAGATATGGTATCTGCTATCACTTGGGCTACCTTCAAACAGAAGTTTATTGAGGAGTATATCGGGACTCATGAACAGCGCAAGATGGAAAAAGAGTTTCGTGCTTTGAAGGCTGAAACTGGTAAAGTCAATGATTATGCTCGTTCCTTTATGGAGAAAATGAAGTTTGTGGGTCATTTATTCCGAACTGATGCAGATCAAGTCGCCTGCTATGTCGATGGTTTACCTCCAAGTTATCGAGGTATTTGTAGGCAGCATAAGACTCTAACTGAAGCAATCAAAGAATCTAAAAAGCTTGATGATGATTTTGCTGCGGATAAGAAAGTTGAAAAGAAAGAGGATGAGAAGAAGTCTGGCAATAAGAGGAGGTTTGGTGGATCAAATCGTTTTGGAAAGAAATTTAAGGGATCTTCATCGTCCTCTGACAAGGGAAGAGCAGACAAGGATGGAAAATGGTGCCCAGGCTGCAAATCTATCCATTCTGGTCAGTGTTCTACAAAGACCCGCAGGTGCAATAGGTGTGGAACTCAGGGTCATACCATTGATCAATGTCACTGACAAGGCAAGATGTTATAAATGTGGAGACACCAAGCACCGTATTGCAGACTGCCCGCAGATGAAGAAAGATGAGGGAAAGAAGGCAGAAGCTCCCAAAGCCAAAGCCCGTGCTTATCAGATGACGGCTGATGAGGCCAAAGATGACGACCAGGTAGTTACTGCTACCCTTATTGTTAACTCCAAACTTGCTAATGTGTTATTTGATTCTGGTGCGAACAAATCTTTTGTGTCTACTCTGTTTGCTCCTAAGTTAGACATGACTACTAGTTCTTTACGGTGCCCTATAGAAGTAGAGGTGGCTAATGGTGCGACGTCTATTATTCGGGAAGGTTATTTTGATTGTCCTATAGAAATAGAGGGTCGTTCATTTACTGCTAACCTGTTACCCGCTACTATTCCTAGTTTCGATGTTGTTCTCGGTATGGATTGGATGTCTAAGAATGATGCTGTCGTCCTATGTTCGAAAAAGATAGTCCGTATCGCTACTCCCGACGGTAAAGGTGTATGTGTTTATGGTGACAAGAAGCCGGGAAATGTTAAGGTGATCTCGATGATGAAAGCACTTCGTTGTATATGACAAACTAAGTCACATTTTCTAGCTTATGTCATCGATTCTCGTATCGCGAAGCCTACAGTCTCTGATGTCGAAGTTGTTTCCGAGTTTCCTGATGTTTTCCCTGAAGATCTTCCAGGTCTTCCCCCTGATCGTGAGGTTGAATTTTCTATTGACCTCATTCCTGGTGCTACTCCTGTAGCCAAAGCTCCCTATCGATTAGCTCCGACGGAGATGAAGGAGCTGATGACCCAAATTCAGGAACTTTTAGATAAAGGTTTCATTCGTCCGAGTTCCTCTCCTTGGGGTGCTCCTATCCTTTTCGTAAAGAAGAAAGACGGATCCATGCGCATGTGTATCGATTATCGCGAGCTGAATAAAAGAACAGTGAAGAATAAGTATCCACTCCCTCGCATTGATGATTTGTTCGATCAACTTCAAGGTGCTTCTTGTTTTTCAAAGATTGACTTACGGTCTGGCTATCATCAATTAAAGGTTGAAGAAGAAAGTGTAGCCAAAACAGCGTTCCGAACTCGTTATGGTCATTACGAGTTCCTTGTCATGCCATCGGTTTGACAAATGCTCCAGCGAAGTTTATGGATTTGATGAACCGTGTCTGTCGACCATTTTTGGATCATTCGTTATCGTTTTCATCGACGACATCCTTGTGTATTCAAAGTCGGAAGAGGAACATAGAGAGCATTTGAGGGCTGTCCTTCAAGTCCTCAGAGAGAAAAAGCTATATGCTAAGTTCTCCAAGTGTGAGTTCTGGCTAAAGGAAGTTCATTTCCTCGGCCATGTCGTCTCCTCTGATGGTATAAAAGTAGATCCTTCAAAGATAGAAGCAGTGTCGAAGTGGGAGCAGCCTAAGTCTCCTACTGAAATTAAGAGTTTTCTCGGTTTGGCTGGCTATTATCGACGTTTTATTCAGGATTTCTCGCGCATTGCCAAACCAATGACTGAATTAACGAAGAAAGGTGTGAAATTTGTATGGACTGATGCTCAAGAGAAAGCCTTCACAACGTTGAAAAAGAAGTTGTGTGAAGCTCCGGTTCTAGCTTTACCCGAAGGAACCGATGATTTAGTGGTCTATAGTGACGCATCCATCACGGGTTAGGGTGTGTACTAATGCAACGAGACAAAGTTATCGCTTACGCCTCTCGACAGCTGAAGCCTCATGAGCGGAACTATCCTACTCATGACCTTGAGCTGGCTGCTGTTGTTTTTGCTCTGAAATTGTGGCGACATTATCTGTATGGTACAAAGTGTACCCTTTATACGGATCATAAGAGCTTACAGTACGTGTTTACTCAGAAGGACATGAATGTTAGGCAACGGCGGTGGATGGAGTTATTAAAGGATTACGATTGTGAAATTAAATATCACCAGGCAAAGCTAATGTGGTTGCTGATGCCTTAAGCCGCAAAGGATATGCGAAGAGTAGATTATGTGCGATGATTACAAAGATTGAGTCGAATTTACTGGAACCTATTCGATTAGCTCAAATCGAAGCGTTAAAGGATGATAATGTGAAAGCGGAGTCTATTGGGAAAAAGAAGAAGAACAGACTCCAAATGGAAGAAAATAGTCGTGGCCTTCGAACTTACAAAGGTAGAATATGGGTTCCTCTCTATGGAGGCAATCGTGAGTTAGTAATGGATGAAGCTCACAAAACTAAGTATTCTGTACACCCTGGTGCCACAAAGATGCATGCGGATTTGAAGCCGATTTATTGGTGGCCCAGTGTTAAGAACGATGTGATGATGTATGTGCAGAAATGTTTGACGTGTGCTAAAGTGAAAGCTGAACATCAAAAGCCTTACGGGAAATTCAGCAACTTGAGATCCCTGAGTGGAAATGGGATCACATTACGATGGATTTTGTGACCAAACCTCCGAGGACGCCTCGTGGTCACGATATGATATGGGTTATTGTCGATCGATTAACGAAGAGTGCTCACTTTCCTCCCAGTTCGTGAGAATGCTCCTATAGAGAATTTCGCTACATGGTATATTAAAGAAGTGGTTACTAAACATGGTGTTCCGATATCGATTGTGTCCGATCGTGATGCTCGATTCGTTTCCAACTTTTGGAAGAGTTTTCAACGGGAAGTTGGTACTCAAGTTCGTCTGAGCACAGCCTATCATCCGCAGACGGATGGGCAAAGTGAAAGGACTATTCAAACGCTCGAAGATATGCTCAGAGCTTGTGTAATGGATTATGGTGGTTCGTGGGATAAAACACCTACCTCTTATTGAGTTTGCGTATAACAATAGTTATCATGCGAGCATTGGAATGCCACCTTTTGAGATGTTATATGGTAGAAAGTGTCGGACTCCTAGTTGTTGGTTGGAGCCCGGGGAAAAGCAACTTGCTGGACCCGAATTAGTACAACTTACGGCCGATAAAGTTAATGTTGCAAAGAAAGCCTTACGTGATGCTCGTGAAAGGCAAAAGTCATATGCTGATAAGAAAAGGAGGCCGTTCGATTTTAAAGAAGGCGAAATGGTTTTACTCAAGGTGTCGCCTTGGAAAGGTGTATTACGGTTGGAAAACGTGGAAAGTTAAGCCCCAGATTCATTGGACCTTTTAAGATCATTAAGAAGGTTAATGAACAGGCATTTAAGCTGGACTTACCTCCAGAACTTAATGGAATTCACAACACATTTCATGTGTGTTACCTACGTAAGTGCTATGCGAATGAAACGGATGTCATTCCACTCGAGGACGTAAGTATTAATCCCAACAAGCAGATTGTCGATGAACCTGTTGCTATAATGGGAAGGAAACAAAAGAAGTTACGACGAAAGACTATCGATCTAGTTCTCATAAAGTGGAAACACAATCACGGCGAAAGTATGACTTGGGAGACCGAGTCCGTAATGCGGGAGACCTATCCCCACCTTTTTGATGCTGAAGTGATTCCGGGGACGGAATCCTCTTAAGGGGGAGGTAATTGTAACATCCCAAAACTTAATCGTTCATGTTGACTGACGTCGTTAGGTCAAATTATAAGTCCGTGATACGTTTGTGTGGAAATATGCGTTTATATGTTTATGTGCCCTATATGTGAGATTTAATTATCTTTAATGAGTGACAATAAAGTAGATTAAATGATGTGTAAAAGGCCTTTGTAGTGTGCGAAAGTGCTTTAGTGTGTTATATGTATCCCCAATAAGTGTTTTTAAGCGAAATAAAGTCGATATGAAGTCCAGGGACTAGTTTTGCCAATGGTGAAAAGTTAAAAACGGGTTAAGAAAGGGATTAGCCTAATCTAGGTTAATTTGGCAGCCTCTAAACTTAATTAGAACATTCATCAGCCTCTCCAATCCCTTAATCGATTTCTAAAAGCAATTGTTCAAGTTTTGGTTGAATTGATTGTGTATTTTGGGTTACTTTCAATTGGCTATCAAAGCAATCAGGTAATCAATGGGTTGTTATATGTATCCCCAATAAGTGTTTTTAAGCGAAATAAAGTCGATATGAAGTCCAGGGACTAGTTTTGCCAATGGTGAAAAGTTAAAAACGGGTTAAGAAAGGGATTAGCCTAATCTAGGTTAATTTGGCAGCCTCTAAACTTAATTAGAACATTCATCAGCCTCTCCAATCCCTTAACCGATTTCTAAAAGCAATTGTTCAAGTTTTGGTTGAATTGATTGTGTATTTTGGGTTACTTTCAATTGGCTATCAAAGCAATCAGGTAATCAATGGGTTGTTATATGTATTTTCAGTTCTAAAAGATGTTTTAATATTGATTCAAAACTGATTTTAAAAGGGTTTTGCAATTAATTAGAGTTTAAAAGATGTTTTGGTTAATTGATGTTCGTAATGGTGTTTAACGGGTGTATAAACGATCTTGATGATCGAACGGTGGTTAATGATATGTTTACGATATGATATGTTATGATGAACGGTGGTTAATGATATGTTTACGATATGATATGTTATGATGAACGGTGGTTAATGATATGTTTACGATATGATATGTTATGATGAACGGTGGTTAATGATATGTTTACGATATGATATGTTATGATGAACGGTGGTTAATGATATGTTTACGATATGATATGTTATGATGAACGGTGGTTAATGATATGTTTACGATATGATATGTTATGATGAACGGTGGTTAATGATATGTTTACGATATGATATGTTATGATGAACGGTGGTTAATGATATGTTTACGATATGATATGTTATGATGAACGGTGGTTAATGATATGTTTACGATATGATATGTTATGATGAACGGTGGTTAATGATATGTTTACGATATGATATGTTATGATGAACGGTGGTTAATGATATGTTTACGATATGATATGTTATGATGAACGGTGGTTAATGATATGTTTACGATATGATATGTTATGATGAACGGTGGTTAATGATATGTTTACGATATGATATGTTATGATGAACGGTGGTTAATGATATGTTTACGATATGATATGTTATGATGAACGGTGGTTAATGATATGTTTACGATATGATATGTTATGATGAACGGTGGTTAATGATATGTTTACGATATGATATGTTATGATGAACGGTGGTTAATGATATGTTTACGATATGATATGTTATGATGAACGGTGGTTAATGATATGTTTACGATATGATAAATGCTCGAGCTAATTAGATGTTAAGTGTTATGCATAACCTGTGCCTTACGGTGGTAATAGGTACATCGTGCCTTACGGTGGTAATAGGTACATCGTGCCTTACGGTGGTAATAGGTACATCGTGCCTTACGGTGGTAATAGGTACATCGTGCCTTACGGTGGTAATAGGTACATCGTGCCTTACGGTGGTAATAGGTACATCGTGCCTTACGGTGGTAATAGGTACATCGTGCCTTACGGTGGTAATAGGTACATCGTGCCTTACGGTGGTTAATGATATGTTTACGATATGATATGTTATGATGAACGGTGGTTAATGATATGTTTACGATATGATATGTTATGATGAACGGTGGTTAATGATATGTTTACGATATGATATGTTATGATGAACGGTGGTTAATGATATGTTTACGATATGATATGTTATGATGAACGGTGGTTAATGATATGTTTACGATATGATATGTTATGATGAACGGTGGTTAATGATATGTTGTAATGTTGTTATGTGCATGTATATGTGGCTTGTTCATCTAGAACACTAGACCTTTTTAGGTTGCCATGACACGTGCACGTTTTAAGGGCCCTAACGTGAAAAGATGATAGTATGGATTAGTTTAGGTTAAAGGTGGAAATCTAAACTAAATATGATAAATGCTCGAGCTAATTAGATGTTAAGTGTTATGCATAACCTGTGCCTTACGGTGGTAATAGGTACATCGTGCCTTACGGTGGTAATAGGTACATCGTGCCTTACGGTGGTAATAGGTACGTCATGCCTGACGGTGGTTATAGGTACGTTAAAATGGTTGCTTGGGTGACTCCTCGCAACAAGTCATATGTGGCGAGTAGTTCGGGTGGCCTGATGACCCACCTAATGTCATGAACATAACGTGCTACTCATGGATCGACATTGTCTTTCCTTAATGGTAACTTCAGTTACAACTTAACGGTGACCTAGTCACAACTTAATGAGATGAGATGAGATGACGAAATTGATTAGGCACGCTTAGGGTCATGAACTCTATGCTTATATGTGATATGGATATGTGATGTGGATATGTTTATACGGTGGTATGAATGCCTAATTAAAATGACGTAATGCTTTAAAGTGACGATTTAAATGGATGGAATGTTTTGCTTAAACCTGGTGTTATCTTACTTAGCTTTATAGCTAACACTTGTTTCTTTTAATGTGTTGACACCCCTCAGGTTAGGCAGTGAGATGACGTGTGAAGCTCTGGCGAGAGATGGGTAGATGATCAAGCTGGCTTTAGTTTACCCAATAGCTTCGCATAGACCTTATGTTATTGATTTCCTTTATGGAACTATTGTAATGACTATGTTATGATTGCTTTATGTTGGGCAATCTTATGGATTTCTTTTATTACAGATTTGATGCTATTAGTAACACCACCAATGTTTTCTCAACTGTTTTCCTTAGTTGAGTATTTTCCTAAATCGTTTCCGCATGATTTAACGCCGTTAGGCGAAATTTTTGGAAATCCATATTTTTACGAAATGGGTGTTACAATAGATCTGATTGGAGTTGCTTCAGTTATGGTTGTCTATCCTCAACCACAACTTGAGACGAACTGGAGGGTCCCTCATTATTTTGAGGCCCTCCCAATTGTCTTTCTGATTCACTTTCCAAAGGTGCATCAGTTTTAGCAAATGCCAGTAGCATTCGCGAGAGGAAAAAGGAAAAAAGGGATAAAGAAGACCGCAAGAGAGGGAGAAAAGGTGCATCAGTTTTAGCAAATGCCAGTTGCATTCGCTCTGGAATTTCGACCTCTCCAGCTTCAGATACCAGAGAGTCTAGATTCCTCAACATATCTGGCCTTGTGTACGGTGAATCTGTACTTTTATACTCTTCATTGCCCAGAATTTGTTGAAAACAGAGAGAGAGAAATCTTGAAAAGGGGATACAAACACCCCTGGAGCCCTTCAGCTTTTGTACTAGGCTTCTATACAAAATGTCTGCAAAATCTACTCTCAATCCGTTCCACAAGCAGTAAGCCATCTCTGCTTGCGAGGAGTTAATCTGGTCAAGTCCACCAGAACTCCCACCCATGCTCTCCACCAGGTGGATGAAAAAATACCTCCATGAAGGTGTAAGGCCCTTCATGGTCATCGCACCTTTTTTCAACACCCCATTGTCCAAGCACTCCTTGTGTCCCATTTCAAGAAGTACTTGACGAAAATTTATGTTTGGGGGTAAGACGACTGGAGATTCACCCTCTCTCCAGTAATTAAGGTGTAAGGCATCCCTTAACACTTCAGTGGTCAAGGTACACTGGATTGTTCCATCCTTTAATGTGAAATTGATGGAGGAACAATCGGAAGAAAGAACAGCAGTGTACCAAAACTCACACAAGTAGTTGTGAAACAACTTGCGTGGGTTTCGAGAGAATGAGGGTCCTATTGGAGAATCCTTCAAAAACTTTTGGATTCTACCAATAAGGGTATTGGACCCTTGAGATCCTTGCAAGCTTGCCATCGGATTATTAGGATTAAGTTTGATGACCGAAGCATTGCTAGGGGCACCAGGTGCCGCTTTGACATCTGGTGAGGGATTATAAGGAGCAGTCAAGAGATTTACATCTCTTGAACGTGAAGATCTAGGAGCCATTTGAAATTGAAATTTGGGATTTAGGGTTTTAGATTTATGAAGCAAAGAGAAAAATGAAGCTATTTTGATGATTGGAAGTAAATGAAGGAATGTAGAAGGAAGTAAATGAAAGAAATGAATGAGTTCGGAGTAAATAAGGGTATTTATAAGGGATTCAAGATCCCAATAAAACACCAAAATTATATTTTAATAAAGACAATCCTTTTTGTAGATATTTTTACAAAAGTTGGTTTGAATTTGAAATAAAATATTGATTTGCCATGTAAACATTAAATGCTTCATGTCAGCATTAAATGCTACGACGGCTTATCTTACCCACGCGCCCACTCACATTTTTTTTCCCAATACAAACAGTTGTCAAGTACTAAAATGGTTCCAAACACGTCAGATCACGATATCAAGTGGTTTAAAACACTCGAGTATCATCACGTGTCACATATATTGACCAAGTATTTGTAACGTTATAAAATAAGACAAAGACTGAACCTGGTAACTGGAGGATCAGTCCAGTACCAGTTTCCAACTGAAGGGTTCTCCAGTTGCATTTTCAAACAAAAACGAATTTTAGTCAGAAAATTATTTTGAGTCTTTCCCCCTAAAATGATGATCCAGATATCAATTAGTGCCAAGATAGTATCACAAAAGCGTTCGATAGCCTGGCGAGCAAAGATGATCTGGACCTCCTCAACTGGAGAACTTCATCAGTGTCACTGACGCGTTCAATAACAAAGAAAGCTCCAGTTAAGGGTTTAGCATTCCCAGTTCGCTGATGAGATGTTTAAAGGTTTTCTCATCGAGAGGTTTTGTAAAAACATCAGCTAACTGTTTGTCAGTGGGGATGAAATGAATTTCAATATCTCCTTTCATAACATGATCTCGAATAAAATGATACCTGATGTCAATATGCTTTGTTTTGGAGTGCATCACCGGGTTGTGAGATATAGCAATTGCACTGGTGTTGTCACAAAAGATTGGGGTCTTAGTAAACTTTTGACCATAATCTAGTAACTGGTTCTTGATCCAGAGAATCTGGGCACAGCAACTGGCCGTAGAAATGTACTCTGCCTCAGTAGTGGACATAGAGACTGAAGTCTGCTTCTTGCTGGTCCAACTTACCAGTTTTCCTCCAAGGAAATGACAACCACCAGTTGTTGATTTTCTATCTATCTTACAACCTGCATGATCAGAATCTGAATAACCCATTAGATCTAATCCTGAGCCTTTGGGGTACCGAAGACCAAGATTAGGACACCCTTTCAGGTATCTAAAGATACGCTTTACAGCGTGCAAATGTGATTCTTTAGGGTTAGCCTGAAACCTGGCACATAAACATGTTGCAAACATTATATCTGGTCGACTGGCAATTAAGTACATCAGTGAACCAACCATACATCTATAGTCAGTTATGTTAACTGGTTTGCCAGTTGGGTCAGAGTCCAAATTCAATGGTGCTGCAATAGGTATGTTTTTCGATGGGATTGAATCATATTTGTATTTTCTTAACAAATCTCTGACATATTTTCCTTGGTTTATGAAAATTCCATTTTCAGTTTGCTTAATCTGAAGACCTAAGAAATGTTAATTCACCCATTAAACTCATCTCATACTCAGATGACATGATTTTAGCAAACTTTTTACACATTGCATCATCAGTTGAACCAAAAATAATGTCATCAACATAAATTTGTACCAATAAGATATTACCTCTTTCTTTCAAGATAAACAAGGTATTATCTATTGCACCTCTTAAAAAGCCATTTTTAAGAAGATGTTTAGTTAAAGTATCATACCAGGCTCTTGGGGCTTGTCTTAGACCATACAAAGCTTTGTTCAGTCTATAAACCCAATGAGGATGCTTCTCATCAATGAAACCTGGAGTCTGCTTCACGTAAACTTCTTCTTCCAATGTTCCATTTAGGAACGCACTTTTGACATCCATCTGGAAGACCTTGAACTGCAGATGGGCTGCATAAGCCAAAAATATTCTATGGCTTCAAGTCTTGCAACTGGAGCAAAAGTTTCATCAAAGTCAACGCCCTCTGCTTGACAATAACCCTGGGCAACTAGTCTGGCCTTGTTTTTTACAACATGGCCATCTTCATCCATTTTGTTTCGGTAGACCCATCTGGTACCAATGGGTTCTTCTTTAACCCTGGTGGACAAGGAACAAGCTCCCAAACATTGTTCCTTTCAAACTGGAGGAGCTCTTCTTGCATAGCTTCCACCCAGATTGGGTCTGCCATAGCCTCGTCAATCTTCTTTGGTTCAATTAAAGATAAGAAGGTGACGTTTAAGCATTGCTCACTGGTGGCTCTTCTAGTCTGAACCCACTAGTTGGATCACCCACAATTTGTTCAATTGGATGGGCTCGAGTCCATCTAGTGTATTGACTAGGCTGGTGAACTACAATTTCAGTGCAAGTCACCTGGCGATCTTCTTCAGTTGCAACAGCATCTGGAGAAGGATCAGTCCAAACAACTTCTACATCCTCATCAGAGTCAATGAGGTCTCGATTAGCATCATGAAATTCCTCATTAGAAGGTATTTCATGAAGAACTGGAGAAGTAGGTGTTTGAACTGGTGCTGATATTGGAGTGGCACGTACATCTGATCCAATCACCAATTCTTGTGGTAAGTTGAAATTGATGGAGGGATAGAATGATGTGTCACTGGAGGTTTTCTTCTTCTTAACTGGTTCCAGTTTGTTGTAACTGGAAGCATCATCTGGTGAAACAACTGACCGATGAACTTGGTCAGTTTCACCAAAGTTGATTGGAATGACTGGAGAATATCAAGGCTTGGTCTCTTGTTGATTGCTTCAGTTGATTCATCGAATGTGACATAAATTGTCTCATGAACCTTTTGGAGTCTATAATTATAACTCTAAAGGCCTTTCGAATATCTGAATAGCCTAAAAATACTCCTTCATCAGCTTTAGCATCAAACTTTCCAAGCTGACTGGAATCGTTCAGTATATAAACTGGACAACCAAATACATGGAAATATCCAATATTTGGTTTTCGATTCCTGAGTACTTCGTAAGCAGTCTTCTTATGTCTCTTGATGTAGACTGACCGGTTTTGGGTGTGACAAGCAGTTGCAACTGCCTCAGCCCAAAACTGGTGGGAAGACCAGATTCAGATAGCATACTTCTGGCAGCTTCTATCAGTGTACGATTCTTTCTTTCAACAACTCCATTTTGCTCTGGAGAGTGAACTGATGAGAAGTTTTGAGAGATGCCAGTGTCATTGCAAAATGTTTCAAGTACCTTATTTTGGAATTCAGTACCATTATCACTTCGCAACTGACAAACTTTTCGAGTATATTTGAGCTCAATTCTTTTGATGAGTGAGATGATTTCAGCAGGTGCATCACTTTTGGATCTGATGAATACCACCCAATATCTGGTGAATTCATCAACCACAACTAGAGTGTACTTCTTTCCAGCTCTAGTTTGAACATTCACTGGACCAAAGAGATCCATATGTAGCATGTGAAGAGGTTCAGTGATGCTAAAATTTGCCTAGTTTTGAAACTAGCTCTTTTCTGCTTGCCCATCTCACAACCTGGACATGGTTTTTCTTTATTGAAAGAAATCTGAGGTATCCCATCAACCAGTTGTTTGCGAGACAACTTGTTAATGTTTTTGAAATTAAGGTGGGATAACCTTTTATGCCATAGCCAGTTGGTGTCCCCATCAGCTTTGGTATAGAAACATTGCTCTTTTGGAGCTGGTTCCATATCCATGATGTACACATTTCCTTTTCTTGGTGCAATCATCACCACTTTCCAATCCTTGTTAAATATGTTGCCTTGTGCAATATCGAACAAACTCTGAAGCCATCATCGCAAAGTTGGCTGACACTGATCAGGTTGTATTTCAAACCATTCATAAATGCAACTCTTTTGATATCGACTTGTCCATTATTGAGCACACCATATCCTTCAGTCTTTCCAGATTGATCGTTACCAAACGTCACTGTCGGTCCATCTTGGACAGTGAACTCTTCCAGTAGGGGCTTACATCCGGTCATAGTCCGGCCAGCAGCGCTGTCCAGATACCAGATATTCTTCTTTCGATCGCCCTACACACACACAAAAATCATTAGTTCTTTTTGTGAACCATCTTTTCTTGATGGGTTCACTGGACTTCTCTACAGAAGTCACAGTTGATTGTTGAGGTGTTGAACTGGAGGCTACATCTGGAGCTTTTTCACCAGCTCCAGGTGCAGGAGTAAAAACGATTGGTACTTGATACTTACTACCCTTATTTTTACCAGATTTTGTTCCAGATGGAACATTCTTTTGTTTAGGTAATGAAGGGAGTGGTTTAATATTTTGTTTGAAAACTGGAGGTAATAAACCTCCTTCCATATTGTTAATCCGGGCAGTACAACTCTGAACCTGCCGAGACAAAAGTTGGAGTTGACTTTCCAGATTAACCAAAATATTATTTTGATCAGGCAGTTGAACCTTGGACCTAGGTTCAACTGGTGCTTTAGTCTGTCGGGTCTTGGGCACCTTAGACTTATGAGGTAAAGGCTTGTTACCAGTGGCCTTTTTGACTGGAGCTTTAGCCTGTTTGGCTCCAGTTTTAACCTCAATGGGGGTGGTCTCAGAGGTTTCAGTTTTAACAGCTTCAGGTTGATCATAAGGTGTTTCAACCTGGAGAGCTGGAGGCAATGCATGAATATCTGGTATGAGAGCTGCTATCTCCAGGTCACCAGATTTCCAAGCATTCTTTTGGGCATCGATAGTTCTTGAAAATGCATCATAGTTTTTGCCAGATGCTTTACCCATGACTTGATAATCTTTTGTTCTTTTTCAAGATCAGAAAATAGTTTTTGATTATCAAGTTCTAAAGCCTCAATCTTTAAAACTGACTCCTTGAGAGCCAACTAGACACTTTGTAAATCATTAAGTTGTGGCTTAACGATGTTCAGTTCAATTAAGATAGTGTCAAGATATCTTTCACTATCAGCTCGAACAGTTTCAACAAAGGCTAAATCACCACTTAAAGATTCAGCCAGGTCCAGTTTCAGTTCAGGGTCAACCTGGTGATCATAATCACATACCTTTTTTAGAATGATGTCCACCCATCTTCCAGTGATGACATCTTCTTTTGCCACATGCGGTTGTTGCTCTTCCAAGGCCATGAAACACATGTCCCTTTCCTCTTCTTCATCAACTGATGAGTCATCAGAGTACTCCCATTTTCCCTCAGTTTGTGCATTAAGCACTGATCCTTTTCCTTTTCCATGGACAGGAGGGCAATCTGGGCCTTAAGCTTTTTGTATTTGGCTTTGTAGCTATCATCAGGCCGATTGTAATTAGGGACAGGGGGGCCAGTTTGATTGTTCAACTGACTAGATCTGCATTCCTTCATAAAATGACCTTTCTTGCCACACTTATAGCATGTAAGATTGGTCTTATCCAGAGAGCTGGAGCTGGAAGCATTGTTGGGGCCATTAAATCTTTTAGATTTATGCTTAAACCTATTAAAGGTTTTAGCAATCATGGCGACCAGATCATCATCGTCAGTTTCATTACAACCTTCACTGTTTTCAGTGGTCAGTCCAGAGTTTAAGAAACTGTTCAACATCTCCTTCATCGAGTGTGCCTGGACACTCTCTGTAGACATTAAAGCAGCACAAGGTCGCTCAGGTACACTAGCAACCTTGGAACTCTGGGCATGGTTCATGGCATCTTGCTCAGCCACCAGCCTTGCAGCATTATTATCTTCAGTGAATCTGAAGGCTCCATAGAGCGATGCAAGGGTATGGGTGTGCAAGGTTTTACCTTATCTCAAGACAAGAACCATGTTCTCCCATTTGGAAGGAAGAATATCACAAAACTTCTCAAGAAGAATATCCTTATCCTTCTCTACACCCAAGCCTCTCAGTTGATTGAATGAGGCTAGAAAATCTGGTATGTACCAGTTAGACTTTCATTGGGCAAGGCAAAGAAGGATTCATACTTCTTGTTCAAGGCAACTTTTCTAGTGACAATAGTATCATCACCTCCTTCAAATTGAATCACTAATTCATCCCACATAGACTTGGCACTGGGAAACAACACAAGTGTTGGAATTAGGTCTTCAGGGACAGCCCCAAGGATCATGTTTTTCAGTCTGGTGTCTAAGTCCACCAGTCTGCGATCCTCATCAGACCAATGGTCTTCTGGCTTTTCCCTTGAGCCTCTTCTTCCAGTTGGATCTAGAAGAGGACTCACCCCAAGAGACATGGGTATATATGGTCCATCCTTTAGGATTTTCAACATATACCTCTCAATACCACCAAAATGCAAAAGCATTCTAGCTTTCCATGTACCAAAAGTCTCACTGTTTCCATCGAATTTGGGAACAGGAGTGTTAGAGTAGTGTACATGGACGTGGTTTGGGTAGAAGGAGGAGGAGGATTAGTATTAACATTTTGAAAAGGTTGTGTGTTATTATTCAAGGGGTTTTCACCTGAACCAGAACCATCTCCACCTTCAGTAGTGTTCATCTTAGCAGATCTAGGCAAGTTTATTAGCCTTCTGCTCTGATACCACTTGTAAGTCCCAACTTGGTAGATGGTACTACTGAAGACACCTCTATGTCGATGGTGGAGTTACTTTGCAATATATGCACTGAACTGGAGACGACCAGTTGCAGTGTGTATATACCAAGTTCTAGATAGGTTACTTATATAAAAGACAATAAGTAAAGAACAATGCAATAATACAAATAACTTGTAAGATAACTTGATGAGACAATATAATTTTCAATGTGTAATTTATTTATTGATATTAAACAAATTAAAAGGTTGATGCGGAACCAAGATAATACACGAATGTAAATATCCTAACAACCTATGAAATACAATTGATCTACACTCGGGATTTCTCAAGACAATCGAAACACTTAAAGTTGTGAAATGTTCCTTTTAGCGATTGAGAGAAGATTGCACAAGTTCACCAAGAATATTGCAGGTTTGCAAAGTGAAGTGTTTGTATGTTTTTCAATGTGTGAATTCACTTGATATTCTTGTTGTGCAATGACTTGTATTTATAGGCAAAGTTAACATTGAGATGTTAACTTTAGCCGTACAAATGTGGTTGAGAGCATTTAAGGAATAACATTTAATTCCTTAAAAAGCAGTGTAAAGTCGCATTATAAAGCAACTTTACACAACCACCTTTATGTACCTTTTATTACTTAAATAATAAGACAAGGCTTATTATCCGGGTAAGGTACATAAAGTATACAAGTCAATTCCTCGTAATCAGTGTAAAGCTTTGTAAGGGCTTTCCACTGATGGTCTCCAGTTTGTAACTGACTAGAATGTCAACTGGGCTTCGCTGCCATTGCCATTCTCTATCTTCCATTAGTTGTCTTCGACTTCAACTGGAATGCTTCTTCAACTTGGTCAGTTCTCAACTGGTCTTCAGTTGCGTTAACTGTACGGTGCAACTGGACTTCAATATATTTCTTGACAAATCTTCTTGGTCACCAGTTTACTGGTCACCAGATGCAACTGGTGACTGGTCAGTGTGAACTGGTGACTGGCCAGTTCGGTTAGGATACATACTTATTGTATTATCTTGATCCGCAACAACCTTGTGTTTTATTTAACATCATAAATAAAATACCATGAAAAATACATAATGTTCCACTTTATTTGTTTATTGCTTTAAGTATTGTATTACTTTATTTATATACTTGCATTTATATTTAAGTAATACTAGTCCTTTTCTAGTGATTATTAGACTTGTTGTATTTACACTTTCCTGGTTGAATCTTCGATTTTCAAGCTTCCATTCAAGAAAGCACTCTTTACATCCATCTGGTAGACCTTGAACTGATGATAAGCAGCGAATGCTAAGAATATTCTGATCGTTCAAGTCTAGCCACTGGAGCAAATGATTCATCAAAATCGACATCTGACTGGCAGTAGCCTTGTGCTACCAGTCTGGCCTTGTTTCTGAAGACCCATCTTGTTCCAATTGGTTCTTTCTTTCCAACTGGGAAAGGAACCAGATACCAGACCTTGTTCCTTTTAAACTGGTGAAGCTCTTCTTGCATAGCAGTCACCCAGCTTGGATCTTCCATAGCCTCGTCAATCTTCTTTGGTTCCATCAATGATAGAAAACTAACATATAAGCATTGATTACTGGAGGCTCTTCTGGTCTGAACACCACGACTGGAGTCACCTAAGATTTGATCAATAGGGTGAGCTTTAGTCCATCTGGAGTACTGACCAGGATTGTTACTGACAACAATATCAGTGCAAGAATTCAGTTGAGTCTCCTCTGGGTGTGGCAAGCAGTTGCAATTGCTTCCGCCCAGAAACTGGTAGACAGTCCAGATTCATCAAGCATACTTCTGGCAGCTTCTATCAGCGTTCGATTTTTCCTTTCCACCACTCCATTCTGTTCTGGATAGCGGGCTGATGAGAAGTTCTGGGAGATGCCAGTGTCAGTACAGAATGACTCCAGAGTTGCCTTCTGGAATTCTGTTCCATTGTCACTTCTTAACTGACACACCTTTCGACTGTACTTGAGCTCAATTTGCTTGATAAGACTGATGATTTCAGCAGCAGCTTCACTTTTAGACCTGAGAAAGATAACCCAACCATATCTGGAAAATTCATCTACGATCACCAGGGTGTATCTTTTACCAGCACGAGTCTGAACATTCACTGGACCAAAGAGTCCATATGAAGCATATGAAGAGGTTCAGATATGCTGAAATTCTGTCTGGTCTTGAAACTGGTACGTTTCTGCTTACCCATCTCACATCCTGGACATGGCCTTTCCGTTTTGAAGGAAACTGAAGGTATCCCATCTGCAAGTTGTTTTCTGGACAACTTATTAATATTCTTGAATTAAATGGTACGGTATCTCACATCCTGGACATGGTCTTCCTTTTTGAAGGAAACTGAAGGTATCCCATCTGCAAGTTGTTTTCTGACACAACTTATTAATATTTTTGAAATTTAAATGGGATAACCTTTTGTGCCATAACCAGTTTGTGTCTTCATCAGCTTGAGTATAGAAACACTGCTCTGAAGGAGAGCTTTCCATATCCATCACGTACACATTCCCTTTTCTGGGAGCAATCAAAACTACCTTCCAGTCCTTGTTGAATACGATACCCTGGGCAATATTGAATAGAACTTGATAGCCATCATCACACAGTTGACTTACACTGATCAGGTTATATTTCAAACCATTCACAAATGCAACACGTATGAACTTGACTTGTCCATTGTTCAGAACACCATATCCCTCAGTCTTTCCACAACCATCATTTCCAAAAGTGATGGAGGGTCAATCAGAAATGGTGAACTCCTCCAGTAGGGTCTTACATCCGGTCATCGTCCTGCCAGCTGCACTGTCAAGATACCAGATATATTTCTTTCGATCGCCTGCACATCCACCAGATATTATCAGTTAGATTTGGGAACCCATCGACTGATGGGTTCACTGGACCCTCCTTTATAGGTCCCTGGGGCAATCTGGTTTAGTTCACTTTCTTCAACAGTGGTCTTAGTTGAAAAGACCACTGGGTTGATAGTTTTGAAACCTTTTCCTTTTTCTCAACTGGAGAAATGAGATTTAACTTTCTTTGAAAAAGGTTTTGTGTTTTGTCTAGGGCCAGATGAAGTACCCTCAATAAAGTTTAATCTTGCATTAAAACTTTGAAATTGACGAGTCAGTATTTGAATCTGGCTTTCTAACCTGGACAAAACATTTTCATCAGATGATACCTTAGCCTTTCCAGTTCTAGGCTTAGGTAGGGGATTGGTCTGAGGCAAAGGTTTATTCTGATAGACCTCTTTAACTGGAGCAGTCATCTGGAATGCTCCAGTCTTAACCTCTAGGGATTGAACTGGGAAAATATTGGCCTTGGGAGTTACAGGCTCATCATAAACAGTGGTGGGCCTGAACCCCTCTGGTAATCGATCGATTACTGGTATTAATGATGCTACATGAGTATTTCCATCTAAATATGAACGTTTTTGAGCAGGAAATTGATTTACTCCAGCATCATATGGCTTTTTGGTTTCTAGCCATGATTTAATCACCAGTTTTTCTTTCTCTAAAATGACTTCAAGATCTTGTTTTTCTTGAATCAATTGTTCAGTTACCAGAACCTGGGCTTGAAATGCCAGTTCAATGTCTGGAAGTTCTTTCAATTTTGATTTTAAAACAGTTATTTCAGAAAAATCTGTTTCTAGACCATTTACACAGTCAGATCTAACAGTTTCAACAAATATTAAATCAGAATTAAGAGCTTCAGCGATGTCCAGTTTTAATTCTTGGTCAGTTGCAGTATCATAATCACTAACCTTTTTAATAACAATGTCCACCCATCGTCCAGATGTGACATCTCCTTCACCAGGTGCTCTTCGTCTGCCAGAGCCATGTAACAGCAATCTCTTTCTTCTTTTTCATCAGCAGATGATTCATCAGAAGGAACCCACTTCTCTTCAGTTGTTGCAATCATGCACTTATTATTGTTTTCCATTTGTTGTGCCATGAGAGCAATCTGGGCCTTAAGCTTTTTATATTTCAATTTATAGCTATCATCAGGCTTATTATTTGAAGAAAATGGACCAGGCTTGGATACAAACTGGCTGGACCTGCAATCTTTCATGAAATGACCCTTTGCCACACTTAAAGCATGTCAAATTGGTCTTATCAGTTGAAGAACTGGATGCAAATTGTCCAGATGGCCTATTTGCTCTTGCTTTGAAACGGTTAAACGTTTTAGCAATCATTGTGCAACAAGGTCATCATCATCAGTTTCATCACAACAGTCTGGAGAGATTTGACTGGACTCTCCAGAATCCATGAGTTCAGACACCATCTTCTTCATAGAAAATACATTCTCAGAAGATATCAGTGCTGTACTTAGTGGTTCAGTATGACTAACCACATTAGGACTACTGGAGGCATGGTTAAAAGTATCTTGTTCTGCCACCACTCTCTGGCTTGATTTTCTTCAGTGTACCTGAAAGCTCCATATAGAGTTGAGAGAGTGTGTGTGTGCAGAGTTTTACCTTGCCGTAAGACCAGGATCATGTGAGACCATTTGGTGGGCAGAATATCACAAAATTCTCCAGAAGTATATCCTTGTCCTTCTCAACCCCAAGACCTCTCAACTGGTTTATGATACTCATAAATCTGGTGTAAATACCAGTGAGAGACTCATTAGGCTGAGCAAAAAATGACTCATACCTCTTGTTTAAGGAGACCTTTCTGGTGACAATGGTGTCATCTCCTCCTTCATGCTGATTTAAAAGTTCATCCCACATGGTTTTAGCACTAGGAAAAAGAACTAGTGTGGGAATAAGGGTTTCTGGAACGGCCCCAAGGATCATGTTTTTGAGAAGGGTGTCTAGATTCACCAATCTCCTCTCCTCTTCTGACCAAGGTTCCTCCCTCTTTTCCCTTCCTCTTCTAGATCCAGAAGGATCAAGAAGGGGATTGAGAGGGATGTAGGGACATAAGGACCTTCATTTAAGATTTTTCATCATGTTCCTCTCAATACCAGTGATATGCAAAACCATCCTAGCCTTCCACGTACCAAATTCATCACTGTTCCCACTGAATTTAGGAACAGGATTATTTGAATAGTGCACATTGCACGTGTGGAGAAGCAGGAGTAGGAGGAGGGGGTGGATTAGTGTTATTAACAATAGGTGGTTCATTATTTTGATCATTAACATTAACATTAGGATCGGGACCAAAATTAAAACTTCCTTGTGTATTTTCAGGGGTGGCCATCAAAGAAGCAGATCTAGGCAATGTTTAGCCTTCTGCTCTGATACCAAATGTGATGTCCCAAATACGATGGTTAACCCCGAAAGTGTAAAATACAACAAGTCTAATAAGCACTAGAATGGACTAGTATTACTTAAATATAAATGCAAGTATATAAATAAAGTAATACACGACTTAAAGCAATAAACAAGTAAAGTGGAACATTATGTATTTTTCAATGGTGTATTTTATTTATGATGTTAAATAAAATACAAGGTTGTGTGGAATCAAGATAATACAAATAAGTATGTATCCTAACAACCTATGAATTACAAATGATCTATATTTGTCAAATAACTCTTTTGGATCGAGATACTTAAAGTTGTGAAGTATCCCTGTTGAAGATCGAGAGTATTTAGACAAATTCACTCTAATGCTAAATGTATGCTTTAAAGTATTTTTCTAAAAGAAATGACTTTGTATTTATAGGCAACAAAATTCACCAGTGAATTTTGTGCCGTACAAATATGGTTGCATGCATTTAATGAACCGACAAGAACATTAAATGCATTGGTTAAGGTACAAGGATAAAGTCACATCAATATGACTTTATTCTTTTAACCAACCACCTTTACACACGTATAAACTTTGGTAAAGAACAAGTGGAATGTTCTTTGGAAAGTGTGTAAAGGCAAAAGTTAATTACTCGATATCAGTGTTCAGACTTGTAAGGTCTAGAACAATGACAATCCTCCAGTGTACAGATCTGGTAAGACTTCCAGTGGACTCCGCCATTTGTCAGTCTTCTTTATTCTGACTTCAGTCTTTGACTTCAGTGAGAACGTCTTCAGTAGAGTAGATCCGGACTGGGGTGAAGTCCAGTGAGCTAATCTGGAGAATACTCCAGATTTCCTATACAAGTATTTGCTCACTGGTCTTCCATTATTTCTGGACAAATCTTCAGAGGGACTCCAGATTCCAAGTCTGGAGTAGGTCCAGTAGAACACGTTTCGGACAGATCTTCAGTAAGGCTCCAGTAGTCGAGTCTGGAGCGAGTCCAGTAAATCTGGACCTAACAATTAATGAGTTCATTGTGGCTTAATAATCTTGAATCAAGTGAAGCTGTGAACATTCGGATGTTCAAGTAAACAAATTTAAATGCATATACCAACTATTTGTATAGTATATATATGTCATCTTATGTTGTTTGAATTCATTTTGTTTCTAATTATTTTATTTACCATTAATCTAGAATAGTTATATATATTAGAACATTCTTGAGCAAGTTAAATCTGTAAACTAAAATGTATAATACCCGCAGGCAAACACTCGGCCACGAACCACAAAACATCTTCTCCCTCATCTCCCCCCAGTGCCCATTTGTGCCTCCACGAGAGGAGAGTATACATAGGTACCTTGTACTAACTCCATCATTGATATATCTTATACACTTTCGTAATGAAGATTTCGTAATGTATATGAAGACATTAATGTTTAACTAATATTTTATGTGTCTGTTGTTAATATTGTTGGATTAGGTGTCTAAGCCATAACTATAATTGATAGAAGCACAGTCCTTTTGGGTTGCCCTCGAGACTCAAAATTAAGTATAAGTGATAAAGGAGAAGAAAAATTTCTTTTGGGAAATTTGTCCCACATCGGTGGGATAGGAAAACCATGGAGGATATCCAAGGCTATAAATAGGGCCTTAGGGATTCATTCTTTTTGCTCATTCTTGGCTTGAGTATTCGCCTCCTTCTTTCTCCTCTTGGAAGAACTCTTCTATAGTTACACTAGTTAAATGTTGTCGTCGGTGTGATTCCATTAGAGGCACGACATTTGTGGTGCTTGCTTCCAAGAGATCCAGAGGGATAATTTTAGTTGTTTACTATAACAACTAAAAAGGTATGTAATCCTATTTTTTATTTTCTTTAGTAATTTTCGATTATTTACTAGGGTATTAGATTTTTATTTTATGTTCATAGTTATAGGTTTAATTGTGAAAACATAGATCTTGTTTTAGGTTGCATGCTCCCTTAAAAGTTTAAGTTAGTTTGTAATGCCTAAAACCCATCAGTGGTATCAGAGCGTTAGGCTTGTTTTCAATTGATTTTGCTATAATTGTTTAATTGATTAAATAATTATCGTATTTTGAAAAGTTTTAAAATACACCTTATACTGTATGTAAAATTAAAAGCTTAATTATTACTATATGTATAAGAATAAAGTCAGTCAAATCAATAGTAGGCCTCATTCACGAAGCTAGTCTATAAGGGGGTATAAGGAAACTGCCTATAAAATGGTAGTTGAATGGGTGTCCACTCTCACCCACCGCTTCCTTGATTAGTGGAGGGTCGTTAGCCGAACGGGTTTGATAGGACTATATTAATTCTCATTAAAAGTATAATGATAATAAAAGTAACTAAACCTTTTATTTAAATCCCAATCTTAGTTACTTTAGGAAAAATGTGAAATTGTATGCTAACCCATGAAATTGCACATTACACTTTATAAGTCATTAGTGGAGCATGTGTGGTTAACCAGCACACTAATAGGGACTAATAAAGAGTTGTAATGGGTATCTCATAAATTGTCATTGTTGATGGAGCGTGTGTGGTTTACCAGCACATCAATTGAGATGATAAATGACATTGAGGTTACCAAGTACATTTGCATGGTTATTCACATCTTGTTTGTGATCCTCGGTATCCCAGTCACAAATGGAAGAGCATAATCTGAGATTAAACATGCCATTGAATAGTTTCAATGAGTCTCAAAAGACCTACCTGTATGAAATTTGCAATTAGATTACGGCATCCCTTTTCTAAGTTGTGAATTTCATAGTTGGATCCTAGCCTCGATATTTCAATTTTGAGTTGTTATATTAAGGGTTATTTTTATCTAACTCAAACTACCTTTCTTTTAGAAATGTCTACCCCTAACGATGCTTCTGGTTCCTCCCTCCAACCACAACTTTTCTTTGTTGAACATCTGCTCAAAGGTGACATTAGATGGCACCAACTACAATGACTGGATGCGCAACATCAAAATGGCTCTTCGTTTCGAGGACAAGGAGTATGTCCTTGACAAAGAACTTGGTGAAATTGACGAAGAGAAGGCCACCCCTGAAGAATTAGCCGCCTATAAGAAACACTACGTTGATGCAACAAAAGTTGCTTGCATCATGGTTGCTACCATGACTCCTGAACTGCAAAAATTCTATGAGGATTACTGGCCGTACGAGATGAACAAGGACCTTATAGAAAAGTACCATAAGCGAGCTCGTCAAGAAAAGTACGAAATAGTAAAGTCCCTCATATCAAGCAAGATGAAGGACATAGAGTCTGTCAGCGGCCACGTGCAAAGGATGCAACGATACGTGGATCGACTTGTGAGGCTAAATGTGCATATTGATGAGGAGTTGGCTATTGACATAGTCTTTGAACTCCTTACCAAGTTGTTATGATCAGTTCATCTTGACCTATCATTTGAACAACAATGAGACCACATTGTCTCAATTGCACAACCTCCTAAGAACAGCTGAAACAAGGATGAAGGGAAAGAGTGATGCCCCCACTCCTACTAATACTACCACTAGCCATTGGTCAAGGAAAGGGGAAGAAGAGGAAAGGTCCTCCCAAGCAAAACTGGAAGGGAAAGTCTCATGTAAAAACCAGTTCTGATGTTACCCCTGTCTCTGATCCCAAAGAGGCCACTTGCTTCTATTGCAACGACAAAGGACATTGGAAACGAAGCTGCCCAAAGTATCTGCAAGATTTACAGGATGGCAAAGTGAAGCCATCTACTGCAGGTATATACACTATTTCATCTATTAACCCATCATCTTCTAATTCTTGGGTCCTTGATACAGGATGTGGGTTCCACATTTGCTCTGTTTTGCAAGGACTAAGAAAAAGTGAGGATGTGAATCATGGTAGAATGAACTTGATCATGGGGAATAGGTGATCTTCACCTGTCACCAAGATTGGAGTTAATAGTCTAGTGCCTAGTAATGGTGTTAATTTAGATTTATTGAATTGTCGCTACTCGTCAGAAATGACACGAAACATTATCTCTTTTCATGCATTGTTCAAACAAGGTTTTAGATTTTCTTTTAATGGTGAGAATGGTTCTATTTCTGCTTATAAGAATGGCATTTTTTTATTTCGAAGCTTTACCTTGTGATGGTGTGTATGAAACTGTGATGTGTGTAGACAATTTAGGCAATAATGTATTTCAAATTGATTCGTCTAATGGTATAGACAAAGCGTGCTTGTGGCATTGTCGTCTTGGACACATTAACAAGAAACGCATGGCTCAACTCCAAAAGGATGGGGTGTTGGAATCATTTGACCTAAGGTTAGATGATACATGCGAATCTTGTCTTTTGGGTAAGATGACAAAATCACCTTTCACTGGATTTTGTGAAAGAGGTGAAGGTTTGTTGGATCTCATACACACAGACGTGTGTGGACCCTTCAGATCAGCCACAAAGGATGCTAATCGATTCTATGTGACTTTTACTGATGATTATAGCAGATATGGTTATATCTACTTAATAAAGCATAAGTCAGAAACCTTTGAAAAGTTCAAAGAGTTTAAGCAAGAAGTCGAGAATCAATTAGGCAGGAAGATAAAGATGCTCCGATCAGATAGAGGCAGAGAGTATCTTAGTATCGAGTTCCATGACTATCTCAAAGGAATGTGGAATAGTTTCACAATTGACACCTCCTAGGACACCACAACTTAATGGTGTGGCTGAGAGATGCAATCGAACCTTGTTAGACATGGTATGTTCCATGATGAGTCGAGCTTCACTTCCAATCTCATTCTGGGGTATGCCTTAGAAACTGCCACCCACATTCTTAATCTTGTTCCAACAAAGAAGGTTGCCAAAACACCTCATGAAATGTGGACAGGGAAAGTTCCCTCGTTAGCACATATTAAGGTTTGGGGTTGTGAAGTTTTCGTTAGACGAGAAACTCACGACAAGCTTGAACCTCGTAGTGAGCGATGTGTTTTCATCGGCTATCCACAGAAGTCATTTGGATATCTGTTCTACAAACCTAGTGAGAACGTGGTCTTTGTAGCACGGAGAGGAGTCTTTCACGAGAGAGAGCTCATATGCAAAGAGGACAGTGGGAGCACCATTGACCTTGAAGAAATTCAAAAGTCAGCCGATGAAGGAACCTCTGAAACCGCTAGGGTTCAACCAGAGGAAGAGATTCCAGTTGAACCCATTGACACTTCATTACCTCTTAGGCGTTCTAGTAGAGTTAGCAAGCCAACTGAGTTCTATGGTTTCCATATAACTACAGATGAAGACACATTTATCAGTGATAATACGCTGGTAAATTTGGATGAGCTGACTAACTACAAGGAAGCCATGGCGAGCCCTGAGGCAGCCAAATGGAAAGAGGCAATGGACAGCGAGATCAAGTCCATGTATGACAACCAAGTTTGGAACTTGGTTGATCAACAACCTGGTCGGAAGACAGTTGGTTGTAAATGGATCTTCAAGAAGAAGATTGACATGGATGGTAATGTAAGCACATTCAAAGCATGGTAGATCGAAATCACGAGATCTCTATGGATATAGGTGTGCGGAATCCACAAATATCCATTGATCACGAGGCAATATTATACACACAAATACAACAGAATCGAGATGATAACGAGTGTAATTCTCTATTATTATTAGTCATAAGATTACAAAGATAGAATCCGTATGACTACATCACTATGTTTACGGATTACAAACATAGTGACGACTTAATTAAGAATTACATGATAGTGGCGGAGTAACAAGGCATAGATCTCTACCTTGTTATCCTTGGACGATACAATAGCTATTGCTAGGCCAATTCTGCCTAACCTCGTCAAACTCAAACCTAAGACCTATACAAGTATTTATAATGACATGACACAAAACCCTAATCTATTACGGGCTGGGCTTCTTCACGATATGGGCTTCATGCACTTACGACCTCGCATTTACATGTGCAGGTCGTATTCTGCATCACAATTACGACCTCGCAAATCCTTGAGGTCGTATTTTAGCCCTAACAGAATTCATATAGCAACGACCATAAATTGTACACCAAAACGTGCACTTACAGTCTCCCCCTTGGGCGTTGCTATATCTATTCTGTTGATAATCTTGAAACTTGATCTTTGGAAACTTCAACTTGATCAGCAAACGTCAAAATCTCTGTATCGTCATGATAATTAACTGATTCAATACATCTCTTTGTAGTTCTCCCCCTCAACAATAAGTCCCTCCGAATTAAGCACACTAAAGTCTCTGCTTGCCTTGCCTAACCGGCATATGATAGAGAAGTTGAATTTCCAACGATCAACATCGAATTAGTTAATTCCCATGAAAACCAGAAACTTCGTAGCTTGAATCACAAATTGTAGAAACACAAAAATCCTGTTCCAAAGGCAGTGTCACCCATGTCTCCATAACTCCATAATTCTGCCAATTACCCGAAGCTTTTCTTATCAGATCTCCCCTTCGTTATATAACCCGCCAATATCTATAATTCTGCAACACCATTTAAATTGCTCAATTATAAATCTTTGGAATATGAATAGGCTTGATCTTCAAATACCGAACACCAAGTAACCAGCTTCATCATAAAGATACTTCGACAACAGCTTTCACTTCTTTATACTACTTGAGCGTCTTGAAAGTTAAAGAAACATCATTTGTCACTCTGTACAACGAGTACCTCAATGACCCTAAGAACAGCTGAAACATGGATGAAGGGAAAGAGTGATGCCCCCACTCCTGCTAATACTACCGTTCTAGCCATTGGTCAAGGAAAGGGGAAGAAGAGGAAAGGTCCCCCCAAGCAAAACTGGAAGGGAAAGTCTCATGTAAAAACCAGTTCTGATGTTACCCTGTCTCTGATCCCAAAGAGGCCACTTGCTTCTATTGCAACGACAAAGGACATTGGAAACGAAGCTGCCCAAAGTATCTGCAAGATTTAAAGGATGGCAAAGTGAAGCCATCTACTGCAGGTATATACACTATTTCATCTATTAACCCATCATCTTCTAAATCTTGGGTCCTTGATACAGGATGTGAGTTCCACATTTGCTCTGTTTTGCAGGGACTAAGAAAAAGTGAGGATGTGGAGCATGGTAGAATGAACTTGATCATGGGGAATAGGCGATCTTCACCTGTCACCAAGATTGGAGTTTATAGTCTAGTGCTTAGTAATGGTGTTAATTTAGATTTATTGAATTGTCGCTACTCGTCAGAAATGACACAAAACATTATCTCTTTTCATGCATTGTTCAAACAAGGTTTTAGATTTTCTTTTAATGATGAGAATGGTTCTATTTCTGCTTATAAGAATGGCATTTTTTATTTCGAAGCTTTACCTTGTGATGGTGTGTATGAAACTGTGATGTGTGTAGACAACTTAGGCAATAGTGTATTTCAAATTGATTCGTCTAATGGTATAGACAAAGCGTGCTTGTGGCATTGTCGTCTTGGACACATTAACAAGAAACGCATGGCTCAACTCCAAAAGGATGGGGTGTTGGAATCATTTGACCTAAGGTCAGATGATACATGCGAATCTTGTCTTTTGGGTAAGATGACAAAATCACCTTTCACTGATTTTGTGAAAGAGGTGAAGGTTTGTTGGATCTCATACACACAGACGTGTGTGGACCCTTCAGATCAGCCACAAGGGATGCTAATCGATTCTATGTGACTTTTACTGATGATTATAGCAGATATGGTTATATCTACTTAATAAAGCATAAGTCAGAAACCTTTGAAAAGTTCAAAGAGTTTAAGCAAGAAGTCGAGAATCAATTAGGAAGGAAGATAAAGATGCTCCGATCAGATAGAGGCGGAGAGTATCTTAGTATC
The DNA here is from genome assembly GCA_034093135.1 of Erigeron breviscapus. Classification (NCBI taxonomy): domain Eukaryota; kingdom Viridiplantae; phylum Streptophyta; class Magnoliopsida; order Asterales; family Asteraceae; genus Erigeron; species Erigeron breviscapus. The sequence continues at coordinate 7,085,000 of CM067172.1, read as the reverse complement.
GAGTTCCATGACTATATCAAGGAATGTGGAATAGTTTCACAATTGACACCTCCTAGGACACCACAACTTAATGGTGTGGCTGAGAGATGCAATCGAACCTTGTTAGACATGGTACGTTCCATGATGAGTCGAGCTTCACTTCCAATCTCATTCTGGGGGTATGCCTTAGAAACGGCCGCCCACATTCTTAATCTTGTTCCAACAAAGAAGGTTGCCAAAACACCTCACGAAATGTGGACATGAAAAGTTCCCTCGTTAGCACATATTAAGGTTTGGGGTTGTGAAGTTTTCGTTAGACGAGAAACTCACGACAAGCTTGAACCTCGTAGTGAGCGATGTGTTTTCATCGGCTATCCACGGAAGTCATTTGGATATCTGTTCTACAAACCTAGTGAGAATGTGGTCTTTGTAGCACGGAAAGGAGTCTTTCAAGAGAGAGAGCTCATATGCAAAGAAGACAGTGGGAGCACAATTGACCTTGAAGAAATTCAAGACAGCCGATGAAGGAACCTCTGAAACCGCTAGGGTTCAACCAGAGGAAGAGATTCCAGTTGAACCCATTGACACTTCATTACCTCTTAGGCGTTCTAGTAGAGTTAGCAAGCCAACTGAGTTCTATGGTTTCCATATAACTGCAGATGAAGACACATTTATCAGTGACAATACACTGGTAAATTTGGATGAGCCGACTAACTACAAGGAAGCCATGGCGAGCCCTGAGGCAGCCAAATGGAAAGAGGCAATGGACAGCGAGATCATGTCCATGTATGACAACCAAGTTTGGAACTTGGTTGATCAACAACCTGGTCGGAAGACAGTTGGTTGTAAATGGATCTTCAAGAAGAAGATCGACATGGATGGTAATGTAAGTTGTAAGTTCATCGAGGATCGAAATCACGAGATCTCTATGGATATAGGTGTGCGGAATCCACAATATCATTGATCAAGCACTTCAGATTTCTTGCCCAAAAACCATTATCAATATGAAAGTGAATAAACCGGTTTCTCTGCAACAAATCTGGATAGAAGCCCAATTTGTGTCTTCTCTTAAATACTTGTACTGTCTTTCGCTTGATATCTCCTTTCTGTATATCCGATGAGGTCTTCTTATGCCAAGATAGGGTATAGAAGGTACTTCAGATTTCCCTCCAAATTTTTGCCGCCAAAATATGTTCTCATGAAACTTTGAATTCCATGTAAACTTTGGATATCATGATCATAGAAAAATTTGATAATTCCTAAAAAATTTTCGCCAAATCCGCGTCGACAACGGATGAAAATTGACCTAAAATTTTTCGAACGCTACCAAACTTCAAATCTTCATGATTCATCCCATTTTAAGACCCTGGACAAAAATTATTTTTCCCGCCAAAAGACTTTTTTTTTTTTACAACAACAACAATAAGAGTCTTCTCTCGGGAACTTACCCTATGTTTCTTCAGATAACCTTCTTCAACTCTGTGATTAAAGTCTTCTGATTAAACAACTTGAAACGCATAAGAACTCCTCTTTGTGGACTAGAACTGCTGCTGCTTGTATATGCGAGGTCGCAAATTCTGAGCAATTGCGAGGTCGCATCTTACTTGTTCTTTACGAGGTCGCAATTCAAGAAACCAATTGCGAGGTCGTAAACTAGATGGCTAATTACGAGGTCGCAATTTTGAAGGCCAATTGCGAGGTCGTAATCCTACCAGGTCGCAAATCTTCCTGATCAGCATCTTCATTGACACGACAATCTTCTTCTCCAAAACCCTAATTCGTCCCCAACCTGAAAGGCCACGAATCTGGGTCTGCCTCAGCATGCGAAACTAATCAGATTTCTTTTTCATCGTCACAAAGCTTTAACACTGTAAAGCGTGGGAGGAGGAAAATCAAATCTGATTTAGGGTAAAAACCCTAGCCGTTTCACACGATCAGATCTCGTGACGGAAGCAAGAATGCATCCCCTACGCTCTGATACCAGATGTAAGTTCATGGTAGGATCGAAATCACGAGATCTCTATGGATATAGGTGTGCGGAATCCACAAATATCCATTGATCACGAGGCAATATTATACACACAAATACAACAGAATCGAGATGATAACGAGTGTAATTCTCTATTATTATTAGTCATAAGATTACAAAGATAGAATCCGTATGACTACATCACTATGTTTACGGATTACAAACATAGTGACGACTTAATTAAGAATTACATGATAGTGGCGGAGTAACAAGGCATAGATCTCTACCTTGTTATCCTTGGACGATACAATAGCTATTGCTAGGCCAATTCTGCCTAACCTCGTCAAACTCAAACCTAAGACCTATACAAGTATTTATAATGACATGACACATAACCCTAATCTATTATGGGCTGGGCTTCTTCACGATATGGGCTTCATGCACTTACGACCTCGCATTTTCCTATGCAGGTCGTATTCTACATCACAATTACGACCTCGCAAATCCTTGAGGTCGTATTTCGGCCCTAACAGAATTCATATAGCAACGACCATAAATTGTACACCAAAACATGCACTTACAGTCTCCCCCTTGGGCGTTGCTATATCTATTCTGTTGATAATCTTGAAACTTGATCTTTGGAAACTTCAACTTGATCAGCAAACTTCAAAATCTCTGTATCGTCATGACAATTAACTGATTCAATACATCTCTTTGTAGTTCTCCCCCTCAACAATAAGTCCCTCCGAATTAAGCACACTAAAGTCTCTGCTTGCCTTGCCTAACCGGCATATGATAGAGAAGTTGAATTTCCAACGATCAACATCGAATTAGTTAATTCCCATGAAAACCAGAAACTTCGTAGCTTGAATCACAAATTGTAGAAACACAAAAATCCTGTTCCAAAGGCAGTGTCACCCATGTCTCCATAACTCCATAATTCTGCCAATTACCCGAAGCTTTTCTTATCAGATCTCCCCTTCGTTATATAACCCGCCAATATCTATAATTCTGCAACACCATTTAAATTGCTCAATTATAAATCTTTGGAATATGAATAGGCTTGATCTTCAAATACCGAACACCAAGTAACCAGCTTCATCATAAAGATACTTCGACAACAGCTTTCACTCCTTTATACTACTTGAGCGTCTTGAAAGTTAAAGAAACATCATTTGTCACTCTGTACAATGAGTACCTCAATGACCTAATGATATCGATGTAAGCTCAAGCACTTCAGATTTGCTGCCCAAAAACCAATATAAATATGAAAGTGAATAAACCGGTTTCTCTGCAACAAATCTGGATAGAAGCCCAATTTGTGTCCTTCTCTTAAATACTTGTACTGTCTTTCGCTTGATATCTCCTTTCTGTATATCCGATGAGGTCTTCTTATGCCAAGATAGGGTATAGAAGGTACTTCAGATTTCCCTCCAAATTTTTGCCGCCAAAATATGTTCTCATGAAACTTTGAATTCCATGTAAACTTTGGATATCATGATCATATGAAAAATTGATAATTCCTAAAAAATTTCGCCAAATCCGCGTCGACAACGGATGAAAATTGACCTAAAATTTTTCGAACGCTACCAAACTTCAAATCTTCATGATTCATCCCATTTTAAGACCCTGGGCAAAAATTATTTTTCCCGCCAAAAGACTTTTTTTTTTTTTTACAACAACAACATAAGAGTCTTCTCTCGGGAACTTACCCTATCCTATGTTTCTTCAGATAACTTATTTTCAACTCTGTGATTAAAGTCTTCTGATTAAACAACTTGAAATGCATAAGAACTCCTCTTCTGTGTGTGGACTAGAACTGCTGCTGCTTGTATATGCGAGGTCGCAAATTCTGAGCAATTGCGAGGTCGCATCTTACTTGTTCTTTACGAGGTCGCAATTCAAGAAACCAATTGCGAGGTCGTAAACTAGATGGCTAATTACGAGGTCGCAATTTTGAAGGACAACTGCGAGGTCGTAATCCTACCAGGTCGCAAATCTTCCTGATCAGCATCTTCATTGAACGACAGCAGCTCTTCTTCTCCCAAAACCCTAATTCGTCCCCAACCTGAAAGGCCACGAATCTGGGTCTGCCTCAACATGCAAACTAATCAGATTTCTTTTTCATCGTCACAAAGCTTTAACACTGTAAAGCGTGGGAGGAGGAAAATCAAATCTGATTTAGGGTAAAAACCCTAGCCGTTTCACACGATCAGATCTCGTGACGGAAGCAAGAATGCATCCCCTACGCTCTGATACCAGATGTAAGTTCATGGTAGGATCGAAATCACGAGATCTCTATGGATATAGGTGTGCGGAATCCACAAATATCCATTGATCACGAGGCAATATTATACACACAAATACAACAGAATCGAGATGATAACGAGTGTAATTCTCTATTATTATTAGTCATAAGATTACAAAGATAGAATCCGTATGACTACATCACTATGTTTACGGATTACAAACATAGTGACGACTTAATTAAGAATTACATGATAGTGGTGGGGTAACAAGGCATAGATCTCTACCTTGCTATCCTTGGACGATACAATAGCTATTGCTAGGCCAATTCTGCCTAACCTCGTCAAACTCAAACCTAAGACCTATACAAGTATTTATAATGACATGACACAAAACCCTAATCTATTACGGGCTGGGCTTCTTCACGATATGGGCTTCATGCACTTACGACCTCGCATTTACATATGCAGGTCGTATTCTACATCACAATTACGACCTCGCAAATCCTTGAGGTCGTATTTCGGCCCTAACAGAATTCATATAGCAACGACCATAAATTGTACACCAAAACGTGCACTTACAGTAATCACATTCAAAGCATGACTGGTGGCGAAGGGCTTTACTCAAACCCCAGGGATTGACTATGATGAGACCTTCTCACCAGTGGCTAAGATAAAATCTATTAGGATAATGCTAGCCATAGTTGCATTTCATGACTATGAAATTTGGCAGATGGATGTCAAAACTGCTTTCCTAAACGAAAAGTTAGCTGAGGATGTTTACATGAGTCAGCCAGAAGGTTTTGTGGATGCAAAGTTTCCTAATGGAGTGTGCAAGCTTGAGAAATCCATCTATGGGTTAAAACAAGCGTCTCGCAGATGGAATCTTTTCTTCGATGAGAAAGTCAAAAAGTTTGGCTTTTCTAGAAGTGAGGATGAGTCCTGTGTATATGTCAAAGCTAGTGGGAGCATAGTCACCTTTCTGGTATTGTATGTTGATGACATACTTCTTATAGGAAATGGCATTTCAACTTTGCAAGATGTTAAGTCTTGGCTTGGAAAGTGTTTCGCTATGAAGGATCTAGGAGAGGCTGCCTATATTCTGGGAATAAGAATTTCAAGAGACAGGAGTAAAAGGCTAATTGGACTTAATCAGAGTACCTACTTGGATAAAGTACTGAAACGTTTCGGTATGGAGAATTCCAAGAAAGGAGATCTGCCCATCCAGAGTAATACCAAAATGAGTAAGACTCATAGTCCGAGTACAGATGAAGAGATAGCAGAAATGAGTAGAATTCCGTATGCTTCCGCTGTTGGTTCTATCATGTATGCTATGACATGTACTCGTCCTGATGTGTCCTTTGCTTTGAGCATGGTCAGTCGTTATCAGGGAAATCCAGGTAAAGCTCATTGGGTAGCGGTTAAGAATATTCTCAAGTATTTGTGAAGGACTAAGGACTGGGTTCTAGTACTTGGTGGCTGTGATACATTGAGAGTAACTGGGTATAGTGACGCCAGCTTTCAAACGGATAGAGACAACTTTCGTTCCCAATCTGGCTGGGTCTTTACCTTAAATGGAGGAGCAGTTACTTGGAAAAGTTCCAAGCAAGACACAGTGGCTGATTCTACTTGTGAATCAGAGTACATAGCGGTGAGCGAAGCATCAAAGAAGGCAATTTGGTTGAAGAACTTCATCGGAGATCTTGGAGTTGTGCCAACCATCAAGGAGCCAATGGAAATTTTCTGTGATAAAAGGGGTTGCATTGACAAAGGAACCAAGAGATCATGGCAGATCTAGACATATCGACAGAAAATACCATTTTATCAGACACAAGATAGAAGAAGGTCACCTCGTAGTGAAGAGGGTTTCATCTGAAGAGAATCTTGCAGATCCACTCACAAAGGGTCTGAGTAGGGTTAAACACAATCAGCATGCTAGGAGCATTGGGTTGAGAGATGATGTTAGTTTTAGTAGTTATATAGTTAGTTTGAAACTTATAACAAAATAAATGTGATTGACTTTTGGTGATTAAATAATAGAGAATTATTTATGAGTTTGTTTACTACCTTTTGTCAATTGTTTATTATTGTGTTTCATTTTGCATGTTTTACTTCCCGAGTAATTTAATTATTCGAATTCCACAGTCGATCATACTTTTGGAAGTAAGTAGTGAATAAAGACTGTCATGAATGGATTTGTAGATTGTCTAAAGAGTTTTTAGACATAGCAATGGTATTGCTGCAATGTTCGTGAGTACTTTGAAATGGAGATTTAAGTATTGGATTAACCCACGCTCAGAGAATTACTTCATGGAATTTATCACGAGTAATTTTGAGACGATAATATCTTATAATCTTTAAATGGAGATATATGAGTTGTGGTTTACAAGTCAGTTGTGCATTGATAATGTAAACGCATCAGTAACTTGATGTTATAAAATGTATTGTTGTGCATGATTTGATGAGTAAATGGTGCAAGCATATAAGTCAAAGTTTATTCGTTCCTTTTTCCCTAACGGGAAAAGCGATATCTTTGGGCCCCTCGATGATTTGATGTTGACAGATAGTGTCGGGCCCGACCAGGACTAAATTGATGTGTTCAATTAGAAGTTCTATGTCATTACAAATCAGAAATCGGGAAACAAAGTACTGGACAATGAGATTGATTATGTTCCATGTCTCATGTTCAAATGATATCTTGTAGAATGAAGGATTATATGATCTCTTATCTTAGGACACGTAACTGACTAGGTCAGAGTTCGACAACGGCTTTTGGAGGCTACAATTTGCTGATCAATTAGGAAGTTATATTGGCAATAATAGTTATTAGACTTATCCAAGTGGGAGACTGTTGGATTAGGTGTCTAAGCTATAACTATAATTGATAGAAGCACAGTCCTTTTGGGTTGCCCTCGAGACTCAAAATTAAGTATAAGTGATAAAGGAGAAGAAAAATTTCTTTTGGGAAATTTGTCCCACATCGGTGGGATAGGAAAACCATGGAGGATATCCAAGGCTATAAATAGGGCCTTAGGGATTCATTCTTTTTGCTCATTCTTGGCTTGAGTATTCGTCTCCTTCTTTCTCCTCTTGGAAGAACTCTTCTATAGTTCATCCACACTTAGTTAAATTTTGAGTCGTCGGGTGTGATTCCATTAGAGGCACGACATTTGTGGTGCTTGCTTCCAAGAGATCCAGAGGGATAATTTTAGTTGTTTACTATAACAACTAAAAAGGTATGTAATCCTATTTTTATTTTCTTTAGTAATTTTCGATTATTTACTAGGGTATTAGGATTTTTATTTTATGTTCATAGTTATAGGTTTAATTGTGAAAACATAGATCTTGTTTTAGGTTGCATGCTCCCTTAAAAGTTTAAGTTAGTTTGTAATGCCTAAAACCCATCAAATATATTCTAACACAAGTGTTGAGTCAAGGATTCGCTGACAACACTTGGTCGCTGGTGAGAAGTCATCAGCGATCAGCGAGTCCAGTGACTCTTTGCCAACAATGCATTCTTATCCAAATTGTAAGTCAAGGCGGGAAGAATTCAAACAAGAAGAAGACAAGAGTCACATGGTGGTTGTTCCAACTGTATTATACTCTGTATGGCAAAGATGCAGTTGGATCCAAAGGAAAGGTTTTCTCTCATACCCGATTTGGTAAAGAAGACAAAGGCTCCTGGTTCAAGTACTTCAAGCCAATGGGGTCTCGACAACCACCATCCCATCACTATCAAGATAAGGCTGTGTTGCCCTAATTCCTCCCCTATATAAGGCAACGCAGCCGCACACAAGTGTTTGTGTTTGTCACCATAAAGTGTGTGTCACTTATTTTCTCTCTTGTAATTGTTTAAGTTTCTAGTTAGTCTAAACTTAACAATTGTATGTTCATTTACTTTCTTATAACACAAGTTGTAATATCGACCATGTATTCAATGTTTAATCAATGATACATATGATTAGACTTGCATAGATTCTTGTATTTGAATTCTACCTTTGTTCTTGTTCTTTACTTATTGTTATTTACATTCTTGTCTAGTTAATTAATCTAAGTTAAGCAAACAAGTGGACTGTCAAGTGGTATCAGAGCCACTGTCTCTAATTTATTGAGACAAGATCTGTTTGCTTACTTATATTTCTATTGTTCTTTTCTTTCTTAATCTTAAATCTTTAATCTTTCTTAATATTAAAAGTATGACTGTTGTACCCACTCTTGTTAACACACGTGACTTTGGTTATGTGTCCACTCCTCCAAGATTTGAGTCAGATGACTTTGGATCTTGGAAGGAAAGAATGCTACTACACATAGTGGGTGTAGAACCATACTTAATGACCATTCTGACCAAAGGTCCTTATGTACCCACTCTGGTTCAAAGAACACCAGGAGCAACTGCTGATACTCCTGAGATTGTGATTTATATGGTCAAACCAGAGGTACAATGGACTGATGATGAGAGGAGACTAGTTAATCTTGATGCTAGACTCAAAAACATGATTGTCGCTTCTCTCCCCACTGACATCATGAAGCTCATCATCAAATACCCTTCTTCAAAAATGGTTTGGGATAGGTTGTGCAACATGTTTGAAGGGACTGCTGACACAATTGCCACTAAAAGAATTGATCGAAAACGTGCTTATGAAAATTTCTTTTCTAGACCCGGAGAAAGTCTTGACAGCACCTATACCCGTTTCAAAGGGTTGCTGAATGATATGACAAACCTTGGCATAACCCATGATACTTTTGAGGTTTGTCATAAGTTCATTGATAGTCTTCCTATCAAATGGAAAGGCTTAAGACAAATTCTTAGAACCACCAAGCAACTCCAGTCACTGGACTTGGAGTCTCTCTTTGGTATGCTTCAATTTGAAGAAAGAGCTCTTGCTCAAAACCAAAGAGCTGAAGCACGACGAAGTGCTGGTTCTTCTTCTTCTACTATCTCTTCTTCTTATTCTGTATCTGACCCCCTTGCCCTTGTCTCTGCTGAGCCCATTAATCTTTATAATGGTGCCAGCTTCTCCCATCTCCCACCTCCTATTCAATCTCTTGTTAATGATCTTGATGCTGAAGAGAAACAAGAGATGTTCAGCGACTTTATGAAGTTCGCTCTAGTCGCTGGTAAGAGGTACTCTAAAAGGTGGAATAACCGTAAGTCGGTTACTGCCTATAAGCCTCTTGTTGATAAATCTCAAGAAGAGTGCTGGAGATGTGGTAGGAAGGGACACTACCAAAAGGAGTGCAGAGTTGCTATTCCAACTCCTGCTGCCCCTAAACCTAACCCTTCTAAACCTACTGATGAGTACAGGAACAAGTACTACCAGCTCAAGGCAAAAGTGGCCGAAATGGAGGAGGCCAAAACACCAGCTAAAGGGCTGGTCGCTGCCAGAATCAGATGATTCAGACAGTGAAGAGTATGTTGATGCCATGTGTCTCATGGCACTTGCTGATGGCGATGCGCTGACAAAGGACCAAGTCTCATCCAGTCAGTGGGTAAACGTCACCATCAAAAAGGTATGTGCTCGCAGCATCTGACGAGGATAAATCTAAAATCTTTGAATCCTTGTCATGTGATATTCAGTTCGTTAAATCTATACGAGCTGAACTTCAATCTAAACTTGACTCAGTCTGCTCTGAGTTGAGTGAAAAATCTGAAAAACTCAATGAGCTGAGGAATGTTCATGTTGAACTCCAATCTCATGAGTTGCTGGCACAAAGACTTCAACTTGAGAATGAAAAACTCAAGCTTGAGGTCGCTGACTTAAGGAAGATTGTGACATCTTGGTCAAAAGCTTATAGGTTTCACCACAACTGCTTAAACGAACAAGTCCCTGCCCAAGTTCAGGCAGTTATCGGCGACGACTTTGAGGTCGCTGCCACACTTTCTGACTTGTTCGCTGATGATGTGAAACCTGAAATTACCATTCCTCTTTCAACAGTTATGTCTCCTGAGGAGATGAAAAAGTGGTATTTCATTAAAGGTCTTAATGATTATCACACTGAAATGGACGCTGGTTCAACCTCTTCTTCCTCCAGCGATCCCTCCACTTCACCCTCTGCTGAAGTGAAAGGTGCTAGTTCTTCAGCTAGCACCAGTAACCCTTACCCTCATCTACCTATTATTGGTATGATGCCAAATGAAGGAAGAGTTCAATATTCTTCTGATGAATTTCTGGAAGATAACTCCTTTAGTGATGGGTTCAAGCCTGTTGCCCCTCAGCAGGTCACCATCAAGGTTGCTGAACCTTTCAGAAGAGGTAAGGTTGTTGTTCCCTACGACTATAGCACGCTGATGAGCGTCCATTTTGTGATTATTTCCCCTATCATTAGGCCGCATTTTAATGCTTAATTGAGTTTATATATGTAAACTTTTGGTACTTAATGAGATTGAATATTATTACAGGTTCACAGAAGATGACTCGGTTAAATGGAGTTTACAAGACACAAGACGGCGAGACGAGGCTAAAATGTGCAACAAATAATATCGACTAATAAACACAAGTCCAAAAAATGGTGGTGGTCTCGTGTGATGTCTAGCCGAGAGGAAAGAAACAAGAAATGGGCTTATGCCCTTGTTCACGTGGAGCAGCAGCAGTCCGGCCCAAAGGAAAAAGAAGCAGCGGCCCAGCTCCAGAAAAGAAGAAATGGGCTTGGCCTAGCCTTGTGTCTCGCGTGAGTCCAGCCCAAAAGAAAGAAAGAGAGGCTCGGCCTCTTTTGTTTTGTAGGTCGGCGAGCAGCGCAGCACACCAATATATATATAATATTATTAGTTTCGTAATGGTTATACAATTAATTAAGAGCAGCCTATCACAATTCAAGGAGCAGCCGCACAACAACTAATTCGAATTCGACAACATTAATAATTAAATCGAAGGAGCAGCCGCAAATAATAATAATTAGGGTATAATTATTAGGGTTTTAATTATTAGACGGAGGAAGAGACAAGCAGCCGCAAGTGGAGGAGAAATAGCTACAGCCGCAGCTTTGTTCGTGACTTCACCGACAGCCGCAAGCCTTCAACTTTCGTTTGATCTATCCTATTCTTATTACTCTTTTATTTTTATTATTATTGTCAGTATTACTTTATTGCAAGACTTATTTTATCGTACAATTATTATTATGGATCAATTTATATTAATGATTGTTAGTATTATTTATTTTGCAATGAGTAGCTAAATAATTTTGCATCTGCTTGGATAATGTGATCATGCCGGTATAGTGATACTGATAATTATTTGTAGTTGTTGAACAGTTTTTATGCTTGACCGTCGACCCATAATTGTTTAGGTTTAATACTTGAATGAATATGAAATTATAGTTAAAGTAGGTTGGGGACTTAACAGGAAGCCAAACTGCTTGGGTGACTTAACAGAAATCCCGTTAAACTATAAAGGTTAGGTCATAAAAACAGACTTAGTTTATAATCTTAATTAGGGGACTTAACAGGAAGCTTAATTAAAGGGTTAGGTGACTTAACAGAATCTTGACCATTTAGACCGGGGGACTTAAAGGGAAGCTTGGTCGTGATTAGTCGTTCAACAGTCATAAGTAATTTAGTAAATGATCTATGTGGCATGTGAACTGTTTCCAAGTAGATGTACTGTTTTCATTATTATTATAGTCTTTCATTTTCAAATCATTTCGTGTTTCCTCGCTAGACCAAGCGGTTGGAAGCTTTTGTTAGTTTTAGTTAATTAAGTAGTGACAAACCCCCAACAATCTTAGAATTACACCTAGCTGCATTCTTAGACATAGTCCCTGAGAACGATCCTGGTCTTACCGATTTGCTATACTATAAACGATCGGGTCCACTGCCCGTGAGTGAGTGTAGTAGAGAAGTTAACCTTGTAATAAATAAATTTAAAACTTGTTAGGAATTTAAGTTAACGAATCTCGCTCATCACACGCCTCAGCGAGCTAATCCTGTCAACCAGCAACCTCAACCTGCTGTCACTCAACCTTCTTCTTCTTCCTCCTCTCAGCAAACTCCTACCCATGCTGACAGTAAATCTGAGCAGCATGAGCGTCTGATGAAAAGACGCGTTAGGTTTGGAGATGCTAGATATCAGCAAGTAGGACCTTCACAGGTCAGACCAGCTGATAGACAGCATGATCAGCAGGCAACTCAATCTCTGCCTGTTCCTCCCAAAGTGAGGCCTATTACTCCTCAAAGAGGACGTATGCCTTATCAACAAACTAGGTCCACCACTCCTCAAAGAGGATACTTGCCTCATCAGAAAATAAGGACCATTACTCCTCAAAATGGACACTTGCCACATCAGCAAGTCAGGTCCGCCACTCCTAAGCCGGAGTACTTACCTCATAGGCAAGTGAGGTCAGCTACTCCTAATCAGCGACCCAGGGCTATCACTCCAAAAAGGGTGCATCAATTACATCAGCAGGGCTCCTCTTCTCACCCTGCTGGTCAGTAAGTGTGGAGTGTTAAGCAGGGATCACAAAATCCCTCTACCTCTCAGCCACTTAAACAAAATGGTAAATCCATTTTGGGTCCAGTTCCCAATATGCCTCAGCCAGCACTTAAGCCTAAGCATACGTCCAAGCAAAAGCACAAGGCATCTTCTTCTTCCTCAGATCATCAAATTAACGAGCTTACTAAGCGAGTTAATGATCTGTCCTCTCAACTTAGGGAATTTCTCATTCAGAACCAAAAGGGCAGCACCTCTGGTAAAAAATGCTACTTATGTGGCAGCAGAGGTCATGTTGCCTCTTAGTGTGATAACGACAATGCCAGGGATGCTCCTGAAGTTGTCATTCAGCCCAACCCTCCTTCCTCTGCTGCTGCTCTTCCTCCACTATGATCAGCGAGAGTCCTCTCTCTGCTGAACCAGAAAATAGTGTAGGAGATGCAGTGACTCTCACTGATGATAACATTGCTGAATTTATCTCCGCTCAGCGTGTATCCATCCCACTTTCACAAAGGTTTATAACAAATGAAGCTGGTGGACCAGCCATCCTTGTTGAACTCAGTGAGAACAATGTTGTCAGCAACCTTGTCTTTCTTGACAGTGGTAGAAATATTACTCCTTTCTCTATTGGTCAAGAAACCTTTGATGTTGCTCCTCATCCCTCTATGCTTGCTGAAGGAACAAATTCTGAAGTTCCTTCTTCTACCTCTGCTGATGAACCCATCAGCGAGGACCACAATGAGTCCATCTAAATCCTTCTGTTATATCCATGCAGGGCTCGCTAGGAAAAGGAGTGTGGTTGTTCAAAACACATGACTGGCTCTAAGACCCTGCTGGATAACTACGTAGAGGCTGCTGGCCCTACTGTAGTGTTTAGTGATAACTCCACTGGACAAACTGAAGGATATGGACTGCTCTCTAATGGTCTCATTAAGTTCACTAAAGTTGCTTATGTAAATGGTTTGAAACACAACCTTATCAGCATAAGTCAACTGTGTGATGCTGACTACAAAGTGATTCTTGATAAGCATCAAGGCACTGTTGTAAATGTTAACAAGGAAGTCGTCTTGGTTACTCCAAGAAAACGAGATGTTTATCTTGTTGACTTTACTCCTGTCAAGACTGACAGTGAGACTTGCTTCTTTGCAAAGTCAGCAGCCGAAATAAATTGGTTGTGGCACAAGCGTATGTCGCATGTGAATTTCAAAACAATCAACTCTCTTGCCAAAAAGAACCTTGTTCGTGGCTTTCCTCATCTTTCCTTTGATAAGGATAGATTCTGTGGTGCTTGTGAAAAAGGTAAAAGCCACAGGTCTACCTTCAAAACAAAGCAATCCAATTCTATTAAGGGCTGCTTTCATCTCATTCACATGGACCTCTTTGGTCCAGTGAATGTCCTATGTCTAAAGGGTAGCAGATACACTTTAGTTATTGTGGATGAATATTCACGATATACTTGGACTATCTTTCTTCATGCCAAGAGTGATGCTGCTGACGAGATTATCAATTTCATCAAGAAAATGGAAAATCTCAACAGCATAAGGGTCAAAGAACTCAGAAGTGATCATGGCACTGAGTTTAGAAACCACACTCTTGAATCCTTTTGTGCTGATCAAGGGATCTCACAGAATTTCTCTTCTGTTAGAACTCCTGAGCAAAATGGCGTTGCTGAAAGAAGGAACAAAACACTTATCGAAGCACACACCATGCTCAGTGAATCATGTCTGCCTAGTAAATTCTGGGCAGAAGCTGTCAGCACTGCTTGTCATACTCAAAATAGGTGCCTCATTGTCAAAAGGCATGATAAGACAGCATATGAGGTTTTAAAAGGAAATAAACCTCAAATAAATTATTTCCATGTCTTTGGATGTCCTGTTTACATCCTAATTATATATTATATTAGTTGACACGTTAGTAATGTTGACCTATGACCTTATATTTTAGGTGAATAATTATTATTTTATTATTTTTTTTAGAACGGCTTCTAATCTACTCCTAAATTACACGCATGCCTGAGATGAAACCCAGGACTCTCGAAAAATCCCTATTAATCCACCCCACAAATGTGGGAAGTGGGACTCGAACCCAAGTGGATCCCCCCAAGGTCAAAGACCTTACCAATGGGCCACCAACCCCATTGGCTAGGTGGATTAATTATGATGTTAATTATTATGTTATGTGGATAAATTTGGGAAAATATTTCCATTTAGTGTGATTTAAAGTGTCGATTAGTATTTACTATTAATGCTTATTGTGTTATGTGTATTCCGGTTAGGCATTAAGAGAATTAAAATGTAATTATGGATTTAAGTGTTAGTGTATAAGACTCGTAGTAGGTGGGCCTGTTAATATTTTATTTTGGATCCTAAACCCATTTGATAAAACTTTGGCTAGCTATAGAATGAAAGTGAACCTATATGTATGTGTAGGGTGCGTCCAAAGGAAGCCCACAAATAATAAGGACTTGTTTGTAACCAAGGAAAAATAATAAGGGTTTGTTTGTGGGTGTATCGAGTAAAAAATTACTATAGCCTATTCTTTGTGTGGGTCTAGCCGTCTGCAGAAAGATAAGTAAAGAGGATCAAAAGTCGGTTGCTTCCTTTGTCTTGCCCAGAGGTAATAATGATATATTGTTTGTTGTAGTTCTTTATTATATCTTTTGTTTTTCCAAACCGATTTATATAGATATATAGATGATCAATACTAAAACTAATTAATGATAAGTTATATATGTTGTTTCCAATGTCTGTAGCCTAAATCAATGAGAAGTCAAATTATGCTTTATAGTTTTTACGGGTTGTCGAGTAGTCCAACTCGTGGTTGTCGATTAGTCAACAAAAAAAGAAAATAAGAATTTTTATCCTTGTTGCTACCTATATTTTATAAAACAATAAGATATAAGGTGGTTTTGTTTTGTTGCTTTCTTGGTGTTTTCGATCTGAACATCCTTGTTTGATATTTGCTACACTCAAATAAATCAATATAAATAGTAAGAAGGGTTTGCTAGGTGTGATCCCCACATGATGCAGTAGAAAAAATGAAAAATGAAGGCAAGAGCCTTTTGTGTCGAGTAGCAACAAGGAAAGAAACTAAAGAATTTGAAATTGCCCTTTTGTTATATTTGTTATTATATGTCATTTCACCAAGATAAATTAGTTTGTGGTCATGTGTGTGTCTAGTTAGGTTCAAAGTAATAAAACCACTTTGTGGTCATGGCCTTATGAGTTAGTTGCACCACAGTACCAAAGTATTATTGTTTTGGTTGTTCCATCGATTCAGTCGCATAAGGCAAATAAAAGTATTTATTTTTAGTGACTCAAGATTTAGTGGTTTAGTGTTTGTTCTTTTGGTTGGCTTATTCTTTATCGTTGGTCGACTATAGGTTGTCGGGAATACATAACAAGCTCTGTAAACGTATTGTGGTTAAACTATTACAAAAAGGGGCATTAGTCTATGTTTATTTGACACGGTTAGCAACATGACTGTGTAAAAAGAGAAAAAAACGGAAAATTTGACACGGTTCAAGATATTCAGCCGTGTAAAAAAGTGTTTGCGGAAAATCAGACACGGTTGATTATAATAACCGTGTGAACGTCTATAGCAAAAACTAGTAGATTCCTGTATCCGCCCATTTAGTTTCTCACCCAGCAAAAAAAATTGAAACTTCCCTTCTTCCTAAAAATTTAAAACCCCTCAAGATCCGAAACTTTCACCCAAAAAATTGTGATGACCTTCACCATCTTTTTCTTACATTTCATCCGTATATATTATCTTTTTCATTCTTGATGTATCTTTTTTTTTTCTTCTCCATATATCCCAAAAACTTGAAATCCCAAAAGATCTGAAAATTGTTGTTGGATATGATATATATTAAGGTATTTTATTTATATATATATAGGGGTGAGTTATTTTAAGAACCCACAAATAAAAAAGAACTCAAGAACCATTCTGGACCACACATTCTTTCTCTCTTTCTCTCTCTTCAATTAAATAATAAAATTCACCCAAATCATTCAAAATGCTTTATCTCACAAACCGTAAATCGTTAGACGAAACAAAAAGCATGGGTAGTCTTAAAATTTCGTCCTCTTCCTATGACTCGCCCCACTGTCAAAAAGCTCACAACATCCATGATCAAACCTTCTTCATCTCATCCAGCAAGTCAAGCAGGTACTACATCAGATGGCCATCATATTCTTGATGTTCTCACTTTGGCTGCTGATGGAAAGACACAAGAAGAAGCTCTTGCTGAACTTGAAAGGAGGAAAAAGAACAAGGAAGAAGAGCAAAAGAGCTACGAGTACATCAAACAGCTGGTAGTTGAAGAGCAAAAAGATCTTGATGCTGAAGAACTTCTATTGCTGCAGACTTCTGGCCATCTAGCAGTGTGTCAAAAGAAGCAAGCTGATGTTGAAGCAAGGCTGCTAGAAAAGAAAGGAAAGCTCACTGAGGAAAGGCATAAGTTCATTAGAAATATGCGGAGAAGGACCTTGCCTCAGAAGATAGTCTCAGTTACTGTGAACGTAGCCAAGTTTGGAGCTGAAACAAATTTGAAACTTCAAAGATAGGATGATCACATTTCACATCTTAAGAATGTCCAAGCCAAATCTGGGGGCTACTGAATGGTTTGAAATTCATGAGCTGATAAAAGAGAAAACAACCCCTTCCTACTCTCCACTCAAGGATTTGATTCATGGATACTTTACAAAGGCCAGAGAATTTGAAAGAAGGCTAAGGACTGAGCTGCCAGTCCTCAAAAACTACTTTGGTGTCAGCACAGCAAGACGTCCTTCAGCACCACCTTCAGCAGCCAAGAAGAAGTCCACTCTGAAGAGAAAAAGAGACGACCAAGTGGTTCTTGTAGATCTCCCTCCTATCTCTGGAGATGCTGCCTTGGACACAAGACTTCCCATAAGGATTGTGTTTCAAGAAGAGCTAGTCATTGAGAATCCATTTGGTATGTTCTATACAAATATCCAAAATCAACAACTGTTCTTCAGAGTGAGTGATATTGGAAAAGCATCAGTGGGATACTTGATGGCTATATGAAGAAGATGTGCTGCTACAACAAACAATAGAGCCTTCATTGACATAATCGATCATGAGTTGATGCTGCCTCACAGACAAGCTGATCCAACACTGAGGCTGATAAAGAATGAAGATATTTGGCAACAAGCAACAAGACAATAGATGTTTTTAATTTCAATACTTGTATGTCAGCATGTTACACTTGCTTTTGTTATATAAAACATCCTTGTTCCACACTTGTAATATTTCTTTAAATACTACCTACTCAACAAGTCTTCTCAGCGAATAGGGGGAGATTGTTGAGTCAAGGATTCGCTGACAACACTTGGTCGCTGGTGAGAAGTCATCAGCGAGACATCAGCGAGTCCAGTGACTCTTTGCCAACAATGCATTCTTATCCAAATTGTAAGTCAAGAAGAAGACAAGAGTCACATGGTGGTTGTTCCAACTGTATTATACTCTGTATGGCAAAGATGCAGTTGGATCCAAAGGAAGGGTTTTCTCTCTCATACCCGATTTGGTAAAGAAGACAAAGGCTCCTGGTTCAAGTACTTCAAGCCAATGGGGTCTCGACAACCACCATCCCATCACTATCAAGATAAGGCTGTGTTGCCCTAATTCCTCCCCTATATAAGGGAACGAGCCGCACATAAGTGTTTGTGTTTGTCACCATAAAGTGTGTGTCACTTATTTTCTCTCTTGTAATTGTTTAAGTTTCTAGTTAGTCTAAACTTAACAATTGTATTTTCATTTACTTTCTTGTAAGACAAGTTGTAATATCGACCATGTATTCACTGTTTAATCAATGATACATATGATTAGACTTGCATAGATTCTTGTATTTGGATTCTACCTTTGTTCATGTTCTTTACTTATTGTTATTTACATTCTTGTCTAGTTAATTAATCTAAGTTAAGCAAACAAGTGGACTGTCAACAAGTAATCAAACGGCTTACTATTTTCCTATAGTAATCTATCATATTTGAAGGCGGTTTTTACTCAACAAATTGTCGAATCGTGCATCGCACGGGTACTAAGCTAGTAGGTAAATAAAGAAGATAATTCATTGTCACGATTTGATGTGTCACATGGATAAACCAACTAAAAACTACTATCATTCTTTAGCTTACTAGTCAGACATTATTTGTAACATCCGCGAATTTTGACCCGTTGAATTTTGTGTAATTTGACTAACAAACTTATTGAATGAAGTAATTCGGGCCCATTTATGATTTTATGACTAAGTGGTATGTTAGTCGAGTCGTTAATATGTCGTTGGCGTTTGGTAGTGTAAATGATTGTTTATATGGCTTGTGGGAGAAACGGGTCGGCCCGTGGGTAGTCCATGACCCACCAGCCCCAATGACCCATTTTCCCCCCCCCCCTTATCCTTTCCTTCCTTCTCCCTTCTCATTCTATCTATCTTTTTCTCTCTTTCTCTCAAAAGCAAAAGAACCATTTCAATCTCTTCACCATTTCTTGCATCAACTAGTAGCGGCTCGATTTTAACACAAGAATCATCACCATCTATACCACACTATCGCTTTATTGAAGAATCAAAGTCAAGTTCTTACCATTTTACCCATTTTTGACCTAAATTCGGAATTGAGCACTAGGAAGAGTTTTGGTAAGTCTAAATCAACCCATTTACTTCTATTTATGTTTGTTCATGTGTTTCTAGTTGATTTGATATGATTTCGAGTCTTTAAAATTGTAAAATGGAGTTTTGGGTTAATTTAGGGTTAGGGTTAGGGTTTGATGATTTAGTGGATGATTTTGGTGTTTTGGTCGAATTTGTGGGTTGGGTTATGTGTATTTATGTTCAATGATGCTAAGTTATGTTTCAAATCATGTTACAAGTCTTTATAAATCGATTCGGGTTAGTTTGGGTCGAAATGGAGGTTTTTGGTTCGTATTTCTGGATGAATCTGCTGGTTCTGGTGTGCAGGTTGTCCCACTGCGGCGCAGTGGGAGGGCATAGTCTCCACTGCGGCGCAGTGGATTTCCTCGGCCATTTTTGCTTCTTAGCCCACTGCGGCGCAGTGAGCATGGTCCTTGCTCACTGCGGCGCAGTGCTTTGTCTCGGGTCCTGGTTCAGTTTAGCCACTGCGGCGCAGTGGGCATAGTTCTGGCCCACTGCGGCGCAGTGGATGGTCACTGTGTTTTTATGTGTGTCGAGTTTCAACTTGTTTGGGAATGTATAGTTGACATTACGATATGTTGATGGATAATTATAGGTTGTGGACGTGTGGACCCCATTACTCGTTTGTAATCTTTACTAACTTCTCTGCCGATCAAGGTGAGTTTCGTATCTCCCTACCCGCTTGGGATTCGGGCTGAAAAGTGTAAACTTGCGTGTTACTTGCATTCGTTGATTGATTGGTTGATTGTTCTAGTTGTTGGATTGATGTGGCGTTCATTTCGTTTGTTTGACTTGGTTTATGTTTTAGTTAAGTATTACTTATACTTTAGGATAGACGTACATACATGGAAGTCGGTTATGCTTTCCTTGGGTTTTAGATGTGGTGGGAAGGCTGCGGGTGACCCTATACATAAGCATCTGGGACTTGAAGAAAGTAGAACCCTCTGAAGTATATGTACGTATAGTTGGGTTACATTGTGATTAGTGGCTCATGTTTGGTTGATTATTGATCGTTGACTTTTGGTTATCGTACATTGATTGCTGGGTTATGTTTGAGGATTATTGACTGTTGGCACAGGTTCATTGTCTATTGATTTATGGCACAGGTTCATTGTACATTGATTGTTGGTTCCTGATTTATGCATTTACATTTGTTTGTAAGCATTGCATACATTACTGTTGGACCCTCGGCAGGGGATTTGCCGGCATCCTGGTGCATAGATGTATGCACCCATTTTGGATGTAGTTCCTGACCCCGAGTATATAGACATATATATCTCGATGTTTTGAGATACAGCCTTGTCCATAGCGTTGGCAGAAGGGTATCGTTGCATACGTGATTGAAGGTCACGCTTGGGATAGGCATATTTGCTTGTTCATACATTTGGCATTGCATTGATACTCATATCATTCATGCATTCCTCATTACACATTTACTTGTCTTGTGTAATCTTGTTGTTGGACGATGTTGTGTTATGTAGAGGCTCACTGTAAGTCATGTCTAGCCTCTGTTCTTATATTGTGATTATTGATGCTGGTTCGTTACGAACCATTACTACGAACTCACCAACCTTGTGTTGACTATGCTTAGTACACTTTTCAGGTAATCAGGTACTCCCAGGACGTGGAGTTTAGTTGCTTGCTTGCTGTCTAACCCGGACTTGGACCTCATGGATCAAGGATTCATTAGCCTGTCTTTTGCATTATACTTAGGATTTGTTCGTCACCTCTGGATGTTGTTATGTAGACTTTGATGGCTATTTGTTCTTGTTGTATTTTGTTACTTGTTTCGCTGTGTTCTGGATTCACCGAATCTATAATTGCATTTAGTTGGTTCTATTGTAATCCCACCTAGTGCTATGTGATTTCCGTGATATTCCGAGCCTCGGCTTGGGGTGTTACAGAATGGTGGCCCATGCGTGGTCGTAGAGAATTAGGCGGTTTGACCTAGACTACGGCTTAAGTTAAAACTCTCATATAGCATGCATGGTTAGGAAATTCGTGTGCAATATGAATTTTGTGAATCCCCGTGTGAGTTCGTAGTTAAGACCATTTGTGTGATAGCTTGAATTCAACGTGATGATTATGGTTACTATGATTGTTGTTATTTGTTGAAGCTAATGTGACGAGTTAGGGCAAAATGAAGGGATGCCATTAACTTAGTATAATATTGAGGCAACCCTAAAAGAACCCGATCAACTCTTTTATGGTTACCCGATACTATAGCAAGTTCATGACATCGTGGATTGCGCACGTGTGGCTTAAAGTATAATAAGGAACCGATATGCTCAATGGAAGTTGATTGGGTGGAAGGTTAGCCGTTGGTACACCTTGTATACATACCCGGTTGATAACTAGAGAGCATATCGAATTCGGATTATACTTTGAATCATTCGTGTTAGTTGTTTAGTTACATGATGAAATGAACATGAGTACTTAATTTAATGATAAAATATGGCAATAAATGCAACGTGATGTTATGATATGTGAAAACCCCTTATGATCCTAACACTACTGCCTTAGCATAACATTAGGTAATGTGTATGTGGTACCGATATGAGGGCATTGACTACTTGTGTGACTAACATGCGAGCATTTGAGACTAACTCTCGGGTCAACGTGTCACTTGTTTTATAGAAATGGCGAGACCAAGGAGAGTCGGAACTAATTATAGGGCTGAAGAGGAAGAACCTCAACCGGAAGCTCAACCGGAGGTACAGGGAGGTAGGGGCCGTGGTAGAGGCCGTGGTAGAGGTCGTGGTAGGGGCCGTGGTAGGGGTCGCGGTGAAGTTCCTGAGCCAAACTTGGCTGAGGTAATTGCTCAAACGGTTGCTGGCATCATGCCAACCATCATTGCTCAAGTCACGGCAAGTCTTGGGCAAAATATTGGGCCTCAAAACAACGAAGCCCCAGAAAACGCAAACAATGAAAATGATCAACCTCAAGCCGAAGAATATGAGGAAGAGGAACCATTGGGAGTTAATATCGGGATGCCCATGAATAACCAATATGGTGGATACCGTCAAGGGTGTCTCTTTAAGGATTTTAAGAGTTGTGGGGCACCGGAGTTTGATGGGAAAGGTGGTCCCACGGAATGTATAAGATGGTTTGAGGCGATAGAGGCGGTGATTGAAAGGAGTCATTGCACCTATGATGACCGGATTTCCTATGCATCCGGCATGTTTAGGCATGACGCCTTAAGTTGGTGGAACCAAGAAATAACATTGGGGCGGACTCAAAATTTGGAGTGGGTTGACTTCGTAAATAAAGTAAAAGCAAAGTTTTGTCCTCCCTACGAACTACAAAATTTGACCATTGAGTTTGCAAACCTCAATATGGAAGGAGCCGATTACAAGGGCTATGTGAGACGATTCCAAGAGTTGTCTACCCTCATTCCTCACTTGGTGGGTACCGAGCCGCAAGCCATCCAGAAATTCGTATTGGGCTTGAATCCTCACGTCCGATCATATGTAAACTCCAATATGCCTACTTCTTTGGCAAACGCGGTTAACCAAGCCGGGAGTGTGACTGAAGACTTATTGAGAAGGGGCGTTTTGAGCAAATCCTCATCAACTAAGAGGAAGGAAGTGGGGGAGTCGAGCGGGGTAAGAAAAATGGGGAGGTTTGACCCCAAGAATGCTAATAGGGGTAGGATAATGGCGGCGGTGGAACCGGCTAGGAGGGCTTATAACGGGCCTCATCCTTTCTGTGGAAGGTGCAACAGGCACCATCCCGCCACTACTCCATGTGGGGCATGCTTTAATTGCAATCAAGTCGGGCACGAAGCTAAAAGTTGTAGGGCTCCAAGAACGGGCCCAATGAATGCGGCTCCTATTCGGGCCGTTCCTCCTCAAGGCAACCAACGAAGAGGTGAATGTTTTGTGTGTGGTAGCCGTGACCACTACCGTGATAATTGTCCTCGATGGGTGGGACAACAAGTCCAAGTAGCCGTCCACCCCAATCAACTACAAATGGTCGGGCCTAACCAAAACCGGGGACAACAAGGCCACCAAGTGCAACCACGCGGCCGAGCCTTTGCGGCAAATGTAAATGAAGCCCGCAACGATCCCAATGTAGTAGCAGGTACTTTCCTCTTAAATGGTCTCTATGCAACCGTCTTATTTGATTCCGGGGCCGATTATAGCCTCGTGTCTTCTAATTTGTTCCTTTGATTGATGTGCATCCTTGTGCTCTAAACTATGTGCTTGACATTGAAATGGTAAACGGGTCACTAACTAGAATTAGCCAAATACTCCGTGATTGTGTTTTGACCTTGGAAGACGTTGACTTCTTCATTGACCTTATGCCTCTTGACATTGGTAGTTTTGATATTATAGTGGGTATGGATTGGTTGACGGCGGTGAATGCAACCATTGATTGTGGTGAGAGAGTTGTTAAGATACCTTTGGCCAACGGTAACATTCTTAGGGTTCAAGGCGAAATCTCCGATTCCCCAAATTCTAAAGAAAAA
>CM067172.1:7049380-7060242 GCA_034093135.1 Erigeron breviscapus | reverse complement strand
GATACATACAGTATCTACTCTTGCATTATGTTTGATCCATTGTGTGATCAAATGATTACTTTAAATCTTGTGGTTCATACTCTGTATTTTAATTAAAAACATATGATACTCTTTGCTGATATTGTATAACATTGCGGTAAGGCAATGGTCATACTGAACTCTGGTATTTTGCGAAACTATATTTTATATATGAAAAACTTATGGAACTCACCAACTTTATGTTGACGTATTTTAGCATGTATTCTCAGGTAACTAGACGATACTCTATACATGGGACATTTTTCCGCTGCATACAACATACTGGACCATGGCCTACCCTCAGACTCTAGTAAAGACAAGTCAATTTGCTAAAGTCTCTGTCTACTGTTTAATATTGTTTAATATTAAATAAATGTTTTCAAGAATAATATCTTTCATAAATTGTAATATAAATTTGTGAGCAATGCTTTTATATAAATGTATTTTAAAACGACAACGTTTTGTGTCGTTCAGTATATCTTGTGTTATGAATCCATGTACGTCACGCCCCGTCTAGGGCGGGTGTGACAGATTGGTATCAGAGCATAAGTTATAGTGAACTAGGTTGCAAATTGACGGACCTAGACTATAACCTTATTTGACGAACCTAGACTATAACCTTATTTGACGGACCTAGACTATAACCCTATTTAGAAATATCCGCTGCATAATCCTACTTGTTAAAATTATTACCTGACTACTTGTTATAATCTTTACCTGACTACTTGATATAGGATGCTTTATGGTAGTATATGAAAGTATTTAATGAATTTAACTCAAGGCGTTGTAATATATAATCACAATAATGACTGCAGCATTATTATGATCATATATTAGAAAATCTTAAGTTAAATGCATTAAATATGGAAGTATGCTAGTATAAAGACTTAGAATTAATATTTTGATTATACATGCTAAGAATATATATATACGCGTATTTAGATAAAATCCTAATATATTTTAGATTCACACGATTCTATATTATATATATATATATTATTTATACTTCGTATCTATCACAAAAATAAAAAATAATATAATATAATATAATATAATATAATATACTCCACTTTATATATATACATTTATCAATATTATATATATATTATATTATTATTATATTTATTATATATATATAATACGGATAAATATAGATTTGGATATATCTATTCTGAGTATCATTCGGCCAACTGGTTTAAACGGATGTAATATACAGCTGATAAGGATACTCTTAAATAAAGTATCTACTCTTGAGGCTACAAACACTGTCGAGTTTCGGTTCATGGGCTTATAATTGGATACATACAGTATCTACTCTTGAGGCTACAAACACTGTCGAGTTTCGGTTCATGGGCTTATAATTGGATACATAAAGTATCTACTCTTGAGGCTACAAACACTGTCGAGTTTCGGTTCATGGGCTTATAATTGGATACATACAGTATCTACTCTTGCATTATGTTTGATCCATTGTGTGATCAAATGATTACTTTAAATCTTGTGGTTCATACTCTGTATTTTAATTAAAAACATATGATACTCTTTGCTGATATTGTATAACATTGCGGTAAGGCAATGGTCATACTGAACTCTGGTATTTTGCGAAACTATATTTTATATATGAAAAACTTATGGAACTCACCAACTTTATGTTGACGTATTTTAGCATGTATTCTCAGGTAACTAGATATATATATATATTATATTATATATATATAATATATAATATATATTATATAAATAATAAATAATATAATATATATATATAATATAATATAATATAATATAATATATATACTATTTATATATATATATTGACTATCTTATAACATTTACTAAAATATTATATATGTATATATATATACATATATATATATATATATATTATTAGCATGTATAATCAAAATATAAATTCTAAGTCTTTATATAAATATTTATATATATATATAATACGGATAAATATAGATTTGGATATATCTATTCTGAGTATCATTCGGCCAACTGGTTTAAACGGATGTAATATACAGCTGATAAGGATACTCTTAAATAAAGTATCTACTCTTGAGGCTACAAACACTGTCGAGTTTCGGTTCATGGGCTTATAATTGGATACATACAGTATCTACTCTTGAGGCTACAAACACTGTCGAGTTTCGGTTCATGGGCTTATAATTGGATACATACAGTATCTACTCTTGAGGCTACAAACACTGTCGAGTTTCGGTTCATGGGCTTATAATTGGATACATACAGTATCTACTCTTGCATTATGTTTGATCCATTGTGTGATCAAATGATTACTTTAAATCTTGTGGTTCATACTCTGTATTTTAATTAAAAACATATGATACTCTTTGCTGATATTGTATAACATTGCGGTAAGGCAATGGTCATACTGAACTCTGGTATTTTGCGAAACTATATTTTATATATGAAAAACTTATAAATATAGATTTGGATATATCTATTCTGAGTATCATTCGGCCAACTGGTTTAAACGGATGTAATATACAGCTGATAAGGATACTCTTAAATAAAGTATCTACTCTTGAGGCTACAAACACTGTCGAGTTTCGGTTCATGGGCTTATAATTGGATACATACAGTATCTACTCTTGGCTACAAACACTGTCGAGTTTCGGTTCATGGGCTTATAATTGGATAAATAAAGTATCTACTCTTGAGGCTACAAACACTGTCGAGTTTCGGTTCATGGGCTTATAATTGGATACATACAGTATCTACTCTTGAGGCTACAAACACTGTCGAGTTTCGGTTCATGGGCTTATAATTGGATACATACAGTATCTACTCTTGAGGCTACAAACACTGTCGAGTTTCGGTTCATGGGCTTATAATTGGATACATACAGTATCTACTCTTGAGGCTACAAACACTGTCGAGTTTCGGTTCATGGGCTTATAATTGGATACATACAGTATCTACTCTTGGGCATTAACACTGTCGAGTTTCGGTTCATGGGCTTATAATTGGATAAATAAAGTATCTACTCTTGAGGCTACAAACACTGTCGAGTTTCGGTTCATGGGCTTATAATTGGATACATACAGTATCTACTCTTGAGGCTACAAACACTGTCGAGTTTCGGTTCATGGGCTTATAATTGGATACATACAGTATCTACTCTTGGGCATTAACACTGTCGAGTTTCGGTTCATGGGCTTATAATTGGATAAATAAAGTATCTACTCTTGAGGCTACAAACACTGTCGAGTTTCGGTTCATGGGCTTATAATTGGATACATACAGTATCTACTCTTGAGGCTACAAACACTGTCGAGTTTCGGTTCATGGGCTTATAATTGGATACATACAGTATCTACTCTTGGGCATTAACACTGTCGAGTTTCGGTTCATGGGCTTATAATTGGATAAATAAAGTATCTACTCTTGAGGCTACAAACACTGTCGAGTTTCGGTTCATGGGCTTATAATTGGATACATACAGTATCTACTCTTGAGGCTACAAACACTGTCGAGTTTCGGTTCATGGGCTTATAATTGGATACATACAGTATCTACTCTTGAGGACAACACTGTCGAGTTTCGGTTCATGGGCTTATAATTGGATACATACAGTATCTACTCTTGCATTATGTTTGATCCATTGTGTGATCAAATGATTACTTTAAATCTTGTGGTTCATACTCTGTATTTTAATTAAAAACATATGATACTCTTTGCTGATATTGTATAACATTGCGGTAAGGCAATGGTCATACTGAACTCTGGTATTTTGCGAAACTATATTTTATATATGAAAAACTTATGGAACTCACCAACTTTATGTTGACGTATTTTAGCATGTATTCTCAGGTAACTAGACGATACTCTATACATGGGACATTTTTCCGCTGCATACAACATACTGGACCATGACCTACCCTCAGACTCTAGTAAAGACAAATCAATTTGCTAAAGTCTCTGTCTACTGTTTAATATTGTTTAATATTAAATAAATGTTTTCAAGAATAATATCTTTCATAAATTGTAATATAAATTTGTGAACAATGCTTTTATATAAATGTATTTTAAAACGACAATGTTTTGTGTCGTTCAGTATATCTTGTGTTATGAATCCATGTACGTCACGCCCCGTCTAGGGCGGGTGTGACACAATATCATTACTCTTCCCCATTTGAACATGTATTTTTTGGCTTGGGATAGACTTACGAAAACTAAATGCTTTCGGGAGGGAAGAATGCAAAGTGAGATGTGAAGGATGGATTCCTCATATATATATAGACTCTCATCAGGAACCAAACAAATCTCATTAACCATCTATTTATTTATCACAAATCTCATGTTTACATATATACATACATTTACATATACATATACATTACTTAGTCTCTTTCACATTCCACCCTTTTAACTTCTTAATCATCATCAATATAATCAATTACTACTATTCCAATAATGCACATATACCTACTAATAAACTACATAACAAATCAAGAATTTACTACCCATGCTCCATACATTTGTAAACTATGCAATTAGAGGTATAACAACAATTATGAAGAAAGATTATTTAAGTTCTGGAGTTGATTCATGACTCAATTTTTATAGGGCTAATTACTTGGAAAGTCATCCAACTTGTCACAAATACCTTTTCCGGGGTCCCAACAAAAAAAAGTTTTAATGTGGGGTAAAAACCCGGCTAAAAAACGTATTAAGGGGTTTTACCGGATAACATTGCTTTTTACCCGGTTATCTGCCAAATCACCTGCCACGTCCTCATAAATTCACGTGCCCTATAAGGGCTAATTACTTGGAAAGTCATCCAACTTGTCACAAATACCTTTTCTGGGGTCCCAACAAAAAAAAGTAATACCTTTTCCGGGGTCCCAACAAAAAAAAGTTTTAATGTGGGGTATTTGAAAATTAAATTGTTACCTGCAACTTACAAAAACCCCTTAATACGTTTTTTAGCCGGGTTTTTACCCCACATTAAAACTTTTTTTTGTTGGGACCCCGGAAAAGGTATTTGTGACAAGTTGGATGACTTTCCAAGTAATTAGCCCATTTTTATATTATATAAGGATACTTATAATGATAGGAAGTTAAAGAGTTTCATCTGCACTTGAAAGCTGCAATTAAATAAGAGTCATAACATAGATAGCTTATGATCCGAATGAGACATTTATAAGCCTTCATAATTAATCCATACATAAAAATCATTATAAAGAGAGATTAAGAAGAGAGAGGTTATAGGTTTAGAATTGATTTCAGAAACTCAACTTCATTATCAATATAATCAATTAATAGTATTCCAATAATGCACATATACCAAATAATAAACTACATAACAAATCAAGAATTTACTACCCATGCTACATACATTTGTAAACTATGCAATTAGAGGTATAACAACAATTATGAAGAGAGATTATTTAAGTTCTAGAGTTGATTCATGACTCAAATTTTATATTATATAAGGATACTTATAATGGTAGGAAGTTAAAGAGTTTCATCTGCACTTGAAAGCTGCAATTAAATAAGAGTCATAACATAGATAGCTTATGATCGAATGAGACATTTATAAGCCTTCATAATTAATCCATACATAAAAATCATTATAAAGAGAGATTATAGATAGAGAGAGGTTATAGTAATTAGCCAAATGCCCGCGCGTGCGGCGGTGAGATGGTGGGGGTGATAGGTCATAGAGTGTGATAGGTCATAGGAGGTGATCGATCATAGGGGTGATAGGTCATAGGGGTGATCGGTGATGGGGTGATCTACCTGACGGGCTCCGCCCTTAGCCGTACAGGCTCCGCCCTCGGATTTAAAAATTCGTCGAAAGTATATCGAATGACATCTCTAATGAAAGAGCATGAAATTTTAAGAACACCCATATAATTTTTATAATTTATCGATGTACGGTTTTTGAGATAAAAGATTTTGAATGAATTAGAGGAATAAAATGATTTATGGATGAGAGAAAAAAAATGAGTGGTTGAGATTTGAGGATAGAGAAAAAAAAATGAGTGGTTGGGATTTAAGGGTATTATAGGTATATTAGGTGATGATATTCAAACTAATGGATAAAAGAGAGGGTAATTTGGGTAAATCAAGTTCTTTTTTGAGAAAATGAGATGAGATAAATGCTTTATAAAGTAGTTTATATAAGAATACAAGAGAAGGGTGTTTTAAAGGTCATATTCAATTTTTCGGTCCATATTTCCTTGCTCAAATTTATCAATAGTTAAAAAATTGTATGACTCATGCTTTTTTTAACTTTTATGTATGACTCATGCTATAAGATAGAGAGGGTGACATATATTTGATTCGTATGGCCATATGTAAACATAGTAAACCCATTGTCGGTTTTATGAAACCATGTCCTTGTTGACTTGTTTCTTGATAGATGAAAAGCAAACACTCTTTTTTTAGTATCTTGCTTGTAATTCAGATCTATTCACACTTTTCCACTCTATTTCTTTCTCTCTCTTAACTCTTCTCAAAAACACACATACAATGGAAAAACAAAACAATGTCACTCTATCTTTCTATATTTACATGTTCCATCATCTTTCTCCGTGAATGAAGGAAGGACATCGGTTGGTTCCAACAACTCCTACCACTACAAGTTGAGTCGTATCTATAGCCCCACTCGGCACCGCCGATGGTTGTTACTGCTACCGACGATCACCCAAATTCGTATTATAACAAAATTTCTCTCCCAACTAACAGCAGGAAACAAAAAGGGAGAAAATACCCTTTCAATCATGATCAAAATAATCATCTATTAAGTATCCTCTCGTAGGAACTACCACTACAACATCATCTCTTTTCTCTATCAGTCTGTGTGTGTAGATATATGATTTGATGATCTATTATTTGTGTTTTATTTCAATATAAATATGTAGATATTTTTTATGTAGATCTATTATAGTCGATGTTTTAAAAACCGGTATTTTAGTTATACCGGTGTCGAATTTTGTTTCGGTATTGTCGGTATTACCGGAAATACCGGCCGGTACGACTATTTTAATTTATTTTATTTTTTATTATAAAAATCCTACAAAACTTGTTACAATTTAACGAAAATAGTCAAAATACAATTATAATCCACTAAAAAATAATACCAAATAGGTATTTCATAACAAAATATAAGTTTTAAAGTTCATAAATAACAAAAAATAACATTAAAGTATCATAAAAATAATTTTAAAAAAAATTCAATTTTTTGTTGTTGAAAATACCGGAAAATACCGGGAATACCGGAAATACCGGCCGGTATTGAATAGTCAAAATACCGGAAAAATACCGGACTTAAAATACCGGAGTACTCTCCGGTACCGGTAATACCGACCGGTATTTACCGGTATTTAAAACATTGATTATAGTGGGTTTGAAAGGTATGAGTTGTTTTTTCTTTATTTTTTTAACCTCTAGCAAGAAACGGCGGTTGACGGAGCTTGTAAACGTTGTTCCGATTTGATGCCGTGGCCGGGGATATTATCGAAATTTTTTTGTTATCATTTTAGTAAAAATGTACCGATCGTGGAGGGCAAAATGGAGGAAGGGTGGAAAAAGTAATAAAGACATGTATGGTTAAAAGTGTAAAATGAAAAGTTTTGTGGAGAAAGTTGAAAAAGGCAAAAAAATTACTGTAGTTAAGCCTTCTTAAATTGTTACGAGCATGGTACCCGCGCAATGCGGCGACGGTGGCGGGGACAACGGTCTAGTGGTGTCGGTGACTGTATTATTGGTGGTGGTGACAGTGTCAAGTGGTGTAGGTTGATGTAAAGGTGATAGTGAAATATTTAAAAAGATAAGGGTTTAAAGTGTTAATTATTAAAATAAAGTTTTAGGGTGTAAATTAATTCATTAATGAAAAATTTGGTAATTTATAAAGGGTGATACTAGGGATACACTGGCCACTGTTCATAGAAACACTACAAAAACGGGCCGTTTTATGTAAAACGCTTCGTTGGTTACCACATTTTATATAAAACGCCACGTATGACCGGTGTGTAGATAGTAAAATTGCAGAGGGGAATTACACGTGGTCTGACACACATGTCAGGGAAATGACAGCTGTCATTCCACCGTTTTGGGTACCGATTAACATAAAACGTTACTTTTTTGGTTAAATTCCAAAACTGGCCATTTTACATCAAATGAGTATATGCCTGTTCCGTTTTGTAGCAAAACGGAACGTTTAATGCAAAACGGAGTGTCTAAACATCTGGGCGTAAAATAGAATTATACTATGGGCCATCCGTTGTTAAAGTTGGGTTCTTTTTCGAGGGGGGAATGGTCAATTAGTTAGAGTCGAAGGGCTGTTCTTAAAATTCTTGGAAACCTTAAATTGCATATAATTTCATATTTATATAAAAATCTTGGAAACCCTAAACATGAAACGACGGGACTGTGTAGAAACCGTGTGAAAACCCTAAATATGAATCGTTTGGTTGTCTTGGGATGGCAACCGTTCGGTATTATACACTTACACTCCCATTATTATATAAGAAAGTTATGTTTTTTGTGTTTTTCATTCGATCGGGGGAAATCTTCTTAGTGTTGTTTCAACAAATTCCACATACAAACTCACCAAATCATGAATCGCCTAGATAAATGGGACCATGAGTGCATGCAGGATCGTTTCATCTTCAAGAGAAATGACAGAATAATGATGTTAATCGAGAAAGTCAAGAGGGTGATGATGCTTGACGAAGATTTTTTAAGGGAAGTTTACAAGCAAGGGGATTCGAAGCCAAACCTATGTAACAAATCCAAAGAACTGATGAGGGTGCTCAGACGAAGATCTGACCCCGGAACTATCCACATGGATGATTTGGCGAAGGAGATTGTTTGGTGGACCTTTCGGGTGGAAAAACACACAAGAAAGTTGCATATACAAGTGTTGTGGGGGAATGATCGAAAGAGATGGTACCGGGCTAATGTTTTGTTGGCATCAACCGATCTAGACATGTTGAGGCAGATAAATAATATGAGACCCAACAACTGGGATCGCTGTCAGGAAATAATCCAGTTCGAAGTTGACCTGGGCGTTAGGGTTGATGAGCTTGAGATGGAAAAGGATAATTCTGGGCTAGGAGTCTACATGGAGTTAGACATGACTTACGAAGATATTTGGAGTTAAACCTGTGGTGTTCATGTTTTTTTTTTGTTTCCAATCATGATATATGTACTTAGATCTTTGCTGTAACGACCGAACTTCATTTAATAAAATAATACAAATGAACGACTTGACTCGACCAAAAGATAGAAAAAAGATTTTTTTTTTAAACGGCCGTTAACGCCCGTTACAAAGTGTAACGGCCGTGCGGTTTCAAAAGGAGTGTAACGCCCGTTACAAAGTGTAACGGCCGTTACACTAAAATTTTGTAAAGTCCCTGTAACGGGTGCATAACGGCAGTTACGCACCAGTGTAACGCCCGTTACACATATAACGGCCGTTACATCAGCTTTTCACAGCTTGACCCAAAAATGACTTAAACTTCAACCCACTATAAAAGTCAAGACTTCGAATACATCATAAACAACAATTCAGATTTTCAAATATGTAATAGACACGAAGTGTGATACTTACATACTTAGTTTTGGTCCGAAAACGATAAGAACTATCAATGGGTCGTTTGACCTAATAAACGACCTAACTAGCATGATATGACCAAAAACATCCAAATGACCCAAAAACTTTACAAATATGCAGATTTTACATCCAAAGAAAACTTATTCATCCAAAACAAACTTGTACCAAGAGCCATAGTAGTCAAATGGGATTTTCTACCAATTTACCCAAGATGTCAACCTTCAAATTTGACCAAAGCTTCAAATCACTTCAATTGCTCAATTCTTTACCTTTGCTACTACCAACTCCTATAAAAGAGTAAACAACTAAAACATAAGCAACGCTTAGTGAATGCATATACATATAATCATAATCAAGTTACCAAGCAATGTGCCTCAAGCACCACATATTGCCTATCCAACGATAGCAAATTCAATCATAACATAATTTCACTTTCACATGGCCATGGAAACATGCTAGTAGGAATTTACCCACCTACTAGCTATAATCACAAATGGATTAGTAGGAATTTATCCACCTACTAACCCTAATAACAAATATGCTAGTAGGAATTTACCCACCTACTAACCCTAAATCACAATTTGGCTAGTAGGAATTTACCCACCTACTAGCTCTACAATCAAATGGATCATAGGAATTTACCCACCTATGACCCCAAATAATAAGAACATGATTATATGCATACACACTCACCTTGAACTTGGCTAATCGATTCTATGGATATAGGCTCATCTAAATGGTCTTCATCACCTATACATAATACAATTCACACAACTATGAGTTCTATAAACTCAACTATTTCAAGGTCAAATGCTTGCATTCAACAAGCATTCCCTTTTTCATGGTGTTTGGCATTCACAAAACACTTTAACAACTTTCTATAATCAATTTCAAATCACCATTTAGCCAAACACCCAAAACATAATGTTTATTACTTTGGGTTTCATCTTAAACTCATTTACAATTACCCAAAGCTTATCCTTTTCAATTTTATTAGGGTTCATCATCAAAATCCCCAAAGTACCAAATTCCCAAATTTTAACTAAGAACCCTAATTCTACAATCAAAACCCTGAATTGGAAATCAAATGGTTTAAAGAAACCTTACCTCAAAGAACAATTATCACAATTAAATTTTCTGAATTTCTCCTTCCTCCTTCTTGCTAATTTCGGCCCCCAATCCAATCACACAAGCCCTCTCTTGCTTATTATTAGAATGAATTAGATAAATAGAATTTGGGAGGATGAATTGC
>CM067172.1:6989265-7048380 GCA_034093135.1 Erigeron breviscapus | reverse complement strand
AGACAAACATGCAAAAAGACAGTCAAATGAGCATAAAAACAACAACACTAAACATTAAAACAACGAAAAACTAACTAAAGAACAACCGAAATATTAAACTTCTGTTATAACACGATTTCTATCACTGAATTCAATTCATCAATGGCGGTTTGGATAGTGTGTGTTCTTGGTGTTTGTGTGTGTTTTGAGAGAGAATCAAAGGTAACTGTGTGTGAATTAACAGGTATAAAAATTATGTGTAATGTTATATGTAATTGTTATGATCTCTAAGGTATGAGAGGGCTATTTATAGTCTAATTCTACAATTATGCTAATTGTCACAATTAGCCCCTCAACCTTAGTAATCATTTATCTATGAATTAACAACAAGAAATTCCTCTAATCTAGATTACAATTTATCACTATTTTTGGATTTCTAACATTCCCCCCCTTAGTGATACATTGTAATGAAGTACGTGTTATATTGTCTTGTAGGAATGAATTTGATGAGCCCGGTGGTGAAGACAATTGGTGTGTTGAAACAAGTCTTCAAAGCTTTCTCTTTTGTCTTTGGAGAACTTGATTCAGTCTTGATCTTGGTCTTGAACTTCTTGAAGTTAAATCATGTGAGGATTCTCAATGTTCTTTTAGAACAGAGAATAATGAATGCGTGTGAGTCTTGAATAAATAGAATAATGAAGTCGAACAAATGTGTGTGACTTGAATCTTCGAGAATTGTTGAATCATGAATCAGAGTTGTCTTTTGAAATGCGGAAGGTATAAATCTTGGTTTCGAATGTTTCAATCTTCGATTCTTGAGTGAAATTCAACTTTTCAATTCTTCAGTTTTAATTCTTGAATGAATTTCATCTTCTTGGAATGAAGTTTCATGAATATGAACTCTCCCTCTTGATGTATGCATTGGAGTTTCTTGAACAAAATGTTGTTGTATGACTTGAAGATCTTTGAATGAAGTGTGTTTGATGAAGACTCTGTTAAAGTTTTTACTTCTTTGACTTGAATCTTCTAACCAATCTTTGATCCTTTTTGAAGCTTTGATCTTTGTCATATCAATTCGAACACTTTGGAGAGTAAGCAATTGAATGAGGTTTGGATGAAATTCTTACGAAGTAATCATGCTCCCCCTCAATCCATGATTATAAACATTTTGGAGCATCTTTGAACTTTTGAAGCATCTTGAGTGAAAATCTTTTCATCTTCGGTTTCATTCTTATCTTTGACGTCAATTCAGATTCCCCCTTTTTTAAAATCAAAATTTCAATCACCTAAAGTCTAGTGAAAATCTGAAACTATTGTCACATCATGAATAATTTTCTCCCCCTATACACAAACTTTGATAAGCCTAGAACTTTGATAAGCCTAAACCCAATTAAAACAACCAAACATAAACTTTTCTCCTTGTTTCCTTATCAATTAGTGAATCAATCATAATATTTTCTCCCCCTCATAATGACATCATTGGGAACCAATGTCATTATGTACACATTTGATTGATTAAATATCAAAAGAAACCATAAAGAAATTGCAACCATCAAAACATCAACCCAAACCATTAGCCCAACCCAAGAAATCCTAGGGGTGACTAAAATGTAAGATCGAAGTTGTTGGTACAAACGTTATATCATGGTGTTGGTGTTTTCTGTGTTTGTGTGATGAGAAATGAAACCGGATAAGAATGATCCGTTAGCATGTTCAAAAATCGAAAGGATTAATGAAATGACCGATTGAAATGTATAACATTTTTCGGATTTCCTATGTATCATTGAGATATGCACAAAACAATTCTCTAACATAGTTCAGTCTGCGGCTTTGCAACCACGAGATTGCTTCAAAGAATATAAATCATGGTTAACACTACCGAAGCATTTGATAACCACAATTTTATCCTTAAAGACTTTTTAGGGAAAACCGAGGTCACTTAGACTTCTTGTTAACTCAATAATCACATAAATGTAATCATGAGACCTACGTTCAACGTTGGAAAAGATGTTAGCATTGGTAGGATTTCCATTCGATCATCGTGGAATATCAATTGAGATATCACTACGAATGTTCCGGCTATATCACAAAGATAAGCAATTATATCACAAAGATATGACTCGAATGTGTTCTAATACAAATGAATGATGATCAAATTAATGACCAAACAAGATAGCTCTAGACACATCGTGATCAAAATGAAGTCGGGGACTGGAGCAGAATGTCGCCCTTTTTCAATATCAACATCTTCCAAATGAAGAGTCAATAGAAATGTGGAAATCTCCGTGAGAAATGAAACAAGTATTTGTTAAGAAACACTTGAGTGGTTAGGTAAAGATGTGCATTGCTTCACTGGGTCCATGAAGACTGTTTCAATATCGAGAAATCAACAAATGAAATCCGATAGGGACGTGTTTACCCGGCTTTTTGAGAATTTTAGGGAGGGCTTTTGTTTCTTTTAGCCCTTTCTCACATCATATCACCTTACCCTCTCACTTTTCAACTTTACTCCCTCCATCCTATTTGCACGAAAACAACATCACTCAAAATACCCTCACTTTCTAATGAAAGAAGTGAATACTCCGGGGTTAGAATTTCATCGGCGATGATGAAATTCATGGAGTAAATTTTGAGAATTACTTATCACTCATGTGCAAACTAATCACCGAACTCCATTTGATTAAAAATCATTGGAAAAACATCAAATGTGTGAAAAAAATTTGGCACACATTTGAAGTTTTGAAAGTGTTTGAAATCACAAACTCCTCCTTAATCTATGCAAGAATAGATCAAAAAGTTTTTCATAGAAAGGTGGAGCAAAAATTGGTTTTGTGAGATCAGAAGTAGTAAAATCTTTGTTGTGATATTTTCGGAAAAATCTTTGAGAGTCTAAAGTCAACAACAATGTTGAGAGTAAGACAGCTAGGGAGTACACAAAGGCGTTCGATCCTTTGTGTCTCATATCAACAATTGATAGTTTTGAAAACTTTATTTGAGCATCTTGATTGCTATCACACATACATATGCATATAAGAACACTTGGAAGTACACAAAGGCGTTCGATTCCTTGTTATCTTATATCAATTTGTATGTATAATAACAAAAACTTAGAATGTAAAAACACTCTACCAATAAATATATCATTTAAGAACGGGTTGCATACATAGTATATGCAAGCCACTGAAAATAAAAATCTTTTTGTTTATTTTTGAAAATATGCAATTTTGTATTTTGGTTTTCTGGAATGTGTCAAGAATTCCTTCAAAAGAGTTAAGGTTTAAGATTTAACATACCTAGCTTGGAGATAAGAAAGTTAAACCTCTTTTCATCCAGTGGTTTTGTGAACAAATCTGCAAGTTGAATGTCAGTACCCACAAAGTAGAGCTCGATGTCACCTTTCTCAATATGATCTTTGAGAAAATGATATCTAACATCAATATGCTTTGAGCGAGAGTGGTTTACTGAGTTGACTGCAATGGCAATGGCACTCTGAGAATCACAATAGATAGGGATATGATCATATTTCAGACCATAATCAGTTAGTTGTGTCTTCATCCATAAAACTTGAGCACAACAACTAGCCGCAGCCACATATTCTGCTTCAGCCGTTGATAGAGACACACAATTCTGTTTCTTGGAAGACCAACTCACAATTTTATCGCCTAAAAATTGTAGAGTACCGGAAGTGCTCTTGCGATCAAGTTTACAACCTGCATGATCTGCATCTGAATATGCAGTTAGATTGAATCCAGTATCCCTTGGATACCAGAGACCTAAATCGGGTGTCCCCTTCAGATAACGAAAGATTCGTTTCACAGCTTGATAATGTAAATCAGTTGGAGCAGCTTGATATCTAGCACACATACATATTCATATGAGACAACACCGGGAGTACACAAAGGCGTTCGATCCTTTGTGTCTCATATCAACAATTGATAGTTTTGAAAACTTTATTTGAGCATCTTGATTGCTATCACACATACATATGCATATAAGAACACTTGGAAGTACACAAAGGCGTTCGATCCTTTGTGTCTCATATCAACAATTGATAGTTTTGAAAACTTTATTTGAGCATCTTGATTGCTATCACACATACATATGCATATAAGAACACTTGGAAGTACACAAAGGCGTTCGATCCTTTGTGTCTCATATCAACAATTGATAGTTTTGAAAACTTTATTTGAGCATCTTGATTGCTATCACACATACATATGCATATAAGAACACTTGGAAGTACACAAAGGCGTTCGATCCTTTGTGTCTCATATCAACAATTGATAGTTTTGAAAACTTTATTTGAGCATCTTGATTGCTATCACACATACATATGCATATAAGAACACTTGGAAGTACACAAAGGCGTTCGATCCTTTGTGTCTCATATCAACAATTGATAGTTTTGAAAACTTTATTTGAGCATCTTGATTGCTATCACACATACATATGCATATAAGAACACTTGGAAGTACACAAAGGCGTTCGATCCTTTGTGTCTCATATCAACAATTGATAGTTTTGAAAACTTTATTTGAGCATCTTGATTGCTATCACACATACATATGCATATAAGAACACTTGGAAGTACACAAAGGCGTTCGATCCTTTGTGTCTCATATCAACAATTGATAGTTTTGAAAACTTTATTTGAGCATCTTGATTGCTATCACACATACATATGCATATAAGAACACTTGGAAGTACACAAAGGCGTTCGATCCTTTGTGTCTCATATCAACAATTGATAGTTTTGAAAACTTTATTTGAGCATCTTGATTGCTATCACACATACATATGCATATAAGAACACTTGGAAGTACACAAAGGCGTTCGATCCTTTGTGTCTCATATCAACAATTGATAGTTTTGAAAACTTTATTTGAGCATCTTGATTGCTATCACACATACATATGCATATAAGAACACTTGGAAGTACACAAAGGCGTTCGATCCTTTGTGTCTCATATCAACAATTGATAGTTTTGAAAACTTTATTTGAGCATCTTGATTGCTATCACACATACATATGCATATAAGAACACTTGGAAGTACACAAAGGCGTTCGATCCTTTGTGTCTCATATCAACAATTGATAGTTTTGAAAACTTTATTTGAGCATCTTGATTGCTATCACACATACATATGCATATAAGAACACTTGGAAGTACACAAAGGCGTTCGATCCTTTGTGTCTCATATCAACAATTGATAGTTTTGAAAACTTTATTTGAGCATCTTGATTGCTATCACACATACATATGCATATAAGAACACTTGGAAGTACACAAAGGAGTTCGATCCTTGCATTGCCTTAACCCACTCTGGATCACGAAGAGCTTCAGATACGGTTTTGGGTTCGATGTTGCTAAGAGAAAGTGCAACAAGACACTCATTTACTGAGGTACGAGTAGTTACTCCTGCTTGTGGATCTCCAATTATTTGATCAGTAGGATGGTCTTTCTGCATACGTGTCCACTTGTGAGCATGAGGAAGAGGATCTTGTTGTTGAAGATCAACTTCACCATCATTAAAACTTGAGTTTTGTTGAGAGATGGAGTCATAACTTGGTATAACTCTTTCCTCATAAGCTGGATGATCAAAATCAAGTGGTACATACACATTTGGAGTGTTTAATGGATTTGTTGTCTGAGTTAATCGAGAAGGTTGTTCTTGAACATTCACTTGAGAAGCATTATCAGGAGAGGATGGTGGAGAAGTATCAGTAGAAGAAAATTCTTGCTCTGAAGAACTTGATGAAGATTCATGAATATTGTCAGGAACTGGATCGTTGTTATGAAGAGGTTCATTGTTTTGAATTGGTTCAACGATGACCTGAGGTTCTTGATCATGAATCGGTTTTGAATTATAGAATTCTTCAAAAAGAATATCTAATTCATCACTTGTTGGAGTTGGAAACTTCTTGAATTTTGAAGCTAAGGTAGAATTCCTTGTAGAAGTACTTGAAGTACTTGGATCATTACTTGTTGGCAGCAAACCTTCTTGCTCAAAAATCATGCCTGACATCTCATCAAACCAAACATTCATTGTTTCTTGAATTGTGTTGGTTCGACGATTATAGATTCGATAGGCAATTGATGTTTTGGAATAACCAACAAAATATCCTTCATCACCTTTCTTCTCGAACTTTCCAAGATTCTCCCGATCATTCAAAGTATAACAAACACACCCAAATATATGAAAGTAGTTGATGTTGGGTTTGCGTTTGTTAATAACCTCATAAGGAGTCTTTTCGAAACGCTGATTGATAATGGACCGATTCTGAGTGTGACATGCAGTGTCAACAGCTTCAGCCCACATATTGGATGGCAATTTGGAATAAGCAAGCATTGTCCTTGCTGCTTCCACCAGCGATCGATTTCTCCTTTCAACAACACCGTTTTGTTGTGGGGTGCGAACTGCTGAGAATTGATGAGTAATACCTTTGGATTTGCAGAATTCATCAAAAACAGCATTCTTGAACTCAGTTCCGTTATCCGAACGGATGTAACGAACTGGAAGTTGAAGATTTACTTGAGTATTAGTGATGAAATCTATCAACATCTGAGTTGTTTCATCTTTGGATGCAAGGAACTTGACCCAAGTATATCTTGAATAATCATCAACAATAACCAAGATGTATTTCTTCCCATTTTGGCTTTGTACTTTCATCGGCCCACAAAGATCCATGTGAAGCAAATGAAGAGGTGCTAACGAATTTGGAGATTTCTTCGGTTTATGAGAAGCTCTCTTAATCTTCCCAACAGCACAAGAAGGACAAACATGTTCACTTTCATACTTATAGTCAGGTAAGCCTTTAACAAGATGCTTGTTGACCAAAATATTGATGGTTTGAAAATTCAGATGCGACAGCCTTCTATGCCATAACCAAGAATTCTTTGAAGCAGCCTTTGAAATGAGACAAATATTATCGGTTGGTTGGTTATCATCGAGATTGATGGTAAAAAGATTATCATCACGGTCACCACAAAGAATATCAACTCCATCTAGAGTTTGGACTTTGCAAAGAGATTTTCGAAACAGAACTTGAAGATTGTTATCACAGAATTGTCCAACACTGAACAAGTTGTGACTTAATCCTTCAACATAGTGAACTTTCTTGATGATAATTCCATTTCTTTCAATGTCTCCATAACCTAAGATAGGAGCGAAATTGTTGTTTCCAAAGCGAACTGTTCCCATGAATCTTTCAACAAAATTCTTGAGCAAAGATTTATTTCCAGTCATGTGCTTCGAACACCCGGAATCGAGTATCCAAACACAGATGGTTATTTCTTGCAATCAAAGAAATTTAACCGTTTTTAGGTACCCACTTGAAGACGGGTCCTTTATGGTTAGTTAAAACAGGCAGGGTATATAACTTAGGAATCGCATTCAAACATGTTTTTGAATCAACATAAGCATTGACAAGCACATTATCAACAAACACATTTGAATAAAAAGTACGAACATTCACATGAGAATTAAAAGTAACATGTCTACAAGCATTAATATCAGTAGATACACAAGTACGAGAATTAATATTGTTTACAAGCTCACAAGGTCTTGCCTTGGTATTTTCAACATTATTTGACAAAGAAAAATTGTTTTGATTAACATGAACACCCTTCCTCCTATTAACATTCTTTCTCCTCTTTCTTTTCTTCCTTTTCTCAACATCCTTTTGGTTACTAGTGAACTTAGGTACTAAAGTATTAGCAACCCATCTAGCACCACTAGTTATGCTCTTTCCACCTGTTGAATTGAATTTAAGAAGATTAGAACTAGAAGTTTTAAACACTTTCATCTTTTTGGAATCTTTTGGAGGTGAGGAAACTTCTTGCTTCTTTGGTTTATCATGAGAAAACCATCCATATCTATCCTTATATCTAGTTGTACCATTTGATGCATCCTTAGTTAGCGAAACTGAGCTAGACTTAGACACCTTAGGTATAGAGCTAGATTGAGAACTAGATTGAGAAGCATTAAGATAGTCTTTCGGAAGTTTCACTTTGGTGTACTTTGCCCTGAGTGGAGTTTCAGCTTGTTCCTTTTTGACATGTTTCACTGGGGTAGCAACAAAGGTTTCTACCTTAATGGTCTTTGGTTCAGTCTTGACTAGTTTGGTCTTAACTCGTTTCTTTGAGTAATATGAAGTTGGAGCTTTGGACAATGGTTTTTGAGATTCCACTTTTGTTTTCACTTTGATTTTGGTAGATTCAATCTTTTTCTCAGTTTCTGAATCAAAAACATATTCTCCCTCCATGAATTTATCAAAATCATCTTTCGTGAAATCTTTTGAAAAAGAAAATTTCAATGGAGATTGATTAATTTCAGATTTAGTTGAAAATTTTGAAAAATCAGGAATCTTGGTGTCCAACTTCACATTATGGTTAGTCTCGGAAATTAGGTCAACTTGAACTGACACATCTTTGGTTTCACGAAAAAATTGAGTAGAGGTATTGGTAGATGAATCACAAGTAGTTTGTGTAGAATTGTCTACTAACGTACTTTGGTCAGTTTGAGTAGAAGCAATCTCACAAACTTTCTTAGTATCAACAACAATACATTTATCCTCTGAATTCGGACTTTGAGACTTGAGATGATCAATAACTTTTTGTTGAGATTTTACCTTTTGTTGTAAACCTTCTATTTGTTTTTCCAAAAATGTGGTTGGAAAATACATTTTAGTTGGTTTAGGTGGAGTACAGACAGATTATTGGTTTTGAAAATTTGATTCAATTTCTTCCAATTTGAAAATTGAAGACTCTTTTGTTTTGTATGAATCATTTATTGCATCATAATTAACCAAAAATTCTTGTTTTGGTATTCTCTCAACTTCATCAGTCTCAAATTCGTCATCCAATGGACGAATAAATTGTTGTATCATACCAAGTCGTAGGAATTTTTCATCATACAAGGGTTCAATTTCCTCTTTGGCTTTTTGCAATGGTGTGATATTCTCAAATCCCAACCCTAGAAGAAATTCTGTTTTGTCAATTTTTGACTTGTTGAAATAGGCAGTGAAATTCAAGAGAGGATTTTGTTCAACTTTATATAACTTTTCTTGATAGAAAAGTATATTCTTTTTAAATTCCTCAACTTGTTTTTCAAGATTCTCAATCTCAATGCCTTTTAGAAAACAATTATGATTTAAATCAGAAATCTTCCTTTCAACTTCACATTATGGTTAGTCTCGGAAATTAGGTCAACTTGAACTGACACATCTTTGGTTTCACGAAAAAATTGAGTAGAGGTATCAACACCTATACTAGTACTAGGCTTAGGGTGAACAACTAACTCATCAACATTGTTGCATGTGAAAAACCTATAGAAGTACCATATCAAAACTAAACTATGTGCAAG
The DNA here is from genome assembly GCA_034093135.1 of Erigeron breviscapus. Lineage (NCBI taxonomy): Eukaryota > Viridiplantae > Streptophyta > Magnoliopsida > Asterales > Asteraceae > Erigeron > Erigeron breviscapus. The sequence continues at coordinate 7,039,035 of CM067172.1, read as the reverse complement.
TTCTTCATTAGAAAAATCAGATTGCACATAATCCTCAGCTATAAAAGTAGCAGTATTTTGACAAGTACATCCAAGAGAATCAGTCAAGGTCTGAGTAGAGGTATCAACACCTATACTAGTACTAGGCTTAGGGTGAACAACTAACTCATCAACATTGTTGCATGTGAAAAACCTATAGAAGTACCATATCAAAACTAAACTATGTGCAAGTTCTTCATTAGAAAAATCAGATTGCACATAATCCTCAGCTATAAAAGTAGCAGTATTTTGACAAGTACATCCAAGAGAATCAGTCAAGGTTGAGTAGAGGTATCAACACCTATACTAGTACTAGGCTTAGGGTGAACAACTAACTCATCAACATTGTTGCATGTGAAAAACCTATAGAAGTACCATATCAAAACTAAACTATGTGCAAGTTCTTCATTAGAAAAATCAGATTGCACATAATCCTCAGCTATAAAAGTAGCAGTATTTTGACAAGTACATCCAAGAGAATCAGTCAAGGTCTGAGTAGAGGTATTGGTAGATGAATCACAAGTAGTTTGTGTAGAATTGTCTACTAACGTACTTTGGTCAGTTTGAGTAGAAGCAATCTCACAAACTTTCTTAGTATCAACAACAATACATTTATCCTCTGAATTCGGACTTTGAGACTTGAGATGATCAATAACTTTTTGTTGAGATTTTACCTTTTGTTGTAAACCTTCTATTTGTTTTTCCAAAAATGTGGTTGGAAAATACATTTTAGTTGGTTTAGGTGGAGTACAGACAGATTATTGGTTTTGAAAATTTGATTCAATTTCTTCCAATTTGAAAATTGAAGACTCTTTTGTTTTGTATGAATCATTTATTGCATCATAATTAACCAAAAATTCTTGTTTTGGTATTCTCTCAACTTCATCAGTCTCAAATTCGTCATCCAATGGACGAATAAATTGTTGTATCATACCAAGTCGTAGGAATTTTTCATCATACAAGGGTTCAATTTCCTCTTTGGCTTTTTGCAATGGTGTGATATTCTCAAATCCCAACCCTAGAAGAAATTCTGTTTTGTCAATTTTTGACTTGTTGAAATAGGCAGTGAAATTCAAGAGAGGATTTTGTTCAACTTTATATAACTTTTCTTGATAGAAAAGTATATTCTTTTTAAATTCCTCAACTTGTTTTTCAAGATTCTCAATCTCAATGCCTTTTAGAAAACAATTATGATTTAAATCAGAAATCTTCCTTTCGAATTCAACATTGTTTGGTTTAGCTTCTTGGAGTTTTTTATTAAGAATATCAACATCCATTTGTCTTGCATTTGCCCGAAGCCATTCATTGGTCTTTTGGATTTCAAGATCTTGATTGGCCTTTTCAAGATCATGAATGGTCTTTTCAAGATTTTGACATTTTTGTAATAATTTAGAATCAGGAGAGACATTCAACTCACATTCTTTAACCAACATCTTATCTTTGTAAGCTTGAAAATCTTGTTTAATAGCTTCATGTTCAAAAAGTAATTTTGAATGTTCTTCAATAAGTTTTGAAAATTCACTTTTAGAAAATGAAATGCTATTTTTCAACTTTTTGTTTTTGTTGGCTAAAGAATTGATATGAGTTGTTAAATCTGATAAAGCTAATCTACATGACTCTTTGTCCTTAATCAAAGAAAAAGTAGAGTCGAGATTTACCTCATCATCTGGGTATTCATCATCAGTGCTTTCTTCTTTAAAGTCTTTGTTCTTGGCCAACCTTGCCATATAGCAAACATTAGCAGAGAGATCTTGATCTTCATCATCTGTGAGTAACAGCCATTTGTCATCTTCAGCTAGCAATGCATGTCCTGCTTCGACTTGTTTGGCTAACAGCATCTTCTGCTTGTAATACTCATAGTTCCGCTTTCGAGGTTGTTTGCAATTAACAGCAAAATGTCCAGGAATACCACAATTGTAGCACTTTTTGTCTGATGACTTACCCTTCTCAACAACTTGTTTCTCATAAATTTCCTTCTTTTCACCATACCTTGATCCATTAGCTTCACCTTGCTCATTACTCCTTGGATGATAATGTTCCTTCTTGGGAAATGCACTTGTAGAAGAAGTGCGGAGATTGTTGTTTGTTTGCCTCGCTTTATAAAATTTCCTCTTGAAATGCTTTGTTACCGCGGCAAGAGCTTGATATAGTTCATCTGAAGCACCATCTCTTGTAGCCATCAGATCATCTCCCTCCTCATCAGACGAAGAAACAACTACCATTTGCCTGTTAAGAGCTTCAGAAATCTTCTTCTCAACTATCAATGCCAAAGGATCAGAAGATACAACTTCTGGCATTTTGTTTGATGAAGCTTTGTTTAGGACTTGGTTTTCATTGAGTTTGAAAGATTCATAAAGAGTATGAATGGTGAACTTGGTCAGATTTTGATGTTGCTTGATCTGTGTTCCAAAATCTTCCCATTCTGGACCAAGAGCTTTGATGAATTTGATGTTTAGCTCAATCTCTGTTTTCTTGACATTGTTCTTCCTCAGCTCATTTATGACATTGCAGAATCTGTAGTAGACAGCTTCAAGAGTTTCATTAGGCAATTTCGCGAAGTTGTCAAACTCAGTCAAAATATTGGTCAATCTTATCGTCGAAGTCACGTCAGCTCCTTCCATCTGTCTAGCCACCTCATCCCAAATCTCCTTGGCCGTATCATAAGAATCAACAGAGCCATAGATTTCATCCGGTAGAGCTTTGTATAAGCATGACCTAGCTCTGTTATCTGCAGCTGTTTGATCTTTTTGTTCAGCATTCAAAAGGTCAGGAGTTAGAATTATTGCATCAGTAGTGGGATGGCGATGAACGGCAAGTCCATTAAGGATGGAATCTTTCATCATATGACCATTTGTTTGACTTTCCACATAGTCCATAAATCTTTTCTTCCATAGTCCATAGGAACCACGGTAGAGAACTGGAGGTCTTGTATCTGAACCCAATGCCAATGCTTCACGAGAAGTCATTTTGAAATTGATTTGATTTGAAAAATTGAATTGTATTAAGAACAGAAAATGAAACGATCTTGAATTGAAATGAATTTGGATTGAAATGATTCAAAGAATTAGAACGATCTTGGTTGAAGATCGTCTTAAGTTCAGAGGAAATGGAACGATCTTGGTGAAGATTGTCTTAGATTTTGAAGAAATTTGATTAAGTCTTGAAATATGAAACGATCTTGAATTGAAATGAATTTGGATTGAAATGATTCAAAGAATTAGAACGATCTTGGTTGAAGATTGTCTTAGATTTTGAATAAATGAGATTAAGTCTTGAAATTGAAACGATCTTGAGAAGAACAGAAAATGAAACGATCTTGAGAATAACAGGAAATGAAACGATCTTGAGAAGAACAGAAAATGAAACGATCTTGAGAATAACAGGAAATGAAACGATCTTGAGAAGAACAGAAAATGAAACGATCTTGAGAAGATCGTCCTTGGTAAGATCGTCTTGGGTGAGATCGTCTTGAGTGAGATCGTCTTGAGTGAGATCGTTTTGAGTGAGATCGTCTTAGGATTTTGATGAAATTTGATTAAGTCTTGAAATTGAAACGATCTTGAAATGAAATGACTTTGAAGTAAATGATTTTTGATAAAACGATCTTGAATTGAAATGAATTTGGATTGAAATGATTCAAAGAATTAGAACGATCTTGGTTGAAGATCGTCTTAAGTTCAGAGGAAATGGAACGATCTTGGTGAAGATCGTCTTAGGTTTCGAAGAAATGAGACGATCTTGGTGAAGATCGTCTTAGGTTTCTAGGAAATGAGACGATCTTGGTTGAAGATCATCTTGTTTTCTTTCTCAAAACTTATAAGTATTTGAATTGACCAAACCAATCCTTTCGGATTAATTAGCCAGAAAACAAACACTTCACCACACACACTTGTCTAGAATGATCTTGTGAAGATCGTCTAACAAGACACAATGCACAAGAATGAAAAACGAGCTTTGAACGACTAAGACGATCTTAGGAAGATCGTCCTAGTGAAGATCGTTTTGGAGTCATCTTCTTCATTTTATCAGTTTTCCAGAAAAACTCCATTAACAACAAAAAAAAAACTTCAATATCTTTTGAATTACTGGGAGTTAGATCACGAAATCACTTGCAAACTGATTGAATTCATGTCCGCAACAAGTTTATGAACAAAATTCAACACAAAACACAACAGATTCAAATCCCTCAAAATTTGCGCCAAAAACTCAAAATTCAATCTCGAGATTTAGATTGAATTGGAACTTGAAACTTGACAGGATTATGTTATCAATAACCACGAATCTATTGGTGAACAAATAACTGTCATTTTATGTGATTTGAAGTGTGAATTTTGATGAACCAGTAGGTAAAAAAATACGAACAGAATTGTAAATAATTTTGATTTTGTTGAATTTGTGATTGAATTCAGTTATGGATCGTCATCAGATTGATGTTTATCTCTGATACCACTTGTTATAACACGATTTCTATCACTGAATTCAATTCATCAATGGCGGTTTGGATAGTGTGTGTTCTTGGTGTTTGTGTATGTTTTGAGAGAGAATCAAAGGTAACTGTGTGTGAATTAACAGGTATAAAAATTATGTGTAATGTTATATGTAATTGTTATGATCTCTAAGGTATGAGAGGGCTATTTATAGTCTAATTCTACAATTATGCTAATTGTCACAATTAGCCCCACAACCTTAGTAATCATTTATCTATGAATTAACAACAAGAAATTCCTCTAATCTAGATTACAATTTATCACTATTTTTGGATTTCTAACAACTTCATTAAACCATGATCAAAAAATTAAAACTTAAACCATAAGAACCAAGTCACAAAACTAATAATCTATTGTGCCGATAGAAACAAATCAACTACTTAGTCATATAGATTCATAATTCCAAATAGCAAACTCATAGTAAGATAGTATTATTTCAATAATTGCAACTATGCAGGTACTTAGGGAGTTAGGGTACATAAGTTTAACAAAGTAATCAAATATTAGGGTATATAAAATTATAAATTAAGTTAGGGCAAATGGTAATTCAATTGCTAGTAATAAAAAAAGAACCTGGTGGAAGCATACGTTTGGGGGATGGCCGGAGGATGATGGCCGGCCAGAGTGACGGACTATGGTGGTGGGCTGGTAGTTGTGGTGGAGTGGTGGCCTGTTGATGTGTTTCTTCAGAAGTATCGTCTCAGTATCAATGAAAGAGGGGGAAGGATTGCAGGAAGCAATTGTGGGGGTAGAGGCATAGATGGAGAAAATGGTGAATTCAAATATTTTGGGAAAAAGGGGCACGACTTGGAAGGAATTCGGGAGGGAACAAATATTTTGGGAAAAAGGGGTGAATTCAAAGATTTTGGGAAAAACTTACCGTTTTACGATAAACGGGGTGTCTGATAAAACCCTGCGTTTTAGACAAAACGGGTTTCCTAAAGTTGACATGACATGACGATACAAAACGGGTATCCCAAATTTGTCTTATAAATAAGGTGTGTCTTTCCATTTCGTTTCGTACAACCTACATAAATACTTTTGCTTACCTTCGTTCCTTTGTATTTCTGGTTTATCATGAGACGAAGCCGTCAAAAATGCACTCGAAGTCTATGAGGTGAAACCACCATATATCCGGATAACGTGACTCAACATCAGCTGCAGATGACAAAATTTAAAAATACCGGGCATCAAATGATGTTATACTCCATATCACACGGTTGACAATATCATTTGTACAAGGCTTATATTAAATCCTTTTTTGTTTATTTTTTTTAACTCATATGGATTATGGCTTGACTCGGTTCCTTTAGTTATGTTTCATGTAAGGATTGAGTCATAATTGGGAATCCAAATAATATCATCCATCAAATGCTAATGACCGAGATATCTTTGTGTGGTCACACTCTTTTCAATATATTCTACATATACATATACGTTATACATAAAACTGCACGTTTTTGTTTATAAGATCATCGAAGTGGCCATAGTAATGCGTTTGACATGACAAGACTAAAATACTGACTGTCAGTATGTCGGCCACTGTTCGATTTAAAAACGCTGCGTTTTATATAAGACGGGGAATCTGAAATTGTATTATAAATAAGGTTTGTCTTCCTCTTCATTTCATACCATCTTTAATTTCTCTTTGTGGGTATATCATGAGACGAAGGCAACGACTTACGCCGTTTATCCAAGACGTGAAGCTACCACATATTCGGATAACGTGACTCAACATCAGATTCAGATGTTAGACTTCAATTATATTGGGTATTAAATGAGAATTCAGGACGTGACTCAACATCTTCAAAATCACGCCACTGATATCATTTGCCCTAATGCTTATGTTAGATTCTTTTTGTGTACTTTTTATTTGACCATATGGATTATGGCCTGTATGGTTTCATTTCGTTTTTGTCACAATGTATGGGCCGAGTCATATGGTTTTTTCCTCTTATATGGATTATGGCTTGTACCGCTTCATGTTTTATTATTAACAATATTTGAACTATTTAATTTGGTGTTTGTTAGGTCAAAAATCGACCAAGTATAATTTGTTCAGAAATAGCTGAAGCTCAGTGAAAAATACTTGTATAGAATTCTGAGGTCGCTCAGAATTAGTTCACTGAAGCTTCACTTCAGTTCAGATCAACGTATCAGAATACCGTTCAGAATGAAGTCAAAGACTGAAGTCTGAAGAAAAAGAATCAGCTCAGATGTGGAGCTCAGAAGTTGATTCTACCTGATCGAATACTGAAGCATCTCAGTGTAAAAGTACTTACACACTTTTACACTGATTATGAGGAAGACTTTTTACTTTACATATCTTTACCCGGTTGTAAAGTATAGAATTCGAGTTTTAGTGTGTGTTAATGAAGATTTTAGTGAGAGAGTGTAGAGAGAGAAAGTAGAGATGGCAGGGAAGATTAGTTTGCATTAATGGGGTAAAAGGTTACAATTTGCTTAATGGAGGGGGTTTATATACATATGAGCTATTTACACTATGCCCCCTTCATTTACAATAAAGGTACAATTTACATAGAAATACACAAATCAACTACTACATTTATATTTCTAACAATCTCCCCCTTAGTAGTGATTTGTGAAAAATATTCAGTCTTTGTCAATCTTCAAACTTTTGTATTCGGTCTGTCTTTGTTTGGATGCCAGAACCAATTATCCCCTTCAGGTCTATCATCTGGAACAATCATGTTTGCTTCAAAGTTTCTTGGTGGAATGTTTTGTGGTCCAGGAAGATGACTAGGCTCGTACTTGATCCAACAACCTCCTCTCCGACGTACAACATACTTAGACTTCTTGACATTCTTAGCCTCTCTCATCATTCTGATGCTGTCTCGGTATTCAAGTCTTTGATTAATCTTGGAGATTGCCTTATCAAATACTTTCCTTTTCTTTTCATCTTGGTCATCTTCTTTCAAACATAACAACACATTCTTGCAAAACTCTAATGTTCCATCTGAATAAGAAGCAAGTTCATCCATGCGAATGAAAATCTTCTTCTTTTCGACTATTGAGAAAAACAACTCCGAAGGATGGTTCTTCAATGACATGACCAATACTGAGCTGTTTGATATCTGCAGTGTAAAGACTTTGATCTGGATATGGAACATTGATCTTTCTCTTAACAACTTTAAAACCATGAAAATCTTCCAATGAAGCGTATTGAATGCAGCTTGACATGTATCTCTTCACAGCATCAAAAGCAACAACATCTTCACGGTATCTTTGCATTGCATTCAGAAAATGGTTGTAGAGAAAAATAATGTCATCTACTGGCAGCAACTTGAACTGGGCTTCTGTGAATCTGTACATCTTATTATTATCTCTTTTCACATGATAACATGGAACAGAGATATAAACCCTTTTAATCAAAATCACTCTGACCAGCACCAAAATCTTATGATTTCTTTGTTCTTCGAGTAACTTGGGATTGTATTGCTTGGTGAGTTTAAGAAGCTCTTTGTATTCTTCAACTTGCCTTGCTTCCTTAAACTTGTACATTGAATCCAACTCCGGTCTCTTAGTTTTAGTAACTTTGGTAGCTCCACAGAATATCGGATATGCTCTTTCTTCCAGATATTTAGACTTCTTGACATTCTTAGCCTCTCTCATCATTCTGATGCTGTCTCGGTATTCAAGTCTTTGATTAATCTTGGAGATTGCCTTATCAAATACTTTCCTTTTCTTTTCATCTTGGTCATCTTCTTTCAAACATAACAACACATTCTTGCAAAACTCTAATGTTCCATCTGAATAAGAAGCAAGTTCATCCATGCGAATGAAAATCTTCTTCTTTTCGACTATTGAGAAAAACAACTCCGAAGGATGGTTCTTCAATGACATGACCAATACTGAGCTGTTTGATATCTGCAGTGTAAAGACTTTGATCTGGATATGGAACATTGATCTTTCTCTTAACAACTTTAAAACCATGAAAATCTTCCAATGAAGCGTATTGAATGCAGCTTGACATGTATCTCTTCACAGCATCAAAAGCAACAACATCTTCACGGTATCTTTGCATTGCATTCAGAAAATGGTTGTAGAGAAAAATAATGTCATCTACTGGCAGCAACTTGAACTGGGCTTCTGTGAATCTGTACATCTTATTATTATCTCTTTTCACATGATAACATGGAACAGAGATATAAACCCTTTTAATCAAAATCACTCTGACCAGCACCAAAATCTTATGATTTCTTTGTTCTTCGAGTAACTTGGGATTGTATTGCTTGGTGAGTTTAAGAAGCTCTTTGTATTCTTCAACTTGCCTTGCTTCCTTAAACTTGTACATTGAATCCAACTCCGGTCTCTTAGTTTTAGTAACTTTGGTAGCTCCACAGAATATCGGATATGCTCTTTCTTCCAGATATTTAGACTTCTTTGCTGCCTCCTTTGGCTTAACACCCAGAGTAATCATTCTTTCTTTATTCCTCAAGAAGTATCCTCGATCAATAAACCTCCTTTGTTCTTCAGTCAATCCAGAAGGAAAATAATCAGGGAGAACTTCCTCGGATATGATTGCCTCTTTCAACACTTGTTTATATGTTGACTTCTTGAAATTCTGAGATGCAGCTTCAGGAGTCTTTCTCAATTCATCAAAACTGTTAAAGTCTTCAAAAGTCTAATGCTGTGGAGTTGTGCTATCATGAATAGATGATTCTCCAACTTCTTTTCTGCTTGAAGAACCTGTTTCAAAATAATCAAGATCTGGAAATTCTTCAAACATTGGTTCTTCATCAGCTTCTACGTTTACTGGAGTCTCAACTATCTCCGGCTCATCCAAGATTACATTATCTTTTACAGCTTCAATATCTGCTTCACTTTTAGCATATTCGACAACTTCATTTTCAATCACAAATCCTTCTTCTTCAATTACTTCAACATTCTCATTCTCTTCTTCTTCTTTTTCATCACTATCAGCTCCAAAAACTTCATTAAATTTTCTTTTAATTTCAGTAATTCTTTCAATCTCCTCAGGGTCATCATCATTATTTCTTTCATTAAATCTTTCAGTAAAATCTCTAACCATATTATCAATTTCTTCTTGAGTACTAATAGCAAGCTCTTTCCATCTTCTATCAGATCTAGCTCTAACAGCAACTAATCTTTCAATCTCCTCTTGATCTTCTTCAACAACATCTTGATTTTCACCCTCAGTTCTTTCAGTCATCACCACATCCTCAACATTTACGTCAACTCTTGCCGAAGTATTTCCAGTATTCGCTTGACCTTCTCCTTGGTTCTCCCCCTCGGGGTGATCATCGGAATCAAGATCATCCCGTCGAGAAGCAACCGAGGCCGGTCGGGAAGATTCTAATGCCAAAAAACGTAATTCAAAGGCAGCAAGCTTAGCATCATACTCTGCTTTCTGTTTTTGAACTTGATCTTGAAGATTCTTGACTTGTTTTTCCTGTGCAAGCTCCCTTTCTCTTACTTCCAAAGCATTTAACACCCCCCTTTCAGAACTGTCAACAAATCACCTTCAGTCCTTAAAATATTCAACAAATGATCACATGCTTTGTCTTTTTCTTGTTGTTTTGTTGTTGGTGATATTTGAGATGGTGTTTGTGTTCTTTGTGTTGGTGTTTGTGTTCTTTGTGTTGGTGTTTGTGAAGGAAATAGAGTACCCAACCCGGAGGTTGTTTGCACACTTGTGGTGTGACCTAAATTCAGCGAAGCTGATTCAGGATTTCCTGCAGATCCTCGGGTTATACCCTCACCAGCAGTTTCAGATTCATGGGCTTTGCAACCGGAATCAGTTTGTGTCCTAGACTGTGATAAATCACTATCCGGGACTTGTTGTTGGGTAACACCTCTAACAACACCGGGGTCACTGAGAATGCCCGTTAATACAGTCTCAGGTTGATCCTGAAGAACAGCAGTGTCACTTCGGCGTTCATACTATCCCCCAGTCTCGGTTTGAGAACTGTTACCTGCGGCTAAAGCTGGCATGATGTTAGCTAAGGCAGGATTTCCAAGCTGTCCTTGAGGGTCACACAAAGTGGGTCCCCCTCCGCTTGTTCCGGCATCAGTACTCAACTGAGCTTGTGAATCCGTGTACCTAGGAGATCTAGACTCTTGTGCACGAAATGAAGTCGAGAGGTGGGGCTGTTCCTCTCTATTTTCAACACTCTCATCCTCCAAATGAGGAGAGTGTGGTGAACGTGGCTGTTCCCCGTGCGTTTCTGAGACTAACTCCTGTTGTGAGGAGTCAGAATGGCGAGGAGAGTTTGGTGCAAGCGAGAATGGGGAGTTATCGACTTCTATCCTAGGGTTGACATCCCGGCTAGACACAGTTGTTTCAACTATCGGAGGGCCAACGTTTTCTTTATGCCCTTGTCCTAACCCGGACCTCTCAACCTATCTAACATTTACAACTCCCCCCTCAATCCCGCCTTGTTCCTCCTGCACAACATCATCTCCTGTGCTAACATTCTCAGTTTCCAATTCAGATATTACATTATCAACAATTCTAGTTGCTTGTTCAACATCAAATTCAGCTGAGGCACCAATAGTTTCATCTAAATCTGCCGAACTGGTTTCAACTCTGTGAGATGTAGATCTAGAAGACTTATGCTTTCTTTTTGACTTTTTCTTTGATGCCTTTGGCAGACCAGATGGTGGCCTTCGACCAATCATTTTAATTCGTCTGCCTGGTGGTGGAGTTGGTTCATTCAGTAACGCTGAAGCAAGCGGTGTCGGATTAAGAACAGGTGATAAATGAGGTGGTGTAAGTATCGGTGGATTTGGAGAGACAACGGTTGGTGGAGATTGTGTTGTTTGAATGGATGGTGTGGTTTGTGAAGTAGTATTCGGTGTAGATTGAGAAACAGGTGAAGAAATAGGTTCAGGTGTAACAACTTCTTGTTCAAACATAACTCTTTTTGATTTTCTCTTCTTCTGCCCAGAAGTCCCCTCATCACTAATCCCTCTTTTTCTTTTAGTAGACCTAGGACCCTCACTTGGCGACCTATTCACAGCTTGGGAAGGAATCTGTCGGCTTTCAGATCCCATCGCTGTGGCTAACCACTCTCTATAGGACCTAAGGTGAGGACTCTGAGCAGGAACCAGATTAAGCAGAAATGGTGGGATTGGAAAAGGTCTAGCAATGTCACTTCCTGTGCCTCTTACTCTCATATTTGACTTATACATTGCAATCACACACTTGAAGCTGTCTTCCAACTTTGGAATCTCCTCAGTATTATCAAGTATGTCTTCAATTATCAAAGTGAAGAATCTAATATAAGGAATGTACTTTCGTTCTTGAACATCCTTTCCTTGCACCACTTGTCTCATCTTATCCCACACAATCTTGGCAAAGTCACATTTAACATTATGTGTGACAGCATAATATATAGACAGTGAGTGCTTTGTCATTGCATCAATCCCCTTTTGAGATGGCATCAGACAGGTGCTTAAAACATTGTACATTGTATGCCATAATGTAGCCACATTCATTCTTTTAAAATCCCTCATGGATGTCAACTCTCCTTCATATCCCAAAGGGCTTTTCGGTTCTAAAGGTACTGAAGTTGCACTTTTTTACTTTAGGAGGAACCATTCTTTATTTTCGTATATTGTGGGTTATGTTTTGTAAAACACCGTTTATTATGGGTATTAAAATTACCAGATAGTTGTTTTAGGCCACGTAAGGCGGTTTTTGACTTTTTGACTTGCCACATTGGCTTATCTTCTCCAATATGATGCTGAGAATTTAGCAATACCTATTTACTTTATATCAAAATTTCCAGATCCATATTAAAAGGTCCAGATCCATATCAAAATGTCTAACCACAAAATCTATTAAATCCATAACCTATTTAAAATTTCCAGATCCATATTAAAAGGTCCAGATCCATATCAAAATGTCTAACCACAAAATCTATTAAATCCATAACCTATTTACTTTATATCAAAATTTCCAGATCCATATTAAAAGGTCCAGATCCATATCAAAATGTCTAACCACAAAATCTATTAAATCCATAACCTATTTAATCTATCTATCTATCTATATCTATTTAATCTATCAATGTCTATCTTGGTCTCTCTATCTATATCTATATGGCTTTCATTTTTTTATGATGCTCGTGGTGGTGGATGACCGGAGATGGTGACAGAGAAGAGATGGGGTGGTTGGTGAAAGGGGTTCCGGCTTGAAATCTTCATCACCGTCTTCCGATCACTCCAGAGTTGCAGAGGCGGCGGCAGGTGGTGTTGGGGGTTGGTTGGTCGCCCATTGTTTCTTAGATGACGATGGAGCCACAACGATCCGGTTACCCATGACCGCCTCCATCAAGATCCGGCCAACCTATCACCACCACCACTACAAAAATCCGGTCAAACCCCATCACCAACCTTTCTACAAAAGCTGAAGTTTTTGAATCTTGTCGCAGAGAATGAAGTTTTTGAATCTTATTGTGGGTTCATTTTGGCCGGAAAAAATATAGGCTTGCCAGTTTCAAAGTTTCCTGGAAATAATAATGGAGGTTTTCAATTGAAAACCCGTTCTTGCACGGTTCCGATTCTACCGGTCAGTCCGGTTTAAAACCACCAGATAAAAGTCCGGTTTTGAGATGGCTTTCAGCATTATGTTCACAGTAATTAATGATAGAAAATGAAGATTTTTATACATTGATTATACAGAAGAAGAAACACCACACGCATAGTGGTTTGACTTTCTCATGACATGAAAAACTGGGAGGTTTGACTTTAAGTCTAACCCAATATAATTAGAACACAAAAAACCAAGAAATCCTGGCTAAACTTTTCCATCTTGCTTAATCTGGTAACTTTCCACTAGCCATGTCAACAAATCCCCAAAATCCATTTTGAGCCATCTGAAACAAATACCATAAAACAATACTCTAAATTAAACTACATACAAATTTGAAGAATTTACAAGGAGAGAATATCAAATTTTCTAAAAAGGAAGCATGGACCATTCATTCCTTACCTTGATGATGCTGGATTGTGATTGTTGTTTGTCAACAACCGATGAATCGTCTTCGAAACTGTTGTCTTCGGTTTAAGGCATAGATATATAAATTATAGGAGTAACTTATAATATCTATACATATATTCATATGCATAAACCGATATATTTTAGTCTATTTTGGATGGTATTTAAGCCCCACACACAAAACCACCACTATAAAACCGGATAGTGGTTTTGGTCCCTACAATATATGCATTTTGTCACGATATATCCCAAGTTATACGAAAAAATAGAATGGTTCCTCTAATAGTAAAAAAGTGTAAGTTGAGTACCTTTAGAAACGAATAGCCCTATCCCAAACCATGAACTGCAGATAACATTTCATCAACTGATGGCAATTCTTCATACTCTTCTTGTTCTGGAAAACCAATGATCGTTCTGAATTCATCTAGTGTGAATTGGCAGTTAAACACATTTTCATCTGATTGAAGAGAGTATCTAAAGCATTCTTCATGATGATGTCTTTTATTGGCTTTCACAAACTCAATTGATTCCCATAACTCAAATATGTACTTCTCGGGAACAATTGCACCACCAGTCAAAGCATTATTCAAAGGATGATGGCCCAGAATCTCCGTTATGATTGGGAATTTGGATGTAAATGGAATATGAAGAGCTTGATTGGCTTGCATCTTCATAGTTGCACCTTCTTGGAACATCACCATCTTTATATTTATTATTTTTCTGAAAAGACAAACTGACCAAAATTTTGACCAGAAAATACACTTTAAACACAGAAAAATAAAAACACAATAACATTTAATACACAAAGACAATGTTTCGCACATATATCAAAAATGAGAAAACAAAGTAGTACACAAAGGCGTTCGATACCTTGCTTCTCACCCTAATATATATACAAAACATGACGATATATAGAATCACATAAGTATTAAAAGATAAGAAAGCAAAGGTAGTACACAAAGGCGTTCGATACCTTGCTTCTTACCCCAACACTTATGAAATACTATATAGACAAACACAATACACACATACATTCATACATTTTAAAATCAACACAAATAATAAAAAAAAACTTAGAATAAAAAGAATAAAGAAAAATCAATTTTAACTGTTTGCCGAGAAAAAATCTCGGCAAATGGGGTTTTAAAAAAAAATTTCTCAAAATTTTGCCCAGAAAATAATAAGGAACAAAAATTGATTTTGGCAAAAACTTTGAAAAATTTTAAGCATTTGCCGAGATAAAAACTCTGCAAATGGCACATGTGATAAAGTCTTTTTGAAAAATTTTAAGCATTTGCCGAGATAAAATCTCTGCAAATGACATATTTGATCAAGTCTTTTTGAAAATTTTTAAGCATTTGCCGAGCAAAAACCTCGGCAAATAGGCATTTCAGACTGGACTTCATTGAATATATGAAAACTCCTTTGATTTGATCAACAAAAATGTTGGCAAATGTTAAAGGAATATTTCAATGACAAAATGTGCATTTGCCGAGATAAAATCTCTGCAAATGGCACATTTGATATCAAACCAGAAAGAATGTAATCAAGTCTTTTTGAAAATTTTTTAAGCATTTGCCGAGATAAAAACTCTGCAAATGGCACATGTGATAAAGTCTTTTTGAAAAATTTTAAGCATTTGCCGAGATAAAATCTCTGCAAATGACATATTTGAAATTTCAAGACTTATGAAAAATTTCTCCAAAAAGATTGATTTGCCGAGCAAATTACTCTGCAAATGGCCAATTTAAGACTTATTGCCGAGCAAATTTCTCTGCAAATGACCAATTTAAGACTAAGAAAATTTTCAACAAAAAATGTTGATTTGCCGAGCAAAAACCTCGGCAAATAGGCATTTCAGACTGGACTTCATTGAATATATGAAAACTCCTTTGATTTGATCAACAAAAATGTTGGTTTGCCGAGCAAAAACTTTGCAAATGACCAATTTAAGACTAAAAAATTTTCAACAAAAATGTTCATTTGCCGAGCAAAAACCTTGGCAAATGGCATTTTTGATCTGAAAATTTTGTTAAGTCAAAATATTCACATGTTTTGCCAGTTATATGAAGATTTGAAGATGGAAATGAACAAAACATAGCATTTGCCGAGATAAAACCTCTGCAAATGGCACATGTGATCAAGTCTTTTTGAAAAATTTTAAGCATTTGCCGAGATAAAATCTCTGCAAATGGCACATGTGATAAAGTCTTTTTGAAAAATTTTAAGCATTTGCCGAGATAAAATCTCTGCAAATGACATATGTGATCAAGTCTTTTTGAAAATTTTAAGCATTTGCCGAGATAAAATCTCTGCAAATGGCACATGTGATCAAGTCTTTTTGAAAAATTTTAAGCATTTGCCGAGATAAAATCTCTGCAAATGGCACATGTGATCAAGTCTTTTTGAAAAATTTTAAGCATTTGCCGAGATAAAATCTCTGCAAATGGCACATGTGATCAAGTCTTTTTGAAAATTTTAAGCATTTGCCGAGATAAAAACTCTGCAAATGGCACATGTGATAAAGTCTTTTTGAAAAATTTTAAGCATTTGCCGAGATAAAATCTCTGCAAATGACATATGTGATCAAGTCTTTTTGAAAATTTTAAGCATTTGCCGAGATAAAATCTCTGCAAATGGCACATGTGATCAAGTCTTTTTGAAAAATTTTAAGCATTTGCCGAGATAAAATCTCTGCAAATGGCACATGTGATCAAGTCTTTTTGAAAAATTTTAAGCATTTGCCGAGATAAAATCTCTGCAAATGGCACATGTGATCAAGTCTTTTTGAAAATTTTAAGCATTTGCCGAGATAAAAACTCTGCAAATGGCACATGTGATAAAGTCTTTTTGAAAAATTTTAAGCATTTGCCGAGATAAAATCTCTGCAAATGACATATGTGATCAAGTCTTTTTGAAAATTTTAAGCATTTGCCGAGATAAAATCTCTGCAAATGGCACATGTGATCAAGTCTTTTTGAAAAATTTTAAGCATTTGCCGAGATAAAATCTCTGCAAATGGCACATGTGATCAAGTCTTTTTGAAAAATTTTAAGCATTTGCCGAGATAAAATCTCTGCAAATGGCACATGTGATCAAGTCTTTTTGAAAATTTTAAGCATTTGCCGAGATAAAAACTCTGCAAATGGCACATGTGATAAAGTCTTTTTGAAAAATTTTAAGCATTTGCCGAGATAAAATCTCGGCGAATGGCACAAATCTTCAAACATTCATATATTACCCAGCCCTTCAACAATCAAACCCAGAAAAATTCACAAACTATGCAGATTAAGGCATTAAAAACAGATAAACAACAAGTAATAGTCCTAATCATGCAACTAAAATCATCTAAACACAAACCAAAACATCACAACAGCTACAAAGATCATAACATTTCATCTTGGCATTTAATCAAACAGTTGGCATTCAATATGAAAATAAGAAATTGTTACCTTTAAACTGATGATCTGATGAAGAGATGAGATGTAATAAGTCAAAAAATCGATCACTAGTATAACCCCACTTTGATTATTATGGATTAGATGAAAATTTTGATTGATTGATGTGATGGACCGATTGGTTTTGAGAGAAAAAGTAGGCTATTTTGGTTTGAATTTGAATTGTGAAAGACTTGACCCGCCCATTTTTCCTTTTAAATATCAAATTCGGGTCGCGGGTCTGGGTTTGACCCGCGTGTCAACCCGGATTTTGACTTGTTTTGGGCTTAAATCACAATTTTGGGCTGTAATGATTTTGGGCTCTTTTTGGGTTTTACACAAAAACAGACAAACAAAAATAAAAATAAAAATAAAACTAAAAGAAAATAGAAATAGAAATAAAAATAAAAATAAAAAAACACTTATGAAAACAAAAAAATTAACAACATTTAAAAAAAAAATTATCTTTTAAAATTTTCTAATTTTGTATTTGGTTTTTCAGATTTAAAAACAAACACACATAAAATGAAATAAACAAATAAAACAAACAGATTAAAAATAAGCAAACAAATATTAACATGCATTTGCACACTCCCCCTCAAATCAAGCATATATGAAAACAGTGAATTTACAAACTCCCTCTAAAATTATGCATTCTACCATTTTTCTCCCCCTCAAACATTGCATGTAATAGCAGATAAAACACATCAATGTTTGAAACAGAAAATGAACATAGAATACATGGCATGAAAGCATTTAAGTTTGTAAGTCTAGCATTCCCAACTTGGTTTTAAGAAAATTGAACCTCTGTTCATCCAAAGGTTTGGTGAAAAGGTCAGCAAGTTGGTAGTCTGTCGGGACAAAATAGAGTTCGATGTTACCTTTCTCGACATGATCTTTAAGAAAATGGTACCGAACATCTATGTGCTTGGTCTTTGTGTGCTGTACAGGATTGCAAGAAATAGCAATAACACTCTTTGAGTCACAGTAAATGGGAATTCTGTTGAACTGAAATCCATAATCAGTCAACTGAGTCTTCATCCAAAGAACTTGTGAACAACAGCTTGCTGCAGCAACGTACTCAGCTTCTGCAGTAGATGTAGATACACAATTCTGTTTATTTGAAGACCAACTGACTAATCTATCCCCTAAAAACTGTACGCTCCCAGAAGTACTCTTTCGATCAAGCTTACAACCTGCATAGTCAGCATCCGAATATGCAATCAACTGAAACCCAGTATCCCTTGGATACCAGAGACCAAGGTTCACAGTGCCTTTCAGGTATCGGAATATCCGTTTGACGGCCTGGAAATGACTTTCCTTAGGATTGGCCTGGTACCTGGCACACATGCATGTGGAGAACATAATATCCGGGCGACTTGCAGTCAAATACATGAGCGACCCTATCATACTGCGATATCTCTTTTGATCAAAAGATTTTCCATTTAAATCAGCATTAATCTTTGTGCGAGCTTCCATGGGTGTCCCAATTGGTTGACAATTCATCATATCAAACTTTTTCAACATGTCAAGAATGTACTTAGTTTGACAAATAAAAGTACCATTTGACAACTGTTTTACTTGAAGGCCAAGGAAAAAGTTTAATTCACCCATCATGCTCATTTCAAATTTATTGATCATTAAAGCTAAAAAATTCTTGCAGTATTTAGGGTTAGTTGACCCGAAAATTATGTCGTCAACATAAATCTGGATTAGAATGATGTCACTCCCTTGTCGTTTGATAAACAAGGTAGTGTCAATCGAACCTTTGCTAAAGCCAGATTTCACAAGATAAGAAGATAGAGCATCATACCATGCACGAGGGGCTTGTTTCAGACCGTACAAAGCCTTATCTAACCTGTAAACATAGTCCGGATGTTTTGAATTCACAAACCCCTCAGGTTGTTCAACGTACACTTCTTCTTTGAGAATCCCATTCAAGAAGGCAGTTTTGACATCCATTTGGTAGACTTTGAAATTCTTGTAGGCAACATAGGCAAGAAACATCCGAATAGCCTCAATTCGTGCAACTGGTGCGAATGTCTCATCGTAATCAATTCCATCTTGTTGGCAATATCCCTTTGCAACCAATCGTGCTTTGTTACGTAGAACAACTCCAGTTTCATCCTTTTTGTTCTTGAAGATCCATTTGGTCTTAATTGGCTCCTTATTCTTGTAAGGATTGGGAACCAATTTCCACACCTCAAGACGTTCAAATTGATTCAGTTCTTCATGCATTGCTTTCACCCAATCTGGATAACTTAGAGCTTCATTCACTGTCTTTGGTTCAACAATACTCAGAAAATTCACAAACAGACATTCATTCGCGGATGCGGATCTTGTCTGAACTCCAGTTGTTGGATTACCAATGACTTGAGAAATTGGATGAGCTCTTGTCCATTTGGTTGTGTGAGGAATTGGATCACCAGATTCTTCAGAATCAATAAAATCAGGAGAATGTTGTTCAGTCAATTGTTCAAATGAAGTAGCAATTGGCTCAACAAAGTCGTCGAGATCATAATCTTCAGGATTGGTTGACGGATTTGTCACTTGAAAGATATTATGAGGTTGAGTATGCAACTCTGAATTATCAGAAGGTGGAGGAGAATCAGATAATGAATTAACATCTGATGATTGTGATGGTGAAGACTCATTGAGATCCATCTCTTTTGAATTTGAATTGGATGGTTCATTTGTATTCACTTCAGATTCAGGAACTTTCTTCAGAACTTGGAAAAATTCTTCAAACAAGATATCCAAATCTTGTGTTGTTTGTAACATCCCGAACTTTTATTTAATGTTTGACTAATGCCGTTAAGTCAATTTGGGGTGTCGTTAAGTCTTTACTTAATATTTGAATGTAGTTATGTGTGGTTAACGTAGATAACGTAGTTAGGTTTAAAAGCCTAAATTTTAACGACGAATAAAAGTGTGATTAATGTCGCTTAAAGGCTATGTAGTGCCTTTTAATGAAGGACTAATGTTGTATATGGTCAATAATGCAGTTTGTGACCAATAATGAAGGGTTTAGAAGTCCAGGGACTGATTTTGACATAGGTTGAAATCTAAAAACGGGATTAAGGGTTTAGGAGCTGCCATTAGATGAGATTAAGCAGCCATTAGCAAATAATAAAGCAATTAATCCTTTCTTGAATCCTAAAGCAATTAATCTAGTTTTTGGGTCTAACGATTGGGTATTTTGGTGTTGGAATCGATCGACCATCTAGCAAGCAGGTAATCATTGAATCGTTGGTTGTATTTTCTGGTTTAGGGGTTGGTTAATTATGAAATAGATCTGATTAAAATTGGATTATACACGTAATTAGGGCTTAGATGGTGTTTTGGTCAATTAACGTGCAAAACGATGTTAAACGAGTTTGTAATCGATCCGGATGATCAAAATGTGTTTAATGGTGTCAAAATCATGTTTTGGGTGAAGCCTAGATGGATCGTTTTCTGGAAAATCGAAGAACTTAGTCGTTTTTGAAAAGCAGTCGAACCAGCGTTCGAACGAAGTTAATCTTCGTTTTATGACTATCTTCGTTAGTTATGTTAAGTTCGTTCTAGTGATATTTTCGTTGGCCAAGTTCGTAAGAAGGAGTTTTGTTAAATTCGTTGGTTAAATTCGTTTGAAGCCAAATTCGTTGTTTAAATTCGTTTGAAGCCAAATTCGTTGTTTAAATTCGTTTGAAGCCAAATTCGTTGGTTAAATTCGTTTGAAGCCAAATTCGTTGTTTAAATTCGTTTGAAGCCAAATTCGTTGGTTAAATTCGTAAAGAAGCTATTTTCGTAAAGTAGATCGAACGAAGTTTAAGTTCGTACGAAGGTTATCTTCGTAAGGTGTAATTCTGGAATTTTACGTAGTCAGCCTTAAGTTCGTACGAGGGTCCATTTAAGGTCCTAAATGACTTATACTTTATATGTTAATGTACGATAGGTGTCGGGGAGTACTGATAAGCACTATTAGCTATTTGTTTGCGCGCGTACACTACTACCAGGTAAGATACACTACTTTGACACGCTGGGGATCAACTAAAAGCTGGTTTCAAATCGTAAACACTTCCATTCGGTACCTTATTATTGCATGTGGGCATATGGGTTACCTAGGAGGTATTATGGGTTATGCAGTTGACCATGAGACCTGAGATGCAGTACCTATTGTAGTGTAATGCAGGATTGCTTAATGTAATATGTAGTTATGCAGTTGATGTAGTTTAATGAAGTATCTTGATGTGTATGATATATAGAAATGAAGTTGATGCGTGATATGCATGCTTGACTTGTACGCCTAGTTCACTAGACTTGCTAGGTTGCTATGTCACTTGCACGTTTAAGGATCCAAACGTAATGAAGTTAAAGTGTGTGAATGTCTAGGAATGTGTGTTACCTAGACTATATGTGTGTGAATGTTTGGGAATGCAGGGACCCAATCTATATGTGTGAAATTGAGCTCATAAAACAGATGCAGTGAAAAGTGTTAAGCTTAACCCGTACTAGCCTTAGCCGGGCAAGTGCGTAGATGCAGTTGTTGCTTGGGTGGCTCCTCGCAACATGGTCTTTATAACACAGGGCGAGTAATACGAGAGGTTTGACCAACCTCCACATACGGATTACTCAAGGATTGGCTTGCCATTCCTTAACGACGTAAGATGAGTAGTCTTTTGACTAATCATCCAGTCGGGTGTGATGCAGGGCACACTTATATGCAGTTAACGAAGATACGTGTGAAAGTGTGTGAACTAATGCAGGATAGGCACCTTTAGGATGATTATCCTAATTGAAACGAAGTTGAAATGCAGTATATGTGTGAACGTGTGATGTGTGTTGTGCCTAATGAAACTTGTCTAATAATGAAGATTGTTTTAATTGGACAAATGCTTCTAAAATTAAGTGTTATCTTACTTAGCTATTCTTATAGCTAACACTTGCTTCTTAATGTGGTTGTTCCCTCAGGTTTAGCTTGATGGAAACTAGATGCAGGACGTGTGAGCTTGGGTAGATGCAATGAAGGAGCCTTAGCTACCCTTAGACGATGTTTTCTTTAGACATTCGTTACATTTCGTATTTAATGTCGAATTTATGTAGTGATGTGAGAACGGTTGTTTTATGTTGGGCAACCGTTGGGTTTTCATTTGAACTATTGTTTGATATGGCATGTAACACCAAATAAATGCAGAAACCGAAATGTTTTTATCGGTTTTGACTTTTACAGTCTTTACTTCCGCAAGTTAACACCGTTAGGTGAAAAGTTTTTGAAAACCCATATTTTTAAATGACGAGTGTTACATTGTTGGAGTAGAGAATGATGATTTGACATTTGATGCAGTCTTTGTTGCGGAAGCTTGTGGACTTTGAAGTTCGGGTCTTGAACTGTGTTGTTCAATAACCATTCCTGAGAGTTCATCAAATCTAACATTCATACTCTCTTCGATTCTCTTGGTTCTTCGGTTATATACTCGATAAGCTATTGATTCTCTCGAATAACCGATGAAATATGCCTCATCGCCTTTTGGTTCAAATTTTCCCAGATTATCTCGATCATTGAGAACATAACAAACACATCCAAATATGTGTAAGAAGTTCACATTGGGCTTTCTTTTGTTAATCACCTCATATGGAGTTTTATCAAACCTCTTGTTTATGATTGATCTATTTTGAGTGAAATAAGCAGTAGCAACAGCTTCAGCCCATAGATTCGGAGGCAACTTAGAATAAGCAAGCATTGTTCTAGCTGCTTCAACAAGAGTTCGATTACGACGTTCAACTACTCCATTCTGTTGAGGTGTTCTGGCAGCGGAAAATTGATGAGTAATACCCATGGACTTGAAGAAAGAATCAATTGTTGAATTCTTGAATTCAGTGCCATTATCTGAGCGAACAATTCTAACCGATGATTTAAGATTTACTTGGGTCTTCTTGATGAAATCAATAATCACATTTGGAGCATCACTCGTTGCATGAAGAAAGAATACCCAAGTATAACGAGAATAATCATCGACAATCACAAGAATGTATCGCTTGCCATGGATACTTTGAACTTTCATTGGTCCACACAAATCCATATGAATAAGGTGCAAAGGACCTTCTGTACTTAGAAACTTCTTTGGTTTGTGTGTTGCTTTCTTCATCTTTCCAATTGCACAAGCTGGACAAACATGTTCACTATCATACTTGTAATCCAGAAGACCTTCAACAAGTTGTTTATCCACGAGCGCATTAATCGTTTGAAAATTAAGATGAGAAAGACGGCGATGCCATAACAAAGAATTTTGTGCAGTTGCTTTTGAAAGAAGATAAATCTCTGAAGAATTAGTTGGAATGTTGTTGAGATCAATTGTGAACAAATTATTGTCTCTTGTACCAGTAAGAATATCCACACCATCTTCAGTCTGCACTTTGCATTCATATCTCCTGAATAATACTTGAAGATCATTGTCACAAAATTGTCCAACACTAAAAAGATTGTGTCCTAAGCCTTCAACATAAGAAACTCTCTTGATAGTGACTCCATTTTTAACAATGTCTCCATAACCAAGAATAGGAGCGATATGATCATTTCAGAATCTGACAGTTCCCATAAAATTCTCGACAAAGTTTGTAAGAATAGACTTGTTTCCAGTCATATGACGAGAACATCCCGAGTCAACATACCATACACAAATGAGATATTCCTGCAAGGACAAGGAATATGTTTTAGGTACCCATGTAGATTAGGTCCTTGCAGGTTAGAGGGATAACATGCAAGTACACAAAACAAAAATAATCATAAAACAAAAATGGACACACAAACAAACATTTTATTCAACATAACAAACAAGCACACATACGAGTTCAAATGAGAAATACGAATTACAATCAAAGAAATGTAAAGGTTTATACACAAGTTTTGAGACAAGCAGGACTAGTCCTAGATGTATTAGCACTATCTAATGAATTTGATCTACGGACAATCCACACTTGTTTGACATGGGTAGTATTTCCATCAAGCTTGACTTTTCTAGAAGCATGCAAAAATCTATCTTTTGGAATCCATTTACTGCTACTAGTTAAGCACAAGTCACCTGAAACACGAACATTCTTTGAGTTAGCAAACAATTTGTTATTGCTATTCTTGACAAGTTTCTTCTTGATGGTTTCTGTGGTCTTGTTTACTTTCTTGATGTTATTAGGTGACAACCAACCATACTGATCTTTGTATTTAGTTATTCCTGAAACTGTATCTCTAACTCTCTGTAAAGTGCACTTAGAGGTCGTCTGAGAATACCTAGGAAAACTAGAATACTTAACATTCTTTGGTTGTTTGTTACCTAATGAGAAAGATTCATTCTTGACAATCTTTGGACCACTATTTGTTTTGACTTCCTTTTGGGACTTAGGTTCAGTTTTAACCTTAGTCATCTTTGGTTTTCTAGAAGTCTTTGATTTCTGAGAATCGTTGGAACTTTTGTTTGGTTTAGGTCTTGAATCAGTCTTGGGTGATGGGTTGGTCTTTGGTTGTGTGGTGGTCTTTGGTCTCTCGAACTTATCAAATGGGGAAGGTTGTAAAGAGTGTGACTTTGGAATATTCTTTAGATAAAAATCATGTTTGTCATCCTTTTGAACAAAATATTTTTCAAATTCAGGATTAAAATCATAATTTCCTTCCAAAAATGTTGACATATCATCAGTTTCCAACTTCACACTTGCTTCACTTATCTTGAAAGGACAAGGACTTCTCTTGAGTGAAATTGATGCTTTTGCTTTATCTTTATAAGATTGAAGTGCAATCTTCTGAAATTCGAATTCCACTTTTAATTTATTAAGTTCCTTTAGCACATTCAACTTTTGTTCCTTTTCTTTTTCAAACTTTTGTTTGAAAGCATCAATTTCATTCAAGTATGATTGTGTTCCCTCAGAGAACTTGTAAAAGGACTCAGTTTCAGAAGCAGTCGGGAAGAAATAATCATCTACATCATTAGCATCATAGGAATCATCTAGATCACTATCAGTTTGAACAGACACATGAACAACTTCACACTCAGTTTGCACAGATGCATTCACAATTTCACAAATAGAACGGTCAGTCTGAGTTGATGTTTTCACAACTTCACAAATAGAACACCCTGGTTGTTCACAAACTTTGGAGTCAAATTTGGGTTGGTCAATGACACAGTGATTTTGAGTCTTCAGATTATCTATTAAAGATTGCTTTTCATTAAGATCATCTAGATCACTATCAGTTTGAACAGACACATGAACAACTTCACACTCAGTTTGCACAGATGCATTCACAATTTCACAAATAGAACGGTCAGTCTGAGTTGATGTTTTCACAACTTCACAAATAGAACACCCTGGTTGTTCACAAACTTTGGAGTCAAATTTGGGTTGGTCAATGACACAGTGATTTTGAGTCTTCAGATTATCTATTAAAGATTGCTTTTCATTAAGAGACTTTTCAAATCCTCTATTACCTTTTCCAAAACTTTTTGTGGAACATAAGGTCTCAAATTTTCCGGTTTTGGAATTTGAACAGGTTCTTCTAAAGGTTTTTCTTTAAAACACTCAAGAATTTCAGGTATTATAGCCTCATGATTTTCTTTGTTGGTTTTATGTGCAGGGTGACTGAAAAAATCATATGTATCATCCATTAACTCATAGTTAAAATAGACTTTTGCACCCTTCTTTAGAAAATCATCAGCCTCAAAATCACCATCATTTGGTCTCACAAACTGGTCAGTCATCCCACATCTCAAATAAGATTCCTTATTCAATGGTGGGATTTCTTCTTGTGCTTCGAGCAAAAGTTTTGGATTGACATAACCCAACCCTGAAGTGAATAAGTTTCTGAATTTCTTGGCCTATTCAAAAAGATTTGTTGATATGATCGATTAATCTTGTACAATTTGTCTTGATAAGACTTGATTTTAGCTTTAAGCTCATCATTTTCTTTATCAAGTTTTTGTTTAAGAGAATCTTTTATACAACAATCGTATTTTAGGTCAGAAATTTTATCTTCATATTCCTTCAAATCAGGGGTAGATTCTTTCAACTTCACATTTAAAGACTCAATATCCTCAGCTATAGCATTTGCTCGAAACATCTCATTGGTCTTTTCTACTTGTAATTGTCTGACGGTCTTGCTCAGCTCAAGAACTTTGGTCTCAAGTTCTTGTTTTTCAAGATGCAATTAGGAGTTCGGAGTAAAAGTGACCGCAGCTTTTTCAGATTTCAAATTCTCAAAATCCTTTTGAAGTAAATCAAATTTATATTTAGAATTTTGAAATTCATTTTCTTTGTCTTCCAAATCTTTGGTTAATTTTGAAATCTGTTTACTCAACCCTCTCCCATATTCCATTGTTTCATTACACTTATTCATATAATATTCTAAAACTGACTTAGGAAAAGTGATTACCTCATCCTCGACCTTAGAAGAACTTTCATCAACTTCATCTAACTCCTTTGATTTCTTCATCTTTGTCATGAAGCACACATTTGCTGCAAGTTCATCGGTCTCTTCATCAGAAAGATGTAGCCATTTGTCATCCTCAGTGAGAAGAGCAATGCCACTTTCCTCTTGTCTTGCAAGCAAAAGTTTGTACTTGTAGTATTCGGAGTTCTTCTGACGAGGTTTAGTGCAATTGATGGCAAAGTGTCCTGGAAGTCCACAATTGTAGCATTTCTTTTCTTCATTCCTCTTATCCATTACCTTCTTCTCAAACTTCTTCTGATTGTCATATTTCTTCTCACCACCAACAAATTCTTTCTTTGTTTCAAACTTAGGAACATTTGCATTCTTTGCATACGAAGAAACTGAGGAAGTGCTAAGCTGATTGTTGGTTGGTTTCTTCTTGAAGAATTTCTTCTTGAAAGCCTTTGTGAAATAAGCGAGTTCCTTGTACATCTCTTTTTGTTTCTCATCTAAATCAGAATCACTCATTTCACTTTAGTCAGAATCAGTTTCAACTTCAACAAAGTTATGTCTTGAAACTCTTGAAGATTTCTTCTCAGCTACCAAGGCCAATGGATCGGACGGGACACTTTCTTCTTTCTTCTTTTGGATTCTCAAGACATCATCAATGTTCAGTTTCAGCTTTTCATACAAGGTGTGAATGGTAAGTTTCCCAAAGTCTGATTGTTGGTTGAGTTGAGTTCCATACACTTGCCATTCCTCTTCCAGATTTTTGATGAATTTGATGTTCAACTCCATGTTAGTTCTTTTCACATCATTCTTTCTCAGTTCATTGATGACATTGCAGAATCTGATGTAAACTTCATTCAATGGTTCACCCTTCTGTTGCTTGAATGTTTCATACATATTGAGAACAGTTGACAATCTTATGGTGTTTGAAACAGCAGATCCTTCCATCTGCTTTTCCACTTCATCCCATATGTCTTTTCCGGTTTCATATGAGTCCACATTGCAATAGATGTCATCTGGAAGTACTTGATAGAGATATGCAATGGACATTTGATTAGCCTCAACTCTATTTCTCTGATCTGTATTCCAACTTTCTTCTGGTAAAGCTTCTCCATTCACCGGATTCTTTGGAATTTCAGGACCATCCTTGTATGATTTCCTCAGAAGTTTTCCATTCTTCTCTCTGTCTATCCAGTTCAGAAACCTTTTCTTCCATTGAGGATAAGAACCTCTAAATAATACAGGAGGTCTTCCTTCAGAACCAAGAGCTAAAGCTTCCCTTGAAGCCATTTCAAACAATTTCCAAAAGACTTAGAAGAAAAAAGAATTTATTTTCTACTTGTATTGAATGCCGAGCAAAAATCTTCTGCAAATAGAACAATTAGCACCAATACTTAACCAACTTTTCTTGAAACAACTATTTGCCGAGCAAAATTCTCTGCAAATAGAACAATTAGCACCAATACTTAACCAACTTTTCTTGAAACAACTATTTGCCGAGATAATATCTCTGCAAACAGTGTAAACAGAATCAACACTTAACCAATTTCAGCCAACACAAGTATTTGCCAAGCTTTATTCTCTGCAAACAGCACAAATGAGATTGTTACTTGGTCGAATAAAACCAAATCAACTATTTGCCGAGAATAAATCTCTGCTAACAGTACAAGTAGCACCAACACTTAACCAACTTTTCTTGAAACAACTATTTGCCGAGCAAAATTCTCTGCAAATAGAACAATTAGCACCAATACTTAACCAACTTTTCTTGAAACAACTATTTGCCGAGCAAAATTCTCTGCAAATAGAACAATTAGCACCAATACTTAACCAACTTTTCTTGAAACAACTATTTGCCGAGCAAAATTCTCTGCAAATAGAACAATTAGCACCAATACTTAACCAAATTTTCTTGAAACAACTATTTGCCGAGCAAAATTCTCTGCAAATAGAACAAGTAGCTCCAACACTTGGCAAAAATTTGCTGAATCACGTATTTGCCAAGCAAAAAGCTCTGCAAATAGAACAAGTAAGACCAACACTAGCCAAAAACCTCTGCAAACACGAGTATTCACTAAACGACAAAATAGTCGGTTACTGTTCTTCTTCTTCGTTCAGCCAAACACCCAAACGCCGAGCTTTCTGTAAATCATTGATATCTTTTTCATTTTTGCGAATTAAAGCTTGAAATTTATATCAAAATGCTCAGAAACTAATTCCGCACAAATCCTTAAACAAAATAACTGCTAATTTTCACCAGAAATCAAACCCTCACAAACATGCGATTCGCCGGGCTTTTTCAGAATCGAATCAAATGATGAAATTAAGCTCTGAAATTGATAACGAAGGATGAATTACTGATAACAAAGTGATCGGTGAACAAATTTTGAAGAAGAACACACTAATTTTGCAGAAATTACTTGAACAGTAATCTCGGCAAATGATATATCCAGAAAAACTCAAAATTCCAGAAATTAAGCACAATTTAAGCTTCAATTAAGCTTGTGGATCGTTCGGATATGCTGATTGTGCTCTGATACCAAATGTAAAGTATAGAATTTTCGAGTTTTAGTGTGTGTTAATGGAGGTTTTAGTGAGAGAGTGTAGAGAGAGAAAGTAGAGATGGCAGGGAAGATCAGTTTGCATTAATGAGGTAAAAGGTTACAATTTGCTTAATGGAGGGGGTTTATATACATATGAGCTTATTTACACTATGCCCCCTTCCATATTAAAGACATTTACAATAAAGGTACAATTTACATAGAAATACACAAATCAACTATTTGCCGAGCAAAATTCTCTGCAAATAGAACAATTAGCACCAATACTTAACCAAATTTTCTTGAAACAACTATTTGCCGAGCAAAATTCTCTGCAAATAGAACAATTAGCACCAATACTTAACCAAATTTTCTTGAAACAACTATTTGCCGAGCAAAATTCTCTGCAAATAGAACAATTAGCACCAATACTTAACCAAATTTTCTTGAAACAACTATTTGCCGAGCAAAATTCTCTGCAAATAGAACAATTAGCACCAATACTTAACCAAAGTTTCTTGAAACAACTATTTGCCGAGAATAAATCTCTGCTAACAGTACAAGTAGCACCAACACTTAACCAACTTTTCTTGAAACAACTATTTGCCGAGCAAAATTCTCTGCAAATAGAACAATTAGCACCAATACTTAACCAAATTTTCTTGAAACAACTATTTGCCGAGCAAAATTCTCTGCAAATAGAACAATTAGCACCAATACTTAACCAAATTTTCTTGAAACAACTATTTGCCGAGCAAAATTCTCTGCAAATAGAACAATTAGCACCAATACTTAACCAAATTTTCTTGAAACAACTATTTGCCGAGCAAAATTCTCTGCAAATAGAACAATTAGCACCAATACTTAACCAAATTTTCTTGAAACAACTATTTGCCGAGCAAAATTCTCTGCAAATAGAACAATTAGCACCAATACTTAACCAAATTTTCTTGAAACAACTATTTGCCGAGCAAAATTCTCTGCAAATAGAACAATTAGCACCAATACTTAACCAAATTTTCTTGAAACAACTATTTGCCGAGCAAAATTCTCTGCAAATAGAACAATTAGCACCAATACTTAACCAAATTTTCTTGAAACAACTATTTGCCGAGCAAAATTCTCTGCAAATAGAACAATTAGCACCAATACTTAACCAAATTTTCTTGAAACAACTATTTGCCGAGCAAAATTCTCTGCAAATAGAACAATGAGCACCAATACTTAACAAAATAACTGCTAATTTTCACCAGAAATCAAACCCTCACAAACATGCGATTCGCCGGGCTTTTTCAGAATCGAATCAAATGATGAAATTAAGCTCTGAAATTGATAACGAAGGATGAATTACTGATAACAAAGTGATCGGTGAACAAATTTTGAAGAAGAACACACTAATTTTGCAGAAATTACTTGAACAGTAATCTCGGCAAATGATATATCCAGAAAAACTCAAAATTCCAGAAATTAAGCACAATTTAAGCTTCAATTAAGCTTGTGGATCGTTCGGATATGCTGATTGTGCTCTGATACCAAATGTAAAGTATAGAATTTTCGAGTTTTAGTGTGTGTTAATGGAGGTTTTAGTGAGAGAGTGTAGAGAGAGAAAGTAGAGATGGCAGGGAAGATCAGTTTGCATTAATGAGGTAAAAGGTTACAATTTGCTTAATGGAGGGGGTTTATATACATATGAGCTATTTACACTATGCCCCCTTCCATATTAAAGACATTTACAATAAAGGTACAATTTACATAGAAATACACAAATCAACTACTACATTTATATTTCTAACACCGGTTAATAGATTTAACTATTAATATTAAGTACAAGGTAAAGTAAAGGTTGGGAATAAGGTTTGATAAGTCACATCAATTGACTTATATACCTAAACCTTAAAAGTACACATGTAAGGAATTAGCTTTAATTCCTTAAATGCTCCCAACCATATTTGTACGATCTGGTCCACGTCATCATGGACTTGGTCTATAAATATAAGTCTTCTCACAACTTAAAAATAGCTTGAAACCTTTGCATTGCAACTTGTGAGATATACTCTAAGTAATCCTTAAGAGTATTTCCAAGTTATTAGATCACTTGTATTTCTAGGTTGTTTAGATATTTACACTTGGGTGTTTATCTTTGTTCCGCAACAACCTTTGTATTTGTTTATATACAATAAATCAAATACATTGAAAAGTACATCGTGTCTCAATGCTACATACTTGATCTATACATATTATTTATATAGTTTTAGCCCTTATTATTTCTTGCATTTACTTTCAGTACCTTTATCATATTGTTCATCCATATCTGGATCGTATTCTGAACTGGTCATCTTCCAGTTAGAACTACTTGCCAGTCGGGTATTAAACCATCTATATTTGGGACTCACAATTGGTATCAGAGCAGCAAGGTTGAATTATATTAATTCATTAACCTTTGATCTGCAAAGATGGTTGACCAAATGTTCAATACAGGCCCTGACCCTAATGCTAATGCTAATGCTAATGCTAATACTACTCCACCTACTCCACCCCCTATCATCAACAACAATATACCATCACATAATGTGCACGTACACTTTCCAAATAATCCTGTTCCCAAGTTTGATGGGAACAGTGAAAATTTTCAAACATGGAAAGCATGCATGCTAAAATATATTGCTGGTGTTGAAAGACATTTGACCGACATTCTTAAAGAAGGACCCTTTGTCCCCTTGAATGCCTCCACCGTTGTCAGAAATGCCGATGGGACTCCTAGAGTTTCACCCAAGGAGAAGGATCATTGGTCTGAAGAAGATTATAGGCTGGTAGACCTTGATACCAAGCTGCAAAATATGATCTTGTATGCTGTTCCTGAAACTCTTATGCCCACCCTTGTTTTACTTGAAAATTCTAAATTAATGTGGGAGGAACTTATGACACAGTTTGAAGGCACCAATGAGACAATTGTCACAAGAAAAGTTGCTTTGAATAAAAGATATGAGTCTTTTTTTGCTATCCCTGGTGAAACTTTAACTCAAACATACATCAGATTCACTAATCTGGTAAATCAATTGAAAGCCCTGGGTGTAACTAAAGATAAAGAAATTTTGTTGGAAAAGTTTTGTGACATCTTACCTTCTAAATGGGAAAACTTGATCTTGGTTTTAAGACAAGGAAAAACCTTGCACAGTCATACTCTAGCTTCCCTATATGGAGCCTTCAGGTACACTGAAGAGAACAAAGCTGAGAGAGCTGTGGCTTAGCAAGATGCCAAAAATCATGCTTCTACCAGTTCAGTCATGGTTCATAATTCTGAACCACATGGGACTGCTCTACTATCTTCTGAGAGTGATCATTCTGACTCGATGAAGAATATGGTGTCTGAAATGTTAAAAACTGGTATTTCTGGTAATGTAACTCATAGTTGTGATGAGGATAACAATGATGATCTGGTTGCCATGCTGGCTAAAACGTTCAATCATTTTAAGGCCAAATCTAATCGATCTGGCAAACCATTTGCTTCCAGCGCTTCTATTGATAAGTCTAATCTTGAATGCTTTAAGTGTGGCAAGAAAGGACATTTCATGAAGGAATGCAGATCTAGTCAGCCTTCATCATCACAATCTGCCCCTAATCATTCTATTTTTCAGAAACCTGATGACAGCTATAAGGCTAAGTACAAGAAGCTGAAAGCCCAAATAGCTCTCATGGCTCAAAACAATTCTAGCAATAATAGTTGTATGATTGCCAAGACTGAAAAATGGGAAGAATCTGATGAATCATCTGATGATGAGGAAGAAGTTAGGGATATGTGTTTCATGACACGTGAAGATCAAGGTCATTTGGTCAAGTCTGATGTTGAATCTGGTCGTTGGGTGGATATAGTCATGAAAAAGGTTAGTGACTTTGGTTTTGAAAGTAATGAGGAACAAAACTGGACCTTTTGGTTCTTTTAGAGGCTGACATTTCTTTTGTCGAAACTGTGCGTTCAGAAAGCCTAAAAATGTTTGAAAATAATACTTCTGAACTGAATGCCAGTCAGGCCAGACTAAAAGACTTCACATGCTTCACATGGACCTCTTTGGACCTGTGAATGTTCAGACTAGAGCGGGAAAGAAATATACCCTTGTTGTTGTTGACGAATATTTAAGATATTGCTGGGTAATTTTCCTCAGGTCCAAGAGTGAAGCTACTGCTGAAATCATTGCTCTCATCAAACAAATTGAACTCAAGCATAAGCAAAAAGTTTGTCAGCTCAGAAGTGACAATGGCACTGAATTCAGAAATGCCACTTGTGAGTTATATCCACTCTAAAGATAAAGTGACAAAACTTCAGCTACTGCTGATTATGCATCTCTTCGAATAGATGGAGTTATATCCACTCTAATAGATGAAGTGAGACAAAACTTCAGCTACTGCTGATTATGCATCTCTTCGAATAGATGGAGTTATATCCACTCTAAGAAACAGAGAAATGAAGGATAAGGCAAAACTTAGAGCTGATTATGCATCTCTTCGAATAGATGGAGTTATATCCACTCTAAAGAAATGAAGGATAAGGCAAAACTTCAGAGCTGATTATGCATCTCTTCGAATAGATGGAGTTATATCCACTCTAATAGATGAAGTGACAAAACTTCAGCTACTGCTGATTATGCATCTCTTCGAATAGATGGAGTTATATCCACTCTAAGAAACAGAGAAATGAAGGATAAGGCAAAACTTAGATGCTGATTATGCATCTCTTCGAATAGATGGAGTTATATCCACTCTAAAGATGAAGTGACAAAACTTCAGATGCTGATTATGCATCTCTTCGAATAGATGGAGTTATATCCACTCTAAAGATGAAGGATAAGGCAAAACTTCAGAGCTGATTATGCATCTCTTCGAATAGATGGAGTTATATCCACTCTAATAGATGAAGTGACAAAACTTCAGCTACTGCTGATTATGCATCTCTTCGAATAGATGGAGTTATATCCACTCTAAGAAACAGAGAAATGAAGGATAAGGCAAAGGATCAGAGCTGATTATGCATCTCTTCGAATAGATGGAGTTATATCCACTCTAAAGAAATGAAGGATAAGGCAAAACTTAGATGCTGATTATGCATCTCTTCGAATAGATGGAGTTATATCCACTCTAATAGATGAAGTGACAAAACTTCAGCTACTGCTGATTATGCATCTCTTCGAATAGATGGAGTTATATCCACTCTAAGAAACAGAGAAATGAAGGATAAGGCAAAGGATCAGCACTGCTGATTATGCATCTCTTCGAATAGATGGAGTTATATCCACTCTAAAGATGAAGGATAAGGCAAAACTTCAGAGCTGATTATGCATCTCTTCGAATAGATGGAGTTATATCCACTCTAATAGATGAAGTGACAAAACTTCAGCTACTGCTGATTATGCATCTCTTCGAATAGATGGAGTTATATCCACTCTAAGCAGAGATGAAGGATAAGGCAAAACTTAGAGCTGATTATGCATCTCTTCGAATAGATGGAGTTATATCCACTCTAAAGATGAAGTGACAAAACTTCAGATGCTGATTATGCATCTCTTCGAATAGATGGAGTTATATCCACTCTAAAGATGAAGGATAAGGCAAAACTTCAGAGCTGATTATGCATCTCTTCGAATAGATGGAGTTATATCCACTCTAATAGATGAAGTGACAAAACTTCAGCTACTGCTGATTATGCATCTCTTCGAATAGATGGAGTTATATCCACTCTAAGCAGAGATGAAGGATAAGGCAAAACTTAGAGCTGATTATGCATCTCTTCGAATAGATGGAGTTATATCCACTCTAAAGAAATGAAGGATAAGGCAAAACTTAGAGCTGATTATGCATCTCTTCGAATAGATGGAGTTATATCCACTCTAATAGATGAAGTGACAAAACTTCAGCTACTGCTGATTATGCATCTCTTCGAATAGATGGAGTTATATCCACTCTAAGAAACAGAGAAATGAAGGATAAGGCAAAACTTAGAGCTGATTATGCATCTCTTCGAATAGATGGAGTTATATCCACTCTAAGAAACAGAGAAATGAAGGATAAGGCAAAACTTCAGAGCTGATTATGCATCTCTTCGAATAGATGGAGTTATATCCACTCTAAAGATGAAGGATAAGGCAAAACTTCAGCTACTGCTGATTATGCATCTCTTCGAATAGATGGAGTTATATCCACTCTAAACAGAGATGAAGGATAAGGCAAAACTTAGAGCTGATTATGCATCTCTTCGAATAGATGGAGTTATATCCACTCTAAAGATGAAGTGACAAAACTTCAGATGCTGATTATGCATCTCTTCGAATAGATGGAGTTATATCCACTCTAAAGATGAAGGATAAGGCAAAACTTCAGAGCTGATTATGCATCTCTTCGAATAGATGGAGTTATATCCACTCTAATAGATGAAGTGACAAAACTTCAGCTACTGCTGATTATGCATCTCTTCGAATAGATGGAGTTATATCCACTCTAAGAAACAGAGAAATGAAGGATAAGGCAAAAGATCTTCAAGCACTGCTGATTATGCATCTCTTCGAATAGATGGAGTTATATCCACTCTAATACAGAGAAATGAAGTGCAAAACTTAGATGCTGATTATGCATCTCTTCGAATAGATGGAGTTATATCCACTCTAAGAAACAGAGAAATGAAGGATAAGGCAAAGGATCTTCAAGACAACTTCACACAAGATCCATCTCTCTATCATGCCACTATGAAAAATCCAACAGCTGATGTTAATGCTTTCTTTTCTGGAGTTGGTAATACTGGTGAGACAGACAATTGTGGTCCATTAATGGATGGAGATGATTCTTCCGGATTCATGGCTACTGATGCTGGTAACAGGGGTAAAAGGGCTAATGAAGGAACAAAGACTGGAAATATGAAGTTTGGAAACATTACATCTTCTTCTGCTGGTTACAAGTCCATGCCTATGAATATGAAATCAGCTGAGGGTAGGATGAATGTATTTGCTGCTATGTGTGCTGCACATGAAGCTTTTGTTGCAGGAAGAATCACAGATCCAGCACTTATTGATGAAGATTACGACCAGATAGATCCAGATGATGTTGAAGAAATGGATCTGAAATGGCAATTGGCAATGATCACCAGGAGAGTGCAAAAGTTTATGAATAGAACAGGCAGACAGCTTACTGGAGGTACTCAGGGATTTGACAAGTCAAAGGTGAAATGCTATAATTGCGAAGGTTTTGGACATTTTGCCAGAGAATGTCAACGGCCTAAGAGAGAGGCAAATGTTACGCCTACACATCAAGATAGAGGTAGTAATCGTCCGCTCAATCAAAATTCTACTAGAGCTCTTTTATTGACTGATGATCCTACTGCAAATGTCAATGGCAATGACAAGGCTATAGTAGCTGTTCAACCAGATGGTTCTTATGTTTGGAATCTTCCACATGATGAGAACAATAACGCTTATTTGGCCGAAATTCTTGATGATATGGCTCAAATAGTTGATTCTCCCGATGATTTCTTAGACACCACAATCTACCACAGTGAAGAGCAATTGTATGAAAATACTAAAAGTTCGAATGTGGAATCTATTGCTGCTGGTGTATATGATACTGATTCCGAATCTGACAATGAGTTAGAAGATGTCAAGAATCTTGATGAAGTGAAAGCTGCTGAGGTTAAAGATGATTCTGCCATAGAAAAGAGTGAAAAGACAATTGAAGAGCAGATGCAAGAGTTTAAGATTCCGGCTGGCATGACTGTGGATGACTTTGTTGCTTATATGGCAGATTGCAAAGAGGCAGACCAACAGGTATCTTATTCTTTATATACTATTGTTCATGTTTGCAAAATTGTTAATCGCATGTTTGATGAACTTGAACAAAAGAATGAACAAATTAAGAAATTAGAATATGTTGTCAATGCTGCTCATGATGAAAGAGATAGGTTAATTAAAAAGGGTCTAACTGTAAATGATAAAGAAAAATTCTTTAAAGAAAAGATTAGATCCTTAGAGTCTGACATTAGAGCTATGAAAGATAAAGTCAATCAGTCTGTGGCCATAGAAAGAGTAAGTAGTGAAGCTTATTCCTTGTTAGCTAAAAAGTGTGCTACCATTGAAAAGGAACTTGCTGATGCTAGGATAGAAATCTTGGATTTAAATGCTAAATCTGAATCTATTAGACATGTTGAGCTTTTGATGCATATGACAAAGTTTGAGAATTCTTCCTCTAAGAGTCTTGACAATGCTAAGATCTCTTATAAAGATGTGCCTCCTCCTTTCAATAATAACTATACTTCTGTTGAACCTAATCTTCCTGAAATCCTACTTCAACCTAGTGTTGTAGATGGTAATCTAAAGGACTCAATTCTTGAGACAAAGATGCCTGAGGGAACAAAAGAGTCTAAAGGAGTTTCTTCTCAACCTAACAAGGAAGAGAAATTGAAAGGTGTTGTCTTAAATCAGTTTATTCCTAATGGTCAGAAAGACAGTATTGTACACTTTACACTTCATAAGAGTAATAGGGTCTATACTGAGTTAGAATTCCCATTAGAATCTATTGACCCTAAGAGGATTGATAAAGTCTGGGATGTTGCTATTAAGGATATGAAGAAATTAAGTCAGCAACGTCTCACTCCATTACCTAAGCAGTCTAGGATGAGAAAAACTGAAGATAACTTAGCCGTTAATGAAGAAGCAACTAAGGTTTTAAAGCACATCTTAATGCCTGCACTTAAGAAATCTCCAAGTAAAGGTAAACATGAGAAAGATGGTGCTAGAAGGTCAGTGGACATTTGTGCTAACAATGAATCTGTAGGTACCGATAAAAAGGTAGATACAAACAAAAAGTTCAA
Organism: Erigeron breviscapus; assembly: GCA_034093135.1. Classification (NCBI taxonomy): domain Eukaryota; kingdom Viridiplantae; phylum Streptophyta; class Magnoliopsida; order Asterales; family Asteraceae; genus Erigeron; species Erigeron breviscapus. The sequence goes on along the minus strand of CM067172.1, from coordinate 7,001,322 downwards.
GGTCCTTTCCTGCTTTGCTTGTCATGAAAAGGGTCATGTTTATAGTATTTGTCCAAATAGACCTAGAAGATCAAGTTCTCCTTCAAAGGTTTCCACCTCAGAAGGTTTGGGTCCCCAATGAAAACTAATTTTTCTCATTTTATGTGCAGGGAGTTCCTAGGACACCAATTCATTTATGGTACCTTGACAGTGGATGCTCCAGGCACATGACAGGGGACAGGAAACTCTTGTCCAATTATACTGGTATAAATGGGTCGTACGTTAGTTTTGCTGGATCCAAGGGCGGCAACATCACCGGTCAGGGAGATGTCGTCAATGGACAACTTACTCTAGAAAGAATAAACTATGTAGAACAACTTACTCATAATCTAATGAGTGTCTCACAGATCTGTGATAAGGGCAACAATGTTCATTTCACAGAAAAGGAGGCATTCATCTTGAAGCCGGGTTTCGTTATTCCACCAGAATGGATAATGCTCAGAGCTCCTAGGAAGAGAGACATCTATGGCTTAGTTTTAGGTGTTGATAATCCAACGGAGCCCCTCTGTTTGTTGAGCAAAGCAAATGAGTCTGAATCTCTCCTCTGGCATCGTAGGATGGGACATATCAACTTTCGGAAGATGAATGAACTTGTTAGTCTTGGATTAGTTGAAGGTGTTCCAGTTAAGAAGTTTGGGATGGAAGATAAATGTGTACCGTGTTTGAAAGGTAAGCAACACAAGAATCCTCACAAACCAAAGGTGCACAACACTATATCCAAACCATTCGAACTACTTCATATGGATCTCTTTGGTCCTGTGAACGTAAGAAGCATTGGAGGGATGTTCTACTGTTTGGTGATCACTGATGATTACTCAAGGTACTCATGGGTATTTTTCTTGAAGACAAAGGACGAGACCGCAAACCGGTTTATGGATTTTGTTAGACAAGTTGAGAATGTCCATGAAATTAATGTTAAGAGAATCAGGAGTGACAATGGCACTGAGTTCAAGAATAATACTCTTACTGTTTTTTGCTTGAGCAAGGGTATTCAACATCAATTCAGTGCACCGCATGAGCCACAGCAGAATGGAGTAGCTGAAAGGAAAAACAGGACATTGATAGAAACGGCTAGGACGATGCTTGCTGATTCAGGGCTTCCTGTTACTTTCTGGGGGGAGGCAGTGAATACAGCTTGTCACATTTTAAATCGGGTTTTAACAGTTAAACGGTTTAAGAAAACCTGTTATGAACTTTTGCACAACACAAAGCCCAATTTGCAAAATGTTGAGCCTTTTGGTGTTCCTTGTACTTTTCTTAAAGTTCTTCCTCAGGTAAAATTTGGTCCTGTGAACGTAAGAAGCATTGGAGGGATGTTCTACTGTTTGGTGATCACTGATGATTACTCAAGGTACTCATGGGTATTTTTCTTGAAGACAAAGGACGAGACCGCAAACCGGTTTATGGATTTTGTTAGACAAGTTGAGAATGTCCATGAAATTAATGTTAAGAGAATCAGGAGTGACAATGGCACTGAGTTCAAGAATAATACTCTTACTGTTTTTTGCTTGAGCAAGGGTATTCAACATCAATTCAGTGCACCGCATGAGCCACAGCAGAATGGAGTAGCTGAAAGGAAAAACAGGACATTGATAGAAACGGCTAGGACGATGCTTGCTGATTCAGGGCTTCCTGTTACTTTCTGGGGGAGGCAGTGAATACAGCTTGTCACATTTTAAATCGGGTTTTAACAGTTAAACGGTTTAAGAAAACCTGTTATGAACTTTTGCACAACACAAAGCCCAATTTGCAAAATGTTGAGCCTTTTGGTGTTCCTTGTACTTTTCTTAAAGTTCTTCCTCAGGGAAAATTTGATCCTAAATCTGAGGAGGGTTTCTTTTTAGGCTATATACCTAGTACACCAATTCGGCGTGTGTACAATCAGAAAACTGGCAAAGTTAATTTTGGTACAAATGTGGTAATTGTCAGTCATAAACCTGCCATACACATTGGTCCTGCTAATGACTTCGATTATGATGGTGTCTTTACCTCTTTTCGTGGTCCTGTTTCTTTTTCAAGCGTTCCGATTGTGGAAGATGTAGTTACTCTACATGATCCATTTGAAGGTGGGCCGGTACCTGTTTCTTCTCCTGTTTCTTCACCATTCATTAAGCCTGCTTCTAAATCTGGAGAATCAAGTGGATCCAAAGAAGTAGATTCTACCTTAGAGACTGCTCCTAAAGATCCTACTGATCCTTTACATATACCTCTACCTGATACTCCCTTCTATGATACTGATGACACGGAAGGTGAAAATCAGGAGGAGCCTAAAACTCTAGAGCAACATGTGCAGACTAACTTGGGAAATGATCTTACAGTCGATACGGTTCCTCAAACAAGAGTCAACAAGGATCATCCAGTAGAGCAAATCATTGGTGAAGCTTCTGCCTCTGTTCGCACGAGAACTCAGAATAGGAAAAATTTGTCAAGTATGTTTGCTGAAATTAAGGATACTGGGGCAATTACTTGGTACTTGTACTTTTGCTTCATCTCTCAGATAGAGCCTAAAAATGTTGGAATGGCTCTTAAAGATCCGTCATGGGTTGAGGCAATGCAAGAAGAATTGGCTCAGTTTAGAAAGCTTGATGTATGGAAGTTAGTTGACTTACCTCCGGGTGAATCTCCTTTATCCACGCGATGGATTTTTCATTGTAAAAAGGATGACAAAGGTGTAGTCACTCGCAATAAGGCTCGGTTGGTGGTTAGAGGATTTGAGAAACAAGAAGGCTTCGATTACGATGAGACATTTGCACCAGTAGCTAGACTTGAAGCTATTCGATTATTTCTGGCATTTGCTAGTTATAAAGGTATAAAGGTGTATCAACTTGACGTAAAGAGTGCCTTTTTGTATGGGGAAATAAGAGAAGAAGTGTATGTAGATCAACCTCCGGGGTTTGAGGATCCAGACTTCCCTAATAGAGTATATCGTCTTGATAAGGCTCTATATGGTTTACATCAGGCTCCTCGGTCATGGTATGAAAAACTGTCTACTCATCTGCATGAAAATGGTTTTACTAGAGGTTCTATTGACAGCACGTTGTTTATCAAATGGAAAGGGAAGGACTACTTGCTCGTACAGGTTTACGTCGATGATATTATCTTTGGTTCATCTGATGAGACTATGTGCAAGGAATTTGAGCATAGCATGAAGGCTAAGTTCGAAATGAGTGCTATGGGGGAATTAACTTTTTTCCTTGGACTACAGGTGGATCAACTGAAGGATGGGTTCTTTATTCATCAGACCAAGTATGTTCAAGATCTTCTTACTAGGTTTCGAATGACTGATGCTAAAGATGCAATTACTCCCATTCAGACTAATCATGGGCTGTGTCCTGATAAAACTAATGATCCAGACGTCGATGCAACTCAATATCGGGCTATCATTGGTTCTTTGATGTATCTGCGGCTTCACGTCCAAACATTACCTTTGCTGTTTGTATATGTGCTAGATATCAGGCTAATCCGAAAGAGTCACATTTGAAAGCTGCGAAAAGGATTCTTCGTTATGTGAAGGCCAAGCCTCGTCTAGGGCTTTGGTATCCCATGCATGGTTCCTTTGAATTCAAAGCTTATACTGATTCGGATTATGGTGGCTGCAGTTCGGATAGGAAATCAATGTCAGGTGGATGTCAGCTTTTAGGGGGGAGAATTATATCGTGGCAGTGCAAGAAGCAGACATCTGTTGCACAGTCTACCTGTGAAGCAGAGTACATAGCTGCTGGTCAATGCTGTTCTCAGGTACTTTGGATACAGCAACAATTGCGCGACTATGGTATGGATATCTCTGACTCTCCTATTTGTATCGATAATAAGTCTGCCATAGATATTACTAAGAATCCGAAAAACTTTAAAGTCACCAAGCACATAGATATAAGCATCACTTTTTACGTGACTGTTTTGAGAAAAAGCTTATTCATTTAGAAAAGGTTATTACTGATGATAACCTTGCTGATTTATACACTAAAGCTTTTGATAGACCTCGTCATGAGTTGTTATATCAACTCAATGGTATGAAGAATGCCGAGTAGTTTCTCTCAAAGAACTTAAATTTTCTTTTCGAGTCTTAGTAGTTTAAGTCGTATATAGATAGTGTCAAAAAAAAAAAAAAAAAAAAATTAATTTGGGAAAAACAATTTTTGCCTATGATCTTATAATCTCGTTTTTACGCGGGAAAATTAATTTGGTAAAGGTCCGAAAAATTTTGGGTCATTTTCGTGCGTTTTTGGCGCAATTTCGGCAAAAAATGACGATTATCAAATTTTTTCTACCATTATTAGATCAAAAGTTAAAGTGAATTTCAAAATTTCACGAGAACATTTTTCCCGAAATTGTTTTTTGGAGGGAAACACAATATACCCTGTTTAGAACCACATGAAAGGGAGATTTTTGAAACTGAAGGCAAGTAGATGGGCTGATTTTCAAAGTTTTGCAGAAAAATGAGGGGGAATAAAATATTCATTCTGATTTTTGAGCAAAACTTTTCTACACACTCGAGTTACATAACGATCAAAGGTTATTCTGTTGGTGATTATTGTATTCTAATGCTCGAGGCATTTTGAAGATCATCGAACTATATGTTCAAATTGATTTATATCAACGGATGATTTTCATATATAGCGGTCGTGGAAACTTTGTTGAAGTATTGGATCATTGAAGCTGGTTATTTGTTGTTCAGTATTTGAAGATCGAATCTTATCAATATTCCAAGATGTAGAGATGAATTATCAGGTGATTCTTGCGGAGGAGTTGCATAGATAAAGATCTTTATATTATGGCAGCATATACAACTGAAGAGGAGATCTGATAAGAACGACTTCGACTGATTGGTGGATTTGTGAAGATACAAGACAGAGTCAGACACTGCTAGTTGAGACAGGATTTATGCGACTACATTTTGTGATTCAGTTTGCGGAGTTTCTTATTTTTATGGGAGCTGATTGATTTGATGCTGATTGTTGGAAATTCTACTTCTCTATTATATGCCGGTTAAGCACGACATGCAAATAGATCCGAGTGGATGATTGCTTATGTTTAATTCGGAGGTGGTTACTGTTGAGGGGGAGAACTACAATGAGAGGTGTTGGGTTAGTTGGTTGTCATGAAGATACAGAGAGTTTACAGGTTGAAGATCAGAGTGAAGTTTCAGAAGATCGAGTTTCAACATAAGAAGACCCGATATCTTTAGTTACGGGGGAGGCTATTTGTTTAGACTTTCTATAACTAATATCGGATTTTGAAGAATTGATTGCACCGGCCAAGGGGGAGTTTGTTGGTGCACATAAAGTGCACAAATTGTTGTCCGATGCAATAATTCTAAAAGGCTGAGAAATTCGTACATATATGCCTTACGAACTTTAAGTTCGTAAGAACTAATAAGTTCGTAAGGCCCAGCCCATTTTGTACGAATTTGACAGCCCAGCCCATTTTGTACCTATAAATATAGGACTTAGGTTTCAGATTTCGGTGATGATTTAATAGCTATGTAATTCGTCCATGGCCGGCTGAGGGATCGCGCAAACCCTCAGTCGTAAGTCCACCATATTCATTATTGTTAGTCGTCTTGTTAATTGTGATTCGTAGTCTTCAAGATGTAATCATACGAATTCGTTTTGTATTGTAATCATATGACTAATGATAATGTTTATTATTTCTCCAATTGTAATTGTTTTCTTATCTTTGTATTATACAAGAACCCTAATAACTAATCTAGATGGATTTCGCACTTCTAGTTTAGGATAGATCACGATTTACGATCAACACACGTTCCTAACGTGTTTTCACAGCCGCCAGAAGAATGCTATCTGAATCAGGTCTTCCCACCAGTTTTTGGGCTGAAGCAGTTGCAACTGCTTGTCACACCTAAAACCGGTCAGTCTACATCAAGATACATAAGAAGACTGCCTATGAAGTACATAGGAATCGTAAACCAAATATTGGATACTTTCATGTATTTGGTTGTCCAGTTTATATTTTAAACGATTCCAGTCAGCTTGGAAAGTTTGATGCAAAAGCTGATGAAGGGGTATTTTTAGGTTATTCAGATATTTGAAAGGCCTTTAGAGTTTATAATTATAGACTCCAAAAGGTTCATGAGACAATTCATGTCACATTCGATGAATCAACTGAAGCAATCAACAAAAGACCAAGCCTTGATATTTCTCCAGTCATTCCAATAAATTTTGGCGAAACTGACCAAGTTCATCAGTCAGTTGCCTCACCAAAAGATGTTTCCAGTTACAACAAATTGGAACCAGTTAAGAAGAAGAACACCACCAGTGACACATCATTCTATCCCTCCATCAATTTCAACTTACCACAAGAATTGGTGATTGGATCTGATGTACGTGCCACTCCAATATCAGCACCAGTTCAAACTCCAACTTCTCCAGTTCTTCAAGAAATGCCCTTGAATGAAGAATTTCATGATGCAAATCGTGACCTCATTGACTCTGATGAGGATGTATAAGTAGTTTGGACCGATCCTCCTCCAGAAGCTACTGCAATTGAAGAAGATCGCCAGGTGACTTGCACTGATATTGTTTTACACCAGCCTAGTCTATACACTAGATGGACTCAAGCACATCCAATTGAACAGATTGTGGGAGATCCAAATAGTGGGGTTCAGACTACAAGAGCCACCAGTGAGCAATGCTTAAACGTCACCTTCTTATCACTAATTGAACTAAAGAAGATTGACGAGGCTATGGCAGACCCAAGCTGGGTGGAAGTTATGCAAGAAGAGCTCGTCCAGTTTGAAAGGAACAATGTTTGGGAGCTTGTTCCTTGTCCACCAGGGTTAAAGAAAGAACCTATTGGTACAAGATGGGTCTACCGAAACAAGATGGATGAAGATGGCCATGTTGTAAGAAACAAGGCCAGATTAGTTGCCCAGGGTTATTGTTAAGCAGAAGGCGTTGACTTTGATGAAACTTTTGTTCCAGTTGCAAGACTTGAAGCCATCAGAATATTTCTGGCTTATGCAGCCCATCTGCATATCAAGGTCTTCCAGATGGATGTCAAAAGTGCGTTCCTTAATGGAACATTGGAAGAAGTTGTGTATGTTAAGCAGACTCCAGGCTTCATCGATGAGAAGCATCCTCATTGGGTTTATAGACTGAACAAAGCTTTGTATGGTCTAAGACATGCCCCAAGAGCCTGGTATGATACTTTAACTAAACATCTTCTTAAAAATGGCTTTCAAAGAGGTGCAATAGATAATACCTTATTTATCTTGAAAGAAAGAGGTAATATCTTATTGGTACAAATTTATGTTGATGACATTATATGTGGTTCAACTGATGATGCAATGTGTAAAAACTTTTCTAAAATCATGTCATCTGAGTATGAGATGAGTTTAATGGGAGAATTAACATTTTTCTTAGGTCTTCAGATTAAGCAAACTGAAAATGGAATTTTCATAAACCAAGGAAAATATGTCAGAGATTTGTTAAGAAAATACAAATATGATTCAATCCCATCGAAAAACACACTTATTGCAGCACCATTAAATTTGGACTCTGACCCAACTGGCAAACCAGTGAACATAACTGACTATCGTGGTATGGTTGGTTCACTGATGTATTTAACTGCCAGTCGACCAGATATAATGTTTGCAACATGTCTATGTGCCAGGTTTCAGGCTAACCCAAAAGAATCACACTTGCACGCTGTTAAGCGTATCTTTAGATACCTGAAAGGGTATCCTAATCTTGGTCTTTGGTACCCCAAAGGCTCAGGATTAGATCTAATGGGTTATTCAGATTCTGATCATGCAGGTTGTAAGATAGATAGAAAATCAACAACTGGTGGTTGTCATTTCCTTGGAGGAAAACTGGTAAGTTGGACCAGCAAGAAGCAGACATCAGTCTCTATGTCCACTGCTGAGGTAGAGTACATTTCTGTGGCCAGTTGCTGTGCCCAGATTCTCTGGATCAAGAACCAGTTACTAGATTATGGTCAAAAGTATACAAGGACCCCAATCTTTTGTGACAACACCAGTGCAATTGCTATATCTCACAACCCAGTGATGCACTCCAAGACAAAGCATATTGACATCAGGTATCATTTTATTCGTGATCATGTTATGAAAGGAGACATTGAAATTCATTTCATCCCCACTGACAAACAACTCGCTGATGTTTTTACAAAACCTCTTGATGAGAAAACCTTTAAACATCTCATCAGCGAACTGGGAATGTTAAATCCTTAAAACTGGAGATTTCTTTGTTATTGAACGCGTCAGTGACACTGATGAAGTTCTCCAGTTGAGGAGGTCCAGATAATCTTTGCTCGCCAGGTTATCGAACGCCTTTGTGATACTATCCTGGCAGTAATTGATTTCTGGATCATCATTTTAGGGGGAAAGACTCAATAATTTTCTGACTAAAATTCGTTTTTGTTTGAAAATGGCAACTGGAGAACTCTCCAGTTGGAAACTGGCACTGGACTAATCTTCCAGTGACCAGATTCAGTCTTGTCTTATTTTTTATAACGTTAGAAATACTTGGTCAATATTTGTGACACGTGATGGTACTCGAGTGTTTTAAACCACTTGGTGTCGTCATCTGACGTGTTTAAAGTCATTTAGGTAAATGAACACTGTTTGTTTTAGGAAAATTAATGTTAGTGGGCGCGTGGGTAAGATAAGCCGTCGTAGCATTTAATGCTGACACAATTAATTATGTTTTTATTTCAAATTCAAACTTATTTTGTAAAAATATCTACAAAATTGATTTTGTTAATAAAATATAATTTCTGGTATTACATTGGGATCTTGAATTCCTTATAAATACCCTTATTTACTCCGAACACATTTACTTTCCTTCACATTCTTTCATTTACTTCCCAATCATCTAAAAATTGCTTCATAAATCAAGAACCCTAATTCCTAAATTTCAATTTCATTTTCAAATGGCTCCTAAATCATCCCGTTCAAGAGATGTAAATCTCTTAACTGTTCCATATGCTCCTTCACCAGATGTCAAACCGGCATCTGGTGCTCCTAGTAACACTTCGCTCATCAAACTCAATCCAAATAATCCGATGGCGAGTTTACAAGGATCTCAAGGGTCCAATACCCTTATTGGAAGAATTCAAAAAAATTTGAAGGATTCTCCAATAGGACCCTCATTCTCTCTAAACCCACGCAAGATGTTTCACGACTACTTGTGTGAGTTTTGGTACACTGCCACTCTTTCTTCCGATTGTTCTTCCATCACTTTCACATTAAAAGGTGGAACAATCCAGTGTACCTTGTCCGCTGATGTGTTGAGGGATGCCTTACACCTCAACTACTGGAGAGAGGGTGAATCTCCAGTTGTCTTACCCCCAAACGTCAATTTTTGCCAGGTCCTCCTTGAAATGGGACATAAGGAGTGCCTGGACAAAGGGGTTTTGAAGACAAAAGGTGTGATGACCATGAAGGGCCTTACACCTTCATGGAGGTATTTTTTCATCCACCTGGTGGAGAGTATGGGTGGAGTTCTGGTGGTCTTGACTAGATTAACTCCGCACAAGCAGAGATGGCATACTGCTTATGGAATGGATTGAGAGTAGACTTTGCTGATATCCTGTTTAGAAGCCTAGTACAAAAACTGAAGGGCACCAGGGGAGTTTGTATCGCCTTCTCAAGGTTTCTCTCTCTTTGCTTACTACAAATTCTGGACAGTGAAGCATACTTTAGTACAGATTCACCTTACATTGTGCCAGATTTGTTGAGGAATTTAGACTCTCTAGTATCTGAAGCTGTAGAGGTCGAGATTCCAGGTCGAATGCAGCTGGCATTCGCCAAAACTGATGCACCAATTCTGGGTGAGTCAGAAAGACAACTGGGCGGGCCTCAAAATAATGAGGGACCATCCAGTTCGTCTAATGTTATGGTTGAGGATAGAGCAACCATAACTGACGCAACTCCAATTACATCTATCCCTGGTGAAGATACCTTGGTATCTGATCCTCCAACAGATGCACCCAACCAGGAAACTGGGAAGGTCATCTGGAGACTGACCCTTCTGGTCAGCCCTCAGTTACATTCATGGATCTGGACATGAATGTTAATGACGAGGAAATCCTTATAGAATCTTCGGATTCTGAAGGTACTGCTTCAGACTTGGAGATTTTTGATTCTACTGTACAAGATCAAAACCCTTCATCTCCAGTCTCGCTTCCAGATGCATCAATTTCACTTTCACCATCCCAACAAAATGAGCCTACAGATATTCCATTCCCAACTTATAACTATATGTCTGGAAACAGACGTATGGCACTTTCACCATCTGGGCAATTCTCACTCCTTCGAGAAATGTCACCCCCACCGCCGCCGTTGTTCACACCTGAGCATTCTCAGCATGAACAACACATTGAAATTCCAGTCCTTTCTTCTACCACCACTCCTACTATTTCTTCAACTGTTGGACTGACAACTGGGAGACTTCTCTAAGTTTGCCTCCTCCAGTTGCTCCAGTAGAAACTGTTGCTGGTCCAGTGACACCTTCTCCTCCGTCACTGGACAGTCAAGTTGTCTCTGTACAAGCCGATCTCCAAAACCTTCTCACCAGGGTGGAGGAGATTCAAAAGACACTTGACAAAAACACCAAGTCTTTCTCCAGATACCACAAGGATCACTTGACAAATATTAAAGTGGTTGATCTGGGGATTAACAAGTTTTCATCTAATGAAGACTTGGTGTTGAAGAAACTGAATGAGTTGGTCACTGGCTGCAAAAATCTGGCAGGTACTTTAAAAGAAGCCTTTGACCTCACTCAGTCCAAGGTCACAACCTCAATATCCAACTTGTTGGGCAACACTGTTAGAACATCAGAAGTGGATTTAAGGGAGATTGAAAAACAGGTAAAGGAATTGGTTGACAAACCTGGGTTGAATGTGACTGAACTTGGAGAGCAGTTAATGACTTCAGTTGGTCAGAAGATAGATGATACGCTGGGTGCAAAAGAAGCACAATTGATTGAAAGGGTGATGTCTGAGATCACCAAGATGGCCACTCCTCAGGTTGATCTGGCCCCACTCTCAAATGAGATCAACCAATTGAGGGGCAACATTGATAACTTGAACACCCAGGTATCACTTCATGCTCAATCTTTGGATAAACTGACAACTGAAGTAGAAAGTTTGAAGAAGAAGGATGAAGAAGTGAAGGATAAGGTGGTTTCTGGTTTGGATGAAGATTCCAAGATTTTAAATGAATTGAAAACTGGTCAGGAACAGTTGCAGCTAATGTTCTGACCCAGTCTAAAGAAACCAACCACCTTTGGAGATCTTTCAGGATGATGTGCACAATCTTCAAAGACTGCAAGAACATGCAATCATGGCAGCCTCTTGACCGGTTGCCAGCTCACCATTCTGAATGGGAAGTGATTAGGGCAGGTCTAGATGATGCCAAGGGGGAAAGAAGCGCAGTTCTTGCACCAATTGCAACTGAAAGCACTCCATCTGGAGGTCAATCTGGTATAGAATTGATTGTGGCTGCCAGTACTGAAGCTAGTGAGCAAAGAGTTGTTGAAACTGGTGATGTAGGTGATAGGGGGAATGTTGTGGATAAAGGAAAAGGTTTGGCATCTGATGTATCTGCCCAGCCGGCCACTGATGTACCAATGTTAGAAACTGGCAATGCTGATGTACCTTTCCAGTTTCAATTTCACTTTTCCAATGGCACCTAGATTATCTGTCTCATATGCTCCTTCACCAGATGTCAAACAGGCACCTGGTGCTCCTGGTAACACTTCGCTCATCAAACTTAATCCGAATAATCCGATGGCGAGTTTACAAGGAACTCAAGGGTCCAATACCTTATTGGAAGAATTCAAAATTTTTTGAAGGATTCTCCAATTGGACCCTCATTCTCTCTAAACCCACGCAAGATGTTTCACGACTACTTGTGTGAGTTTTGGTACACTGCTACTCTTTCTTCTGATTGTTCTTCCATCACTTTCACATTAAAAGGTGGAACAATCCAGTGTACCTTATCAGCAGACGTGTTGAGGGATGCCTTACACCTCAAAC
>CM067172.1:6954147-6988265 GCA_034093135.1 Erigeron breviscapus | reverse complement strand
GTCATAAACATATGACATTATCTTAGTCTAGAACTACAAATCTTCAAGAACTTGAACCTTAAAATCCCTGTTTTATCGTTCAATAATCAAAACCTTAAGATCTCTGTCTTATTGTTCTATTGATACTCATCAAAAATTTAGAATCTTAAGAACATTGTCTTATTATTCTATCGATACTTATCTAGAATCTTAAGAACCCTGTCTTATTATTCTATGGATAACCTAATCTAAGGTCTTCCAACAAAGTATCCTTTATTATGCAAACTTATATAGATTCCGTTTCCAAAGTCACTTGTCTTTAACTCTGTAAAAACATCTAACTAAAACCTAATCTCTTATACTTTTGCATACGAGATCTAATCACAAAACCATATGTAATACTCCTATGATTGACTCATCAAACTAGTATACATATTGGTTAAACACTAAATGACCTATACAATCTCTGTGTATTCGTCTTTCATGCACTTTAACTTCACAACCTACAGAAAACTCATCTGTTCGTCATCCTGTTAATCTGCACATCTCAACAAAATCATCAAATCTTCTCAAAGTAATAATCATACAATCTGAAGAATTTTATGAATTTGTAGGATAAAATGAATATACTTAACAGTTTCTGGAGGTCAATAATAGACTGTTAGCACATTAGCACTAATCAAAATCATTTGACATCTCTGTATCAAATCTTTTTGATTCAACAAAACTCTTTTCAAAGATCGATCTCAAACTATGAATCATCTCTGTGTTCATTCTTTGAAAACCTTCTTTCTAAAGATCCGGATAAAATGATTCTTTTAAAGATCAAATTCAAAACTATGAACAACTCTGTGTCCATTCTAATGAAAATCTTCTTTCTAAGATATAAAATACACATTAACCTAATATCTGTTTATTAAAATCAACAACTCTGTGTTCTTTTCCTTAAACCCATATTCTGTTACTATGACACACTTTCTTTTAGCTTTTGATCACAACACTATCGCTTAACTACCCTACTCGTTTATTCATTGTTCCATAAGAACGTAGTTGAGTCCTCTTGGAAACTAGATTCTATTCTGACTATATCTCTCGTGCAACAGGAACTTTTATTTAAACAATACAATACAAATAAAAATTTAAACATTTCACGAAAAACATAACACACACACAAACATACACTAAACATAAACGAATAACATAGTTACAAGAGCTAAAGTTACTGCTGATTAGATCAGATTAGCATGTCACATAAGCCTACTAGCGAGAAATAATTCTCTTATTATTAGTTATGAACAGTGATCCAAAAACGATTACCAATATATTTGTCCTCTTAAACACTCGGTACTTCCAGTCTCCTTTTTGGTTTGTGACACTTTCGACATACCCTGGCCAAGGACAGTCACCATGCAACCCGAGTAGCCTAATATGTCACTTAATCACGTTTGCGAACTTATGTGCCCCATATTCAGATACACTCTCACAATCGATACAAGCACTAAAATTAAGACATTTGGTGAGTAAAGTGAGAAAGTCTTTAAGAATCAAATCAGCGGTGATAGGTCGGTGATTCCTCACGCGCAAAGCGACTTAACTTGACTCACGTACGGAAATATACTCAACATTGCATAATGCCAAGTACTTGCATATTTGTGACATTATTTTAAGCACTTATGAAAACCCATGACTTTCGATGAGACCCGTGTAGCGAACTTTCTGACAACCTATCCCAAGTTGGAAGCTTTAGGTAGGCTAGGTATACAAAGACACCCCAAGGACTTACTTGTTCGAATCTCAAAGGCCACAATAGCTTCATATTTTCAACAGATTTATTAGATATTTGCATATCTTGTCACAAATATACATCCGAAAAAGCAATACATACACATATATGTTCCCGAGACCTTTTATATAAAGACCAAATATACATAATTACAATGCAAGATCTTTCATAAGATTTAAGGACTTGTCTATTTTAAGAACAAGCATTCTCAGCCATATATCTGAATACGTTTCCCATAAGAACATTGTATATATTAAGTTCAGATTATAAGGAAACCTTGGTACTTTGTGCCTACCGATACATCATATAATGGTATCACTGAACTGAGCAATTTAAAGTACAATTAAGTAGGCTTAAAAGATAAAGTATCGTCACGTCTAATCGTCTTGATGCAGTGACCTTACTCTTTTTTATTATATTTCTTTTTCTTTTCTGGTTTTTCTCATTTTTATTTTGTTTTTCTGACACTATATGACACACATACATTATGACACAAACATTGACTCATTTTACAAAGTTCCTTTTGAGAGACACTCTCACTATAGATTTCTCATTCCAATCAATTGGACTAACAACTCGAAACGAGTTTGGTCGAAATCCTTAGTGAACAGATCAGCTAAATTAAAGTCACTCGGCACCTTTTCTAGGACTATTAATTTCTTTTCAGCACAATCACTTATAAAATGAAACCTTATGTCTATGTGCTTAGTCCTGCTGTGCTTAACAGGATTATTGGTTATGGATATGGTGGATTTACAATCTGTCTTTATGAGAGTACAAAGGAAAACCTAACCGTGATAGCTAGAGCCGGTGAATGAGTATTCACTTGCTGTTATGTAATCCGATCTCTCCCCTAAGACAAACATCCACTGATGTCTACTTCCTCAAGAACACCAATTTCTTCATCCCTGTGATTAAACTAGTGCACTTCTGGAACTGACATATAACATAACCAACAACATAAATCAAACATATAAAAATTTAGAACATGTACTTTAGATCATCATTTAGTCATGATCTTATATAGTACTTTGTCTATCACATGAACAATAATAAATATAAATTAATTAGAACAAGTCTTCTTGGAACATTGATCATGAGTTTCATGGATCTTTCTCTTTCGTCCATCTAACACATCTTCAAAGTCCTTGACAGCTTGCTCATGAGACCTACAAATCTCTTCTTGTTCAGGAGTTAACACAAGAGGCACAACTTTCGGATGATCATAGCTGTGATCCTCCTTGTTAACTTCTACACTCCATACTTTGTCAATCAAAACCCGAGGAAAACAAAATCTTGAAAATTCCATCTCGGTAAAAACTCGATCACTACCCTTTAATGTATAATGAGTAAGATAGACTTTTTCCTTTTCTAAGTCCTTCTTAGACATTGATACACCTGGCAAAAGGTTCTGATCCTGTTTTTCAACAAAATTAACATTATCAATGAAGATGCTTCTTTTACAACTCTTCCAACCCCGGAAATTTTTTCCGCCTTTGGAATCCATAAAACAGACATAGGACCCTTTAACAGGAGTAAACTCCGTCAATAGTCCCTTGTCTTCCATAATGTGCTTGGAGCTTCTGCTATTGACAAACCATAAACCTGCGGTTTTCCTTAGCAACTCCTGCACATTTCACAAAATAATTAGTTCTCAAAAGGACCCCTAGCCCTGTTGGCTTTGGGTATATCATTCTCTTCATCAGAGACTATGTCAGCCCAAAATTCACCAGTAGGCACCCAAGCCTTAGCTGGTTTAACAGTTGAGCTATCAACAGGCTTTCTGCTGGGTGAGATTCGTGAATTTCTTCCAGCACTAAGTCTACGACTGGGGGAACCACTAGGACTCCTTTCAGTAGGTATCCTTTGGTTAAAACCCTTAGAATTCTTTTGAAATCTTGACATTCTCTCAGGAGATGATGAATATATTCTCCTAGGACTATGTCGCTGAAATAAAGGATTTGATTTAGCTTCAGCTATTAACCTTTCATAGCAAGCACTGTTGGGTTTATCTCTTAATTTACTAGACTGACTCGAACTACTAGAACCTTCTCGAGATGAGACACTTCTAGGCTTACTACTACTTGTTTGGGTTCTATTCTCAATCTCCCTTTGTAAGACACTTCTAGATTGTACAGACTTATCTCTAGGTGAGACACTTCTAGACTTCTCAGATCTGTCTTTAGGTGAAATACTTCTAGATTGAGGTGATGTGTTCCTTAGAGTTTGGGATGGTTTTCGATGTCCATTGACAACTTTTGACCTAATTAGTTTCACATAGTTCTGTGCATTTACATCATCTGGATGTCTTTTTGCATAATCCTCATAATATTTATTTCTATAAGCACTCATGAACTGTGGTGAACTTACTTGATCAACTAATTTACCCTTCCCATTGCTTCCAGAAGACCCAACACTATCCTTAGACTTATCAGGTGACATCCTAGATTTATTCTTCTTATAAGGACAACAACTTGATACGTGACCTATCTCACGACACTTAAAACATGACCTTTTAGAAGCCTTCTTTGATATATCACCATGAATAATCTCAGGCACTGGAACCCCATGACCTCTTAATTCATCTATATATTCAAGAGCTGCATAAGCCTCTTCCCAAGAAGTTGATGCTTGTATGGGAGGTGCATATCGTTTCACAGTTTGAATCTTTGGATCAATGGATAACATTTCTTTAATTTTCCTTTCAGCAAATTGTTCAGGTGTTTCAGATTGAACACTCAAACCTTCTGCATTAATTGTAGAAGTTTGAACAAAACCTTTCTTGAAAACTGTATCTTTAAAGTTCTTGCTTTTAACAGGTTTTGGCAAATGTTCAGATTTTACGGGTTCATCAAGACTCCCGATTTGATCAATATTTTCAGGATATTCACCGTTTAAATCTGACTCTTTTGCTGAAAACACTTCATCATTACCTTTCAAAGTAAAGTAGACAATTGTTTCCATTTCAACTTCTTTTTCAATTTCTTTTAGTTTATTATCCATTGTCCGTTTGGCTTCACTTGGGTCTGAGTGAGCCGTAGATTCACTAGTCTTGTTCCCAGATCCCTCTGACTTAGACATCTCAAGGATAAGAACATCACTAGTTTTGGTCTGTGGAGGGGTAGTCTTGGGTACATTTTCAGGACTTGATTTTTCAGATTCTTCTAAAGTAAGCTTCTGAAAACTGTCATAATTGTGACTAAAAAGTGGCGGAACGACATTATATTTCTGGACAAAACTAGGTTGTTCACCTTTAACTTTTGCATCTCTAAGGTGACCCATCATAGTTCCTATGTCTCTCATTTTATTTAGTTTGCCACTTAGTTCAACAATCTGTACTCTAGAATCTGCTAATTCTTTGTCCTTTTTAGCACTTTCTTTTACTACCCTTTCTAAATCCTCATCTAGTATTTGTTTTCTGCCTAGTAACTATGCATATTCTACCCTAAGTGACTTAAACCTATCTTCTTCATATTTATTCCGATTAAGATATTCTTTGGCATGACCTTTAAATACCATGACGTCAGTAGATAACTTACTTCTATAACTAGTGACATCATTTAAAAGGGTCTTGGTAGAGTCA
Source organism: Erigeron breviscapus (assembly GCA_034093135.1). Lineage (NCBI taxonomy): Eukaryota > Viridiplantae > Streptophyta > Magnoliopsida > Asterales > Asteraceae > Erigeron > Erigeron breviscapus. The sequence goes on along the minus strand of CM067172.1, from coordinate 6,982,920 downwards.
AGTTTCTTTCTAAGGATAGTTACTTCGCTAGACAAACCTATGCTACTTTTACAAACATAAATAAGTGATTGTAGAGAAAGACTTACCTGTTGTTCTGGTACCTCAAGATTGGCCACGAAATTCACGAGCCCTTCTGTACTCAGATCATCAGGTATCTCGATCTTTACATCCTTATCCTTTTTCTCAATTTTCACAGTTTCATTAGCTTCAGTGAAAGCTTCTTCATTCTTAGCTCTTACTGGTTCTGACGGTTCAGATTCCTCTTCTACCTTCTGATGAAAACTATCATGATCATCCGTGCTGGCATATAGTGTATAGTCGAATGAATTATCAACATGATCATTCATTCCTCCATCAATATCTTGAATTTCTGCCAAGAATGCATGATTCTGATCATCGGTACTAATCGAACCCCAATTATATGTACCATCAGATTGAACAACTAAAGCTCTTGAGTTATCCGTTTCTCCTGAGCTTCGGTTCCCAGTATTAGCATATTGATGTCCGGAATTCTGACTCACTATAGAACCACTTTGATTGAAGTTCTGACGGCCTGTAGCTGAATTGTTGTCTCGTCTTGGCCTCTGACACTCTCTTGAAAAATGTACAAAACCATCACAGTTATAACACTTCACCTTGGTCTTGTCAAACCCTACTTTGCCATTCACAACCTTCCTTCCGGTTCTATCTGTGAAACGCTGAACTCTCAATGTTAACATAGCTAATTGCCAGTTCAGATCCATTTTTTCCAAGTCATCTGGATCAACTTGCTTGTAATCCTCCCTAACCAAATCAGGATCAGTCAATTTTCCTCCAATTAACTTCTCATGAGCAGACACAAATGAAGCGAGCATGCCCAAATGTCCCTCAGCAGATCTTGTTAGAAATCCAAAAATAGTGATAAATTGTAATCTAGATTAGAGGAATTTCTTGTTGTTAATTCATAGATAAATGATTACTAAGGTTGAGGGGCTAATTGTGACAATTAGCATAATTGTAGAATTAGACTATAAATAGCCCTCTCATACCTTAGAGATAAAAGAGAATTACATATAACATTACACATAATTTTTATACCTGTTAATTCACACACAGTTACCTTCGATTCTCTCTCAAAACACACACAAACACCAAGAACACACACTATCCAAACCGCCATTGATGAATTGAATTCAGTGATAGAAATCGTGTTATAACAAGTGGTATCAGAGCCAAACATCAATCTGATGACGATCCATAACTGAATTCAATCACAAATTCAACAAAATCAAAATTATTTACAATTCTGTTCGTATTTTTTTACCTACTGGTTCATCAAAATTCACACTTCAAATCACATAAAATGACAGTTATTTGTTCACCAATAGATTCTGGTTATTGATAACATAATCCTGTCAAGTTTCAAGTTCCAATTCAATCTAAATCTCGAGATTGAATTTTGAGTTTTTGGCGCGAATTTTGAGGGATTTGAATCTGTTGTGTTTTGTGTTGAATTTTGTTCATAAACTTGTTGCGGACATGAATTCAATCAGTTTACAAGTGATTTCGTGATCTAATTCCCAGTAATTCAAAAGATATTGAAGTTTTTTTTTGTTGTTAATGGAGTTTTTCTGGAAAACTGATAAAATGAAGAAGATGACTCCAAAACGATCTTCACTAGGACGATCTTCCTAAGATCGTCTTAGTCGTTCAAAGCTCGTTTTTCATTCTTGTGCATTGTGGCTTGTTAGACGATCTTCACAAGATCGTTCTAGACAAGTGTGTGTGGTGAAGTGTTTGTTTTCTGGCTAATTAATCCGAAAGGATTGGTTTGGTCAATTCAAATACTTATAAGTTTTGAGAAAGAAAACAAGACGATCTTCAACCAAGATCGTCTCATTTCCTAGAAACCTAAGACGATCTTCACCAAGATCGTTTCATTTCTTTGAAACCTAAGACGATCTTCACCAAGATCGTCTCATTTCTTCAAGATCTAAGACAATCTTCACCAAGATCGTTCCATTTCCTCTGAACTTAAGACGATCTTCAACCAAGATCGTTCTAATTCTTTGAATCATTTCAATCCAAATTCATTTCAATTCAAGATCGTTTTATCAAAAATCATTTACTTCAAAGTCATTTCATTTCAAGATCGTTTCAATTTCAAGACTTAATCAAATTTCATCAAAATCCTAAGACGATCTCACTCAAAACGATCTCACTCAAGACGATCTCACCCAAGACGATCTTACCAAGGACGATCTTCTCAAGATCGTTTCATTTTCTGTTCTTCTCAAGATCGTTTCATTTCCTGTTATTCTCAAGATCGTTTCATTTTCTGTTCTTCTCAAGATCGTTTCATTTCCTGTTATTCTCAAGATCGTTTCATTTTCTGTTCTTAATACAATTCAATTTTTCAAATCAAATCAACTTCAAAATGACATCTCGTGAAGCATTGGCATTGGGTTCAGATACAAGACCTCCAGTTCTCTACCGTGGTTCCTATGGACTATGGAAGAAAAGATTTATGGACTATGTGGAAAGTCAAACAAATGGTCATATGATGAAAGATTCCATCCTTAATGGACTTGCCGTTCATCGCCATCCCACTACTGATGCAATAATTCTAACTCCTGACCTTTTGAATGCTGAACAAAAAGATCGAACAGCTGCAGATAACAGAGCTAGGTCATGCTTATACAAAGCTCTACCGGATGAAATCTATGGCTCTGTTGATTCTTATGATACGGCCAAGGAGATTTGGGATGAGGTGGCTAGACAGATGGAAGGAGCTGACGTGACTTCGACGATAAGATTGACTAATATTTTGACTGAGTTTGACAACTTCGCGAAATTGCCTAATGAAACTCTTGAAGCTGTCTACTACAGATTCTGCAATGTCATAAATGAGCTGAGGAAGAACAATGTCAAGAAAACAGAGATTGAGCTAAACATCAAATTCATCAAAGCTCTTGGTCCAGAATGGGAAGATTTTGGAACACAGATCAAGCAACATCAAAATCTGACCAAGTTCACCATTCATACTCTGTATGAATCTTTCAAACTCAATGAAAACCAAGTCCTAAACAAAGCTTCATCAAACAAAATGCCAGAAGTTGTATCTTCTGATCCTTTGGTATTGATAGTTGAGAAGAAGATTTCTGAAGCTCTTAACAGGCAAATGGTAGTTGTTTCTTCGTCTGATGAGGAGGGAGATGATCTGATGGCTACAAGAGATGGTGTTTCAGATGAACTATATCAAGCTCTTGCCGCGGTAACAAAGCATTTCAAGAGGAAATTTTACAAAGCGAGGCCAATAAACAACAATCTCCGCACTTCTTCTACAAGTGCATTTCCCAAGAAGGAACACTATCATCCAAGGAGTAATGAGCAAAGTGAAGCTAATGGATCAAGGTATGGTGAAAAGAAGGAAATTTATGAGAAACAAGTTGTTGAGAAAGGTAAGGCATCAGACAAAAAGTGCTACAATTGTGGTATTCCTGGACATTTTGCTGTTGATTGCAAACAACCTCGAAAGCGGAACTATGAGTATTACAAGCAAAAGATGCTGTTAGCCAAACAAGTCGAAGCAGGACATGCATTGCTAGCTGAAGATGACAAGTGGCTGTTACTCACAGATGATGAAGATCAAGATCTCTCTGCTAATGTTTGCTATATGGAAAGGTTGGCCAAGAACAAAGTCTTTAAAGAAGAAAGCACTGATGAGGAATACCCAGATGATGAGGTAAATCTCGACTCTACTTTTTCTTTGATTAAGGACAAAGAGTCATGTAGATTAGCTTTATCAGATTTAACAACTCATATCAATTCTTTAGCCAACAAAAACAAAAAGTTGAAAAATAACATTTCATTTTCTAAAAGTGAACTTTCAAAACTTCTTGAAGAACATTCAAAATTACTTTTTGAACATGATGCTATTAAACAAGATTTTCAAGCTTACAAAGATAAGATGTTGGTTAAAGAATGTGAGTTGAATGTCTCTCCTGATTCTAAATTATTACAAAAATGTCAAAATCTTGAAAAGACCATTCATGATCTTGAAAAGGCCAATCAAGATCTTGAAATCCAAAAGACCAATGAATGGCTTCGGGCAAATGCAAGACAAATGGATGTTGATATTCTTAATAAAAAACTCCAAGAAGCTAAACCAAACAATGTTGAATTCGAAAGGAAGATTTCTGATTTAAATCATAATTGTTTTCTAAAAGGCATTGAGATTGAGAATCTTGAAAAACAAGTTGAGGAATTTAAAAAGAATATACTTTTCTATCAAGAAAAGTTATATAAAGTTGAACAAAATCCTCTCTTGAATTTCACTGCCTATTTCAACAAGTCAAAAATTGACAAAACAGAATTTCTTCTAGGGTTGGGATTTGAGAATATCACACCATGATTATGTGCAATCTGATTTATCTGATGAAGAACTTGCACATAGTCTAGTTTTGGTATGGTACTTCTATAGGTTTTTCACATGCAACACAGTTGATGAGTTAGTTGTTCACCCTAAGCCTAGTGCTAGTATAGGTGTTGATACGTCTACTCAATTTTCTTGTGAGACCAAAGATGTGTCAGTTCAAGTTGACCAAATTTCCGAGACTACCCATGATGTGAAGTTGGATACCAAGATTCCTGATTTTTTAAACTTTTCAAATGAATCTGAAATTAATCAATCTCCATTGACATTTTCTTTTTCAAAAGATTTCACAAAGGATGATTTTGATAAATTCATGGAGGGAGAATATGTTTTTGATTCAGAAACTGAGAAAAAGATTGAATCTACCAAAATCAAAGTTGAAACAAAAGTGGAATGTCAAAAACCATTGTCTAAAGCTCCAACTTCATATTACTCAAAGAAACGAGTTAAGACCAAACTAGTCAAGACTGAACCAAAGACCATTAAGGTAGAAACCTTTATTGCTACCCCTGTGAAACATGTCAAAAAATAAAAAAGCTGAGAACCCACACAGGACAAAGTACACCAAAGTGAAACTTCCGAAAGACTATCCTAATGCTTCTCAATCTAGCTCTCAATCTAGTTCTATACCTAAGGTGTCTAAGTCTAGCTCAGTTTCGCTAACTAAGGATACATCAAATGGTACAACTAGATATAAGGATAGATATGGATGGTTTTCTCATGATAAACCAAAGAAGCAAGAAGTTTCCTCACCTCCAAAAGATTACAAAAAGATGAAAGTGTTTAAAACTTCTAGTTCTAATCTTCTTAAATTCAATTCAACAGGTGGAAAGAGCATAACTAGTGGTGCTAGATGGGTTGCTAATACTTTAGTACCTAAGTTCACTAGTAACCAAAAGGATGTTGAGAAAAGGAAGAAAAGAAAGAGGAGAAAGAATGTTAATAGGAGGAAGGGTGTTCATGTTAATCAAAACAATTTTTCTTTGTCAAATAATGTTGAAAATACCAAGGCAAGACCTTGTGAGCTTGTAAACAATATTAATTCTCGTACTTGTATATCTACTGATATTAATGCTTGTAGACATGTTACTTTTAATTCTCATGTGAATGTTCGTACTTTTTATTCAAATGTGTTTGTTGATAATGTGCTTGTCAATGCTTATGTTGATTCAAAAACAAGTTTGAATGCGATTCCTAAGTTATATACCCTGCCTGTTTTAACTAACCATAAAGGACCCGTCTTCAAGTGGGTACCTAAAAACGGTTAAATTTCTTTGATTGCAGGAAATAACCATCTGTGTTTGGATACTTGATTCCGGGTGTTCGAAGCACATGACTGGAAATAAATCTTTGCTCAAGAATTTTGTTGAAAGATTCATGGGAACTGTTCGCTTTGGAAACAACAATTTCGCTCCTATCTTAGGTTATGGAGACATTGAAAGAAATGGAATTATCATCAAGAAAGTTCACTATGTTGAAGGATTAAGTCACAACTTGTTCAGTGTTGGACAATTCTGTGATAACAATCTTCAAGTTCTGTTTCGAAAATCTCTTTGCAAAGTCCAAACTCTAGATGGAGTTGATATTCTTTGTGGTGACCGTGATGATAATCTTTTTACCGTCAATCTCGATGATAACCAACCAACCAATAATATTTGTCTCATTTCAAAGGCTGCTTCAAAGAATTCTTGGTTATGGCATAGAAGGCTGTCGCATCTGAATTTTCAAACCATCAATATTTTGGTCAACAAGCATCTTGTTAAAGGCTTACCTGACTATAAGTATGAAAGTGAACATGTTTGTCCTTCTTATGCTGTTGGGAAGATTAAGAGAGCTTCTCATAAACCGAAGAAATCTCCAAATTCGTTAGCACCTCTTCATTTGCTTCACATGGATCTTTGTGGGCCGATGAAAGTACAAAGCCGAAATGGGAAGAAATACATCTTGGTTATTGTTGATGATTATTCAAGATATACTTGGGTCAAGTTCCTTGCATCCAAAGATGAAATAACTCAGATGTTGATAGATTTCATCACTAATACTCAAGTAAATCTTCAACTTCCAGTTCGTTACATCCGTTCGGATAACAGAACTGAGTTCAAGAATGCTATTTTTGATGAATTCTGCAAATCCAAAGGTATTACTCATCAATTCTCAGCAGTTCGCACCCCACAACAAAATGGTGTTGTTGAAAGGAGAAATCGATCGCTGGTGGAAGCGGCAAGGACAATGCTTGCTTATTCCAAATTGCCATCCAATATGTGGGCTGAAGCTGTTGACACTGCATGTCACACTCAGAATCGGTCCATTATCAATCAGCGTTTCGAAAAGACTCCTTATGAGGTTATTAACAAACGCAAACCCAACATCAACTACTTTCATATATTTGGGTGTGTTTGTTATACTTTGAATGATCGGGAGAATCTTGAAAAGTTCGAGAAGAAAGGTGATGAAGGATATTTTGTTGGTTATTCCAAAACATCAATTGCCTATCGAATCTATAATCGTCGAACAAACACAATTCAAGAAACAATGAATGTTTGGTTTGATGAGATGTCAGGCATGATTTTTGAGCAAGAAGGTTTGTTGCCAACAAGTAATGATCCAAGTACTTCAAGTACTTCTACAAGGAATTCTACCTTAGCTTCAAAATTCAAGAAGTTTCCAACTCCAACAAGTGATGAATTAGATATTCTTTTTGAAGAATTCTATAATTCAAAACCGATTCATGATCAAGAACCTCAGGTCATCGTTGAACCAATTCAAAACAATGAACCTCTTCATAACAACGATCCAGTTCCTGACAATATTCATGAATCTTCATCAAGTTCTTCAGAGCAAGAATTTTCTTCTACTAATACTTCTCCACCATCCTCTCCTGATAATGCTTCTCAAGTGAATGTTCAAGAACAACCTTCTCAATTAACTCAGACAACAAATCCATTAAACACTCCAAATGTGTATGTACCACTTGATTTTGATCATCCAGCTTATGAGGAAAGAGTTATACCAAGTTATGACTTCATCTCTCAACAAAACTCAAGTTTTAATGATGGTGAAGTTGATCTTCAACAACAAGATCCTCTTCCTCATGCTCACAAGTGGACACGTATGCAGAAAGACCATCCTACTGATCAAATAATTGGAGATCCACAAGCAGAGTAACTACTCGTACCTCAGTAAATGAGTGTCTTGTTGCACTTTCTCTTAGCAACATCGAACCCAAAACCGTATCTGAAGCTCTTCGTGATCCAGAGTGGGTTAAGGCAATGCAAGATGAACTCGCGCAATTTGAAAGACTGAAGGTATGGAGATTAGTTCCAAATCCTAGAAAAGATGATCCAATAGGAACAAAGTAGATATTCAAAAACAAAAAGGATGAGAATGGAGTGGTAGTAAGGAATAAAGCTCGACTTGTTGCAAAGGGTTATTGCCAACATCCAGGTGTTGACTTCGACGAAACTTTTGCTCCAGTAGCAAGAATGGAGGCCATTCGGATATTCTTAGCTTATGCCGCATTCAGAAACTTTACTGTGTTTCAAATGGATGTGAAGACTGCTTTCTTGAATGGTGACCTCAAAGAAGAAGTTTACGTTGATCAACCGGAAGGTTTTGTTGATCCTCAAAGGCCAAACCATGTCTACAAGTTAGACAAGGCTCTCTACGGTCTTAAGCAAGCACCCCGAGCATGGTATGATTCTTTAACTACTTTCTTACTAAGAGGTGGCTTTACCAAAGGCACAATTGACCCTACCTTGTTCATTCGCAAACAAGGTAAGCACGTTCTACTTGTTCAAATATATGTTGATGACATTTTTTTTTTTTTTTTTTTTTTTTTTTTTTTTTTTTTTTTTTTTTTTTTTTTTTTTTTTTTTTTTTTTTTTTTTTTTTTTTTTTTTTTTTTTTTTTTTTTTTTTTTTTTTTTTTTTTTTTTTTTTTTTTTTTTTTTTTTTTTTTTTTTTTTTTTTTTTTTTTTTTTTTTTTTTTTTTTTTTTTTTTTTTTTTTTTTTTTTTTTTTTTTTTTTTTTTTTTTTTTTTTTTTTTTTTTTTTTTTTTTTTTTTTTTTTTTTTTTTTTTTTTTTTTTTTTTTTTTTTTTTTTTTTTTTTTTTTTTTTTTTTTTTTTTTTTTTTTTTTTTTTTTTTTTTTTTTTTTTTTTTTTTTTTTTTTTTTTTTTTTTTTTTTTTTTTTTTTTTTTTTTTTTTTTTTTTTTTTTTTTTTTTTTTTTTTTTTTTTTTTTTTTTTTTTTTTTTTTTTTTTTTTTTTTTTTTTTTTTTTTTTTTTTTTTTTTTTTTTTTTTTTTTTTTTTTTTTTTTTTTTTTTTTTTTTTTTTTTTTTTTTTTTTTTTTTTTTTTTTTTTTTTTTTTTTTTTTTTTTTTTTTTTTTTTTTTTTTTTTTTTTTTTTTTTTTTTTTTTTTTTTTTTTTTTTTTTTTTTTTTTTTTTTTTTTTTTTTTTTTTTTTTTTTTTTTTTTTTTTTTTTTTTTTTTTTTTTTTTTTTTTTTTTTTTTTTTTTTTTTTTTTTTTTTTTTTTTTTTTTTTTTTTTTTTTTTTTTTTTTTTTTTTTTTTTTTTTTTTTTTTTTTTTTTTTTTTTTTTTTTTTTTTTTTTTTTTTTTTTTTTTTTTTTTTTTTTTTTTTTTTTTTTTTTTTTTTTTTTTTTTTTTTTTTTTTTTTTTTTTTTTTTTTTTTTTTTTTTTTTTTTTTTTTTTTTTTTTTTTTTTTTTTTTTTTTTTTTTTTTTTTTTTTTTTTTTTTTTTTTTTTTTTTTTTTTTTTTTTTTTTTTTTTTTTTTTTTTTTTTTTTTTTTTTTTTTTTTTTTTTTTTTTTTTTTTTTTTTTTTTTTTTTTTTTTTTTTTTTTTTTTTTTTTTTTTTTTTTTTTTTTTTTTTTTTTTTTTTTTTTTTTTTTTTTTTTTTTTTTTTTTTTTTTTTTTTTTTTTTTTTTTTTTTTTTTTTTTTTTTTTTTTTTTTTTTGTATATACTATGTATGCAACCCGTTCTTAAATGATATATTTATTTGTAGAGTGTTTTTTTTTACATTCTAAGCTTTTGTTATTATACATATAAATTGATATAAGATAACATGGAATCGAACGCCTTTGTGTACTTCCAAGTGGTCTTATATGAGTATGTATGTGTAATAGCAAAGGCACAATTGACCCTACCTTGTTCATTCGCAAACAAGGTAAGCACGTTCTACTTGTTCAAATATATGTTGATGACATTATCTTTGGGTCGACCAGTCAAACATTTTGCCAAAACTTTTCATCTCTTATGGTTAATCATTTTGAAATGAGTATGATTGGGGAAATGAATTACTTTTTGGGTCTTCAAATCAAACAGTTACCAACTGGTATTTTTATATCACAAGGTAAATACATAAATGACATGTTGAAAAAAGTTTGATATGACTTCATGTTCTTCAATATCTACCCCAATGGCTGCTCGAACAAACATAAATGCTGACACAAATGGGAAACCATTTGACCAAAAGAGATATCGAAGTATGATTGGTTCGTTGTTGTACCTAACAGCATCTCGACCAGATATAATGTTTGCAACATGTATGTGTGCTAGATATCAAGCTGCTCCAACTGATTTACATTATCAAGCTGTGAAACGAATCTTTCGTTATCTGAAGGGGACACCCGATTTAGGTCTCTGGTATCCAAGGATACTGGATTCAATCTAACTGCATATTCAGATGCAGATCATGCTGGTTGTAAACTTGATCGCAAGAGCACTTCCGGTACTCTACAATTTTTAGGCGATAAAATTGTGAGTTGGTCTTCCAAGAAACAGAATTGTGTGTCTCTATCAACGGCTGAAGCAGAATATGTGGCTGCGGCTAGTTGTTGTGCTCAAGTTTTATGGATGAAGACACAACTAACTGATTATGGTCTGAAATATGATCATATCCCTATCTATTGTGATTCTCAGAGTGCCATTGCCATTGCAGTCAACTCAGTAAACCACTCTCGCTCAAAGCATATTGATGTTAGATATCATTTTCTCAAAGATCATATTGAGAAAGGTGACATCGAGCTCTACTTTGTGGGTACTGACATTCAACTTGCAGATTTGTTCACAAAACCACTGGATGAAAAGAGGTTTAACTTTCTTATCTCCAAGCTAGGTATGTTAAATCTTAAACCTTAACTCTTTTGAAGGAATTCTTGACACATTCCAGAAAACCAAAATACAAAATTGCATATTTTCAAAAATAAACAAAAAGATTTTTATTTTCTGTGGCTTGCATATACTATGTATGCAACCCGTTCTTAAAAGATATATTTATTGGTAGAGTGTTTTTTTTACATTCTAAGCTTTTGTTATTATACATATAAATTGATATAAGATAACATGGAATCGAACGCCTTTGTGTACTTCCAAGTGGTCTTATATGAGTATGTATGTGTAATAGCAATCACATGCAAGAGTGTTAATTTTTTGCTTAAATGTTTTAATTGCCTCTAACGTGTTGTTGTAAGATGCGACGGATTGAATGCCTTTGTGTACTCCCTAGCTGTCTTACTCTCAACATTGTTGTTGACTTTAGACTCTCAAAGATTTTTCCGAAAATATCACAACAAAGATTTTACTACTTCTGATCTCACAAAACCAATTTTTGCTCCACCTTTCTATGAAAAACTTTTTGATCTATTCTTGCATAGATTAAGGAGGAGTTTGTGATTTCAAACACTTTCAAAACTTCAAATGTGTGCCAAATTTTTTTTCCACACATTTGATGTTTCTCCAATGATTTTTAATCAAATGGAGTTCGGTGATTAGTTTGCACATGAGTGATAAGTAATTCTCAAAATTTACTCCATGAATTTCATCATCGCCGATGAATTCTAACCCCGGAGTATTCACTTCTTTCATTAGATAGTGAGGGTATTTTGAGTGATGTTGTTTTCGTGCAAATAGGATGGAGGAAGTAAAGTTGAAAAGTGAGAGGGTAAGGTGATATGATGTGAGAAAGGGCTAAAAGAAACAAAAGCCCCCCCTAAAATTCTCAAAAAGCCGGGTAAACACGTCCCTATCGGATTTCATTTGTTGATTTCTCGATATTGAAACAGTCTTCATGGACCCAGTGAAGCAATGCACATCTTTACCTAACCACTCAAGTGTTTCTTAACAAATACTTGTTTCATTTCTCACAGAGATTTCCACATTTCTATTGACTCTTCATTTGGAAGATGTTGATATTGAAAAAGGGCGACATTCTGCTCCAGTCCCCGACTTCATTTTGATCACGATGTGTCTAGAGCTATCTTGTTTGGTCATTAATTTGATCATCATTCATTTGTATTAGAACACATTCGAGTCATATCTTTGTGATATAATTGCTTATCTTTGTGATATAGCCGGAACATTCGTAGTGATATCTCAATTGATATTCCACGATGATCGAATGGAAATCCTACCAATGCTAACATCTTTTCCAACGTTGAACGTAGGTCTCATGATTACATTTATGTGATTATTGAGTTAACAAGAAGTCTAAGTGACCTCGGTTTTCCCTAAAAAGTCTTTAAGGATAAAATTGTGGTTATCAAATGCTTCGGTAGTGTTAACCATGATTTATATTCTTTGAAGCAATCTCGTGGTTGCAAAGCCGCAGACTGAACTATGTTAGAGAATTGTTTTGTGCATATCTCAATGATACATAGGAAATCCGAAAAATGTTATACATTTCAATCGGTCATTTCATTAATCCTTTCGATTTTTGAACATGCTAACGGATCATTCTTATCCGGTTTCATTTCTCATCACACAAACACAGAAAACACCAACACCATGATATAACGTTTGTACCAACAACTTCGATCTTACATTTTAGTCACCCCTAGGATTTCTTGGGTTGGGCTAATGGTTTGAGTTGATGTTTTGATGGTTGCAATTTCTTTATGGTTTCTTTTGATATTTAATCAATCAAATGTGTACATAATGACATTGGTTCCCAATGATGTCATTATGAGGGGGAGAAAATATTATGATTGATTCACTAATTGATAAGGAAACAAGGAGAAAAGTTTATGTTTGGTTGTTTTAATTGGGTTTAGGCTTATCAAAGTTCTAGGCTTATCAAAGTTTGTGTATAGGGGGAGAAAATTATTCATGATGTGACAATAGTTTCAGATTTTCACTAGACTTTAGGTGATTGAAATTTTGATTTTAAAAAAAGGGGGAATCTGAATTGACGTCAAAGATAAGAATGAAACCGAAGATGAAAAGATTTTCACTCAAGATGCTTCAAAAGTTCAAAGATGCTCCAAAATGTTTATAATCATGGATTGAGGGGGAGCATGATTACTTCGTAAGAATTTCATTCAAACCTCATTCAATTGCTTACTCTTCAAAGTGTTCGAATTGATATGACAAAGATCAAAGCTTCAAAAAGGATCAAAGATTGGTTAGAAGATTCAAGTCAAAGAAGTAAAAACTTTAACAGAGTCTTCATCAAACACACTTCATTCAAAGATCTTCAAGTCATACAACAACATTTTGTTCAAGAAACTCCAATGCATACATCAAGAGGGAGAGTTCATATTCATGAAACTTCATTCCAAGAAGATGAAATTCATTCAAGAATTAAAACTGAAGAATTGAAAAGTTGAATTTCACTCAAGAATCGAAGATTGAAACATTCGAAACCAAGATTTATACCTTTCGCATTTCAAAAGACAACTCTGATTCATGATTCAACAATTCTCGAAGATTCAAGTCGCACACATTTATTTGACTTCATTATTCTCTTCATTCAAGATTCACACGCATTCATTATTCTCTGTTCTAAAAGAACATTGAGAATCCTCACATGATTTAACTTCAAGAAGTTCAAGACCAAAATCAAGACTGAATCAAGTTCTCCAAAGACAAAAGAGAATACTTTGAAGACTTGTTTCAACACACCAATTGTCTTCACCACCGGGCTCATCAAATTCATTCCTACAAGACAATATAACACGTACTTCATTACAATGTATCACTAAGGGGGAGAATGTTAGAAATCCAAAAATAGTGATAAATTGTAATCTAGATTAGAGGAATTTCTTGTTGTTAATTCATAGATAAATGATTACTAAGGTTGAGGGGCTAATTGTGACAATTAGCATAATTGTAGAATTAGACTATAAATAGCCCTCTCATACCTTAGAGATAAAAGAGAATTACATATAACATTACACATAATTTTTATACCTGTTAATTCACACACAGTTACCTTCGATTCTCTCTCAAAACACACACAAACACCAAGAACACACACTATCCAAACCGCCATTGATGAATTGAATTCAGTGATAGAAATCGTGTTATAACAGATCTTATGCTCATCGGCATCCCTGTGTAACCCGAGCTTGGAGAACTACCATTCTGAATCCCATTATGCACTACCATGCCCGATTCTGGAGAAGTTACATACATCAAGTTGCTATCAGAATCCGTTGACATCTTCATCTTGTCATCATCTCCATTATAGAAGGCAGTAATCCCTCCACTTAAAGATTTTGCAGAAGGAACGCTTGACTTGCTATGATAAAGTTCAGGACGCTGAACAAAATCACTGCTACCTGCTTCCTTCGACTTTCGTTTCATATCTTGACCTCTCAGCTTTCGAATGATCTGATCTAGAGTCCATGTGTTAAATTCGGGATTTTGTTGGATTGAAGTTACAAACCCTTCCCACTTAACTGAAAGAGCTTCCAACAACTTCACGATGACATCTTCTGGATCAGGTTTGTACCCAAAGTATGCAAGCTCAACCAGCAGATGACTGTAACGAATCAAGATCTCATCAAGAGGTTCATCTTTGAAGCTAGTAAAGACTGTAAAGTCCCAAACTCGATGGTTAACTCAAAAGTATAAAATACAACAAGTGTAATAAGCACTAGAATGGACTAGTATTACTTGAATATAAATGCAAGAATATAAACAAAGTAATACAAGACTAAAAGCAATAAATTAAAGGTGGAACACAATGTAATTTTTCAAGTGTATTTTATTTATGATGTTAAATAAAATACAAGGTTGTGCGGAATCAAGATAATACAAGTATGTAAGTATCCTAACAACCTATGAATTACAAATGATCTATATTTGCCAAATAAACTCTTTGGATCGAGATACTTAAAGTTGTGAAGTATCTCTGTTTAAGATCAAGAGTATTTAGACAAATTCACATTTAATGCTAAAAGTAATTTTAACGAAGAAATGACTTTGTATTTATAGGCAAACAAATTCACCAGTGAATTTGTGCCGTACAAATATGGTTGCATGCATTTAATGAACCGACAAGATCATTAAATGCATTGGTTAAGGTACAAGGATAAAGTCACATCAATATGACTATAATCCTTTTAACCAACCACCTTTACACACGTATATACTTTAGTAAAGAACAAGTGGAATGTTCTTTGGAAAGTGTGTAAAGGCAAAAAGTCAATTCCTCGATATCAGTGTTCAGACTTGTAAGGTCTAGAACACTGATAATCCTCCAGTCGTAGATCTGGTAAGACTTCCAGTGGACTCCGCCATTTGTCAGTCTTCTTTATTCTGACTTCAGTCTTTGACTTCAGTGAGAATGTCTTCAGTAGAATAGATCTGGACTGGGGTGAAGTCCAGTGAGCTAATTTGGAATACTTCAGATTTCCTATACAAGTATTTGCTCACTGGTCTTCCATTATTTCTGAACAAATCTTCAGAGGGACTCCAGATTCCAAGTCTGGAGTAGGTCTAGTAATTTATCATTTCTGGACAGATCTTCAGTAAGGCTCCAGTAGTCGAGTCTGGAGCGAGTCTAGTAAATCTGGACCTAACAAATTCCCCCTATTTGTTTAGAAATAATGCAAGTATTTTCAATCTTATATCTATACAACTTTGTATGCTTGAAAAACACTTGTTTTGACTTAGTCTAAAAATTTATTGTTACTGGAAACACTTTATAGATCATCAGTGTTCCAGTTTCATCTTTTAATTCTAACTTAGACTAAATCTGATCATTTACTTTGTGAAACAAAATATGCAACTATATTTACAGCCATCAACAGAAAATAAGTCACAATTTTGTGAATTTAAATACAAATTACAAGCAAATGATACAAGAGTTAGGCCCTTCTTTTCGACGTCTGTCCAGGAGCATCTTCAGAAGCCTTTCTCTTTGGTGATGGAGAGGTCGTAAGAATGCGAGGTCGCAATAACTCGAGGTCGTAATTGAACTGGCGAGGTCGTAATTGAACTGGCGAGGTCGTAATTGAACTGGCGAGGTCGTAATTGAACTGGCGAGGTCGTAATTGAACTGGCGAGGTCGTAATTGAACTGGCGAGGTCGTAATTGAACTGGCGAGGTCGTAATTGAACTGGCGAGGTCGTAATTGAACTGGCGAGGTCGTAATTGAACTGGCGAGGTCGTAATTGAACTGGCGAGGTCGTAATTGAACTGGCGAGGTCGTAATTGAACTGCGAGGTCGTAATTGAACTGGCGAGGTCGTAATTGAACTGGCGAGGTCGTAATTGAACTGCGAGGTCGTAATTGAACTGGCGAGGTCGTAATTGAACTGGCGAGGTCGTAATTGAACTGCGAGGTCGTAATTGAACTGGCGAGGTCGTAATTGAACTGGCGAGGTCGTAATTGAACTGGCGAGGTCGTAATTGAACTGGCGAGGTCGTAATTGAACTGGCGAGGTCGTAATTAACTGCGAGGTCGTAATTGAACTGGCGAGGTCGTAATTGAACTGGCGAGGTCGTAATTAACTGCGAGGTCGCAATTGAACTGGCGAGGTCGTAATTGAACTGGCGAGGTCGTAATTAACTGCGAGGTCGTAATTGAACTGGCGAGGTCGTAATTGAACTGGCGAGGTCGTAATTGAACTGCGAGGTCGTAATTGAACTGGCGAGGTCGTAATTGAACTGGCGAGGTCGTAATTAACTGCGAGGTCGTAATTGAACTGGCGAGGTCGTAATTGAACTGGCGAGGTCGTAATTAACTGCGAGGTCGTAATTGAACTGGCGAGGTCGTAATTGAACTGGCGAGGTCGTAATTAACTGCGAGGTCGCAATTGAACTGGCGAGGTCGTAATTGAACTGGCGAGGTCGTAATTAACTGCGAGGTCGTAATTGAACTGGCGAGGTCGTAATTGAACTGGCGAGGTCGTAATTGAACTGGCGAGGTCGTAATTGAACTGGCGAGGTCGTAATTGAACTGGCGAGGTCGTAATTAACTGCGAGGTCGTAATTGAACTGCGAGGTCGTAATTGAACTGGCGAGGTCGTAATTGAACTGGCGAGGTCGTAATTAACTCGAGGTCGTAATTGAACTGGCGAGGTCGTAATTGAACTGGCGAGGTCGTAATTAACTGCGAGGTCGTAATTGAACTGGCGAGGTCGTAATTGAACTGGCGAGGTCGTAATTGAACTCGAGGTCGTAATTGAACTGGCGAGGTCGTAATTGAACTGCGAGGTCGTAATTGAACTGCGAGGTCGTAATTGAACTGGCGAGGTCGTAATTGAACTGGCGAGGTCGTAATTGAACTCGAGGTCGTAATTGAACTGGCGAGGTCGTAATTAACTGGCGAGGTCGTAATTGAACTGGCGAGGTCGTAATTGAACTGGCGAGGTCGTAATTGAACTGGCGAGGTCGTAATTAACTCGAGGTCGTAATTGAACTGGCGAGGTCGTAATAACTGGCGAGGTCGCAATTAACTGCGAGGTCGTAATTGAACTGGCGAGGTCGTAATGAACTGGCGAGGTCGTAATTAACTCGAGGTCGTAATTGAACTGGCGAGGTCGTAATAACTGGCGAGGTCGCAATTAACTCGAGGTCGTAATTGAACTGGCGAGGTCGTAATAACTGGCGAGGTCGCAATTAACTCGAGGTCGTAATTGAACTGGCGAGGTCGTAATAACTCGAGGTCGCAAAACTCGAGGTCGCAATTGAACTGCGAGGTCGTAATTGAACTGGCGAGGTCGTAATTGAACTGGCGAGGTCGTAAGAAATTCGAGGTCGCAATTGAACTGGCGAGGTCGTAATTAGCTACCCAGGTCGCAATACGAACTGGATGAGGTAATACGAGCCCGCGAGGTCGCAAACGATGCTGGAATCCTTAGATCTCTTGAATTCGAAACCCTAAAAACCAACAATAACACCTTCGACTGCTGCAAATACAAATAGAGGTCACAAACAAGATTTCCGATCATAAACTCGTGAAAGAATCACGTCTAAACGACCCTAAATCAATATTGTCTATCACCAACAAGCTATAACCTTCCGGTATTAAACCAAGAGGCTCTGATACCAATTGTAAGTCTCCTGGTACGGATCGTTAATAGCTTGCTCCAGTTATCATGAGGTGCGGAATCCCTCACTATAACTTGGTGATCAACAATAAGCCCCTAGATCACCTGCTGCCTCGCAGATCTTCTTCGGGCTAGCGGAACAACCTTTGACGACTATAACCTGCAATACCTGCTTGATATTTCGACAAATGTTCAACCCTAAACTCTGTTAGGGTTCGGTATTTATAGGAAACACCTGACATGGGCTTCAGCGAGTCGACCTCGCAAATCCAGCCCAGCCCATCACTAATGCGAGGTCGCATTCTGTGATTGGCCTCGTATTTGACCCTGCAAATACGAAGTCGTATTCCTTATGTGAAATGCGAGGTCGCATTTCACACTTAGCAGATTTATTACACATTCAATACTTAAACTTAATCAAGTATTCTATGCATAATACTAAGTTCATTAATGACAATCACATTACAAAGACATATAACAATATAAGCCCAAACAATCTAGACTGCTATTGACATAGATGTGCACTTACAGACTCCTATGGACTTTTGATTTGGAACCCATGACTTTGCACACTTATTATGACTCGAGTAGGTCGCCATAAGAGACAAGAAAGGACTCATTCGAATGCTCTATTTGACCCAAGGAAACTAGAAGTGAAACTAGACAAAGTTTCAGGAAAATGACATATGTACACCACCGTCCCACACGCCCCTCCTTGGCGTCCCACACGCCGGCCAGAACTGGATAACCGTCCCAGACGGTGGTCACCACCATCCCAGATGGTGGTTGAGACCTGCCATAGTGTCTTGGACGATGGAGAATACCGTCCTAGACGGTGGCTCGTAGCTAGGGTTTTTAGCGTCTTGCTTAGCGTCTCGCAGCCGTAAAACAGAAGACACTACCGTCTGGTCAAAATGGGCATTCTAGGCCACCGTCTGGGACGGTGTTCTAGGTGTGCTGGACGGTGGAAATGACCTGCACGACCTGCACCAGCCAAACAACCCCCATTCGAGCCAAACACCACCCAAAACCCTAAATTCTTGACATCTAGACCATGAAATCGATATTCACAGCTCCAAGACCCATTTTTAAGCAGAGTTAGACATAATTAGGCATAATTAAACATGTTTTATCATTCAAATCCAACCCTTTAACCCATTTACATGCTTAATTCAATCTTGACCCATTTGTAACCCTAAATCGACCCAAGACCTAGTTTTTGGCTTAGAAATCAGTTTGAGAAGTTCATTGACCCGTTTTTATTCATAACTAACTTGTTTGAACATAACCCACTCAATAATTTCATTTCATGGCATCACGTTTGTCCCAAAAATGTTTTGACTTAAATTAAAGACTTTGAAACCCTAATTTCGGTTTTTGAAGCTAAAAGGGCCAAGAGTGTTTAGATTTAGTTGAAAGACATGTTTAATTACTTGAATTGATAAACTTGAGTTGAATTTGACTTACCAAAACTTCCACAATTGATGAAATCCGAATTTGAGCTAGATGTAAAGATTTCTTGTGCCTTGGAACCCAAATTTTTGATATGTGCTAGATATGATGATGAAGATGATGAATTTAACTCAAACCTAACTTGAAACAACCCTTTTTGTGCATTAAATTTAGAGAGAGAGAGAGTTGTGAGTGTAGTCTTGCATTTAGTGAGATAGAGAGAGAAGTGCAAGAGAATTGAATGAATGGTTGGGAGGTTGGGGAGATGGGATAAGGTTGGGTTATCTTGGATGGGTCATGGGTTGGGTATAACCCATGGATATGATCCATATTCATTTTTACTAGTTAAATTAAATGTCATCTAAATGAAAAATCGATTAGCGCTAACTAATGACCTCGACTAGTACATAAATCTCAAATTAAATAATAAATTGACCCATATGAACACATTGCACTCAACTGAACCTCAAATTGCACTTGAACTACATTGGTTAACTTAATAATTAGTTAAATTGTACATATGATCATAGAGTCAAGAATCACGATTGTTACAACACTGTTTTCCACTGCTCCTCCTCCGTCAACGTCTTAACATTTACTTTTCATCATCATCATCATAATAACCTCCGATGCATGCTACTCAAACAGAACTTCACAACCTCAGGTACGTAATTGATCATCATTTCTTTCGTGCTATATTGATACTTATGTGTGTAATTTGAGATGTAACCCTCTGTGTTATTAGTACGTAGGATGAATCAGTTTTAATTTTTGTGAGTTGTGTTATAATAATCCTTTTTTTTTTTTTTTTTTTTTTTTTTTTTTTTTTTTTTTTTTTTTTTTTTTTTTTTTTTTTTTTTTTTTTTTTTTTTTTTTTTTTTTTTTTTTTTTTTTTTTTTTTTTTTTTTTTTTTTTTTTTTTTTTTTTTTTTTTTTTTTTTTTTTTTTTTTTTTTTTTTTTTTTTTTTTTTTTTTTTTTTTTTTTTTTTTTTTTTTTTTTTTTTTTTTTTTTTTTTTTTTTTTTTTTTTTTTTTTTTTTTTTTTTTTTTTTTTTTTTTTTTTTTTTTTTTTTTTTTTTTTTTTTTTTTTTTTTTTTTTTTTTTTTTTTTTTTTTTTTTTTTTTTTTTTTTTTTTTTTTTTTTTTTTTTTTTTTTTTTTTTTTTTTTTTTTTTTTTTTTTTTTTTTTTTTTTTTTTTTTTTTTTTTTTTTTTTTTTTTTTTTTTTTTTTTTTTTTTTTTTTTTTTTTTTTTTTTTTTTTTTTTTTTTTTTTTTTTTTTTTTTTTTTTTTTTTTTTTTTTTTTTTTTTTTTTTTTTTTTTTTTTTTTTTTTTTTTTTTTTTTTTTTTTTTTTTTTTTTTTTTTTTTTTTTTTTTTTTTTTTTTTTTTTTTTTTTTTTTTTTTTTTTTTTTTTTTTTTTTTTTTTTTTTTTTTTTTTTTTTTTTTTTTTTTTTTTTTTTTTTTTTTTTTTTTTTTTTTTTTTTTTTTTTTTTTTTTTTTTTTTTTTTTTTTTTTTTTTTTTTTTTTTTTTTTTTTTTTTTTTTTTTTTTTTTTTTTTTTTTTTTTTTTTTTTTTTTTTTTTTTTTTTTTTTTTTTTTTTTTTTTTTTTTTTTTTTTTTTTTTTTTTTTTTTTTTTTTTTTTTTTTTTTTTTTTTTTTTTTTTTTTTTTTTTTTTTTTTTTTTTTTTTTTTTTTTTTTTTTTTTTTTTTTTTTTTTTTTTTTTTTTTTTTTTTTTTTTTTTTTTTTTTTTTTTTTTTTTTTTTTTTTTTTTTTTTTTTTTTTTTTTTTTTTTTTTTTTTTTTTTTTTTTTTTTTTTTTTTTTTTTTTTTTTTTTTTTTTTTTTTTTTTTTTTTTTTTTTTTTTTTTTTTTTTTTTTTTTTTTTTTTTTTTTTTTTTTTTTTTTTTTTTTTTTTTTTTTTTTTTTTTTTTTTTTTTTTTTTTTTTTTTTTTTTTTTTTTTTTTTTTTTTTTTTTTTTTTTTTTTTTTTTTTTTTTTTTTTTTTTTTTTTTTTTTTTTTTTTTTTTTTTTTTTTTTTTTTTTTTTTTTTTTTTTTTTTTTTTTTTTTTTTTTTTTTTTTTTTTTTTTTTTTTTTTTTTTTTTTTTTTTTTTTTTTTTTTTTTTTTTTTTTTTTTTTTTTTTTTTTTTTTTTTTTTTTTTTTTTTTTTTTTTTTTTTTTTTTTTTTTTTTTTTTTTTTTTTTTTTTTTTTTTTTTTTTTTTTTTTTTTTTTTTTTTTTTTTTTTTTTTTTTTTTTTTTTTTTTTTTTTTTTTTTTTTTTTTTTTTTTTTTTTTTTTTTTTTTTTTTTTTTTTTTTTTTTTTTTTTTTTTTTTTTTTTTTTTTTTTTTTTTTTTTTTTTTTTTTTTTTTTTTTTTTTTTTTTTTTTTTTTTTTTTTTTTTTTTTTTTTTTTTTTTTTTTTTTTTTTTTTTTTTTTTTTTTTTTTTTTTTTTTTTTTTTTTTTTTTTTTTTTTTTTTTTTTTTTTTTTTTTTTTTTTTTTTTTTTTTTTTTTTTTTTTTTTTTTTTTTTTTTTTTTTTTTTTTTTTTTTTTTTTTTTTTTTTTTTTTTTTTTTTTTTTTTTTTTTTTTTTTTTTTTTTTTTTTTTTTTTTTTTTTTTTTTTTTTTTTTTTTTTTTTTTTTTTTTTTTTTTTTTTTTTTTTTTTTTTTTTTTTTTTTTTTTTTTTTTTTTTTTTTTTTTTTTTTTTTTTTTTTTTTTGAACCAGTCGATTAACACACACACTGATAATCTAAGTTCGTTGGCAATCATTAGCAAACGAAAATAGCATAATTAAGGCAGTTAACAATCTTGTTAATTAGCAATAATCTGATAACTAATCAAACAGTTATCTCGTGAGGATTCCGCACTCACGACATAACCTTAGACGATCTCGAGAGCGATCCAGAGCTATCGAGGGACTCACAAGTGGTATCAGAGCATTTCGATATCTAATCGAAGGTTTCAGATCGTTTGTTTGATTATTTATATTCTGTGTCATTCGAAAACCCTAAGCTGCTGTTAAGTTCGTTTCCTCAACGAACTTAGCCAAACGAACTTATTCTTAAATTCGTTTCTTGCCTTTTGAACTTCCTACGAAGTTATTTTTAAAAACGAAGTTATCTTCTTTTTCGTTTTGAATCCTTTTCAAACGAATTTAACTTATCTTCGTTCAATTTTTGTCTACGAATTTAGACCATCTTCGTTTGAAATCTCCTTACGAAGTTAATTTCATCTTCGTTTGGTTACACCTTACGAACTTAAACTTCGTACGAATTTAATCTTATCTTCGTTTGATCTTTTATCTTCGTTCCAACCTTATTTTCGTTCCTTCAAGGTTTGTGCTATATTAACTCATGGCTTCCTCATCGTCTGTCAACAGTGCTGTTGCACAATATCTAAACTCTCTGGTTTATCATGATCATCTAGTCGGAAGGACTAATTCTCCACCAAAGTTAGTTTCATTAGCTGACTTTTGGGCGTGGAGAGGTCGATTTGAGGACTTTATCCAAAGAGAAGATTTGAATATGTGGATTATGATTACGGAAGGATATGAGTGGCCTACTCTTACAGTCAATGGTGTTACTTCGACATACAAGATGGCAGAACTAAAAGGAGAAGAAAAGACCGCATATGCTATCGAAGTAAAGGCTCTTTCTACTCTTCGGATGTGCATTCCACAAGAGTTAGTGCATCTGTTTCCCAAACAAGAATACAAAACTTCAAAGCAACTGTTTGATGCTATTGAAGCACATTGTGAAGGAGATCCACTACTGAAGAAAAATAGAATTAAGATGCTTAAGAAACAATTTGATTGTTTCAACGCTACCAAGAACGAACAGGTTGAAGATCTTATTCTGAGATATCAACATCTGCTTGCTGAGTTAGCGTATTTTGATCTTAAGTATTCTCCAAGTGAAATTGTGGATAAATTCTTGGATGGTCTACCGAAGGCTTATAAAGAGTTTTGTCATGGACTGCAAGAAAGAGATGATTATGCTTCTTTGCGTATAGATGGAGTTATATCTACTCTTAGGAACAGATTGATGAAGGACAAAGCAAAGGATCTTCAAGACAACTTCACTCAAGATCCGTCTCTGTATCATGCCACCATGAAGAACCCAACAGCTGATGTAAATGCATTCTATTCGGGAGTTGGTAGTTCTGGTACAACAGAGAATACTGATGGAGATGAATTTGTTGGTTTCATTGCTTCGGATACTGGGAACAAAGGTAAGAAGACTGCTGAAGGTGTAAAGGCTGGAAGTTTGAAGTTCGGTAATATTTCATCTTCTACTGCTGGTTACAAGTCCATGCCAATGGATATGAAATCAGCTGAGGGTCGGATGAATGTCTTTGCTGCAATGTGTGCTGCTCATGAAGCGTTTGTTGCAGGAAGAATCACAGATCCTGCACTCATAGATGAAGATTATGACCAAATTGATCCAGATGATGTTGAAGAGATGGACCTTAAATGGCAATTGGCTATGATCACAAGAAGAGTGCAAAAATTTATGAAAAGGACAGGACGACCTCTTACTGGAGGCACTCAGGGCTTTGACAAGTCAAAGGTTAAGTGCTACAACTGTGATGGATTTGGACACTTCGCTAGAGAATGTCAACGACCAAAGAGGGATGTTAATGCTACCCCTACGCGACAAGACAGAAGTGGAAATCGTCCATACAATCAGAATGCAAATAGAGCACTTGTGTTGACTGAAGATACTGCTGCTAATGACAAGGCCATTGTAGCTGTTCAATCTGATGGTTCTTATGTTTGGAATCTTCCACAGGACGAGACCAATAATGCTTATTTGGCTGAGATTATTGATGATATGGCTCATATTGTGGACTCTCCTGATGACTTTCTTGACACCACAGTTTACCATAATGATGAGCATTTGTATGAAAATGCTTCAAGTTCGAAAGTGGAAAGTTATGCTGAGGGTGTCTATGATACTGATTCCGAATCTGAAGATGAGTTCGAAGATAATAAGAACCAAGAGGAAGTAAAAGCTACTGCAGAGATAAAAGCTACTGAACTCAATGAAGATTCTGCTGCTGAAAAGGTCGAGAAGACAATTGAAGAGCAGATGAAAGATTTTGAGATTCCTGAAGGAATGACTGTCGATGACTTTGTTGCCTACATGGCAGATTGTAAAGAAGCTGACCAACAGGTATCCTATTCTTTACATACTATTGTTCATGTTTGTAAAATTGTGAATAAAATGTATGATGAAATTGAATCGAAAAATGATCAAATTAGGAATTTAGAATCTGTTGTTAATTCTGCACAATCAGAGAGAGATAGGCTAATTAAAAAGGATTTAACTGTTAATGATAAAGAAAGATTTTTTAAAGAAAAGATTAAATCCTTAGAGTCTGATCTAAGTGCAATGAAGGACAAGGTCAAACAGTCAGTAGCTGTAGAAAGAGTAGGTGGTGAAGCTTACTCATTGTTAGCAAAGAAATGTGCCTCTATTGAAAAAGAACTAGCTGATGCTAAGATAGAGATTTTGGACTTAAATGCTAAATTAGATTCCGCTAGGCATTCTGAACTGTTAATGCATATGAACAAATTTGAGGATTCCTCTACTAAGAGTCTAGACCCAGTTAAGATCTCTTATAAAGATGTTCCTCCACCTTTCAACAACAATTATACCTCCGTTGAACCTAACATACCTGAAGTCTTACTTCAATCTAGTACTGAAGCTAGTAAACCAACAGACTCAATTCCTGAAGCCAAGTTGTCTAAAGAAACAAAAGAGTCTGTAGGAGGTTCTTCTCAACCTAAAAAGGAACAAAAATTGAAAGGTGTTGTTCAACATAAGTCTAATTCTTTTGGTCAAAAGGATAGTGTTACACACTTTACTCTTCACAAGAGTCATAGGGTATACACTGAATTAGAATTTCCTTTAGAATCAATTGATCCTAAAAGAATTGATAAAGTCTGGGATGTGACTGTTGAGGACATGAAGAAATTAAGTCAGTCACGTCTCACTCCTTTGTCTAGGCAGATTAAACCTAGAAAATCTGAGGATAGACCAGCTGTTGATGAAATAGCTACTAAGACTTTGAAGCAAATTCTTATGCCTGTACTTAAGAAGTCTTCAATAGGTAAGGATGAGATGGATGATGCTAAAAAGTCTAGGAATTCACCAATTAAACGTGACTCTGATGATACTAGAAAAACAAGTAAGACAGTGGACACTAGGACTAAAATTGATTCTGTAGGTACCGATAAAAAGGTAGATACAAAGAAAAAGGTCAAGGTCCTTTCTTGTTTTGCGTGTCATGAAAAAGGTCATGTTTACAGTGTTTGTCCTAATAGACCTCGGAGATCTGGTTCTCCTTCAAAGGCTTCAACCTCGGAAGGAAAAAGAGGGTTGGGTAATGATAAAATGATTAATGAGACTCAAGTTCAATCTTCTTCAAAACCTTTTACTATACCTCAAAGAAGATATTCTTCACCAAAAGGTTTTACAGGAAATGTTCATAAGAATTCAACTCAGAAAAGGAAAGTATCTCCTGAATCTAGGAGTATAACTCCTAAAGAAGATAGATTCACAACACCTTCTGGGAGTTCGAGTCAGTCTCAAAGTTGTAATTCATTTTATGACCGGGTTCATTCAAGTGTTCGACCTTCTTTTGGTCCCCATTCTCCTAGAATTTCTCCAACGAGAGGTCCGAAGACTTCTCCAGTGAGAAGACAAGAGGAAAAACGTGTTCCATCCAAGGCTTCTAGCAATGGATATTGGACTGAACTTCTTCTCAAGGATGAGAAGGGTCGACCCAAACCAATGAAGGTTTGGGTCCCACTCGAAAACTAACATATCTCATTTTATGTGCAGGGAGTTCCTAGGAAACCAATTCATTTATGGTACCTTGACAGTGGATGCTCCAGGCACATGACAGGGGACAAGAAGCTCTTGTCCAATTATGTTGATATACATGGGTCTTATGTTAGTTTTGCTGGATCCAAGGGCGGAAACATCACCGGTCAAGGAGATGTCGTCAATGGACAACTTACTCTAGAACGAGTAAATTATGTGGAACAACTTACTCACAATCTTATGAGTGTCTCACAGATCTGTGACAAGGGCAACAATGTTCATTTCACAGAAAAGGAGGCATTCATCTTGAAGCCGGGTTTTGTTATTCCTGAAGAATGGATAATGCTCAGAGCTCCTAGGAAGAGAGACATCTATGGTTTAGTTTTAGGTGTTGATAATCCAAAGGAGTCACTTTGTTTGTTGAGCAAGGCCAATGAGTCAGAATCTCTCCTATGGCATAGAAGAATGGGACATATCAACTTTCGGAAGATGAATGAACTTATCAGTCTTGAATTAGTTGAAGGTGTTCCGGTTAAGAAGTTTGGAATGGAAGATAAGTGTGTACCTTGTTTGAAAGGGAAACAACATAAGAATCCCCATAAATCCAAGGTGCAAAATTCTATTTCCAAACCATTCGAGTTACTTCATATGGATCTCTTTGGTCCTGTGAACATCAGAAGCATTGGAGGGATGTATTATTGTTTGGTGATCACTGATGATTACTCAAGATTCTCATGGGTATTCTTTTTGAAGACCAAGGATGAGACTGCTGCTCGATTTATGGACTTCATTAAACAAGTCGAGAATGTCCATGAGATTAAAGTTAAGAGAATCAGGAGTGACAATGGCACTGAGTTCAAGAATCATACGATTACTGCATTTTGCTTGTCAAAAGGAATTCAACATCAATTCAGTGCACCATATGAGCCACAACAGAATGGAGTAGCTGAAAGGAAGAACAGGACCTTGATAGAAACGGCTAGGACAATGCTTGCTGATTCAGGGCTTCCTATTACTTTTTGGGGAGAGGCGGTGAATACAGCTTGCCACATTTTGAATCGGGTTTTAACAGTTAAACGGTTTAAGAAGACTTGTTATGAGCTGTTACACAACAAAAAGCCCAATTTGCAGAATGTTGAACCGTTTGGTGTTCCGTGCACTTTTCTGAAAGTTCTTCCTCAAGGGAAATTTGATGCTAAATCTGAGGAGGGATTCTTTTTAGGTTATGTGCCAAGTACACCGATTCGGCGTGTGTACAATCAGAAAACTGGCAAAGTCGACTTTGGTACAAATGTCGTAATTGTCAGCCATAAACCTGCTGTGCACATTGGTCCTGCCAATAATTTTGATTATGATAGTGTTTTCACTTCTTTTCGTGGTCCTGTTTCTTTTACAGGTGTTCCGATTGTGGAAGATGTAGTTACTCTACATGATCCAATTGATGGTGGTTCGGTTCCAGTTACCTCTCCATTCGTTGAGCCTGCTTCCAAATCTGGTGAATCAAGTGGGACAAAAGAAGCAGCCTCTACTTTAGATACTGCTCCTACAAATCTTACTGATCCGTTACATATACCGCTACCTGATGATCCGTTCTATGACACTGATGACACGGAAGGTGAAGATCAGGAAGAGCCTAAAACTCCAGAACATCATGTGCAGACAAACTTGGGAAGTGATCTTACGGTCGATAAGGTTCCTCAGACAAGAGTCAATAAGGATCATCCAGTAGAGCAAATTATTGGTGATGCCTCTGCCTCTACTCTCACGAGGAATCAGCATAAGAAAATGTCAAGTATGTTTGCTGAGGTTAAGGATACTGGGGCGATTACTTGGTACTTGTATTATTGCTTCATCTCTCAGGTTGAGCCTAAGAATGTAGGCATGGCACTTAAAGATCCGTCATGGGTTGAGGCAATGCAAGAAGAATTGGCTCAGTTTAGGAAGCTTGATGTATGGAAGCTAGTTGACTTACCTCATGGTGAATCTCCTTTATCTACGCGATGGGTTTTCCGTTGTAAAAAGGATGACAAAGGTGTGGTAACTCGCAATAAGGCTCGGTTGGTAGTAAGAGGATTTGAGCAACAAGAAGGTTTTGATTACGATGAGACCTTTGCACCTGTAGCTAGACTAGAAGCTATACGATTATTTCTGGCTTTTGCTAGCTATCAAGGTATAAAGGTGTATCAACTCGACGTAAAGAGTGCCTTTTTGTATGGCGAAATAAGAGAAGAAGTGTACGTAGATCAACCTCAGGGGTTTGAGGATCCAGATTTTCCCAATAGAGTATATCGTCTTGATAAGGCTCTATATGGTTTACATCAGGCTCCTCGATCATGGTATGAAAAACTGTCTACTCATTTGCATGAAAATGGCTTTACTCGAGGCTCTATTGACAGCACGTTGTTCATCAAATGGAAAGGGAAGGACTACTTGCTTGTACAGGTTTATGTTGATGATATCATTTTTGGTTCATCTGATAAGGCCATGTGCAAGGAGTTTGAGCAGAGCATGAAGGCTAAGTTCGAAATGAGTGCTATGGGGGAATTAACTTTCTTCCTTGGATTACAGGTGGATCAACTGAAGGATGGGTTCTTTATTCATCAGAGCAAGTATGTTCAAGATCTTCTCACAAGGTTTCGAATGACCGATGCTAAAGATGCAATTACTCCCATTCAGACTAATCATGGGCTGTGTCCTGATAAGCCTAATGATCCAGAAGTAGATGCAACTCAATATCGGGCTATTATTGGTTCTTTGATGTATCTGACGGCTTCACGTCCAGATATTACCTTTGCTGT
>CM067172.1:6928367-6953147 GCA_034093135.1 Erigeron breviscapus | reverse complement strand
CAGCTAACGAAGATAAACTTCGTTATGCTTGAACGAAGATTATCTTCGTTCTAAGGGCTGGGCTGCTAAGTTCGTTTGAACAAAGCCCAGCAAGCCCAATATCATTTGGAACATATATAAACGATTGGAAAAACCTAAATTGAGTTTAACCAGTCGATTAACACACACACTGATAATCTAAGTTCGTTGGCAATCATTAGCAAACGAAAATAGCATAATTAAGGCAGTTAACAATCTTGTTAATTAGCAATAATCTGATAACTAATCAAACAGTTATCTCGTGAGGATTCCGCACTCACGACATAACCTTAGACGATCTCGAGAGCGATCCAGAGCTATCGAGGGACTCACAAGTGGTATCAGAGCCTTTCGATATCTAATCGAAGGTTTCAGATCGTTTGTTTGATTATTTATATTCTGTGTCATTCGAAAACCCTAAGCTGCTGTTAAGTTCGTTTCCTCAACGAACTTAGCCAAACGAACTTATTCTTAAATTCGTTTCTTGCCTTTTGAACTTCCTACGAAGTTATTTTTAAAAACGAAGTTATCTTCTTTTTCGTTTTGAATCCTTTTCAAACGAATTTAACTTATCTTCGTTCAATTTTTGTCTACGAATTTAGACCATCTTCGTTTGAAATCTCCTTACGAAGTTAATCTCATCTTCGTTTGGTTTCACCTTACGAACTTAAACTTCGTACGAATTTAATCTTATCTTCGTTTGATCTTTTATCTTCGTTCCAACCTTATTTTCGTTCCTTCAAGGTTTGTGCTATATTAACTCATGGCTTCCTCATCGTCTGTCAACAGTGCTGTTGCACAATATCTAAACTCTCTGGTTTATCATGATCATCTAGTCGGAAGGACTAATTCTCCACCAAAGTTAGTTTCATTAGCTGACTTTTGGGCGTGGAGAGGTCGATTTGAGGACTTTATCCAAAGAGAAGATTTGAATATGTGGATTATGATTACGGAAGGATATGAGTGGCCTACTCTTACAGTCAATGGTGTTACTTCGACATACAAGATGGCAGAACTAAAAGGAGAAGAAAAGACCGCATATGCTATCGAAGTAAAGGCTCTTTCTACTCTTCGGATGTGCATTCCACAAGAGTTAGTGCATCTGTTTCCCAAACAAGAATACAAAACTTCAAAGCAACTGTTTGATGCTATTGAAGCACATTGTGAAGGAGATCCACTACTGAAGAAAAATAGAATTAAGATGCTTAAGAAACAATTTGATTGTTTCAACGCTACCAAGAACGAACAGGTTGAAGATCTTATTCTGAGATATCAACATCTGCTTGCTGAGTTAGCGTATTTTGATCTTAAGTATTCTCCAAGTGAAATTGTGGATAAATTCTTGGATGGTCTACCGAAGGCTTATAAAGAGTTTTGTCATGGACTGCAAGAAAGAGATGATTATGCTTCTTTGCGTATAGATGGAGTTATATCTACTCTTAGGAACAGATTGATGAAGGACAAAGCAAAGGATCTTCAAGACAACTTCACTCAAGATCCGTCTCTGTATCATGCCACCATGAAGAACCCAACAGCTGATGTAAATGCATTCTATTCGGGAGTTGGTAGTTCTGGTACAACAGAGAATACTGATGGAGATGAATTTGTTGGTTTCATTGCTTCGGATACTGGGAACAAAGGTAAGAAGACTGCTGAAGGTGTAAAGGCTGGAAGTTTGAAGTTCGGTAATATTTCATCTTCTACTGCTGGTTACAAGTCCATGCCAATGGATATGAAATCAGCTGAGGGTCGGATGAATGTCTTTGCTGCAATGTGTGCTGCTCATGAAGCGTTTGTTGCAGGAAGAATCACAGATCCTGCACTCATAGATGAAGATTATGACCAAATTGATCCAGATGATGTTGAAGAGATGGACCTTAAATGGCAATTGGCTATGATCACAAGAAGAGTGCAGAAATTTATGAAAAGGACAGGACGACCTCTTACTGGAGGCACTCAGGGCTTTGACAAGTCAAAGGTTAAGTGCTACAACTGTGATGGATTTGGTCACTTCGCTAGAGAATGTCAACGACCAAAGAGGGATGTTAATGCTACCCCTACGCGACAAGACAGAAGTGGAAATCGTCCATACAATCAGAATGCAAATAGAGCACTTGTGTTGACTGAAGATACTGCTGCTAATGACAAGGCAATTGTAGCTGTTCAATCTGATGGTTCTTATGTTTGGAATCTTCCACAGGACGAGACCAATAATGCTTATTTGGCTGAGATTATTGATGATATGGCTCATATTGTGGACTCTCCTGATGACTTTCTTGACACCACAGTTTACCATAATGATGAGCATTTGTATGAAAATGCTTCAAGTTCGAAAGTGGAAAGTTATGCTGAGGGTGTCTATGATACTGATTCCGAATCTGAAGATGAGTTCGAAGATAATAAGAACCAAGAGGAAGTAAAAGCTACTGCAGAGATAAAAGCTACTGAAGTCAATGAAGATTCTGCTGCTGAAAAGGTCGAGAAGACAATTGAAGAGCAGATGAAAGATTTTGAGATTCCTGAAGGAATGACTGTCGATGACTTTGTTGCCTACATGGCAGACTGTAAAGAAGCTGACCAACAGGTATCCTATTCCTTACATACTATTGTTCATGTTTGTAAAATTGTGAATAAAATGTATGATGAAATTGAATTGAAAAATGATCAAATTAGGAATTTAGAATCTGTTGTTAATGCTGCACAATCAGAAAGAGATGATTATGCTTCTTTGCGTATAGATGGAGTTATATCTACTCTTAGGAACAGATTGATGAAGGACAAAGCAAAGGATCTTCAAGACAACTTCACTCAAGATCCGTCTCTGTATCATGCCACCATGAAGAACCCAACAGCTGATGTAAATGCATTCTATTCGGGAGTTGGTAGTTCTGGTACAACAGAGAATACTGATGGAGATGAATTTGTTGGTTTCATTGCTTCGGATACTGGGAACAAAGGTAAGAAGACTGCTGAAGGTGTAAAGGCTGGAAGTTTGAAGTTCGGTAATATTTCATCTTCTACTGCTGGTTACAAGTCCATGCCAATGGATATGAAATCAGCTGAGGGTCGGATGAATGTCTTTGCTGCAATGTGTGCTGCTCATGAAGCGTTTGTTGCAGGAAGAATCACAGATCCTGCACTCATAGATGAAGATTATGACCAAATTGATCCAGATGATGTTGAAGAGATGGACCTTAAATGGCAATTGGCTATGATCACAAGAAGAGTGCAGAAATTTATGAAAAGGACAGGACGACCTCTTACTGGAGGCACTCAGGGCTTTGACAAGTCAAAGGTTAAGTGCTACAACTGTGATGGATTTGGTCACTTCGCTAGAGAATGTCAACGACCAAAGAGGGATGTTAATGCTACCCCTACGCGACAAGACAGAAGTGGAAATCGTCCATACAATCAGAATGCAAATAGAGCACTTGTGTTGACTGAAGATACTGCTGCTAATGACAAGGCAATTGTAGCTGTTCAATCTGATGGTTCTTATGTTTGGAATCTTCCACAGGACGAGACCAATAATGCTTATTTGGCTGAGATTATTGATGATATGGCTCATATTGTGGACTCTCCTGATGACTTTCTTGACACCACAGTTTACCATAATGATGAGCATTTGTATGAAAATGCTTCAAGTTCGAAAGTGGAAAGTTATGCTGAGGGTGTCTATGATACTGATTCCGAATCTGAAGATGAGTTCGAAGATGATAAGAACCAAGAGGAAGTAAAAGCTACTGAAGTCAATGAAGATTCTGCTGCTGAAAAGGTCGAGAAGACAATTGAAGAGCAGATGAAAGATTTTGAGATTCCTGAAGGAATGACTGTCGATGACTTTGTTGCCTACATGGCAGACTGTAAAGAAGCTGACCAACAGGTATCCTATTCCTTACATACTATTGTTCATGTTTGTAAAATTGTGAATAAAATGTATGATGAAATTGAATTGAAAAATGATCAAATTAGGAATTTAGAATCTGTTGTTAATGCTGCACAATCAGAAAGAGATAGGCTAATTAAAAAGGATTTAACTGTTAATGATAAAGAAAGATTTTTTAAAGAAAAGATTAAATCCTTAGAGTCTGATCTAAGTGCAATGAAGGACAAGGTCAAACAGTCAGTAGCTGTAGAAAGAGTAGGTGGTGAAGCTTACTCATTGTTAGCAAAGAAATGTGCCTCTATTGAAAAAGAACTAGCTGATGCTAAGATAGAGATTTTGGACTTAAATGCTAAATTAGATTCTGCTAGACATTCTGAACTGTTAATGCATATGAACAAATTTGAGGATTCTTCTACTAAGAGTCTAGACCCAGTTAAGATCTCTTATAAAGATGTTCCTCCACCTTTCAACAACAATTATACCTCCGTTGAACCTAACATTCCTGAAGTCTTACTTCAATCTAGTACTGAAGCTAGTAAACCAACAGACTCAATTCCTGAAGCCAAGTTGTCTAAAGAAACAAAAGAGTCTGTAGGAGGTTCTTCTCAACCTAAAAAGGAACAGAAATTGAAAGGCGTTGTTCAACATAAGTCTAATTCTTTTGGTCAAAAGGATAGTGTTACACACTTTACTCTTCACAAGAGTCATAGGGTCTACACTGAGTCGGAATCTCTCCTATGGCATAGAAGAATGGGACATATCAACTTTCGGAAGATGAATGAACTTATCAGTCTTGAATTAGTTGAAGGTGTTCCGGTTAAGAAGTTTGGGATGGAAGATAAGTGTGTACCTTGTTTGAAAGGGAAACAACATAAGAATCCCCATAAATCCAAGGTGCAAAATTCTATTTCCAAACCATTCGAGTTACTTCATATGGATCTCTTTGGTCCTGTGAACATCAGAAGCATTGGAGGGATGTATTATTGTTTGGTGATCACTGATGATTACTCAAGATTCTCATGGGTATTCTTTCTGAAGACCAAGGATGAGACTGCTGCTCGATTTATGGACTTCATTAAACAAGTCGAGAATGTTCATGAGATTAAAGTTAAGAGAATCAGGAGTGACAATGGCACTGAGTTCAAGAATCATACGATTACTGCATTTTGCTTGTCAAAAGGAATTCAACATCAATTCAGTGCACCATATGAGCCACAACAGAATGGAGTAGCTGAAAGGAAGAACAGGACCTTGATAGAAACGGCTAGGACGATGCTTGCTGATTCAGGGCTTCCTATTACTTTTTGGGGAGAGGCGGTGAATACAGCTTGCCACATTTTGAATCGGGTTTTAACAGTTAAACGGTTTAAGAAGACTTGTTATGAGCTGTTACACAACAAAAAGCCCAATTTGCAGAATGTTGAACCGTTTGGTGTTCCGTGCACTTTTCTGAAAGTTCTTCCTCAAGGGAAATTTGATGCTAAATCTGAGGAGGGATTCTTTTTAGGTTATGTGCCAAGTACACCGATTCGGCGTGTGTACAATCAGAAAACTGGCAAAGTCGACTTTGGTACAAATGTCGTAATTGTCAGCCATAAACCTGCTGTGCACATTGGTCCTGCCAATAATTTTGATTATGATAGTGTTTTCACTTCTTTTCGTGGTCCTGTTTCTTTTACAGGTGTTCCGATTGTGGAAGATGTAGTTACTCTACATGATCCAATTGATGGGCTTCCTATTACTTTTTGGGGAGAGGCGGTGAATACAGCTTGCCACATTTTGAATCGGGTTTTAACAGTTAAACGGTTTAAGAAGACTTGTTATGAGCTGTTACACAACAAAAAGCCCAATTTGCAGAATGTTGAACCGTTTGGTGTTCCGTGCACTTTTCTGAAAGTTCTTCCTCAAGGGAAATTTGATGCTAAATCTGAGGAGGGATTCTTTTTAGGTTATGTGCCAAGTACACCGATTCGGCGTGTGTACAATCAGAAAACTGGCAAAGTCGACTTTGGTACAAATGTCGTAATTGTCAGCCATAAACCTGCTGTGCACATTGGTCCTGCCAATAATTTTGATTATGATAGTGTTTTCACTTCTTTTCGTGGTCCTGTTTCTTTTACAGGTGTTCCGATTGTGGAAGATGTAGTTACTCTACATGATCCAATTGATGGTGGTTCGGTTCCAGTTACCTCTCCATTCGTTGAGCCTGCTTCCAAATCTGGTGAATCAAGTGGGACAAAAGAAGCAGCCTCTACTTTAGATACTGCTCCTACAAATCTTACTGATCCTTTACATATACCGCTACCTGATGATCCGTTCTATGATACTGATGACACGGAAGGTGAAGATCAGGAAGAGCCTAAAACTCCAGAACATCATGTGCAGACAAACTTGGGAAGTGATCTTACGGTCGATAAGGTTCCTCAGACAAGAGTCAATAAGGATCATCCAGTAGAGCAAATTATTGGTGATGCCTCTGCCTCTACTCTCACGAGGAATCAGCATAAGAAAATGTCAAGTATGTTTGCTGAGGTTAAGGATACTGGGGCGATTACTTGGTACTTGTATTATTGCTTCATCTCTCAGGTTGAGCCTAAGAATGTAGGCATGGCACTTAAAGATCCGTCATGGGTTGAGGCAATGCAAGAAGAATTGGCTCAGTTTAGGAAGCTTGATGTATGGAAGCTAGTTGACTTACCTCATGGTGAATCTCCTTTATCTACGCGATGGGTTTTCCGTTGTAAAAAGGATGACAAAGGTGTGGTAACTCGCAATAAGGCTCGGTTGGTAGTAAGAGGATTTGAGCAACAAGAAGGTTTTGATTACGATGAGACCTTTGCACCTGTAGCTAGACTAGAAGCTATACGATTATTTCTGGCTTTTGCTAGCTATCAAGGTATAAAGGTGTATCAACTCGACGTAAAGAGTGCCTTTTTGTATGGCGAAATAAGAGAAGAAGTGTACGTAGATCAACCTCAGGGGTTTGAGGATCCAGATTTTCCCAATAGAGTATATCGTCTTGATAAGGCTCTATATGGTTTACATCAGGCTCCTCGATCATGGTACGAAAAACTGTCTACTCATTTGCATGAAAATGGTTTTACTCGAGGTTCTATTGACAGCACGCTGTTCATCAAATGGAAAGGGAAGGACTACTTGCTTGTACAGGTTTACGTTGATGATATCATTTTTGGTTCATCTGATAAGAACATGTGCAAGGAGTTTGAGCAGAGCATGAAGGCTAAGTTCGAAATGAGTGCTATGGGGGAATTAACTTTCTTCCTTGGATTACAGGTGGATCAACTGAAGGATGGGTTCTTTATTCATCAGAGCAAGTATGTTCAAGATCTTCTCACAAGGTTTCGAATGACCGATGCTAAAGATGCAATTACTCCCATTCAGACTAATCATGGGCTGTGTCCTGATAAGCCTAATGATCCAGAAGTAGATGCAACTCAATATCGGGCTATTATTGGTTCTTTGATGTATCTGACGGCTTCACGTCCAGATATTACCTTTGCTGTTTGCATGTGTGCTAGATATCAAGCTAATCCGAAAGAGTCACATATGAAAGCTGCGAAAAGGATTCTTCGTTATGTGAAGGCCAAGCCTCGTCTAGGGCTTTGGTATCCCATGCATGGTTCCTTTGAATTCAAAGCTTATACTGATTCGGATTATGGTGGCTGCAGTTCGGATAGGAAATCAACGTCAGGTGGATGTCAACTTTTAGGGGGGAGAATTATATCGTGGCAGTGCAAAAAGCAGACATCTGTTGCACAGTCTACCTGTGAAGCAGAGTACATAGCTGCTGGTCAATGCTGTTCTCAGGTACTTTGGATACAGCAACAATTGCGCGACTATGGTATGGATATCTCTGACTCTCCTTTTTGTATGGCGAAATAAGAGAAGAAGTGTACGTAGATCAACCTCAGGGGTTTGAGGATCCAGATTTTCCCAATAGAGTATATCGTCTTGATAAGGCTCTATATGGTTTACATCAGGCTCCTCGATCATGGTACGAAAAACTGTCTACTCATTTGCATGAAAATGGTTTTACTCGAGGTTCTATTGACAGCACGCTGTTCATCAAATGGAAAGGGAAGGACTACTTGCTTGTACAGGTTTACGTTGATGATATCATTTTTGGTTCATCTGATAAGAACATGTGCAAGGAGTTTGAGCAGAGCATGAAGGCTAAGTTCGAAATGAGTGCTATGGGGGAATTAACTTTCTTCCTTGGATTACAGGTGGATCAACTGAAGGATGGGTTCTTTATTCATCAGAGCAAGTATGTTCAAGATCTTCTCACAAGGTTTCGAATGACCGATGCTAAAGATGCAATTACTCCCATTCAGACTAATCATGGGCTGTGTCCTGATAAGCCTAATGATCCAGAAGTAGATGCAACTCAATATCGGGCTATTATTGGTTCTTTGATGTATCTGACGGCTTCACGTCCAGATATTACCTTTGCTGTTTGCATGTGTGCTAGATATCAAGCTAATCCGAAAGAGTCACATATGAAAGCTGCGAAAAGGATTCTTCGTTATGTGAAGGCCAAGCCTCGTCTAGGGCTTTGGTATCCCATGCATGGTTCCTTTGAATTCAAAGCTTATACTGATTCGGATTATGGTGGCTGCAGTTCGGATAGGAAATCAACGTCAGGTGGATGTCAACTTTTAGGGGGGAGAATTATATCGTGGCAGTGCAAAAAGCAGACATCTGTTGCACAGTCTACCTGTGAAGCAGAGTACATAGCTGCTGGTCAATGCTGTTCTCAGGTACTTTGGATACAGCAACAATTGCGCGACTATGGTATGGATATCTCTGACTCTCCTATTTGTATTGATAATAAGTCTGCCATAGATATTACCAAGAATCCGAAAAACTTTAAAGTCACCAAGCACATTGATATAAAGCATCACTTTTTGCGTGACTGTTTTGAGAAAAAGCTTATTCATTTAGAAAAGGTTGTTACTGATGATAACCTTGCTGATCTTTATACTAAAGCTTTTGATAGACCTCGTCATGAGTTGTTATATCAACTCAATGGTATGAAGAATGCCGAATAGTTTCTCTCAAAAGAACTTAAATTTTTTGGTTCATCTGATAAGAACATGTGCAAGGAATTTGAGCAGAGCATGAAGGCTAAGTTCGAAATGAGTGCTATGGGGGAATTAACTTTCTTCCTTGGATTACAGGTGGATCAACTGAAGGATGGGTTCTTTATTCATCAGAGCAAGTATGTTCAAGATCTTCTCACAAGGTTTCGAATGACCGATGCTAAAGATGCAATTACTCCCATTCAGACTAATCATGGGCTGTGTCCTGATAAGCCTAATGATCCAGAAGTAGATGCAACTCAATATCGGGCTATTATTGGTTCTTTGATGTATCTGACGGCTTCACGTCCAGATATTACCTTTGCTGTTTGCATGTGTGCTAGATATCAAGCTAATCCGAAAGAGTCACATATGAAAGCTGCGAAAAGGATTCTTCGTTATGTGAAGGCCAAGCCTCGTCTAGGGCTTTGGTATCCCATGCATGGTTCCTTTGAATTCAAAGCTTATACTGATTCGGATTATGGTGGCTGCAGTTCGGATAGGAAATCAACGTCAGGTGGATGTCAACTTTTAGGGGGGAGAATTATATCGTGGCAGTGCAAAAAGCAGACATCTGTTGCACAGTCTACCTGTGAAGCAGAGTACATAGCTGCTGGTCAATGCTGTTCTCAGGTACTTTGGATACAGCAACAATTGCGCGACTATGGTATGGATATCTCTGACTCTCCTATTTGTATTGATAATAAGTCTGCCATAGATATTACCAAGAATCCGAAAAACTTTAAAGTCACCAAGCACATTGATATAAAGCATCACTTTTTGCGTGACTGTTTTGAGAAAAAGCTTATTCATTTAGAAAAGGTTGTTACTGATGATAACCTTGCTGATCTTTATACTAAAGCTTTTGATAGACCTCGTCATGAGTTGTTATATCAACTCAATGGTATGAAGAATGCCGAATAGTTTCTCTCAAAAGAACTTAAATTTTTTGGTTTTGTGTCTTTGTAGTTTAAGTCGTACATAGATAGAGTCATTAAAATACAAAAAGAGTTGTTTTAGTATAAGTCTGTACATATCTAGTGTCTGAAAAATCCAAAAACATCAGAAAAATTGGAAAATCCAAAAATATAATAAATGAAGTACGGTCACTGCACTATATGATTAGACGTGACGATACTTAGCTTTTAAGCTTGTTTAATCGTAATATAACTGCTTAGTTCAGTGATTACAATTAAGGATATATCGGTAGGCACAAAGTACCAAGGTTTCCTTCAATCTGAACTTAATTTATACAATGTTCTTGTGGGAAACACGTCAGCATATGGCCTTGAATATGGACTTTTCAAGTGAATTGTGCCATCCTTAAAACTTGAGAAAGATTTAGCATTTGGTTTGAGATTGGATGTGTTTGTAAACCATAGGGGGGATTCGCATGCATTCGTGTATGTCAATCTAAACAGAACAAAATGGGTTTTAGCTTTTAAAGCAACTATTAAAACCATCATGATCTCGATTGGCTAAATCAAAGTACCGAAGAATCAAGAAATCATGAAGAATAGTCAAGAAGTATCATCAAATAATTCTGAAGTATCAAATTGCTGCTCATCAATGAAGTTAATCTCAAAGAAGCAATGAAGAATAGCCAATTCGAATCATGCACTACGCATCAAATGTGTTTGTTCTGACCCTTGATCGTAAGATCATTAACCATGGTGACTTTCAAAGTTGTAACGCTTATAAACACATCTGGTTAAGAATTCTAATGCTCTGTCGATTTTAAGTGTATGCTTGACTGTGGGTCACATAAGTTCGCAAACCTATAATTGTGGCATGAGTAACTTACTAAGTTACATGGTGACTGTCCTTGGCTCAAGTAATACGAAAGTGCCACAAACCCAAAGGGAAACTGGAAGTACCGAGTGTTTAAGAGGACAAACATACCGGTAATCGTTGTTGGGTCACTGTTCATAACTAATAATAAGAGAATTATTTCTCACCCACAGGCTTATGTAATTGCTAAACTGATCTAGTCAGCAGTAACCAAACATCATGAAAATAATGAATAAATGATGAATATATTCAAGTTAATTAGTGAATAGCTTAGTTTATTATTCTGTTATTTTTATTCTGAATTATTTTTATTTTTATTGAGTCAAAATAAGTATTTTTTATAAGTTCTTATTGCACGAGAGATTCTATTTGAAATTCTGAGTATATGTTTTGCCGAATTCGTAATGAGAATTTTTGATGAGGTTGTGTGGTTTGTTTCAAAAGAAGATTTTCTGATATGAACATTAATTTGTTTAAGTTTAGAAAATGATCTTTTATTGTCTTGCCACTGCGAAGTCTACTGGTTTTTCTGGGTGTGTCCCTCTCATAGGCCTTTGAATTTTCTTCGAGGGTAGGAGTCTCCTTGTGGTTTTCCATTTCGAGCTCTTTACTGTGATGTGCACATTTGAAATTGGTGTCTTCAATTTGGCGGGATAATAGAAATGATATTTTAAGTGTTTGTGAAAAGTCAAAGTTATTTGAAATCTCACAAATTTTCAGTTGTTACAAGTTAAGGATTTATTTTATAACTTGGTGACATTTTAGGGTTTGACGATGAAATGACCTCCCTTGATCTTTTGTTAGATTCATTGTTATTTCGTATCTGTTAACCCTGTTTTTGTATGATTTTAGCTTGAATTTTCTGCATTACTATGTTTTGTTCTCAATGCGTTAATGAGTTTTTGTCAAGTGTGCAGTATTCAGGTTAAGAAGATTAAGTTAGAGTGCTGTTTTCTGCAAATATATTGTTATTCATACGGATGATATCATGGAGATACGATCCTTGGTGTGTAGTGACAATAGGTGTGTTGCAGATATGAGCACGTGAAGGAATAATACATGAACGTGTTTTTGGAATAGTTATTTACTTTAACAATTCATGTAATTAGTGAAAAATAATCAATGTGATACTTGTTATTTTGAATTTTCTATCTTGCCTTATGACATGATTCCGGAAATGTTATAAAGTTCTTCATTGAATTTTGGACTACTTACTGTTTGTTAGTTTTGTAGACGGCATCTGGTATGGGACTTAAGTGTTTCAAGATGGTTTGTCGTCAAGCAACTCAGTGATTAGTGAACTGTTCTCCGTCTCATGGTCATGATTGGTAACTCTGTTTGTATGACGATTGATTATTTTCAGGTTTGTTGATGGTTGATTTTAGATCATGGGGTTTTGTTTCTATTCACGATTGTAATGTTCAGTTTTATACTTACATTATGATGATGATTTTATATAATGGAAATTCGTGGTACAAGGCATGAACAGGTTGACTTTAACGAGTTTTTGCTATGTACAGGATTAGGTAAAGGGTTGTATCGTGGGAAATTAGTGATGGATGATTTGAAATTTTCTAAGTTTAAACTGATTTCTCATGGCTTGGGCTGAATCTGGAATATTATTCTAATTTCGTTCTGTTTGTTCTAACGAAGATATCACTTATCTTCGTTCAAATAGTTAGAAATTTTTGGGTTCATTTAGTTCTAACGAACTTAATCTTCGTTTCATTATCTTCGTTCAAGTTCAACTAACGAACTTATTCTTCGTACTAACGAACTTATTCTTCGTACTAACGAACTTATTCTTCGTACTAACGAACTTATTCTTCGTACTAACGAACTTATTCTTCGTACTAACGAACTTATTATCATCTTCGTTCAAGTTCAACTAACGAACTTATCTTCGTTATCATTATCTTCGTTCAAGTTCAACTAACGAACTTATGTTATCATCTTCGTTCAAGTTCAAAACGAATTTATTATTATCTTCGTTCAAGTTCAACTAACGAACTTATTCTTCGTACTAACGAACTTATTCTTCGTACTAACGAACTTATTATCATCTTCGTTCAAGTTCAACTAACGAACTTATTCTTCGTACTAACGAACTTATTCTTCGTACTAACGAACTTATTATCATCTTCGTTCA
Organism: Erigeron breviscapus; assembly: GCA_034093135.1. Classification (NCBI taxonomy): domain Eukaryota; kingdom Viridiplantae; phylum Streptophyta; class Magnoliopsida; order Asterales; family Asteraceae; genus Erigeron; species Erigeron breviscapus. The sequence continues at coordinate 6,940,201 of CM067172.1, read as the reverse complement.
AGTTCAACTAACGAACTTATATTATTATCTTCGTTCAAGTTCAACTAACGAACTTATTCTTCGTACTAACGAACTTATTATCATCTTCGTTCAAGTTCAACTAACGAACTTATTCTTCGTACTAACGAACTTATTTATTATTATCTTCGTTCAAGTTCAACTAACGAACTTATTCTTCGTACTAACGAACTTATTCTTCGTACTAACGAACTTATTATCATCTTCGTTCAAGTTCAACTAACGAACTTATTCTTCGTACTAACGAACTTATTCTTCGTATCATCTTCGTTCAAGTTCAACTAACGAACTTATTCTTCGTACTAACGAACTTATCTTCGTTCAAGTTCAACTAACGAACTTATTCGTTATCATTATCTTCGTTCAAGTTCAACTAACGAACTTATTATCATCTTCGTTCAAGTTCAACTAACGAACTTATATTATTATCTTCGTTCAAGTTCAACTAACGAACTTATTCTTCGTACTAACGAACTTATTATCATCTTCGTTCAAGTTCAACTAACGAACTTATTCTTCGTACTAACGAACTTATTCTTCGTACTAACGAACTTATTATCATCTTCGTTCAAGTTCAACTAACGAACTTATTATCATCTTCGTTCAACTAACGAATTTATTATTATCTTCGTTCAAGTTCAACTAACGAACTTATTCTTCGTACTAACGAACTTATTCTTCGTACTAACGAACTTATTATCATCTTCGTTCAAGTTTACTAACGAATTTATTATTATCTTCGTTCAAGTTCAACTAACGAACTTATTCTTCGTACTAACGAACTTATTCTTCGTACTAACGAACTTATTATCATCTTCGTTCAAGTTTCTACTAACGAACTTATACCTCGTTTCTTTTGTACTTACGAAGTTAAAGTTCGTTCTGAGTGTGCTAACGAATTTAACGAGTAAAGTCGTACAGTTTTTAACTTACGAGATTACTGATTAAGTTTATCCACGTCTGCATTTCATTCACTTTATTTAATTCTTATTTGTTTAGATTTTGTGATCTTATTTTGCAGATATGGCTTTAGCTCCACGTCAATTTGTTGGGAAGCTGCTGAAGATTCTGATCATGATGATACAGAAGGTTCTGATAGTGGTTCTGATGATGATTCCGATGATGATTCTGATCATGATGATACAGAAGGTTCTGATAGTGGTTCTGATGATGATTCCGATGATGATTCTGATCATGATGATACAGAAGGTTCTGATAGTGGTTCTGATGATGATTCCGATGATGATTCTGATCATGATGATACAGAAGGTTCTGATAGTGGTTCTGATGATGATTCCGATGATGATTCTGATCATGATGATACAGAAGGTTCTGATAGTGGTTCTGATGATGATTCCGATGATGATTCTGATCATGATGATACAGAAGGTTCTGATAGTGGTTCTGATGATGATTCCGATGATGATTCTGATCATGATGATACAGAAGGTTCTGATAGTGGTTCTGATGATGATTCCGATGATGATTCTGATCATGATGATACAGAAGGTTCTGATAGTGGTTCTGATGATGATTCCGATGATGATTCTGATCATGATGATACAGAAGGTTCTGATAGTGGTTCTGATGATGATTCCGATGATGATTCTGATCATGATGATACAGAAGGTTCTGATAGTGGTTCTGATGATGATTCCGATGATGATTCTGATCATGATGATACAGAAGGTTCTGATAGTGGTTCTGATGATGATTCCGATGATGATTCTGATCATGATGATACAGAAGGTTCTGATAGTGGTTCTGATGATGATTCCGATGATGATTCTGATCATGATGATACAGAAGGTTCTGATAGTGGTTCTGATGATGATTCCGATGATGATTCTGATCATGATGATACAGAAGGTTCTGATAGTGGTTCTGATGATGATTCCGATGATGATTCTGATCATGATGATACAGAAGGTTCTGATAGTGGTTCTGATGATGATTCCGATGATGATTCTGATCATGATGATACAGAAGGTTCTGATAGTGGTTCTGATGATGATTCCGATGATGATTCTGATCATGATGATACAGAAGGTTCTGATAGTGGTTCTGATGATGATTCCGATGATGATTCTGATCATGATGATACAGAAGGTTCTGATAGTGGTTCTGATGATGATTCCGATGATGATTCTGATCATGATGATACAGAAGGTTCTGATAGTGGTTCTGATGATGATTCCGATGATGATTCTGATCATGATGATACAGAAGGTTCTGATAGTGGTTCTGATGATGATTCCGATGATGATTCTGATCATGATGATACAGAAGGTTCTGATAGTGGTTCTGATGATGATTCCGATGATGATTCTGATCATGATGATACAGAAGGTTCTGATAGTGGTTCTGATGATGATTCCGATGATGATTCTGATCATGATGATACAGAAGGTTCTGATAGTGGTTCTGATGATGATTCCGATGATGATTCTGATCATGATGATACAGAAGGTTCTGATAGTGGTTCTGATGATGATTCCGATGATGATTCTGATCATGATGATACAGAAGGTTCTGATAGTGGTTCTGATGATGATTCCGATGATGATTCTGATCATGATGATACAGAAGGTTCTGATAGTGGTTCTGATGATGATTCCGATGATGATTCTGATCATGATGATACAGAAGGTTCTGATAGTGGTTCTGATGATGATTCCGATGATGATTCTGATCATGATGATACAGAAGGTTCTGATAGTGGTTCTGATGATGATTCCGATGATGATTCTGATCATGATGATACAGAAGGTTCTGATAGTGGTTCTGATGATGATTCCGATGATGATTCTGATCATGATGATACAGAAGGTTCTGATAGTGGTTCTGATGATGATTCCGATGATGATTCTGATCATGATGATACAGAAGGTTCTGATAGTGGTTCTGATGATGATTCCGATGATGATTCTGATCATGATGATACAGAAGGTTCTGATAGTGGTTCTGATGATGATTCCGATGATGATTCTGATCATGATGATACAGAAGGTTCTGATAGTGGTTCTGATGATGATTCCGATGATGATTCTGATCATGATGATACAGAAGGTTCTGATAGTGGTTCTGATGATGATTCCGATGATGATTCTGATCATGATGATACAGAAGGTTCTGATAGTGGTTCTGATGATGATTCCGATGATGATTCTGATCATGATGATACAGAAGGTTCTGATAGTGGTTCTGATGATGATTCCGATGATGATTCTGATCATGATGATACAGAAGGTTCTGATAGTGGTTCTGATGATGATTCCGATGATGATTCTGATCATGATGATACAGAAGGTTCTGATAGTGGTTCTGATGATGATTCCGATGATGATTCTGATCATGATGATACAGAAGGTTCTGATAGTGGTTCTGATGATGATTCCGATGATGATTCTGATCATGATGATACAGAAGGTTCTGATAGTGGTTCTGATGATGATTCCGATGATGATTCTGATCATGATGATACAGAAGGTTCTGATAGTGGTTCTGATGATGATTCCGATGATGATTCTGATCATGATGATACAGAAGGTTCTGATAGTGGTTCTGATGATGATTCCGATGATGATTCTGATCATGATGATACAGAAGGTTCTGATAGTGGTTCTGATGATGATTCCGATGATGATTCTGATCATGATGATACAGAAGGTTCTGATAGTGGTTCTGATGATGATTCCGATGATGATTCTGATCATGATGATACAGAAGGTTCTGATAGTGGTTCTGATGATGATTCCGATGATGATTCTGATCATGATGATACAGAAGGTTCTGATAGTGGTTCTGATGATGATTCCGATGATGATTCTGATCATGATGATACAGAAGGTTCTGATAGTGGTTCTGATGATGATTCCGATGATGATTCTGATCATGATGATACAGAAGGTTCTGATAGTGGTTCTGATGATGATTCCGATGATGATTCTGATCATGATGATACAGAAGGTTCTGATAGTGGTTCTGATGATGATTCCGATGATGATTCTGATCATGATGATACAGAAGGTTCTGATAGTGGTTCTGATGATGATTCCGATGATGATTCTGATCATGATGATGAAGGTTCTGATAGTGGTTCTGATGATGATTGCCGATGAAGATTCTGATCATGATGATACAGAAGGTTCTGATAGTGGTTCTGATGATGATTCCGATGATGATTCTGATCATGATGATACAGAAGGTTCTGATAGTGGTTCTGATGATGATTCCGATGATGATTCTGATCATGATGATACAGAAGGTTCTGATAGTGGTTCTGATGATGATTCCGATGATGATTCTGATCATGATGATACAGAAGGTTCTGATAGTGGTTCTGATGATGATTCCGATGATGATTCTGATCATGATGATACAGAAGGTTCTGATAGTGGTTCTGATGATGATTCCGATGATGATTCTGATCATGATGATACAGAAGGTTCTGATAGTGGTTCTGATGATGATTCCGATGATGATTCTGATCATGATGATACAGAAGGTTCTGATAGTGGTTCTGATGATGATTCCGATGATGATTCTGATCATGATGATACAGAAGGTTCTGATAGTGGTTCTGATGATGATTCCGATGATGATTCTGATCATGATGATACAGAAGGTTCTGATAGTGGTTCTGATGATGATTCCGATGATGATTCTGATCATGATGATACAGAAGGTTCTGATAGTGGTTCTGATGATGATTCCGATGATGATTCTGATCATGATGATACAGAAGGTTCTGATAGTGGTTCTGATGATGATTCCGATGATGATTCTGATCATGATGATGAAGGTTTGTTTGTGGATGCTGAAGGATTCTGATCATGATGATACAGAAGGTTCTGATAGTGGTTCTGATGATGATTCCGATGATGATTCTGATCATGGGAATGATGAAATTCTGATGATGATTCCGGTGGTGATTCTGATTCTGATGACTCTGATCATGAGAATGATGATGGTGTGGAAGCTGGTTCTGATGGTTCTCATGCTGATTCTGATTCTGATTCTGATTCTGATTCTGATTCTGATTCTGATTCTGATTCTGATTCTGATTCTGATTCAGATTCAAAAGATTCTGCTTTGGAATCTGATTCTGATTCTGATTCAACTTATGATGTTAATAATGATTAGATGAATTGTATTTTAGGTTGCATGTAATAAGTTATGACATGTAAATGTAATTTATCTTATTTCAATGCAATTATATTTCATCTTTATTATCATGATTAATCATTATATTCTGGTGTTATTTTGTGTAATCTTATCAGATGATACAGATGATACGGAATTGCTCTTTGATGGAGATGATCTTGAGGAAGGAGAGTTTGTTCCTGAACCAAATATGAATATTTTCAAGAAACCTTATGGTTTTGATGATGTTTGGGACTCAATTCCTGAAGAGCCATCAGTAGTAGAAAGAGATGCGTTAGAAGTGAAGAGAACAGAAGTAAAGGAAAGAATACTACAAGCTCCATTTAGTAGCAGTACTAAAGTTTTAAACTTTATAGTATTTGCTAAAGTTCAAGATGTATTGGTTCCTTTTGCTTATGAGATCAACTTGACAAGACCATTTGATCCTGCTGAGTTTCCAGTGCCTCTCAGAGATGATGATCCATCACAGGTGATTGACAGATATGTACCTGGTCAGAGAGTTAGTGAATTTATAGTCACTAGGGATACTCTGAGACCCTCTGTGTTTTGGACTCATATCTCGGACAAAAATGCTGCAAAATACAAGACGATTATCTGGAGTTGGTTTTATGATGAAGAACTGAAGCTGTTCGTTCTCAAGAGACCAGATGGTTGTCAGTATTTGGCTTGGAGTGAGAGACATTTCAGAAGTCTGTGTGAAGAAGACTTGCATGAACTGGGAAATAACAGGATTATCAATCCAAGTAATTATGGTCTTGCAGATGTGATTGGTAAGAATCTTTATGAAGATTTCAAGTTGAGGTCGAATATGAAAAACTCTGAAAAACCAAATTTTCATATTGAACCAAGACGAAAGAAGAAGGTGGTGAAGCCAGATAAAAATGTTGAGTACATTCAACGTGATATCAAATGTATGATCAAGGTCCCTGCCAAGAAATGGACACAAGATGTCTTGGATAAACTGGATAATTGGGAGATTGATCGCATTTCTGGTGAAGCCAAAATGTATGCAGATTCAGAGAAGAAGATTCTGTTGAGAAGAGTTTATGATCCAATGCAATTGGTGAACTTCTCAAGGAATGATCAGAGAAAGTTATACGATACGGAATGTTCGTTCTTGCCGTTTTGGAAGGAAGAAGAAAGTCGATATCGTAAAATTCTGAAGGTTTGTTTACATGAGAACATTCACGCAAATAGCAAGCGATTGTTATTTGATGGATGATAAGATTTTTGAAGACTAAAGAAATCGAAGATGCTGCTGTCAAAGGGGAGTTTGTTGATGCATGTTGATGTGACAACAGCAACTTAGATTTGATTATGTCTTATTCATTTATATGTAATTAATAGATTATGAACTTTGTGTTTTAGTAATGATTAGATGAATTGTATTTTAGGTTGCATGTAATAAGTTATGACATGTAAATGTAATTTATCTTATTTCAATGCAATTATATTTCATCTTTATTATCATGATTAATCATTATATTCTGGTGTTATTTTGTGTAATCTTATCAGATGATACAGATGATACGGAATTGCTCTTTGATGGAGATGATCTTGAGGAAGGAGAGTTTGTTCCTGAACCAAATATGAATATTTTCAAGAAACCTTATGGTTTTGATGATGTTTGGGACTCAATTCCTGAAGAGCCATCAGTAGTAGAAAGAGATGCGTTAGAAGTGAAGAGAACAGAAGTAAAGGAAAGAATACTACAAGCTCCATTTAGTAGCAGTACTAAAGTTTTAAACTTTATAGTATTTGCTAAAGTTCAAGATGTATTGGTTCCTTTTGCTTATGAGATCAACTTGACAAGACCATTTGATCCTGCTGAGTTTCCAGTGCCTCTCAGAGTTTATGATCCAATGCAATTGGTGAACTTCTCAAGGAATGATCAGAGAAAGTTATACGATACGGAATGTTCGTTCTTGCCGTTTTGGAAGGAAGAAGAAAGTCGATATCGTAAAATTCTGAAGGTTTGTTTACATGAGAACATTCACGCAAATAGCAAGCGATTGTTATTTGATGGATGATGACAAGATTTTTGAAGACTAAAGAAATCGAAGATGCTGCTGTCAAAGGGGAGTTTGTTGATGCATGTTGATGTGACAACAGCAACTTAGATTTGATTATGTCTTATTCATTTATATGTAATTAATAGATTATGAACTTTGTGTTTTAGTAATGATTAATTACATGATTTGGTGTTTTATATATGTTTATATATGATGTTTGTTATGTATGATATACAAGAACAAACGTAATATATGTTAGGTTCCTTATATGTTAAGTAATAGGAAAATAACAAACAGATTACAGCTAACGAAGATAAACTTCGTTATGCTTGAACGAAGATTATCTTCGTTCTAAGGGCTGGGCTGCTAAGTTCGTTGAACATTAGCAAACGAAAATAGCATAATTAAGGCAGTTAACCATCAACATAGCAAGCAACCTGATCTGCATCAGTACGGAACAAATGGCCTACGAACTTCATCTTCTCCATAAAAGAACGAGCATAGTCATTAATTTTGCCAACTTCAGCTGTCAAAGCACGGAACTCTTTTTCCATTTTACGCTGCTCATGTACCCCAATATATTCCTCAATAAATTTCTGCTTAAAATCAGCCCACGTAATAGCAGTTACCATAGCCGGAGTCATCGAAATAGTAATGCTCTTCCACCAATCTCGAGCACCTTCTTTCAACATTCTACTTGCACACAACACTTTCTTATCCTCGGGACAATCACAAGCTTCAAAAACCATCTCAGTATCATCGAGCCATTCCATGCAACCTACTGCATTAAGTGTTCCATAGAATTTCTGAGCTCCACACTTCTGGAAACTTTCAAACTTGAATCGAGGGGCGCGAACATCATTAGGAGGAACCACATTAACATTAGCATGGGGAATGACAACATTATCGACCGGTGGCTCAGTGTGGTGAGAAGGCACAGAGTGACTGTTACCAGTTCCTTCTGCGTTAGCTGCCAACGCCTGATTCAACTGTTCTTGCGTTTGGGCCAACTGGGCCTGAAGAGTTAGCACAAGATTATACATCTCCGTCTGATTGGGAATCTGATCCACCACTACATTGTTAACTCTCGGAGGATTGCCAGGTGGTGGAGGCATCGGACCCAATGAGCCTGGTTGATTAACACGGCGGGGGTTCACACGATTCACATTAACATTAGCATGGGGAATGACAACATTATCGACCGGTGGCTCAGTGTGGTGAGAAGGCACAGAGTGACTGTTACCAGTTCCTTCTGCGTTAGCTGCCAACGCCTGATTCAACTGTTCTTGCGTTTGGGCCAACTGGGCCTGAAGAGTTAGCACAAGATTATACATCTCCGTCTGATTGGGAATCTGATCCACCACTACATTGTTAACTCTCGGAGGATTGCCAGGTGGTGGAGGCATCGGACCCAATGAGCCTGGTTGATTAACACGGCGGGGGTTCACACGATTCACATTAGCATTAGCAGCATTAGAAGCACCTGCACCCGGATGGACAGGTGGAGTAACGCTAGCAGTAGCTCCGTCGCGTTGAATGTTGCGGTTGCGAGTGTTTACCATTTTCCTTCAATAAAATGGTGGAGTCGATAAGCGCAAAATAAAACAAAAGCTCGTCGAGGTAAGGCTAAAACATAACTTCGTAACGTAAACATCTCATAAGCCCTACAACACTCGCACTCATCCCAACCCATCCTACATCACATGTCATCTCTAGCTAAGGCATCCTACGAGTACCTAGCATGCACACCTTAAGTTTAAGTCCAAATCCTATGGTCAATAGGCCTTGGTTCACTTAAACTACTTCTCTGATACCAACTTGTAACACCCGTCGTTTAAAAATATGGGTTTTCAAAAACTTTTCACCTAACGGTGTCATATTGCGGAAGAAAGGACCTTAAAAGTCAAAACCAATAAAACATTTTGGTTTCTGCATTTAGTTGGTGTTACTTGCGACATCATAAAATAGTTCAAATGAAAACCCAACGGTTGCCCAACATAAAACAACCGTCCAAACGTCATTACATAAATTCGACATTAAGTACTGAATGTAACAAATGTCTAAACAAAGCGTCTATAGGGTAGCTAAGGCTCCTGCATTGCATCTACCCAAGCCTCACTCGTTCTGCATATAGTTCCTTCAAGCTAAACCTGAGGGAACAACCACATTAAAAGAAACAAGTGTTAGCTATAAGAATAGCTAAGTAAGATAACACTTAATTTAAAAGCAATTGTCCAATTAAAACAATCTTCATTATTAGACAAGTTTTATTAGGCACAACACACATCACACGTTCACACATATACTGCATTTCAACTTCGTTTCAATTAGGATAATCATCCTAAATGTGCCTATCCTGCATTAGTTCCCACATTATCACACATATCTTCGTTATCTGCTTTATTAGTTCACACATTGTCACACGTATCTTCGTTAACTGCATATAAGTGTGCCCTGCATCACACCCGACTGGATGGTCAGTCAAAAGACTACTCATCTTACGTCGTTAAGGAATGGCAAGCCAATCCTTGAGTAATCCGTATGTGGAGGTTGGTCAAACCCCTCGTATTACTCGCCCTGCGTTATAAAGACCATGTTGCGAGGAGCCACCCAAGCAACAACTGCATCTACGCACTCGCCCGGCTAAGGCTAGTACGGGTTAAGCTTAACACTGTTCCCTGCATCTGTTTTATGAGCTCAATTTCACACATATAGATTGGGTCCCTGCATTCCCAAACATTCACACACATATAGTCTAGGTAACACACATTCCTAGACATTCACACACTTTAACTTCATTACGTTTGGATCCTTAAACGTGCAAGTGACATAGCAACCTAGCAAGTCTAGTGAACTAGGTGTACAGGTCAATCATGCATATCACACATCAACTTCATTTCTACATATATCATGCGTATCAACATACTTCATTAAACTACATTAACTGCATAGCTACATACTACATTAAACATTACTGCAATACACTACAATAGGGACTGCATCTCAGGTCTCATGGTCAACTGCATAACCCATAATACCTCCCAAGTAACCCTTAAACCCACATACAATAATAAGGTACCGAATGGAAGTGTATATGATTTGAAACCAGCTTTTAGTTGATCCCCCAGCGTGACAAAGTAGTGTATCTTACCTGATTGTAGTACACGCGCACAAACAAGTAGCTAATACTGCTTATCAGTAACCTCCGACACCTATCGTACATTAACATAATGAATATAAGTCATTTAGGACCTTAAATAGACCCTCGTACGAACTTAAGACTGACTACGTAAAATTTCAGAATTACACCTAACGAATTTAAACTTCGTACGAACTTTATCTTCGTTCGTTCTACTTTACGAAAATAGCTTCTTTACGAATTTAATCTTTGTTTGGTTCTTACGAACTTAATTCACACTTTACGAAGATAGGCTTTTAAACGAATTTAAACTTCATTTTCGTTCTGCTTTCTAGTTTACGAATTTGCCAACGAATTTGACTTCAAACGAATTTAAACAACGAACTTCATCTTCGTTGGGGCAAACGAATTTAGACTGTATGAACGAACTTGGCACCAGCAAACGACTTTAAGCATATTTTCGTCCAGAAATCAAAAACGACCAACTTCATCAATTTTCCAGATTTTTGATCGATCAAGGCTTCATTCCAAACATGTTTTTGACACAACTAAACATATTTTGACCATCACGATCGACTATAGACTCGTTTAACACCATTTTGAACGTTAATTAACCAAAACACCATTTAAGCCCTAATTACTTGCATAATCCCTTTTTAAATCAGATTTGATTCATAAATATCAACCTCTAAATCTGAAAATACAATCAATACATCAATGATTACCTGCTTGACTCGATGATCGATCGATTCCAACACCAAAACACACAATTGTTAGACCCAAAAACTAGATTAATTGCTTTAGGATTCAAGAAAGGATTATTTGCTTAATTATTTGATAATGGCTGCCAAAGTAAACCTAATTACACTTATCAAAACCTTAATCCCGTTTTTCAATTTCCACCTATGTCAAAATCAGTCCTCGGACTTCTATATCCTTCATTATTGGTCACAAACTGCATTATTGACCATATACAACATTAGCCCTTCATTAAAAGGCACTACATAGCCTTTAAGCGGCATTAAACACACTTTTATTCGTCATTAGTATTTAGGCTCTCAAACCTAACTACTTTATCTACGTTAATCACACATAGCTACATTCAAATATTAAGTAAAGACTTAACGACACCCCAAATTGACTTAACGGCATTAGTCCAACACTACATAAAAGTTCGGGATGTTACAAGGCAAGTCTTTGGTACTCCAGCAGCCATCACCACTTCAGCAGGCAAGAGGATTCAAAGAAAAAGGAAATAAGCATATAGAACCTTATCTGCTGATCTTCCTCCCATCTCTGGTGATGCTGCGCTCAATCTCAGACTCCCTCCCAGAAGCTTTTTCGAAGAAGGGAGAGTACTGGAGACTCCTGCTGGTATATTCTTCACCAACTTTCAGAATGACCAGCTGTTCTTTCGTCTGGCAGAAATTGAAAAGGCTTCCACTGGATTCCTTATCAGCATAAGGAAAAGATTTGCTAAGACTAGTCATGCCAGATGG